>CM027119.1:22108535-23308535 GCA_015476505.1 Urochloa ruziziensis
CTTGCCCTTGGACGACCGGGCCCTTGCTGGTGACTTCTCCTTCCGCTTCGAGGCTTCCTTCCTCTGGGGCGCCATGGCAGCGATTGGTGCTGGAGAGCGAGGAAGAAGGGTGCGGGAGCAGATCTAGGGTTTTGTTCTGGCGCAAAGGGAACTGGAGCGTTGGGGAAGGCAAATGGCAAGTAAAGGAAGAAGAATGCGGCGGGGATGGCTTATAAAGGAAGGAACCGTTCCTCCCGCGCGCGGCGCGGCGCTTGTCTCGGGAACTCAACCGACGCAGGCACGTCCCGTCGCTTTGAATTCAAAGATGCGGTAGGGAATCGCGATATCTCGCGATATCTCGACTTCCGTAAGGCGACCGTTAGGGACGCAACGGACTTTTAGTAATAATGGGCCTAATGGGCTAAAATATAGCACGACCTTTCGGTTCTGTTACGATAATAAATCTGTGGGTTCCTGAGCTAGGGTTCAGGGGCAGAAACCACTCGGTCGTGAGGCTAAAATTAGTCGACGACCAGACTTGATTTTGCAATTAATATTGCGACCTCGCAACTGATTTTTTACGTAAGGCATGCGATATTATCGCTAAATTGACTCAGAAATCTGGGTCAAATGCTGATAAGTATAAGTCTTGTGAGAAGATGGCTTACCATATGGTCAAGCTGAGTCGTGGGACACGACTCGGAAGTCATGCCGAGTTCAAAGAACTTGAGGACAAAATCCTTATAAAGGGGAAATAAAAAAGCCCTTGAAGGAAAAGATTATCTAAAATCCATGTCCAGAGGCATGGGGGCTGAAAAATCAGTCGGAATTCATAGCTTTCAGAGTCTTGACACGATCATGCTGAGTCGTAACAAGACTCGGGGGCTACACCCAATGGGTGCACCTGGAGGTGCACACCTTTGATGGATCAAGTTCAAAAAGAGATTCATAATACTTATTTTTGACCCTCGACCAGAATATTCTATTCTACTCAAGGCTCGGGGGCTACACCCAATGGGTGCACCTGGAGGTGCACACCATTGAAGATCGAGACACAGATGTGTAGAAAGTTGAAGACCTTTGGCCAATTTCATACTAAAATTACCCAAAGCTCGGGGGCTAAGTGTATTCACTTCGCTGTCGCGTCGTGAAAAAGAGCACTCCTTCCCCTCACTTTGACTGAAATTGAAGAATTGTTTTCAAGAACGTCTGAGAAACCACTCGGATCTTCCTTGAAACCACTCGGATCTTCTTCGAAACCACTCGGATGAGATCTTAGACGACTTGGAGCACTCGAATCATGCAAGAAAAGATGGAACAATTACAGCCAACGATCGGCCAAGAAGTGCTCGGGGGCTACTGTGGGGGATATAGTACCCGGGTACCTCACGAGCAAGCCTGGCAGCCCACCAAAAGGGGGCGGCCCACCTCATCGTTCTGGACCTGAAGACGTGCGGGACAAGTCGGCGCACGGAGGAAGGATCTGGAAGGAGAAGTCCTAGTTGGAATAGGAATTATTGTAAAGAAGGAAAGGATTCTTAGAGATAGGATCGGATACAAACCGACTTGTAACCCTGCCCCCCGATATATAAGGCGGGCAGGGACCCCCTCAAAAAGCATCTGAACACATCTGAGAACTAGACACCACATCTCAACAAGCAATACAATACCCCAAAACAGGACGTAGGGTATTACGTCGAGTCGACGGCCCGAACCTGTATAAACCCTTGTGTCTGTCCATCCTAACCATCTTGCTTCCGATCTTTGCGATCTTCCCTACATTACAAATCACTTCCGTGGGCTACCCCGTGGAAGACTGCCGGAGATAATATCACCGACACAAACTGATTAGACTTCGGTATTATAGTATCAATGAGGACCACATACGGACATGATCAGAAATAGGTCTAGCTAGAGTTTGGACCTTGGTGGCAGGATAATGAACTGCCCAAGAGGTAGAGGTAAAAACCCAGTCAAGTTTCTCAAGTAAAGGATCATCCTGCATAATAGACCATGTAAACTTAGATCCATCAAAGGGGATATCCACAATGTCAAGATGTTGTATGAGATCATTTAAAAGTAACATGTCATTGACACATCCACTAGGTTTATTTCTATCTTCAGGTTTTCGGATGAAGTTAAAATCCCCTACTAACATCCAATCCTCAAAATCAGAAACATCAAAGTTATAGAGCCAATTAACAAAGGCCGCTTTACCAACAGGAGTTGACGGTCCATAAATATTTGCAAGGTGGAAGCTCTGTCCTGATAAAAGAGAGGTGAACTTCAAAGTGATGGAGAAGGAGTTAACACAGACCTCTTCTCCCTGGAAAGAACTGCCATTCCACAGAATCAAGAGACCACCTGATGCACCATCAGATGGGGAGAAGCAGAACTTGTTCAGTTGCCGTGGACAGAAACGAGAGATATAAGCACTGTCAAAGCTATCACGCTTAGTTTCTTGTAGACACACAAAAGAAGCTGCACTCTCGAAGACCTTGTCATGGATACAATCCCATTTAGACTGGGCATTAATGCCTCTTACATTCCAGACCAACATATTCCAATTTTTAGTCGAGTTATTCATAGGAAACCAGAATCGACCAAACCAAAACCTGTAACCAAGCAAAGTGGTACCAGGAGGTGACAGAGAAAGAGATCACTGATGCAAACTGGGTAAAAACATGTAGACAGGATAAGATAATGTTATCTAGCACACACCACATCCAAACCGAGAGTTTGATAAAGCAAACTGGTTTACTAGCTCCAAAGGAGCTATCATTACAAAAGAGATTGCAAAAGCAAAAGCAAAGGGAGATAGTGCCACAAGTTTTCTCCCAACTATCCCAACTGGAACCAGGAACACTGAGGACCCGGTGTGTCCGAGGACTGGTGGATGGTCGCTTCCTGGTGTGATGAGTGATTGACAACGTGGTGTGGATTGACGTTTCCCTTGGCTCAAGTATTGCAGGTGTAGAATGCGCCTTGATTGCATTGGTGCAGGTGAAGAACAGGCGCGAAAGGTCTTAGCCATGGCAGCCTCCGAGGAGCGGAGAGACAAGTAGGCTTGGTTCGAGGGACCCGGTGGCCAGATGGATCAAGTGCGGTTCACATGGTGCAAGAACGAGCAAGGGTACGTGGTTCCGGTGTGAGGTAGCGGCTCACAATCGAAGCTCGCACGCGGACATGAAGCCGGTGCAAGGTAGCGGCTAACGACCGAAGCTTGTACACGGGGTTTGGTGATTTGGCCACAAAATCATCAGGAGGACGGTTTCTTAGTTTGGGCCTCAAAACCAAGCCTGAGGACTCGATGCGGCGAAGTTTGGGCAGCTGGGCCGAGGTGACCAACCAGGCCCAAGTTCGGCGTCGAGGAGCTTCGATTCGGAGGACACGCAGCGTGACCGCAAGGCTTGCGTCGGAGGGAAGCTAGCTTGCTGTGGAAGGTGTCCCAGCCAGAAAATATCTGAAACCAAATGTCAAATTTGCCCCTGAGGGGTATATATCACTTAGTGGTAGTTTAGTCTTTAGAGCACCACCACTTGGACTATATAATAGACCCCCTAGGGGTTGGTGGCTGCCATCTCTTTGCATCCTCTCTAGTTATCTCTCTGGTTTTCCTTTGGACTTGTATTTCCCTTTCATCCTTTCCACCTAGAACTATTTCGAATCATTCGTAGTTTGTATAGGTGAATACATGGTTGGTTGATTGAGTTTGTGCTGCTCATCTTTGTGCCATGATTTGAATCCACGAGCTCGTTTTCTTTTCCTTATTTTCGGAGGTATTTTTGGAGCTATTTTTGGGTGATTTTCGTTCTTCACTTCCTTGGGCGTTTTCTCTTGGATTTCTTTGGGGGATTCATGTATGAGTGCCTTGTGCCTCTTTTGCTGCTGATCTCTTGCCCCCAAACGACGGGAATCGCTTTGGATTTGAAGTTTTTGGGATGAACTCGAGTTCTTGGTGTTCTTCACGAGATCTGTGATTCCAGGAGTTCTAGGAGGCTTGAGGCCAAGATCTTTGGGCCATAGCCTCTCCTTGAGGTGTATATCATCTACCCAAAATCTTGTCTCAAGACTCCAAGTCATTTGGGAGATCCAATCTCAAGTTGACCTTTTCGCCGCGTCGATCTATTGATCCGATCGGTTTTTCCTTGACTGGGTTGGATCAATCGACCGCTAGGACTTCGCAGCCTTGCAACCTCAAGTTGATAGTTTTCTCTGTGTTGATCGGTGGTTCCTGGCTCAGTCAGATCAATCGACCGCTTGCCTTCGCAGCCTTGCAAACTCTCTAGTAGAAGGTCGATATTTCGATTGAATCCTCCGATCGACTCTTGGTCGGATCATCCGATCGCGCTGAGAGAAAAGTGAGTTCAGTGACTCGACTGTTGACCTATTGATCCGATCGGTGGCTCTTGTACAGCTCGGATCAATCGACTGGTGTTTTTCACTCAACAGCGGTCGGAGCATTGGCGATCAATCCGACCGGTGCTTTTCATGTGCGGTCGGATCAATCGACCCGTGCAAATTTTGCTGATTCGATCTGTTGTTTTCTCCCAGTGACGGTCGGAGCATAGGGTGTAACTCCAATCGACTTTTTCCTTACACGGTCAGATCAAACGACCCGTGTAATTTGCGCTGGAATCTTCCATGTTTTGCTCTCAGTGATGATCGGAGTATACGCGATAAATCCGATCGACTTGTCAGTTCGGTCGGATCAATCGACCCGGGTGATTTTCGCTGAACTCTTCCCTTTCAGTCTTGTTTGAAGCCACGTCTTGTGCTCAATTTGTTCAATTCTTTTTCCGCTGCGTTGATCTAGTTTCTAGGGTCAGTAGCCTCTCACTAGCTTCGTGATCTTGGCTAGATTGTTTGGTTGGCATGGAGTTGATTTGGGAGAAGCCGGATTTATGAATGAAATTTTTATAGGCTCCCATTCACTCCCCCCCTCTCTGGTCGCCTAATCGGTCCTTCAATTGGTATCAGAGCCGGTCACGGGTCTTTGCGACTCTAACCAGTCTAAGATCCAAAGATGGCATACCAAGATCGGGGTTCCGGGATTCCGCACTTCGATGGGAAGAACTATCCGAATTGGGTCGCGCGTATGGGCGCTTTCTTGCGAGGCAAAGGAAAGTTGTTGTGGGATGTGACCAAAGATGAACACTATGTCAATCCCACCAACTTAGATGCCCAGGATGCGAAAGATAAGTTTGAGGCAAACGCTAGGGCTGTTGACTACTTGTTTCGTGCTTTGTCGACCGAGGAGTTTGAGCGTGTTATAGGCGAGGACCTAGATAGCCAGATCTGGCAGAAGCTCAAGGTAGCCCACGGTGGTGATAGCCATGTGATGGCAAGGCTTTTCTCGATGTATCGCAGAGAATATGAGAATTTTGCTCACTTGCCTGGAGAGTCTGTTGATGCTTTGTTTCAGCGCTTCACTTCCATAGTCAACAACATGAAAGCCAACATTACCGTACTCCCATACTCGGATCATGACAGAGCTATCAAGCTCTTGCAAGCACTTGATAGATCCGTGTGGGGTGCCAAGGTTGAGGCGATCATGGAGTTGGCTAACTATGAGACTTTGATGGTTGATGAGCTTTTCTCGAAGTTGAAGTCTTCTGAGGTTGATAGACAGCTGCTTGCTAAGGCTAAGAGTCCGACTGATCCCCATAGTATGGCTCTAGTCAGTGGCTCTGGTTATGGACATGCTAATACTTCCAGACACTTTGCTTTGTCTTCTCTTGTGTCTCTTCCAGATGAGGAATATGAGGTGCTGAGCGAGGAGGATCTCGCATTGCTCACAAGAAGGTTCGAGCGCATGTACTAGAACCGCAATGGTTCCAGGCGCGTCGGGAGTACGTGCTACAGATGTGGCAAGAAGGGCCACTTCATCGCCGAGTGCCCGGAGGAAATCAAGAAGCGCAAGCACCGCCCGCGAGACGAGCACAAGCACCGCTCCAAGGACGAGCACCACTCCAAGCACAAGAACAAGGAGGAGAACACCGACACCTCATCGAGCTCGAGCAGCGAGGATGAAGACTGCGGCCACCGCAAGGAGAAGAAGCACAGGAACCGCAACTTCAACGGGCTTTCTGGCGTCGCTATGAACTTCTGCACCATGGCGCATGACTCCAACAACAATAACATCTCCGACTATGACTCCGACTCCGACTCTGAGGATGAGGTATCAACCGATCCTGCCTCTTTGCGTAAGGAGATTGCTAGGCTAGAGCAGTTGGTCGATAACCGTGATGATGTGCTTAGAAAGACCAATAAGTAGAAGAGAGAGTTTAGGTCTTTGCTAGGAGTGTCAAAGGAAAGAATAGCAGAGCTTGAGGCCTTACATTCTGAGACTGGAAAGAAGGCGATGGATTTTGAGTCTTTGCTTAGTGAGTCTAGCAAGAAAGTGGCTGAGCTTGAATCTGAGTTGGCAAGTGCTAGAGCTGAGATAGGTGTGCTGAAAGATGCTCCTACTGTTTCTGATGAACTTGAATGCTCTTTTTGTGATGTGCATCTTGCTGATTTGGTAGCTCTTAAGGACAAACACATGACATGCCTTGATGAACTAGAAGGTGCTAGGGTTGAGCTTGCTGAATTGAAGCCTAGGTCATCTTTGTTAGGAGCTTGTACTTCTTGTCCTGCTTTACATGCTTAGTTGCTTGACTCTCGTACCATGATTAGTTCGCTTGAAGCTCAATTGAAATCTCCTGTTGCAAATTCTTGTTCTGCTTGTGATGTTGTTGCTTTAAAGAATGTTGAGCTTGCACAATATGTTGATCGTTTGCAAGATGAGAATGATGAGTTGCGACAGTGTTTGGGTTGGTTGTCTGGTCGCGAGCCATAGCTTAAGATGTTGATTGCTGGGTTCAGGAGAGCTGATGGTCATGGTCTGGGTTCTGAGAAAGCTGGTGAGTGTAGCGGTGAGAAAGAGAGAGAGCAAAGAAGTTCCACCACAAACATCCCAACACCACCAGAGAAAACTCCACCAAAGAACAGCTTCACACCTAAACCCAACCACCTGTTGAACAAGCCTGACACCACTCCAGATCCTCCCAAGTTTCCACCAAAGACAAACAACTTCCAGAGGAGAGTGTCCTTTGTGAGGAGTGGGGTTTACCAGCCGAGAGAGAGGCCACAGCCGAGAGAAACCCCAAAGCCAAAACCAGTCCGCTTCCGTTGTGAACATTGTGGAAGGGATGGTCACCTAGAAGAGTTTTGCTAGAGGAAGAAGAGGGAGGTGAGACGAGAGAAGGAGATGGGTAACAGGGACAGGTACTACTCTTCCCGTAGTGTGCCTGTGTCTCTTTCGCCCTTGCCTAGGAGAGAGGCTTTTGTGCATACAGTTCCTTCGTTTGGTAGTCGTGGTGTTCCAGCTAGTTGTGAGTTTGCTAGGCGGCCTCCGGTTCATGGTCAGTTTGGTTCAGGGGGGTTTGACCGTAGCTTTGAGGCTAGGAGAGAGTCTAGGCCACGTTTTCCCCCGCGTGGTGCTAGAGGTCCGATGGTGAGAGATGAGAGGGTTCCACGTAGTGACGTTGATTTTGCTAACCCATCTTTTGAGCAGATGGCCCGACACTAGTTTAACTCCTTCTGTGCTAACCCCAGTGTTGAGTTATTCGCTCGTTCTCGTTCTCGTTTTTGATTGTGCAGGTGGGAGGTATGGAGAACATGAGCTTGGTGACTCTTGGTCTTTTTGCCTGATCAAGGTTTGATGGTTCTCCACACCTTTTTGGATGGCCCCGATGAGGCCCTTGTACACTGTGTATTGTGAGTATATCCATTGTACACTTTTGCATTTTTGTATGTTGATTTCATCTTTTGTATCTTGGTGTATAGTTTTCATCTTTGCATCTTGTGACATGTCATGCTGCTTTTGTATCATATCTTAGGATGAGCTTCTCCTATATGAAGTGATTGGTACAGCTTGCTACATTTTAGAGTTTAGGCAGGCTGGCTAGGGATTGTTTGTATGGATAGCTATGCTCTTTATGGTTTTGATATATATTCTATTGAGATAGTCTCCTTTTTGAATTAAAATGAAAAACTGAACTTAAACTCTTTCACCCATGAGTAAATGCCTTTGCATGTCTTGTTTGAGTCGAAATGGCTATATCTTGCTTAAGATCATGCTAGGATATGATATTCTTTTCAATTGGGTCAAAGACCTTTGTCATTGTAAATGTTTAGCCCATGCTTTATCTTGTGGAGGAGCATAAGCTTCTTTTTGTCGCAAAGACATTTCATGTACCATGCTTAATTTGAAAAACTTGAAAAATGAGATGTCTAAGCATGAAAGAAGAAAGATGAGAAAAAGATATACTTGCTGAAAATTATGCTCCTGTCTCTATGCTTTTACCATTGCACACACTTGCACACATGGGTGCTAAGCGGTTGCATGTTGTTTGCCGGAGAAGTCTCCCATGAGAAGTGAACACATGGCTCCGTGCTTTGACATGACATGACATAGAACTTGGGCGTTTATGATGATCTTTTGTCAAGAATGCTTGTTCTTTCATGTTTTTGGTGAGATGAAGTTCATTTTTGCTTGAACAACCCATGGTTAGGACTTTGCTCATGTGGTGACATTTTTGATAACACTACACAAATTGATCATGGCTTTGTCAATTGACTATATGTCTTTACCTTCTTGATGGCAATGCCCATGTCACACGATGAACTATCTTGTTTGCCGCTTCTCTAAATTGTAGCATTTTGTATTGCTCATTGTATATTTGAGAAGCTTGTAGTTGCATTTTGTATATTTTTTCCTTGATTTGTGCATTGTCAACAAGGGGGAGAATTTCTGGAGCATTTTGTAAGGGGGAAAAGTTGCTAAATTTGGGAGAAAGTTTTTGAGCATTTTCGAGTGTTTTTCGCACGCACAAGTTCACTTGTTCAGGGGGAGTTGCATCTTTGCAGGGGGAGTGCTGTGAGTTGAGATTTGTGATTTGTTCTTTGTGCTTTTGCTCTTTTGCCGATGGTGTTGAGCCCTTTCGCTTCTTCTTGAAGGGTCGGCATTTCTGGAGCTTTCTCTTGCGAAGTGACTTTGTTCTTGGCTTGTTCTTGCATGTAGTCACTTGCTTGAGTCTTGTTTTTGATTTCTTTTCTTTTTCTTTTAATCTCTATGGTTAGTATGTGTGTGTTGTCAATGCACTCATCAAGGGGGAGATTGAGGACCCAGTGTGTCCGAGGACAGGTGGATGGTCGCTTCCTGGTGTGATGAGTGATTGACAACGTGGTGTGGATTGACGTTTCCCTTAGCTCAAGTATTGTAGGTGTAGAACATGGTTTGATTGCATTGGTGTAGGTGAAGAACAGGCGCGAAAGGTTTTAGCCATGGTGGCCTCCGAGGAGCAGATAGACAAGTAGGCTTGGTCCGAGGGACCCGGTGGCCAGATGGATCAAGTGCGGTTCACATGGTGCAAGAACGAGCAAGGGGACGTGGTTTCGATGCGAGGTAGCGGCTCATAACCGAAGCTCGTACGCGGACATGAAGCCGGTGCAAGGTAGCGGCTAACGACCGAAGCTTGTACGCGGGGTTTGGTGATTTGGCCACAAAATCATCAGGAGGACGGTTTCTTGGTTTGGGCCTCAAAACCAAGCCCGAGGACTCGACGAGGCGAAGTTTGGGCAGCTGGGCCGTGGTGACCAGCCAGGCCCAAGTTCAGCGTCGAGGAGCTTCGATCCGCAGGACACGCGGCGTGACCGCAAGGCTTGCGTCGGAGGGTAAGGTAGCTTGCGGTGGAAGGTGTCCCAGCCGGAAAATATCTGAAACCAAATGTCAAATTTGCCCTTGAGGGGTATGTATCACTTAGGGGTAGTTTAGTCTTTAGAGCACCACCACTTGGACTATATAATAAACCCCCTAGGGGTTGGTGGCTGCCATCTCTTTGCATCCTCTCTAGTTATCTCTCTAGTTTTCCTTTGGACTTGTATTTCCCTTTCATCCTTTCCACCTAGAACTATTTCGAATCATTCGTAGTTTGTATAGGTGAATTCATGGTTGGTTGATTGAGTTTGTGCTGCTCATCTTTGTGCCATGATTTGAATCCACGAGTTCTTTTTCTTTTCCTTATTTTCGGAGGTATTTTCGGAGCTATTTTTGGGTGATTTTCGTTCTTCACTTCCTTGGGCGTTTTCTCTCAGATTTCTTTGAGGGATTCACGTATGAGTGCCTTGTGCCTCTTTTGCTGGTGATCTCTTGCCCCCCAAACGCCGGGAATCGCTTTGGATTTGAAGTTTTCGGGATGAACTCGAGTTCTTAGTGTTCTTCACGAGATCTGTGATTCCAGGAGTTCTAGGAGGTTTGAGGCCAAGATCTTTGGGGCATAGCCTCTCTTTGAGGTGTATATCATCTACCCAAAATCTTGTCTCAAGACTCCAAGTCGTTTTGGAGATCCAATCTCAAGTTGACCTTTTCGCTGCGTCGATCTATTGATCCGATCAGTTTTTCCTTGACTGGGTCGGATCAATCGACCGCTAGGACTTCGCAGCCTTGCAACCTCAAGTTGGCAGTTTTCTCTGTGTCGATCTATCGATCCGATCGGTGGTTCCTGGCTCGGTCGGATCAATCGACCGCTTGCCTTCGCAGCCTTGCAAACTCTCTGGTAGAAGGTCGATATTTCGATTGAATCCTCCGATCGACTCTTGGTCGGATCATCCGATCGCGCTGAGAGAAAAGTGAGTTCAGTGACTTGACTGTTGACCTATTGATCTGATCGGTGGCTCTTGTACAGGTCGGATCAATCGACTGGTGTTTTTCACTCAACAGCGGTCGGAGCATTGGCGATCAATCTGACCAGTGCTTTTCATGTGCGGTCGGATCAATCAACCCGTGCAAATTTCGCTGATTCGATCTGTTGTTTTCTCCCTATGACGGTCGGAGCATAGGGTGTAACTCTGATCGACTTTTTCCTTACACGGTCGGATCAAACGACCCGTGTAATTTGCGCTGGAATCTTCCATGTTTTGCTCTCAGTGACGATCGGAGTGTACGCGATAAATCCGATCAACTTGTCTGTTCGGTCGGATCAATCGACCCGTGTGATTTTCGCTGAACTCTTCCGTTTCAGTCTTGTTTGAAACCACGTCTTGTGCTCGATTTGTTCGATTCTTTTTCCGCTGCGTTGATCTAGTTCCTAGGGTCATTAGCCTCTCACTAGCTACGTGATTTTGGCTAGATTGTTTGGTTAGCATGGATTTGATTTGGGAGAAGCCGGATTTAGGAAAGAATTTTTTATAGGCTCCCATTCACTCCCCCCCCTCTCTGGTCGGCTAATCGGTCCTTCAATCACTTATCATCAGATGAGGCTAACAGCTGCTCATCAGACACAGCACTAAGCGGCATCTTAAGGAACTCCTTCCCAATGAATTGGAGGAGAGATGGTGGAAGATGTGGTGCAGCAGCAACTGGAGCTTCATCAGCAACCCCCTGATAAAGAACCAGAGCATTGTCTACAGCAGGTAGCTGAGTCTCCAGATGAACAGGCTCCTCATCCTGGGCTTCCCATCAGGATTCTGAAAAGCAAAGGCTTCAGCAGCACTGGCATCATCCCTAAACCCATGGCTCTTCTTCAGACGAATGCTTCTACGGAGCAGCGCATTGTCCAGTGGTCCATGCATCTTCTTAGCCCTCCTCTTCCTGGGCTTCGAAGTAGCTGGCATCTTGTCCAAGATTTCCACATCATATGTTTGCTCAATCACCTTCGGCGGCTCTTCCACCAGAACCTTGGCCAAGTGCCAGAGAAGATCAGAGTCAACAAAATAAGAGGGCAACAGAGTGTCAAGATTGACAGTGATGCTGGAAATATTATGGAAAGGAAAAGTGCTGATGTTTGGATGTAAGGATTGAAAGATGCGATTAAAGACTACCTTTAGTGGCACCTCTTGCTGCTGATTGGGCTGCAGAGATGGTTTTGGTGGTTCAAATTTCTTCACAACAGGCGGAGACTCCTTATTCAGTCCAGTGATCACATCAACAGCTACCTCAGAGACCATTTGACCAGCATTTGTTGCCATCAAGTTGTTTTCCTAGGGATCTTCTCCACATTTGCAGCCCCAACATCATTATCCTTCAAAGTGCTCTTCTCAGTAATCTTCTCCACACTGGCACCTCTAGCACCACTAGCCATCAGATTGCATGGGATGAAGGGGTCCTTCAGCAGGCATAGCATCTTCATCACCAGCCACATTCAGATCTTCAGCATGGAGGATGAAAATTGGGACAGTCCAAGAGCGGGCACGGGGTGAATCTCCTGGAGACACCACAACTTCATCTGGTACATCATCTTCCTTGTTGACCATGGCTTTGACTACCACCCTTGAAGCATTGCTGGAGCGGTGGATATGCTTAAGAATACCAAAACTGGCAATAGCTTTTTCAGTCTCAGAATCATCACGGTAGTCATTTGGATAACAAAGAAGCATCAGCCAGACCTCCCGTCCATGTCAATAGCTCTAGCATTGGCACCCTCATCATGCTTAATGAAGCGGAGTTGATACTGACCGAATTGCAGAGGAGGACCTTTGAGGAACTTGAGACGCTCCAGAGGAGAGCCAAAGCGGACAAACGCCTCTCCCATGGGGCACTATTGAATCTCCAAATTGCGCACATAATGCACATCCCAGAGGAAGAGATGGAGCGCATAAGCCATCTGCAGGAAATCCTCCTTGTCGACGGGCGGCGTGGTGAGGGTGATAGCGAGATTCTCATTGGTCTTGATGCCCGATGGCCCGAAGAAAACCCTCATCCGCCTGGGCTCCCTAGGCGCAATCCGCTCCTTCCAAGAGAAGTCAGGAGGGACATGAGGCCTAGGGTCAACGGTGAAGTTCGACATCGCCGGCGGCGAGGTCGAACAGCTAGGGAAGGGGGAGGCGTGTCTCTCGAGGTTTGGTTGCGGTGCTGTAGCACCTTGTGTAGAATGGGAAGGGTCACCGCCAGGGAAGGAGGAAGATGCATCTGGAGAGGTTGTTGGGTTATTAAAGGCAGCCGAAGATTTGCTAGGCCGGGCCTCTTTGGAAACTTCACGATATTTCTGTTGAGATCGAGATTTAGCCCGACAAGACCGGGAAACATGTCCATAAATGTAGCAGATTTTACAACGTGGTAGACTGCGACATGCACAATCAGATGATCAGGGGAAAGGCACCTAAAACATAGGCGGAGATTGCGCTGTCCAAAATTCAAACTGGAAGGCGATTTGCAATCGCGATCCTGAAAAGCAGGAGATTTCGAATTCCGATCATCCCGAAGAACACAGGGATCAACGTGATCATGCAATTTCATAGGAATGGGATGAGTCACACCGGGGCGCCCAGCAGCTCGGGCAGCATTAGAGTCTGAGGCAAAGCTAAGCCTCGAAAAGACTAAATTAACATGAGAACGAGCAACTTGCGCATAGGATTTGGATGGATTGTTGGCTTTCAAGGATTTTTTTACTTTGAAGATGCGTCCATTCGAGATCAAACAGCTCAAGCCAACGAGAATACTCTCTAATCCAATCTGGACCACCATTTCCCCAAAGGGCAAGAAAATTGCAAATAAGTCACACTTAAAGAACTTCAACTTATAGATCAAGAAACCAACATGTTTCGAGGTGACCGAGAATCAGTACATAGTACCGGAGAGATGAACAACATTGAAATCTTGTGCCGTGCCACCAAGGCAACATTGCAGGATCAAAGACACCGAATCCACATTGAGACGCAACACAGATCGTCCAAAGGACGCGACGAGAAAGAACTCAGGGACGAGATGAGAAGAGGAGAAACTGACCGAGGAGTTGAATCGCTCCAAGACTAGGCGCTGGATGCCTAGTCCTGGTGCAAAGTCGAGACCAGAGAGCCCTCCCATGACCGAGGATCAAAGATCACCATGGTTGAGCAGCACGATCGCCAGGCGAGGAGGGAGCGGGGTGGAGCGCCATTCGCCTCCCCCGAGATTATGTTGATGCAAGCCATGTTTTTACTAACAGAGGGATCTTTAGCTTCTGGCATTTGCATATAGTAGAAACCATGTCCAGGAAAACCATATCCCAGCAATGCAACTTACAACTCTGTATCTGGGGGCATTGCGATGCCACATGTCCTGATGTCTTGCATCTAAAACATAATGGATCATTTGAACAAGTTGCTTGGTGATGACCCTCCTGTCCACACCAGCGGCATGTACCTATGTTATTTGCTCTGAATCCACCCCTGTTGGGCTCCAGATTACCCAAACCACCTCTGAAATCTTCAATCCTATTCCTGCTGCCACTGCCACTTTTCTGCAACCCAATCCTATCATGGACCGATGTTGAGGTTGTTCGGTTGCCTGGGAACTGCATCCTTGTTCGTGATTCATCGAAGTTCCTCCTACCTTGTTCCACTGGCCTTTGATCCAAAGCTTTGCGCTTCCCTTCCCCTTCTCAATCCCTTAAGTTTGTCTCATTTTGGAATTCTCCCTCTGCATAGTCGTGCTCTCTACCCTGTCCATCTTTGTGAAATTCCCCCTCAAATCCTCTTCCGTTGCGGTTCCAGTAACCTTGATAACCTTCCTTCTGTTCATCTTCGAGGAATCGCTTCGCACCCCCTTGTTGATCACCCCACCTGCCTTGCCTCTGCGGCTCCCTCCTCATCTCGCCTTATTGAACTACTGACACAAAGGATCTGGCTAATGGTGGCGGTTGTGGAACCCTAACCAGCCTTCTCGCTCTCCAGCCATCTCTTCTTATTTCCTCTCTCCTCGCTGGATATTCCGGTCAACCAAGCAAAATGGGCTTGGGCATCCATATCCATCTGGGTTCCTGGATTTTCCTCCATGAGTGTGAAAACAGATCTTCGATGTTTCTCCCAAAATGTGGCCAAGTACTATTGATGTGCGGCCTGTTTACGATCTGTGGGGGCTCCTGCAGCTTTACCTCCTCCTGAAATTCAAAGTTACGTGGAATCCTGTTCACTGCTGCCTCCAACTAATTCCCGCCAGCCTCAAGCCATCCTCCTCCCCCCGATCCCCTAGATCACAAGCCTCTGTCTGGAGATTCCAAATTCTGGCCTCAACTGCCGATTGGTGGTTCGAATCTTCGAATTGACTTGGGGAATTTTGATGCCGACCAGGGGAAATGAATAAAGTTCGTTTGATTTCATGGGCCAATCTCTCTTGTTCCTCTACCTCTTCCCAACTAGTTCTCCGTAATCTCGCTCCCTGTTCCTCCCTGTTGATCCTGTTCACAATCTCCGACCTCCCCCACTGATTTAGGATACGAGAGTTAGGGTTCGTCGTTTGGGCGCCTCCAAACGCCTGGGATGTTTGCACTCTGCCAGATCTCCGCGCGCCTCCGCACAGTTTCGATCTGCTCGTCCTTCTATCTAGGAGCCGGTGATCGTCATGAAATGGATGCGCCGTCTAGCTCTGAACGTCGCGCTCCGCTCCCAGCGTTCCATCCTCTCCCATAAAAAAACTTTCCCTGGGCGGCGTCTTTCACTCTCTTTCTACTCATCTAAACACGCATATATAGCTTTTAATATTTAGGTATGGATGACAATGGGTCAGGTAAAAGGGTGCAGGTAAGGCATTTGCCCAAACTCACGAGCTTGCTTGTGTTCCTGACCTTTGCTCGCCCACTAGTTTGCCTACGCGTAAAAATCTTTACTTGTGCTCGTGCCCGAAGGATATCTGCCAGGTATTGGGCATCCACGGACGAGAGATGTCGGTGATATATTCTCCGGCAGTCTTCCACGGGGTAGCCCACGGAAGTGATTTGTATGTAGGGAAGATCGCAAAGATCGGAAGCAAGATGGTTAGGATGGACAGACACAAGGGTTTAGACAGGTTCGGGCCGTCGACTCGACGTAATACCCTACGTCCTGTTTTGAGGTGTTGTATTGCGTGGATTGTATGTCGATGTGAGTTGAGTTGTTGTGGTTCTATCTTTTGGAGGGGTCCCTGCCCGCCTTATATATTGGGAAGCAGGGTTACAAGTCGGTTTGTAGCTGGTCCTGTCTCTAAGGATCCTTTCCTTCTTTACAAAAACTCCTATTCTAACTAGAACTCCTCCTTCCAGATCCTTCCTTCGTGCACCGACTTGTCCCGCACGTCATCAGGTCCAGAACGGTGGGCCGGGCCGCCCCCTATTGGTGGGCTGCCAGGCTTGCTCATGAGGTACCCGGGTACTATATACCCCACAGTAGCCCCCGAGCACTTCTTGGCCGATCGTTGGCTGTAATTGATCTGTCTTTTTCTTACATGATCCGAGTGCTCTCAAGTTGTCTAGGACCTCATCCGAGTGGTTTCGAAGAAGATCCGAGTGGTTTCGAGGAAGATCCGAGTAAATGCTCAAACGTTCCTGAAAATGATTCTTCAATTGTAGCCATAGTGAGGGGAAGAAGTGCTCTTTTTCACGACGCGACAGCGAAGTGAATACACTTAGCCCTCGAGCCTTGGGCAATTTTAGTATGAAATTGGCCAAGGGTCTTCAACTTTTCTTCCGTCAAAATCTCGATCTTCAATGGTGTGCACCTCCTGGTGCACCCATTGGGTGTAGCCCCCGAGCCTTGAGCAGAATAGAATATTCTGGTCGAGGGTCAAAAATAAAATATTGTGAATCTCTCTTTGAACTTAATCCCTCAATGGCGTGCACCTCCAGGTGCACCCATTGGGTGTAGCCCCCGAGTCTTGATTCGACTCGGTACGATCGTGTCAAGACTCTAAAAGCTGTGGATCCTGACTGAATTTATCAGCCCCCATGCCTCCGGGCATGGATTTTGGATAATTTTCTCCTTTTAGGGCATTTTTATTTCCCCTTCTTAAGGAATCTTTTCTCAAGTTCTTTGAACTCGGCGTGACTCCCGAATCGTGTCCCACGACCCAGCTTGACCATATGGTAATTCACCTTCTCACAAGATTTATACTTGTCAGCACTTGACCCAGACTTCTGAGCGAATTTAGCGATAGTATCGCATGCCTTACGTAAAAATCAATTGCAAGGTTGCAATATCAATTGCAAAAATAAGCCTAGCCGTCGACTAATTTTAGCCTCACGACCGAGTGGTTTCTGCCCCTGAACACTAGCTCAGGAACCCACATATTTGTTAATTTGACAGAACCGAAAGGTCGTGTCATACTTCAACCCATTTAGGCCCATTAATCTTGCTAAGCCCATTGTTTCCTAGGGAAACTAACAGTTGCTTCATGAAGCCAAAATATCGCGAGATATCGCGACTCCATACCGCATCTTTGAATTCAAAGCGACGGGATGTGCCTGCGTCGGTTGAGTTCCCGAGACAAGCATCGCGCCGCACGCGGGAGGAACAGTTCATTCCATTATAAGCCATCCCCACCGCAACCTTCTTCCTTTCCTCTCCATTCGCCTTCTCAGCACCCAAGTTCTCCTCCTCGCTTGAGCGCAAACCCTAGATCCACTTTCATAACCTCCAATCTTCAATCCTCAGCCCCTGCTTGCTACAGCCATGGCGCCGAAGCGGAAGGAAGCCCCGAAGCGGAAGGAGAAGTCGCCAGGGAAGGGTCGGTCGGTCAAGCCCAAGACCGCCGTCGATGTCACCGTGGATCGCGCCGCCGAGTGGAGGAGTTCCACTACCACCACCAGGCGCCTCGAGCAGCACGTCATCGACGGCATTCTCCTAGACCAGCAAACCGCCGAGTGGCGTGCAGCCTCCGGTGAGTCTTTCCCCACCCCCAAATTCCTCTGATTTGGTGGTGTTTGAGTCTTTTCTTCTACGCGGATTTTGTGTTCCTGCGCACCCCTTTCTCCGCGGCCTGCTCCATTTCTATGGGATCAGTCTCTGCGCACTGAACCCAAACTCCATTCTTCACATTGCTATCTTCATCAATCTTTGTGAGGCCTATCTTGGGATAGAGCCCCACTTCAATGTCTTTCTTCACCTCTTCTTGCTGAAGCCTTATCCAGGGACCGAGTGCCCACGAGTAGTCGGAGGCGCCGGGCTCCAGCTCCGTGAGGGTCGAACCCAGGAGTAATTTGACATCCCTTTTCCTACTTCTAACAAAGGGTGGGAGTCCGAGTGGTTTTACATAGGAAACCACTCGCCTGCCATCTCTCCTGAAATTGATTCCCGTCCTGTCCCCTCCAAGTCCTGGATTTCTCTTCCCAAAGATAGCGAGATGGACGAGGTTCGGGAGTTGCTGGGCTTCATAGCCAAGCTGAAGGACAGAGGGTTGACTGCCGTAGGAGTGGCAGCCAACTTCGTGCTGCGCCGGATCTAGCCCCTCAAGCAGCGAGCTCATCCGGCGTATGAGTACTACGCCGAGGGAGACAACACGCGTGAAGCCCCCGAGCGTGTTGATAAGGGCCAAGCTGCAGCTCGGCTTGGCAAATTTTTTGCGACAGGGACTTCCCTGAGGACTTCTGATGGTCCTCCGGCGTACAACTTGTCCAATCCTCGCCCTGAGGTACTGAATTAATTTGTTGCTGTTTTATGTTTTCAATTCCACCCATTGGGTGTAATCTCAATAAAGAACTGAACCCAACTTTTGCAGGGTCGAGCTGCTTTTGTTTCGATCCCTCCTCTGCCTGAGATGCCGAAGGGAGTGGACCAGCCGGCGCCGCGCAGAGCCGGTGCTGCTGAAGAAGAACTCGGAGGAGGTGAGAGTGACTTGCATGACTCGGATATCAGTCTGTCATCCTCACCTTCTCCGGACGTGTTGTCGCCGAGTGGTGGCAAGGCTGCCGTCGTCCCGAAGAAGCGAAAGATTTCTGTTTCAACAGGGATCGTGATTGGGGATGCGCCAAGCCGTCGCCAACTCATCCTCACCAAGTCATCTGACTCGGATGACGACGAAGATGGTGATGCCGAGTCATCAATCCCGCCCCCAATTATCAGCTCGGAGCAGTCGCCCCTTGCCATAGTACCTTTGCGTACTGCAAGTCCGAGGGACCTTCCTTCCCCCACTCGGAGAGGAAAGCGCCCGAGAATGCGCATATCCACTCGGTAAGAAATATTGTCAACCTTTGATTGACTTTTATGTTTTCCTGTAATTGCTCCTTATTTGCTTTATCCTGCAGCACGCCGTCTGAGATCCCCTTTGCGGGTTCTGCGTCGCAGCCAATCGGCGAGACAGAGATCCCGACAATCCAAGTGCCAGAAGTTTCTTCCCACTTGACTGATCCTCCTAGCGATCAGCCTGTGGAGCCGCCACCAGAGTCACCACGAGCACCAACCCCAGCTCCGCTGAGTCCTGCTCCAGCGTCGCCGACCATACTGCCAGCTCCCCTGAACAGCCCCCAGCCTGCTCCTGTGATTGAGCAGACTGCGGCGATGGAGGGGCCCCAGACTGCAGAAGTCGGAGTCGCTCCTGCAGCGGTCGTGGCTCCGGGTGGTGGTGCTCCTATGACTCCTCTGGCGGAGTTCAGGTCGCTCCATCGTCGCATGGGACAAATAGCCGAGGTATTCCTGAGCCACCTTTCTTGTTTAGGTTGAGTACCGAGTGGTACACTTATTTGTTGTGTCATCTGACTGTCTTTTGCAGGAAATAGCTGCTGATGCCGAGGCGAAAACTTCGGAGATTCAAGAGCTTGCTTCTGCAGCCGCTAAGGCCGACTCCTTGGTGGCCCGAGTGGCTGAGCTCGAAGCCACTGTGTCCCAACACCAGACCGAGTTGGAGGAAGCCCGGCGCACCAATCGCGATCTTCGCGGAGAGGTGGAGCAGGCTAAGCTCAACGAAGCCTAGGCCGCACAGGAGCTTAGAGGTATGTTATTCTTTTTTTAAGTCGGACATGAATGTACTATCCAGATCTGACTTTCTGTAGATTACCGGTACCAGATTATGGCCCAATTTGCAGAACTCACTGCCAAGGTGACTGGGCTGGAGGGCGAGGCAGAAGCACTGCGCGCTGAGAAGAGTGCGCTGGAGGATGCTGTCCGAGTGGTAGCGGAGGAGATCGAGCCGGAGGCAGCATCATCTTCAGCTTCTATCCTCGACCGCACTCGGGCGCTTCCACGCTTCTTTCGGCGCCAGCTTTGCTCCATCAGCCAAGCCAGCGGCGGGCATGTCTTGGCGGTCCTGAAGTCTCTGTTCCCAGCATCAGATCTGGAGCCACTCGGCAGCGGGTACGCTGCTGGCACCTCCGAAGATGATGTGAGCAGACTGCTGCTTGAAGTGGAGCCGATCGCCAATGTCCTGTCCAAGGACGTTGTCGATGACTCTGATGATGCGGCCCCTTCTGGTGTTGGTGACCCTGCAGTCTAAATTTGATAGAATCTCTGTAGTATGTGACAGAAGTAATATTTTTGAACAATGTTTTAAGCCTTTGTTATTGTATATAAGTTTTTATGGGACTACTACTCCCTTTCTTTCTGCGCTGGGCTTAATTTCTAAGTGGTTGACCTGTTACGGAGTAGATTAGCCTCGTTGGTCTTAGTCTCATGCTGCCGAGCTTTGTCGTGCGTGTAGAGCTTTGACTTGGCGAGTACTTTCCCCCACGATCTAAAGTTTGTTCCACTCATACTTTATGTGCGTGACGCGAAAGAGGAAATTCTAGTAGTAGATATAGATGGGAGATGAAATCAACTTTATTGATAACTCATAGTATAATTCTGCCGAGTCGAGACTGGGGATGATTATCCATAAAAATCACTTGGGAAAACATATCTTAATGAACAAAAAAGATGAATACATAACTGAATCAGGCGTAGAAACGCTGTAGGTGCTCGATGTTCCATGGATTTGGAATGTCTACACCGTCTTCCGTCATGAGGCGATATGAGCCTGGGCGACTCACTGACTTGATGATGTATGGTCCCTCCCAAGGGGACGCAAGCTTGTGCGCGCCCTTAATGTCTTGCTTCCTCCTCAGAACCAAGTCGCCTGCTTCAAAAGACATCTGCTTGACGGTTCGATCATGATACCGTCGAAGGACCTGAGCGTAACGCGCGGCTTGGATCTGGGCAGCCAATCTCTTCTCCTCGATGCTATCGAGGTCTTCAATGCGCGCCACTTGCGCGTCGTATTCATCATAGAACTCCACTCGGGGTGAGCCGTATGCGATGTCCGTTGGTAGGATAGCTTCCGAGCCGTAAACCAGAAAGAACGGGGTTTGCTTCGTGGCACGACTCGACTGGGTCCGCAGCCCCCAGACTACAGCCGGTAACTCCTTGATCCATTGTCCATCGTATTGCTTCAGCTTCTTGAATATACGGGCACTGAGTGCCTTGATTATTTCACCATTGGCTCTTTCAACCTGGCCATTGGCCCTTGGGTGCGCCACAGATACGGGGCATAGCTTAATGCTCCTCTCGCTGCACCAATCTTTAAACTCCCGTGCCACGAAGTTCGTACCATTATCTGTAATGATACGATTTGGGACTCCGAAGCGGTGGGTGATGTCGGTGAAGAACTCGATGGTCTTGGCTGCCGTGTGCTTGCTGACTGGTTTCACCTCGATCCACTTGGTGAACTTGTCAATAGCCACTAAGACATGGTCAAAACCACCAGTCACCTTCTTGAATGGACCAATCATGTCCAAGCACCAAAAAGCGAAGGGCCAGGACATTGGTATAGTCTGCAGCTGTTGTGCTGGTGCGTGTATTTGCCTTGCAAAATACTGACACCCTTTGCAGTGCCGCACAATATTTTCTGCGCCTGCTACAGCAGTCGGCCAGTAGAAACCAGACCGGAAGGCTTTACCAACGATGGTTCTAGCCCCGGCGTGATTACCACAGATTTCTTTGTGTATGTCTGTCAAGAGCTCAACACCCTCTGCGTGACTCACGCACTTCTGGAGAATTTGAGAGGCTCCAGATCGACGATGCAGCTTATCTCCAATGATGACGTAGCTTTTACTGCGCCGCACGATTTGTTCGTAGAGCGACTTCAGATCCTTATTTTCTGCGGCCTCTGTGGGCAATATGCCGCTGTCAAGATAGTCGATGATTTGGGTCCTCCAGTCCAACGCTTCGTCTACCACTAATGTGGCTGACTCTAGGGATTCTCCGACTTGTTGCTCCGCGACAGTGCCATCCGGGTTTATCTTGATAGATGGTTTCACAAGATCTTGGATGAAAACTCCGGGTGGGACGCCTTCACGGGTGGACCCCATCTTGGCAAGCTCATCAGCTGCCTTGTTATGGTCGCGCACCACGTGATGGAACTCTAAGCCATAGGATTTCCCTTCCAGTTTTCTTATTTCTTCACAATAAGCATCCATCTTCTCGTTGGTCCTGGACCAATCCTTGTTTACCTGGTTTATGACCAGGGCAGAGTCCCCGCGTACCATCAGGCGTTTGATGCCCAAAGATACGGCGATGCGGAGACCGTGCAAGGCTGCTTCATACTCGGCTGCATTGTTGGATACTGGGAACATGATTTGAAGGATGTATTTTAATTCCTGTCCACTTGGGGAGATCAGGAGTACGCCTGCGCCGCCTCCTTTGATCTGGAGGGAGCCATCAAAGTTCATCTCCCAGTACTCAACTATCTCGTCGTCAGCCGGAGCTTGGTTCTCTGTCCAGTCTGCTATGAAGTCGGCCAAAACCTGAGACTTGAAAGCAGTACGTGGAACAAAGGTTATTTGGTGAGCGGCCAATTCTATTGACCACTTGACGATTCGGCCGCTGGCGTCTCGGTTATGGAGTATTTCCCCTAAAGGATTTTCGCTCACAACCGAGATTGGATGGGCCTCAAAGTAATGTTTCAGCTTTCTTGCTGAGATGAGAACTCCATAGAGTAACTTCTGCACATGGGGATAGCATACCTTGGATACGGTCAGGACCTCGCTGACGAAGTAGACTGGTCGCTGAACTCCATATGCGTGCCCTTCTTCAGGACGCTCGACCACTAGTACCGTGCTAACCACTTGGGGGGTAGCAGAGATGTAGAGGTAAAGCTGTTCTCTTGGTTGAGGTGGGATGAGGATGGGCGGCCTCTGCAGGTAATCTTTGAGTTCCTGGAAAGATTGCTTCGCCTCGTCATCCCACACGAACTTATCCTGCTTCTTGAGCAGTTTGAAAAACAGCAATCCGCGGACGCCGAGTCGTGATATGAAACGACCGAGCGCTGCCATGCATCCAGTAAGCTTCTGCACATCCTTCTGACAGGTTGGTGGTAGCGTCTTGGTGATGGTCGTGATCTTCTCGCGGTTTGCCTCGATGCCGCGGTTGCTGACCATGAAGCCGAGTAGCTTACCTGAGGGGACTCCGAAGACACACTTTTCCGGGTTGAGCTTCCACCGGAATTTACGTAGGCGTTCGAAGACCTTTGTCAGATTCTCTATCATGTCCTCGGGGTTCATGATCTTGACCACGATGTCGTCGATGTAGGCTTCTACTATGTCTGGAATCAATTGATCCAGACATGCTTGAATTGTCCTCTGGTAAGTTGCGCCTGCGTTCTTCAGACCGAAGGCCATTGTATTGTAACAATAGGCGCCGAACGGCGTGATGAACGCGGTCTTAATCTGGTCTTCCAGTTTAGGCCTATCTGGTGATAGCCTGAGTAGCAATCGAGAAAACAGAGCAGGGCGGAGCCTGCCGTGGAATCAACGACTTGATCGATGCGGGGGGGAACGAAGGGGTCTTTAGGGCAAGCTTTGTTGAGATCTGTGTAATCAACGCACATTCTCCAATCATTATTATTCTTTTTTCTTACAAGAACTGGGTTAGCTAACAAGTCGGGGTGAAACACCTCCTGAATAAAACCAGCAGCTAGCAGCTTTGTAATCTCTACCCTAATCGCCTCCTTGCGGTCCTGCGCGAATCGACGAAGCCTCTGCTTGATCGGTTTTGCAGTCGGATTGACCTTCAAGGAGTGCTTGGCAAGTTCCCTTGGGACACCTGGCATATCGGATGGTTTCCACGCGAATAGTCGGCGTTTTCCCTTAGGAATCTGACGAGCACTTCTTCCTATTTGGGGTCTAACTCTGCCCCGATGATGGCCGTCTTCTTCGGGTCAACCAAGTCCAGGGAGATCCTCTTCAGCTCCATCTCCTTGCTTGGCGCGATGGCTTCTCTTGCTGGCCTCTTGGCGGGGATCTCCAGAGAGTCCTTGTCCACCTCCTGCGATGCAGCCAGTACTTGCGTCATGCGCCTCGACATGTCCAGGGCAGCTGCCGCGTTGAGGGTCTCCTGTTCGCATGTGTAAGCGACTCGGATGTCCCCTAAGACGGTGATTACGCCCTTGGGTCCTGGCATCTTGACCTGCAAGTAGACGTAGTGAGGGATCGCCATGAACTTGGCGAGCGCCGGCCTCCCGAGGATGGCGTGATATGCAGTCTCAAAGTTCGCCACCGTGAACTGCATATGCTCGGTCCGGTAGTTGTTCCGGTCTCCGAAGGTAACGGGCAATGTGATGTGCCCGAGTGGTTCCGCCCCCTCTCCCAGTATCAGACCGTAGAACGCGGATTGGGGGGGTCGCAGGTCGAGAGTGGTCAGGCCGAGCTCCTTCAATGTGTTAGCAAAGAGGATGTTCAGGCCACTGCCACCATCGACTAGCACCTTGGTGAGCTGAACGTTGCGGATCGTCGGAGCTACTACCAAGGCGTGGGATCCGGGCTTCGGTATGAAGCTCGGGTGATCTTCCCGAGTGAAGGTGATCGGAACTTCCGACCACTTGAGGTACTCTGGTACCGATGGCTCCCTCGCGTGCATGACCTGGCGGTGGGTGAGCTTCTGCTGGCGCTTGGTCTCGAATCCTTCCGGTCCACCATAGATCATGCGGACCACTCGGTCGGCCTCCTGAAACTCGTCGCCGGGCTCGTCAGTCCGCCTGTCCTCCCTTGGGGAACCATCGTTCCTCTTTCTGTAGGGAGGGCCTCTGTTGCCCCCAGTGAAAGCTCGCTTGAGCCCGTAGCACTCTCGTGCCGAGTGCTTGTGTTTGTGGTATGGACATTGCTCATCGAGCATGCGCTGGAAATCTTCTGGAGTTACCCGGCCTCTGGGCCGGTCCAGAGTGGCGACCATATCGCCCTCGCTCTTCTTCTTGCGAGGGTGACTGTCGCTGCGACGATGGTCGTCATGTCGATCTTCGTCCTCGCGGCGGTCGCGCTTGCGGGTCATCTTGTTCTCCTCCTCCCAGCGATTCTTGAGCTCGCTGAGTTGTTCCTTCTCCGCGATCTTCGCGTCCGCCCACGTGCTAGCGACCCGAAACATGTCATTGACAGTCGCGGGTGGCTTCCGAGTCCACTTGTGGATCAATCTTCAGTCGGAGATGCCGTTCTGGAAGGCGGTCATCACCTCCTGATCTGTCACGTCCGTAATGGAGTTGCGCTTCTCCGAGAACCTGCGAACGAAGTCATGCAGGGTCTCGTTCTTGCACTGTCGTATCTGGCCGAGGAGCCGTTTGCTCCCGGGCCTCTCCCAGGTTCCGAGATAGTTACCGACGAAGAGTGCGGTAAGCTGATCCCAGTTGTCGATGGCGTCCTGCGGGAGTCCTGCCAGCCAGTTGCGGCAGTCCTTGGTGAGCATGATGGGAAGGTAGTTTGCCATCACGTCCTCTTTGCCGCCGGCCGCTTGTACGGCGGTGTAGTAGATCTGAAGCCATTGGGATGGATCAGACTTCCCGTCGTACTTGTCGATATCCGACAGCTTGAAGCCTCTGGGCCATGTTACACTCCTCAAGCGCTCGGTGAACGACTGGAATCCGCCGATCCGACCTCTGGGGCGGGAACCACTTGGACCCGAGCCGTATGTTGTCCTTGGGGGAGTGTTCTCCCTCCTGCAATCCCGATCCCTGGGCGGGGAACGGGTCCTCCGATAGGTCCGAGTCCTGGGTGGAGTTCGGTCCCGTCGGTAGGTTCTGCTGCGTGGTGGAGTTTGCTCCCTTGGCGGGGTCGACCGCCTGCGTGAGGGAGTCGCTCGTCCTCGCGGCGGAGTACGACCGCCGTCGTTGCCGCGCCTTGGGCTACCGGAGGGATCAGAGTAGTCTGATTCCGTCGAGTAGCCGCTCCTGTTGGAGTTACGACGGGGATTCCCATGATCTCGATCGTATTCTTCACGACGTCGGATCTCCTCGCGATGACGCTCCTCAGTACTGCTGCGGATGACGTCCCTCGCGTCTCGATCTCTGTTGATGGTGGTGCAAAGATCTTCATCACGATCCGATCCACCGCTGGTCCGGCGTCGAGACGGCCCGGGCTCAGCGGCGGCCGTACGTAATCTGCCCTGCATCTGGTGGACCTAGACGGAGGCGGCCTGCACGAAAGCCCTTACCTTTTCCAGGCCTGGAGTGCTGGGTGGCAGCCGACTGATTTCCTCATCGATGGTGATGAGGTTCTAGACCGACGTCTCATAGACGTCGAATCCGTTGTACTCGAACATGCCGTCGCGCATCAGGTTCCGACTGCTTCTCCTGTCGTGTCGATCCCGATGACGACGGTGATCCTCCGAAGGTGGTTCTTGAAGTCGAGCGGTGTCAGATCCTGATGCGGTGGCCCCGTGTGGTCGGGCGGCTCTGCGAGTCGCCCGATTGGCGTTGCGTCCTCGGCGCTGGTCCCTGGCTTCAGTCGTCTCTTCGGCCGGGGTGACCTCGTCCTCTGACACGGGGTTGGGTGGCGTCGCTGGTGCCACCATGTAGCAGTATGACCCGACTCCTTCTTGCGCGAGGTAATCTTCCTCGGACTCGGAGAGGTCGGTTGTGGGCGTGAAACGCTCCAAGCTACTCGGAGTTAATCCTCCGGGTGATCCTAGCAGTTCCGGCTCCGTAGAGGAGTCGGACGCGGTGTAACCCTCTTGCAGGTCGTCCAGTATTGAGGGTCCCTGTGGGTTTGACTCGTAGGAGTCGCTCTCAGAGGGAGAATCATCCGCCTGGACAATGTCCTTCATCTTCTGCTTCTGGGTAAGCACGCGGAAGCCGGGGGTCTGGATGGTGATGACCTCAGGGCTCGGGACGCGCGTCGGCCGAGCATTTACGCTCTGAGAGGACTCGACGACGCGACTCTCAAGATCCGGATCAGATCCGAGTGGTTGTTGATCTGCTCCCGAGTGGTTGGGCCTCGCGTTTTGCGATGGACTTGGTGGGGCAAAAACGGCGCGATCAGATGCGATCGGACCGGATTGGGCCGTGATGGCCGAAGTCGGCGCCAGAGAGGAAACCTCCGTGGCGGTTGCAGTTCCTGCCGCTTGGGTATCCAAGACGGCGGCGGTGATGTTCCCGAACTGGATCTCGAATCCGTCGACGTTCGGGAGGTTGCAGCTGTCCAAGATCTTGACGCGATCCATCAGGCTCACCAGATTGATCTCGGCGATATCCCCTACCTGGCGCGCCACTGTCGGTGATATGTTCTCCGGCAGTCTTCCACAGGGTAGCCCACGGAAGTGATTTGTATGTAGGGAAGATCGCAAAGATCGGAAGCAAGATGGTTAGGATGGACAGACACAAGGGTTTAGACAGGTTCGGGCCGTCGACTCGACGTAATACCCTACGTCCTGTTTTGAGGTGTTGTATTGCGTGGATTGTATGTCGATGTGAGTTGAGTTGTTGTGGTTCTATCTTTTGGAGGGGTCCCTGCCCGCCTTATATATTGGCGAGCAGGGTTACAAGTCGGTTTGTAGCCGGTCCTATCTCTAAGGATCCTTTCCTTCTTTACAAAAACTCCTATTCTAACTAGAACTCCTCCTTCCAGATCCTTCCTTCGTGCACCGACTTGTCCCACACGTCATCAGGTCCAGAACGGTGAGCCGGGCCGCCCCCTATTGGTGGGCTGCCATGCTTGCTCATGAGGTACCTGGTTACTATATACCCCACAAGAGAACAATTAACATATCAACAAGTATATATCAACGAGTACAATAATATTTTGGCAGGCACATTGCTATATAAGCAACAAACACAATTCAAAGTTCAAATCATAACCAGTGATATAAGATAAAATATAGTCCACATAAGGCACAACAAATATAGTCCAGCATGTCTCACACAACACTCTCAAAACAACACAAATATAGCTAATTTTATACGGGCCTTACGGAACGAGCAGTACTCGTGGGCGAGGTTCCTTACCCGCATCCTACCAGCATGCGAGATTACCCGCACACAGGATTGCCATCCCTATTCATAGGTCACAACAAGGTCATTTCAGGCCTTCTATTCATATACTCTTTCCATCCCAAAATAAGTATAGTTCTAACAATTGGGCGTGTGAATTAAGGATAGGTAAAAAAAAAGTAAGGAGTGCACGAGAAATGAGAAGGGAAATAGAGAAAGAGTTGTATTGGAAAGCTACAACTACACTTATTGTGGTGACAAAATTTGAATCTAAAACTACATTATTTTGGGATGGACAGAGTATGTGTGTTTTGGCTGCTTCCTAGCTCAAATGAACAGCAACCAATCTCTATCACATCAACCAAGCCAGAACAATGCTTGCATATCCAGATTGGTAGTTAATGCCTTCCTAAGTTGGGTTCTGTTTTTTTAGATAATGGAAAGAGATTCCAGCTTCAACCCTCTCGTAGAGAGAGAATCAGTCCACACATTATTACACGTAATAGCTCAACGTTGCATGCTCCTTCCATTATGTTTCTTCCTGGAAGAAAAGCAGTCTGTGATGGCCTAATTATTTTTTGAGCTACTTTTGCAATTCTATTAGTGGCCACCTTAGTGAAAATCTTGAAGCTAACATTCAATAGACATATTGGTCTATATTGTTGTATTTGCTTCGCATCACTACTCTTTGGTAGTAAGATAATTGTTCCAAAGGTTAAGCTATGGAGGGGTAGGGTACCATTATAGAAATCCTCAAATAAAGCCATCAAGTCATCCTTGATAATGTGCCAGAAGACTTGATAAAACTCCGGAGGAAATCCATCTGGTCCTGGAGCTTTATTTCGCTCCATCTGAAAAATTGCTTCCTTTACTTCCCCTTCGAAATTTTTTTCGATTAGCATATTATTTTCCTCACTTGAGACCTGGGGGATATCACTATAGCGTGACTCATCCATGGACACAAAACTTCTGTCTGGTGGTCCAAAAAGATTTTTATAGTACTTGGTGATATACTTTTTGAGTTCAGCATCACCACATATCACCCCCTCTTCTTGATCAAGCTGGAAAATCCGAGTTTTCCTATGTTTGTCGTTGGCCACGAGTTGAAAATATTTAGTATTTGCATCGCCTCTAAAAGATCTCGAACTTTTGCTCTTTGGTACCATTTTAGCTCTTCTTCCCTTAAAAGTTCCGCCAGCCTCTCATTAAGTACATGTTTCAAATTGACTTCATGAGAGGCTAACATAGTTGTTTCAGCTTTTTTTGTCTAACTCGTCTAGCTTATTTAGTAGCTGTTTCTTTTCTTTTTTAAAGGCACCACTCACATTTTTAGCCCACCCCCTTAGGTACTGCCGCAATCTTCTAATTTTTGCTTGCCATCTCTCCAAGGGTGTATGGCCCTCTTGCACACTTTGCCAAATATCTTTGACCATATCGATAAACCCATCACATAGTAACCAACCAAGTTAAAATTTAAACATCGGTGGACTACTAAAAGTAGATGGATCTCCCGTATTTAGAAACAACGGTGTATGGTCTGATATCTCGCGAGTTAAGGCTTGGATGGTGGTATGCGGAAACTTGGACTCCCAATCTGTACAAGCCAGCACTCTATCTAGTTTTTCAAAGGTCTGGTTTTGCAAGTTGTTCACCCAAGTAAATTGCCTTCCGGACAGTGCTAATTCTTAGTAATTAAATGCATCAATAATTGCATTAAACAGAAAAGGCCACCTGTCATTATAATTTGCATTATTCTTTTCATTTGGTCCTCTAATAATATTAAAGTCACCACCTATAATTATAGGTAAGGTTTCTTTAGTACATAGCTGGACCAGTTCTGTTAAAAATGCTTCCTTGTACTCTTGCTGTGCGGCTCCATATACTGACACTAAATTCCATTTAAAATCGTCTTCTTTATTTCTGAGTTTGAACCTAACAAAATAATCACCTTCTTCTATCTCTCCAACATCAAAAGTTAATAAATTAATTCCTACTAGCATGCCACCAGAGCGACCCTTGGGAAGTTTCGCGTGCCACAAAAACTCTTTCCCAGCACATAAGTTCCTAAGAAAAGAGTCTAAGAAGGTACCTGAGGACCGGATGTGTCCGAGGACCGGTGGATGGTCGCTTCCTGATGTGATGAGTGATTGACAATGTGGTGTGGATTGACATTTCCCTTGGCTTAAGTATTGCAGGTCTAGAATGCGGCTTGGTTGCATTGGTGCAGGTGAAGAACAGACGCGAAAGGTCTTAGCCATGGCGACCTTCGAGGAGCAGAGAGACAATTAGGCTTGGTTCGAGGGACCCGGTGGCCAGATGGATCAAGTGCGGTTCACATGGTGGCAAGAACGAGCGAGGGAACGTGGTTCTGGTGCGAGGTAGCGGCTCACGACCGAAGCTCATACGCGGACATGAAGCCGGTGCAAGGTAGCAGCTCACGACCGAAGCTTGCACGCGGGGTTTGGTGGTTTGGCCAGAAGACCATCGGGTGGACGGTGTCCCTTGGTTTGGGCCTCAAAACCAAGGCCGAGGACTCGGCGTAGTGACGGCACGGCCTGCCAGCTAGGGGCGGTCAGACCGGTCCCACCTGGACAGGTCTCCCGTGAGCGTCGAGGAGCTTCGATCCGGAGGACACGCGGCGTGATCACAAGGTTTGCGTCGGAGGGAAGCAAGCTTGCGATGGAAGGTGTCCCAGCCGGAAAAATCTTTGTGTCTAAATGTCAAATTTGCCCCTGAGGGGTATGTATCACTTAGGGGTAGTTGAGTCATTAGAGCACCACCACTTGGATTATATATTAGATCCCCTAGGGGTTGGTGGCTGCTATCTCTCTAGTTATTATTCATTTGGCTTGCTTAGTTTCCCTTCCCTTTCATCCTCTCCACCTAGAACTATTTGATTGAATCATTTGTAGTTTGTATAGGTGAATTCATGGTTGTTTGATTGAGCTTAATCTATTCATCTTTGTGCCATATTTTGAATTCCCGAGCTACTTTTCTTTTTCCCATTTTCGGAGCTATTTTTGGGGATTTTCGTTCTCCATGTTCTAGGCCGTTTTCTCTCAGATTTCTTTTGGGGAATCACGCATGAGTGCCTTGTGCCTCTTTTCTTGGTGATCCTTTGCCCCCAAATGCCGAGAATCGGTCTAGATTTGAAGTTTCCCGGATGAACTTGAGGTGTGGTTGTTCTTCACTAGATCTGAAATTCCTGGAGTTCTAGAGAGTCAGAGGCCGACATTTTGGGGGCATAATCTCTCCTTGAGGTGTATATCATCTACCCAAAGTTTCGTCTCAAGAGCTCAAGTCGTTTAGGAGATCCATTTGCGAGTTGACTTTGAGTACGAGTTTTTCCCGAGCTCCCTGGACAGACTGGTGCAACCGCCCCTGGCTGAGTGCCAGGCAAGACCGGTGCAACCGCCCCTGGGGAGGTGTGACCGCCCCTGGCCGAGAAGTGTTGTTCTGGGTTGTTCTTGTTCAATTCTTATTCGATTTGGTCGATTCGATTTCCGCTGTGTTGATCTTGTTCCTAGGGTCAGTAGACTCATAGTAGCTACGTGATCTTGGCACGGTCGGTTCATAGGCTTTGGAGTTGAGTTGGGAGAAGCAGGATCTTGAGAGGAATTTTTATCGGCTCCCATTCACTCCCCCCTGTCTGGTCGCCCAATCGGTCCTTCAATTGGTATCAGAGCTGGTTACGGGTCTTTGCGACTCTAACCTGTCTAAGATCCAAAGATGGCGTACCAAGATCGGGGTTCTGGGCCTCCGCACTTCGATGGGAAGAATTATCTGAACTGGGTTGCGCGTATGGGTGCTTTCTTGCGAGGCAAAGGAAAGTTGTTGTGAGATGTGACCGAAGATGTAAACTATGTCAATCCTACCGACTTAGATGCCCAGGGTGCAAGAGATAAATTCGAGGCCAACGCTAGGGCTGTGGACTACTTGTTTCGTGCTTTGTCAACTGAGGAGTTTGAGCGAGTTTTGGAAGAGGACCTAGCTAGCGAGATCTGGCAGAAGCTCAAGGTAGCCCATGGTGGTGATAGCCATGTGAAGGTTAGGCTTTTCTCGGTGTATCGCAAAGAGTATGAAAACTTTGAGCAGTTGAAGGGTGAGTCAGTTGATGCGATGTTTCAGCACTTTACTGCCATAGTCAACAACATGAAAGCCAACATTGCCGCACTCCCATACACAGATCATGACAGAGCTTTGAAGCTCTTGCTTTCCCTTGATCGGTCCGTGTGGGGTGCCATGGTTGAGGCAATCATGGAGTCGGCTAAATATGAAACTTTGAAAGTTGATGAACTTTTCTCTAAGTTGAAGTCTTCTGAGGTTGATAGACAGCTGATTGCCAAGGCTAAGAGTCCGACTGATTCCCATAGTCTGGCTCTAGTTGGTGGATCTGGTTATGGACATGCTAATACTTCCAAACACTTTGCTTTGTCTTCTCTTGTGTCTCTTCCAGATGAGGAATATGAGGTGCTGAGCAAGGAGGATCTCGCGTTACTGACCAGGAGGTTCAAGCGCATGTACCAGAACTGCAAGGGCTCGAGGCGTGCGGGAAGTACATGTTACAGGTGCGGCAAGATGGGCCACCTCATCGCCGAGTGCCCGAAGGAGATCAAGAACGACTACAACCGCAAGCATCGACCGCAAGACAAGCACAAGCACCGCTCCAAGGACAAGTACCACTCCAAGCACAAGAACAAAGAGGAGAACACCAACACTTCGTCGAGCTCGAGCAGCGAGGATGAAGACCGCGGCCACCGCAAGGAGAAGAAGCACATGAACCGCAACTTCAACGGGCTCTCCTGCGCCGCTATGAACTTCTGCACCATGGCGCATGACTCCAAGAACGACTACGACTCCGACTCTGACTCTGAGGATGAGGTAATGACCGATCCCATCTCTTTGCGTAAGGAGATTGCTAGGCTAGAGGAGTTGGTCGATAATTATGATGATGTGCTTAGAATGACCAACAAGGAGAAGAGAGATTTTAGATCTTTGCTTGGAGAGTCTAAGGATAGAGTTGTGGAGCTTGAGGCCTTACTTTCTGAGACTGGAAAGAGGGCGTTGGAATTTGAGTCGTTGCTTTGTGAGTCTAATAATAAAGTGGCTGAGCTTGAAACTGAGTTGGCAAGTGCTAGAACAGAGATAGGTGTGTTGAAAGATGCTCCCATTGTTTCTGATGAACTTGAATGCTCTTTTTGTGATGTGCATCTTGCTGATTTGGTTGCTTTTAAAGACAAACACATGACATGCCTTGATGAACTAGAAGGGGCTAGGGTTGAGATTGCTGAGTTGAAGTCTAGGTCTTCTTTGCTAGGTGCTTGTACGTTTTGTCCTGCTTTACATGCTCAGTTGCTTGAATCTCGTACCATAATTAGTTCCCTTGAGGCTAAATTGAAGTCTCCTATTACAAATACTTGCTCTGTTTGCGATGTTGTTGCTTTGAAGAATGTTGAGCTTGCACAATATGTTGATCGTTTGCAAGAAGAGAATGATGAGTTCTGACAGTGTTTGCGTTGGTTGTCGGGTCGCGAGCCACAGCTTAAGATGTTGATTGTTGGGTTCAAGAGAGCTGATGGTCATGGTCTGGGTTCTGAGAAAGCTGGTGAGTGTAGTGGTGAGAAAGAGAGAACAAGACAACTCCACCACAAACATTCCAACACCCCCACAGAAAGCCATCCTAAAGAACAACTTCACACCCAAACCTAACCACCTGTTGAACAAGCGTGACACCACTCCAGATCCTCCCAAGTTTCCCCCAAAGACAAACAACTTCCAAAAGAGAGTGACCTTTGTGAAGAGTGGGGTTTACCAGAAGAGAGAGAAGCCACAGCCGAGAGAAACCCCAAAGCCAAAACCAGTCCGCTTCCATTGTGATCATTGTGGAAGGGATGGTCACCTAGAAGAGTTTTGTTGGAGGAAGAAGAGAGAAGTGAGGCGAGAGAAGGAGTTGGGTAACAGGGACAGGTACTACTCTTCCCGTACTGTGCCTGTGTCTCGTTCACCCTTGCCTAGGAGAGAGGCTTTTGTGCGTACAGTTCCTTCGTTGGGTAGTCGTGGTGTTCCACCTCGTGGTGAGTTTGATAGGCGGCCTCCTGCTCGTGGTCAGTTTGGTACAGGGAGGTTCGACCGTAGCTTTGAGGCGAGGAGAGAGTCTAGACCGCGTTTTCCCCGCGTGGTGCTAGGGGTCCTACGGTGAGATGTGAGAGGGTTCCACGGAGTAACGTTGATTTTGCTAATCCCTCTTTTCAGCAGATGGCCCGACACTGGTTTGACTCTTTTTGTGCTAACCCCAGTGTCGAGTCATTTGCCCATTCTCGTTCTCGCTTTTGATTGTGCAGGTGGGAGGCATGGAGAACTTTTGGTTGATGGTTCTCCACACTTTTTGGATGGCCTCGATGTGGTCTTTGTACACTTTGTATTGTGAGTATATCTTTTGTAACTCTTGTGCTCACTTGTGTATCTTTGGCATGTTTTGTGTTTGTGTCTTGCCCTTTTTGTGTAGCATGATTTGAGTTGTATCTTGCTTTTTGGGTTTGCTTTGTCTTTGGGTTGCATTTTGCTCGTTTGAGATTTCTCTTTCTTTTTGTTTTGTGATGGAGCTTTCCATTTGCTTTTGTACACCGTTTTCTAGTTTTCTTTTACTAGGTGTCTTTGGTTGGGGGGAGCTTGGATTTATTTAAGGAGGAGAAATTGCACAAGTTGATTTGAAAAGGAGAAAACCTTGCTTATAGCTTTTGGATTACATAGTTTGTGAGTTTGTTGTGTTGGCACTTCGGTTGTGCATATCATAGGGAGTTTGATGTTTGAACCTGAACCTTGGATTTGCATTTTAGTTGCATATTTCGAGGGGAGCTTGTAGGTTAAACTTTAACCTTGGATTTGCATTTTGGTTGCACATTCTAAGGGAAGCTTGTAGGTTGAACTTGAACCTTGGATTTGCATTTTGGTTGCACATTCCAGGGGGAGCTTTATATTTGTACTTTGATCACACTTGTGTATTGGCTTTTGAGAGATGCCTAGAACCTTCGAACTCTTTGGATTCGAGTCCCTTGCTTTGTCGTGATCTTTTCTGAGCTGAGTTTTGGAGGCTTCTGTTGTAGCATATGTATACTATTGTATTTGATTTGGTTTTATCCATCTTTGTACCTTGATAAATATTTCTCACTTTTGTATCTTGATGTATAGTTTTCATCTTTGCATCTTGTGATATATCATGCTGCATTTGTATCATATCTTAGGATGAGCTTCTCCTATATGCAGTGATTGCTACAACTTGCTACATTTTAGAGTTTAGGCAGGCTGGCTAGGGATAAATTGTATGGATGGCTATGCTCTTGATGGTTTTGATATATATTCTATTGAGATAGTCACTTTTTGAATTAAAATGACAAACTGAACTTAAACTCTTTTCACCCATGAGTAAATGCCTTTGCATGTCTTGTTTGAGTCGAAATGGCTATATCTTGCTTAAGATCATGCTAGGATGAGATATTCTTTTCAATTGGGTCAAAGACCTTTGTCATTGTGAATGTTTAGCCCATGCTTTATCTTGTGGAGGAGCATAAGCTTCTTTTTGTTGCAAAGACATTTCATGTACCATGCTTAATTTGAAAAACTTGAAAAATGAGATGTTTATGCATAAAAGAAGAAAGATAAGAAAAAGATACATTTGAAGAAATATATGCTCATGTCTCTATGCTTTCACCATTGCACACACTTGCACACATGGGTGCTGAGCGGTTGCATGTTGTTTGCCGGAGAAGTCTCCCTTGAGAAGTGAACACATGGCTCCGTGCTTTGACATGACATGAGATAGAATTTGGGCGTTTGTAATGATCTTTTGTCAAGAATGCTTTTCCTTGCATAATCTTGGTGAGATGAAGTTTATTTTTGCTTAAATGATCCATGTTTAGGATTTTGCTCATGTGGTGACTTTTTCATAAAATTGAACAATTTGATCATGGCTTTGTCAATTGGCTATATGTCTCTACCTTCTTGATGGCAATGCCCGTGTAAACATGATGAACTTTCTAACTTGCCTCTTCTCTAACTTGTATCACTTTGTATTGCTCATTGTATATTTGAGAAGCTTGTAGTTGCAATTTTTTGCATTTTTGCCTTGATTTGTGCATTGTCAACAAGGGGGAGAATTTCTGGAAAGGAAAACATTGGTGGACGCTTTTGAAAGGTTTTCAGGTTGAAATGGCATCGTTGTGAGCATTTGTGTGTGACTGGCAATTTTTGTGCCTGATCTGGGCAGGGCGGTCTAACCGGCCTCCCAAGTCGGTCCAACCGCCCCTGTGCAGTGGCACAAGGTTTTGTGGGATTTGAGCCATTTTCGACATATTTTCGCACGCACAAGTTCACTTGTTCAGGGGGAGTTTGCATCAATGCAGGGAGAGTGCTTTATGGTTCCTGAAAAGTGTTTTTGGAGATTTGTGGGTTGTGCTTTGTGATTTGCTCTTTTGCCGATGGTGTTGAGCCCTTTCGCTTCTTCTTGAAGGGTCGGCGTTTTTGGAGCTTTCTCGTGCGAAGTAACTTTGTTTTCGGCCTGTTCTTGCTTTTAGTCACTTGCTTGAGTCTTGTTTTCAATTTATTTTCTATTTTCCTTTCATATCTATCGTGATTACGTGTGTGTTGTCAATGCACTCATCAAGGGGGAGATTGAGGACCGGATGTGTCCGAGGACCGGTGGATGGTCGCTTCTTGGTGTGATGAGTGATCGACATTGTGGTGTGGATTGACGTTTCCCTTGGCTTAAGTATTGCAGGTGTAGAATGCGGTTTGGTTGCATTGGTGCAGGTGAAGAACAGGCGCGAAAGGTCTTAGCCATGGTGGCCTCCAAGGAGCGGAGAGACAAGTAGGCTTGGTTCGAGGGACCCGGTGGCCTGATGGATCAAGTGTGGTTCACATGGTGGCAAGAACGAGCGAGGGAACGTGGTTCCGGTGTGAGGTAGCGGCTCACGACCGAAGCTCGTACGCGGACATGAAGCCGGTGCAAGGTAGCGGCTCACAACCGAAGCTTGCACGCGGGGTTTGTTAGTTTGGCCAGAAGACCATCGGGTGGACAGTTTCCCTTGGTTTGGACCTCAAAACCAAGGCCGAGGACTCGGCGTAGCGACGGCACGGCCTGCCAGCCAGGGGCGGTCAGACCGGTCCCACCTGGGCAGGTCGCCCGTGAGCGTTGAGGAGTTTCGATCCGGAGGACACGCGGCGTGATCGCAAGGTTTGCGTCGGAGGGAAGCAAGCTTGCGATGGAAGGTGTCCCAGCCGGAAAATCTTCGTGTCTAAATGTCAAATTTGCCCTTAAGGGGTATGTATCACTTAGGGGTAGTTGAGTCATTAGAGCACCACCACTTGGATTATATATTAGACCCCCTAGGGGTTGATGGCTGCTATCTCTCTAGTTATTATTCATTTGGCTTGCTTAGTTTCCCTTCCCTTTCATCCTCTCCACCTAGAACTATTTGATTGAATCATTTGTAGTTTGTATAGGTGAATTCATGGTTGGTTGATTGAGCTTAATCTATTCATCTTTGTGCCATATTTTGAATTCCCGAGCTATTTTTCTTTTTCCCATTTTCGGAGCTATTTTTGGGGATTTTCGTTCTTCATGTTCCAGGCCGTTTTCTCTCGGATTGTTTTGGAGGAATCACGCATGAGTGCCTTGTGCCTCTTTTCTTGGTGATCCTTTGCTCCCAAACGCCGAGAATCGGTCTAGATTTGAAGTTTCCCGGATGAACTCGAGGTGTGGTTGTTCTACACTAGATCTGAAATTCTTGGAGTTTTAGATAGTTAGAGGCCGAGATTTTTGGGGCATAACCTCTCATTGAGGTGTATATCATCTACCCAAAGTTTCGTCTCAAGAGCTCAAGCCGTTTGGGAGATCCGTTCCTGAGTTGACTTTGAGTTCGAGTTTTTCCTGAGCTCCCTGGGCAGACCGGTGCAACCGCCCCTGGCTGAGTGCCAGGCAAGACCGGTGCAACCGCCCTTGGGGAGAGGTGTGACCGCCCCTGGCCGAGAAGTGTTGTTCTTGTTCGATTCTTGTTCGATTTGGTCAATTCGATTTCCGCTGTGTTGATCTTGTTCCTAGGGTCAGCAGTCTCACAGTAGCTACGTGATCTTGGCAAGGTCGGTTCCGTAGGCTTTGGAGTTGAGTTTGGAGAAGCCGGATCTTGAGAGGAATTTTTATCGGCTCCCATTCACTCCCCCCCTCTCTGGTCGCCTAATCGGTCCTTCAGTACCCCTCCCAGTTTCTGATAAGGCAATAAAGTCCAGACCCTTTTCTTTAGTAAGGTCCAACAAGAATTTATATTTCTTAGTATCTTCTAAACCATTACAATTCCAAAAAATTCCTTTCATTTGCACAGTGAATTCTAAACAGCGTGTTTTCCCTTACTTTTTCTATTTTGTTTCTTGTTTCTAGAACTTGAATTTTTTTTGTGAGGAATGGTCTATAGAGAAGATTTGTCTCCCAGTCCTCATCACTCACACCCTCTACTAGGTCCCCACACAGGAGGTTCAAAGCAAGAGGATCAAGCTCTTCCTCAATTTGTAACGATTCTTCCCTATTTTCTATTAAACCATCATGTTCTTTTTCATCATTATTTTCTGATTCCCGTAACCTACTCAATTCAGTGGACTTAAGATCATTAACAAAGGTACTAACGTCAATTGATGAAGCTACAGATACTCCCACATTACTAAAATGTGAAAAAATAGTAGACTCGTCTACAGAAATGAATGAATTTTCATTACCTTTGTTCTGTGAGGTATCAAGGTTATTTCTTGCCTTTAGTTTTGTTGCCTGTTCCACTGAATCTTCATCAGTCACCACTGCACTCCGCTTGCTGCTTTTTTTTGAAATTGATTCTTCGCTTCACTTGGCGTATTTACAGGAACAATGCTTCCTGTTACTCCACCACTACTACACAAACCCTCATCACAACCGGTTCGCAACCCTTATCACAACCGGTTTTGGGAGGCGGATGAGATAAAGCGGCTGTGATAGTCCCCCCTATCACAACCGGTTTTCAAAAACCGGCTGTGATGACCCCATCACAATCGGTTTTCATCTAAACCCAAAATAAACCAAAATAAAATAGCAAAACATTTTATTTATTTGGGGGATGGACCCCATCAGCCACTACCAACCCAAAATAAACCAAAATAAAATAGCAAAACATTTTATTTATTTGGGGGATGGACCCCATCAGCCACTACCAACCGTTCCACGTCATTAAGTCGCAAGTCGCGCATTTTTCGCGGAAAAATCGCGTGCTACACGGTCGGTGGGATTCGAACCCGCGACCTCAGCTTCGTGCATAGCCTCCTCTACCACTGCACCACTAGAGTGTTTGTGTCTATATACCATTTTGATTCTCCTCATATTAATGTTTTTCGAGTGTAAATTACTTATTTGAGGCTCTAAATGACTTCAAATAAAAAAGTGGTGAACTACAATGTTTCATAACTTTTCAAGATCTACAACTTTCGTTTTGGTCAAAAGTTCATCCGAGGTCGTTTACAAAATTTGAATTTTCAAATTTGAAAAATTCAAACTTAGATTCGGTTGACAAGACTTCAAATAAAAAAGTTGTGAACTACAATGTTTCATAACTTTTCAAGATCTACAACTTTCATTTTGGTCAAAAGTTCATCCGAGATCGTTCACAAAATTTGATTTCGTTTAGCCCTCCAAAAATGTGTTAGTAAATAACCGGTTGTGATGCTCACCATCACAACCGGTTTTCAAAAACCGGTTGTGATAGTGAGCATCACAACCGGTTTGTAAGAAAAACCGGTTGTGATATGCCGGCCGACTATCACAGCCGGTTTTTATCACAACCGGTTTTCTAAAAACCGGTTGTGATAGCCCTATCAAAACCGGTTGTGATAGCTCGTTTGTGAAAGTGGTTTGTGTAGTAGTGCACCACCGGCACAATTTATTATAAGTAATCGTGACAATATTTTGCTGGGGAAGTTAATGAATAACGGCATATTGTACTGTTCACAAATGCTTTGTGTGAATGCAACCAAAGATGCTATATATGTAAATTATGGGATACTGGCAATCTGAAACCATCAGTTGTTGTGCTTTCTAATGCTTTTTGCCTGTAAATTATCTCATGGGCATCGTACCCGATCACAGTTTTGTATTGTCAGCCCCTCTCTTTGAATATTCAACTTACAACGCCTATGACATTCTATATTTATGCATGGTTGGAAGTTGCATACTTTGAACCACCTAATCCCAAAAAAACTAAACCTATAACGTATGTTTGGTTTGGAGATATCGTGAAATGGGACGGTCTCATCCCTAATTTTTTTATGGAGTCATCCCACCAGTTGTATTCAATTTTTTTATGGGTTCATCTCGTGAATTCTGTTTGGTTGGAAGGACTCAGAAAAATGGGATGGGTGCCGTTTGTCACACGGTTAGCAAAAGTTCATACTGAGCCCCACCTGTCATCCTATCAATGTTTCTTTCCCTTTTTTCTCCTCGTCTTCATCCTTGAGCAGCCAGGAGCTCGTCAGCCTCCACTTCTCCCGCGTGCCCGTGGTCTCCCTACCCTAGCCATGGCCACCCCACGAGCTCGTCTCCTCGTCGGCCACGGTCGCGCTGCACGCCGCTCACCCCCTCGACGGCCTTTGGCCACCCCGCGTGTAGATCTCGCCCACCGCCAGTCATAGCCCTGCCCCGTGCGTAGCTCAACCCCTCTGGCCATGGAACTCAGCAAGTCGCTCGACCTATGCCACCGACCGCCCAACTCACGGCCTGCTGGAGTCACCTTCCATCGTCGTTCTACTCGACCGCCGCCGTGCTACCCCGCCGGAGTCACCTTGTGTCGCCGCTCTGCTCGATTGTCGCCGTGTCCCCCCTATCCGCCCCGCCCTTCTCTCACGCCACGCCGCATCACCCTTCTCTCAAAAGGAGCAGAAACAGAGCGAGACAGGGGTAGAGTGGGGTGCCCCCGTCCACTCATTTCGAGCATAGTGCCGATAGACATTCATAGGCCCACAAGGACGCATGGAGTAGTATAAGACATGAAGACTATGACGATACAATACGGCATATGACACTACTCGATATAGAAACTAGTCGTAGCATAAGAAAAGTACTTGACTTACTTAGAGAGTGCTCTTTTGACTTGTAATCGGCTAGGAACTCTTGTAAACTGACCTGTAACCCTCCCCCCTCGTGTATATAAGGTTGGGCAGGGACCCCCTCAAAACAATTACAGTCAACCTCACGCAATACAAACTCATACAAAGGGCCTAGGGTATTACCCACATTGCGGCCCGAACCTGTCTAAATCGTATTGTGTGCACCATTGAGTTCCTAATCTCGGCGACACCCCACCCTGAAATCTATTAACTTCGGTATCCCCTCGGTAGGATCGAAGGCTAAACACCGACATCGACCAATCCATCCCGCATCTGAGGGGAATATTCCTCTCTAAGGCCAGTCTCAGTGGGGAGTGTCATGCACGGTTGTCAAGATTGGAAAATTGAGAATTGTGTCAGCGGAGTGTCGTGGTGATGACATCCCTCTCTCATTTCATGACACTCTTCCTCATCTCTCTTCATAAATGACTCTGCCATGTCAGCAAATTTGCTGATGTGGCATGATATTTAATGCTCATGACACTCTCCACTGAGACTGGCCTAAGGATGAATCTGTCACACTCGTTCTCCAACCACACACCTCCTAAAATGGGACTGTCCTGTCCCGCTTCGTTCTTGGAACCAAACGCACAGTAAATGCCACAGTGACAGGAAAATAAAAGAAATCACGATCCCACGTACGGCCAACACCCTGTCGCGCCCTAGTTTCTAGTTTTTATTTACTTTTAAAGAATTTACTTGCATCTGCTGCTACTACTGCACTATATTGGATAGCCTCGGACAAAGCGAACAGGCAAATTTCTGAAAGTAACAATCAAGTAAAAAAGTGTAAGAGCATCTCCAGCTCTTGTATATCTAGTTGGCTAGCTAAAGAAAGAAAAAAAAGAGGAAAAATCGCTTCCAACAGATTATCTATCGGGCACGCCATCCTCCGACGCTCGCAATCCTCGGTTCCTGGCTCGTCATTTTATCCGAGCGCGCTCCGCTCGCCATCCCGTATTTCCCGCGCGATTTTGCGGATCCAGCGGTCGCACCTCTCCTTCCAGCGCTCCTCTCCACGCCCACGCCTCTCCTTCCCACGGTCCTCCACACACCTGCGCAAGATTCACTGGACCAAAAACGGCTGGTCCAATCAATTTTCATGACATATGGCTGGACGAATCAAATCAATTTTCAGGACACGGCTGAACGAATCAAATGACGGGCGTTGCTTTGTTGTGTGTAGCTGAAATCGATTTGTTTTAAACTTGAGCAGCCGGCTGCATTGATGCATGCAGGGCGTCGATCGCCCAACGTCCTTGTGCTGGAGGCGTCGCAGGCGGCGGCCGCCGCAGAGAGAACGGCAATAGCGATCGGAAACCCCCCCCCCCCCCCCCCCCCCGGTGATGACGTGGACGGGATTTGAAAATAGCCATCATATTTTATCTAGTCTCTTGGATTACCCTATAGAATTATGTTATTTCCTATTTTTACAAAGAGGGTTAAATCTCTAAATTTAGCTAACATAATTCAGAGGCTTTTGGAGATGCTCTAAGAGCATCTCTTACAGATTATTCATCATTATCCCCAATATTGAAAAGGTGTGCTTTTGGTGAGAGCATCTCTAAAAGTCTCCGTAAAACTTTCTAACCCTAAACTTTAAAACTTCCTGGCTAGCTAATTATAGAAAGTATCATAAAAAAAATGGACCAAACAGACCTTGTATCCTCCTCTCTGTTTTTAGAGGCTCGATGTCCCGGCTCCTTCGCTCTCCAATTTTTGCGAGCGCGCACGGCTCACCATCACCATCCTTCCGCGCTTGCGGTCGGCAATCCCGCGCGTGCCACTCGCCCTCTCCCTCCTCTCATGCTCCCCCCCCCCCCCCCCCCCCCCCCCCCTTCTGTGCCATCTACAAGTCATCGCCCCTAAGCCCCAAATCGGCAGGCAGACCGGCGGCCAGCGGCCAGGCCACTAGCGGATACGCGTTCTATTGCCAGGCGCCTAGCGGCCAGCCTACCAGCGGTAACATGTTCACCGTGTTAGATTAAACTAACATAACTTAGAACATTCTAGTCTAACATAGATCACATCTAGCACCTTATCTTATACGGAATTAGGTGGACTTAGTACTTACCAGTACTTAATCTGTCCATGATTAAAGGTTGATGACGCTGTAGCAGATGCGGAGATGAAGTAGAGGAAGTAGATGTAGAACAGGGACACCGAGCTTCCATGTCTTCCAGCACGCTTAGTGATTGATAGGATTAGGGTTAACAATAACCCTAAAGGCTAACTCGTGATTAACTCATGGATTAGGGAAACCAGGGGTTTCCCCTTAGTTATATAGTGCTGTAGACGTGGGGCCGGGCCCTTAAATGGGCTGAGTTTGCCTTCCAATCAAAGGCAATTAACAGGGATTAGTCTAGGATTAGGATTAGGCCTGAAGGCCCAAATAGACTGACCGAGGTCAAATCCAACACACCGGCCTGACGGCAAGCGGCAAGCTTCGTTCCCGACGGTCGGGGAACCTCCAATTCCCGGTGGAGTAGGTGCTGGAACGGGGTGAGGAGGCTTCAGGGATGGAGTGAAGCATGTGGCACGGCTATGGGCGGCAGGAATTGGGTAGAGGTGGAGTTACACGGCGAAGCCGAGCTCAAGCAGCCAGCGGCAATGGCGGCCGCAAAAGATCCGCGATTCCTGTCGCGGGAAGGCTCGTCTGCGACCATGGCTTAGTTGTCGACGAAGTTGGTGATGTTGTGGTACGGTGGGTTAGAGGAAACGGCCGGAGGTGGGGTGTGGCCGGCGAATTTTGGCTGGAGACGCTGTTTTCTGTTGGCCCTTGCACATTCCAGGCTCGGGCTGACGCGTGCTGCACGCGTTCGGAAATGTCCGCTCCGCAACTCGGAATCCCGCTTTGCTAAAAAGGAAAAAAACACTCGGAATCCTGCTGTAACCGAGTTCGACTGGCACTTGGTTCCAGTGTCCCATAAAACAACGAATCACCCGTCACGAAGTAGCAGCGGTACCACCATACCGTCCCGATCCATCCCTCGGTCACTCGCAAGTTCTAGAGGTGGGACTTGGGTCGTGCCGTGCTGGCACGGCCCGGCCCTCTCGTGCATCGTGCCACGTCGTGTCAGGACTTCTAGGCACGACGCTAGGCACGTCGTGCCGTGCCAGCAGGCACGACAATTCTTTTACTCGGTCCAAGCACGGCCCATGGCACGGCGGCACGTCTTCGTCCCGTGTTAGCCCAAGCACGGCCCTCGGGGTACTTATATTTGTTTTTGTATGTGTGCTCATTTCTGAAACATAGTTTTAAATCTATAGATAGAAAATAATTTTTTAAATTAATAGAGGAGATGAATTTTATTATGAAGATATTGTAAGTGGTTGTTAGGATTCACAATAATCATACAAATGCAACATTATTCATGTTATGAATATCTTTTGCCATGATTCCATACTCAAAAGGTAGATTTTATGATTTTCTCCAATCATACTAGTTATGTTTACACTCCATTGAAGGCAAAATGAATGATATAATAACGATATACTATATACTCCCTCCGTCTCAGGATATAAGGCACGCACGTAAATCAAAATTCAAACTTTGAAAACTTTGACCTACGATTAATCTTGTATAATAAAAACTTTGTATCACAACAATAATATAATTATATTCATATTTAAAAGTACTTTCATATGACCGCGCCTTATATCCTGAGATGGAGGGAGTAGATGTGTAATGTGTTGTCGTGCCATTTTGGTGCCGTGCCGGCCCAAACACGGCCCAAGATACGTGTCATGCCGTGCCACCCATCGTGTCGAGAACCTAGTGACGGCACGGCCCTCGCGCTCGTGCTGTGCTGGCACGGCCCAAAATTTGTCGTGCCGTGCCGTGCTTTGGGTCGTGTCAAAATGTCGTGCTTCGTGTAGCTCGCAAACGGCACGGCCCAAGTCCCAGCTCTACCCGCAACACCACGCTGCCATGGGCAATTGCTTCTCCCTGCGCGTGCGCAGCATCGCCAAGCCGGCGCTGGCGCTCATCTTCCTCACGCTGCTCCTCGTCGCCGGCGCGGCCGGGACGCTGCATCACAATCACAACGGCACCAAAAGCACGTCGATTGACGACATCGTTGTTGATGATCGGGCGAGGAGGCCGCTTCCGCGTAAAATGCTTGCCGTCAGGGAGGAGAAAGAACCCAGCAGCACCAACAGCCGCGGCGGCGAGGGGCCTCGCGCACGACACGAGCGATCTTGAGATGGAGCCGTCGTTGGCCGGCGACCCCGAGCACCGGAAACAGCACGACGCCTCCGCGCCGCCGAATCCCAAGAGCCTCCTGGCGGTCCCCGTGGGGATGAAGAACAAGGATGTCGTGGACAAGCTCGTGTGCAAGTTTCCCGCCGGCGACTTCACCGTGATGCTCTTCCACTACGACGGCGCGGTGGAGCTGGAGCAGTGGGGCCACATGGACTGGTCAGAACGCGCGGTGCACGTGTCGGCCAAGGGGCAGACCAAGTGGTGGTTCGCCAAGCGGTTCCTGCACCCGGACGTGGTTGCCGAGTACGACGACGTCTTCGTGTGGGACGAGGACATCGAGGTCGACGCCTTCGACCCCGTCCGGTACCTCGACGTCGTGCGCAGGGAGGGGCTCGACGTGTCGCAGCCGGCGCTCGACCGCCGCTCCGAGATCCACCACGCCATCACGGCGCGTGCGCTGTCGCCAACGGAAGACGGCGTGCACCGGCGCGTGCACGCGCTGCGGCGAGGGCGACAGCGGCGGCGCGTCTCCGTGCGCGGGGTGCGTGGAGGTGATGGTGCCGGTGTTCTCGCGTGCAGCGTGGCGGATGGAACGCGGATCTTCTCAGAGCGCCGTGAGCTACCCCTCTTTCCGAGCGTCGCCGCCAGGTGGGCCCCTCGCCCCCGCCGCCGGCACCACCCCGGCTCCGGCGGCCTCGGCCGCCTCCGCCGCCGCCCGTCGCCACCGCCCACGCTAACAAGCCGTCTCGTAGCGCCCCTCACGCCCGCCGGCCCAACCGCCGTCCCCCACTGTTCGGCCGGCGGCGCCCTCGCCGCCCGGCCTTCCACCGGCCGGCCGTTGCCTCCGCCGGGCCGGCCGCTGCCCCCGGACCCTTCTAGATCCGCCGGAGCTGCAGCCCCCTCAACCCCGAACCCTAACAACGCCGGGCGGCGGCGGGCCCACGTGGCGGCGACGACGCTGAAATTGGAGGTAGCTCACAGGAAACTGAGCTCATTTACGGTAGCGGATGGTGCAGAACGACCTCGTGCACGGTGCACGGGTGGGGGCTCGACTACAGGCTCGGCTATTGCGCGCGTGGCGATCGCGCCCAAAGCCCCATGCTCAGCGACGCCGGCAGCAAGGGCACTGCATCGGCGGGGCGGATCGCGGTGAGGCGGCGATCTTTCAAGGAGATGCTGATTTTCAACAGGCGATGGGAGGCCGCTGCAGCGGAGGACAGATCCTGGACGGATCCTTACGCCGCACAGCGAGCGATGGCGAGCTCCAGATGATCGAGCCGGCGCGCACGTCCCAAAGACTGTCGGAGCTGCAACCAAGCATAGATGACTGACTGTAGTAGTGTAGCATGCATAGTTTACAGGTTTAAGCTGGAGATGCATTATTTTTTACGCCGCTTAGGTCCATAATTGTATGTGTTACTGTGAATGTTGACATGTGCATATTTGTGAAAAAGTTCAAACTTCATTATTACTGTTACTGTGTATGTTGAAAGGGCGATCTGAAGGACAAGAAAGGATGACACACTGTAACAAGGCATAGCCAATTGTTTCTTCAGTCCAGGAAAAAATCATACCGTCGTGTTAGCTTCATTCACTTATTTTTTTTAAAAAAAAAATCTTACTACCTTCTTATCTTTTCAGTAGCCGCATTAAATTTTAAAAGGTCTTTGGGTTGACTACTAATTTCTCCTAAAATATATCGCCAATTGCAAGAAAACTAATGCCACTAAAAGATATTTGAAATGAGTCTACTCATAATTTTCATGCACTAAACCATACGTATAATTTAACTAGTCAAAATTCATGAAGTTTGACTTTTTCAAAAAAAATACTAAAAATAGAGGGAGACAGGGAGTAGCAGCTCCTTAGGGTCTACCCACACAAAGATGATTTCACTGACTTCAGGGTTCCATTCTAAAAAACAGAGTAGCCGGTTCCATTCTATACAAGACAGCAAACAGCATTTGCTAGCTACACTCATTCTTATCCACATACTGCTGTGTTCATTGCACTAACAGACATAGTTCCAGGGAACCAACCCTAAAGGAAGAAGCTGCAACAGCAAACACACAGCAGTCTGCAGGTACAGTTTGTTATGCTACAGTAACATTTACAGTTCTTTCTAAACCTACACAGATATTACAGGCAGCGACTGAGTCGCCTTTGCAAAGCATTCACTTGCTGGACAGCACTGTTTCTGAGCTTGGAGCAGGCGAACATCCACTTACTTCCTGAAGTGGCCCTCAGATGTCTGCATTGATTCCAAATATGCGGACTTTGTGCATGTTTGGCAGCTTCGCCACAACCAGCACAAAAACTGCCACTGTGTTGAGGAAAAACATCGGCTGCTTGTAGTCGGTCAAGTGTGATGCAATCAGGTACCTGAAAAAGGAATTTACGACATGTGTAACTCAATATGATCATATCAACTTTGTTTCGACAATACAATGATATTATCAATAACACACAATGTTCAACCAATGTTGACTTTAAAAACCAATGTTGACTTTAAACCAAGAATCATATTTGTTGAGAGTGTAGCTAAGGTGACAATGCTAGGCAAGGGAATCAAAGGATCTAAGTGACACCATAACACATTAACACAACAAAATAAAAGCTGATTTCCTTCTCATGAGAACTTATGGCACCTAGTTTAACAAAATATATAACTAACAGAGTAACAGTACAAAAAAAATTGCAACAAAATGTCCAGATCCAACAACCTTTACTGCAATGTCAGATACTAAAATCAACCAAACTCTACATTCTTTGCGAAAATCATAGTTCTATCTTGTTTCTGGATCACAATGATCAAATTAGTCCTTGAAGAAATTTGAGTAATGAGATAAATGCAAGAAGAGAAATTTCCCTAACAATCAGGTTTGGCTCATCAGATCAATTAGACGAAGTGCTTTACTGCTTTTACGTGCTTTACTGCTTTTACACATTTCAACTTTTCTTCCTGTATGCAAACTCCTCCTGTTCTGCAGTTTACTAATATATAGTGTATCGACTAGAACCATTTTTCATAATGTCCTGTGAAGTGTTCTGCCCATTCTCTGATATATGAACCTTTCCATTTTGGCAACAAGAACAGACTTATGCACAGACCTACTTTCGAAAGGTAGTCCAATGGACATGTAAACATATAGGTTTGCAGATAAATCCACCCCGAAAAGGATTAGATAAGGAGCAATATTATTATTCGAGCAACGTCCATCAATGTGATTCCATTTGGTGAAAGCTTTGTTTCAATACGGTAAATTAACTTTTGCAGCATTCAATTCAGTATGATGATAGAACTTACAGAACCACAGGAACCACGGTTAAAAACTTCCTGTTCCGAGTAAGCTGCTGGCCATTGTCAATTTGCTCCCACCATGTCAATCGGCTGTACATGCCCTGGTCATCAGCAGCAAATGGGGTTCCTTTCTTCCAATGAAAGAAGTGGTAAGTGATCTGAAAACAGAATGATTTCAGTGGGCTAACAGAATATCAATAGGTAAGTAAACATAACTAAAAGACTAGAAGTCTTTACATGACCCACATGTTTGTCTAAAACTAGAGCAAAAGATATTGGAACAATAGGAAGAAATATCTCATTAACTTGGGTTAACAACCATACAACTTCCTAGTCGAAAAGACAAATTTGTTCAAAAACGTCCCTGGCAAGGCAAAGAAAGACACGTGATGCCTTCACCCCAAGGTGACAATAGCCAACCCATAATCTACAAAATTTATTTCTAGGTCACCATGACATCTGCAGGCACAACTCAGCCCTTGGCATGTGACCCTTGTCCTGGAGCAGTCAAATGAACTTTCTAGTTCTAGAAACCAAACAGAAGCCCAACAACTATTCAACTAGTTGGTCTCCATAGTACACATAGATGGACCTTTCAATAGTCAATATCTGATTACATATGTTCTGCATAAACTAGGAAATGGTCAGCCTAGGACGGCATGCTAGTTTTGACTTTAGTGCAAAACCTCAGTCCCCATTTCAGACGCAACAAATGGGGAATAAAATCTACGATAAATCAACTGAAAACCCAGATTCCAAAAGTCAGTTTATACTAATATTCATCTCGTAAAATCTAGTGAAGCGTATCTTCTCTGACTTTTATTTATTCTCACTCAAATCATACACCGATTCCATCATATCATATCCGAGACTCTGAAGAAGATTCTCCATTTACCCCTTTTTCGCTAATCAAGAATATTCTCGCATAATAGACTCCTAGTCAAGCCTGAATGGCTAGGAACAGTTGGGGGAGCAGAAAGAGCTCCCAAGATTTGGCAGATCGACGCTGCAGGGGCTAATTAACGAGTGCAATAGAGAGAGAATCATCAGAACCAATTCCGCAGATACAGCGGATGGAAGCAACACAATTCGAGGAAGAAAGGAACAAGCCACAGAAACAGAGAGCAACCCTTCAATCGAGATCCGCGGATACGGCGGGGGGGAACCGTGGACTTACGGCGAAGTGCGCGAGGTTGACGACGGTCCAGGCGGCCCCCGGGGAGCAGCCGGAGACGGAGAGGACGAGGAGCCAGGCGAAGAAGAGCAGGAGGATGTAGGTGGTCCAGACGCCCGGGTACATGAACCACTCGGTGTTCTTGTTCACGTCCACAGGCGGCGCCGCCTCCACGTAGTACGGCTCCCCTCTCCGCCCCATCCTCGCTTCCCCCTGGCCTCGGTCGGCGGCGGGCGGAGGGACGACGGATCTCGGGGCTTCCGCGGCGGGTCGGGAGGCTATCTCAGGGAGGGAGGTGGCGGTGGCGTGCTGTGCCGGACGCGTGCGGCGTGCGCGTGAGTGACGGCGGCGGTGGGCGATGCCGGTGGTGTGCGGAAATGGTTGCCGGCTCGGTTTGGTGGTTTTGGGTCCCCCCGCTTGGCTCGTGATACCGCCGCTGCCTGATCCAGAGGGCAAATATCTCAAATCTTCTGGATCGTTCCAACGCCGCCGGCATGGCGATACCACTAGCTGACGTGGGAATAGCAGCCACTTTCTCACCCGTTTTTTTTATTAAAGACGTCACTTTCTCGGCTAAAACATAAAATACGCCATTTAAGTCCATGTCAAGGAATAATCAATGTGCAAAACCTAATACAACATCCTTGGGGAAAAAATACAACAATGAAATCGGTTTGTGGCTGGAATAAATTGACACGAGAATGATTCACTCGGCACCTAAATTCTTTTTCACGGCCTTATAGTAAAGTTTTACGACTATTTCTAGAACTATTTTTCTTTTGAAAAACTTCATATTCATTTTTATCAAAAATTGTATATTCATTTTTAAATTCACATGAATCGCTATGCTGCTTAGAATTATGATAACATGAAACCCAATATGGATGTCTTCATTCTTTTTAAATGTTGGAACATTTTTCTCAACCAAAATATTTTTCTCCTAAAACTATAGTAATTTTCTCGAGAAGGTGGAATGCATTTTCATGACCCTAGAGCAATTTATTTCGTGAATCTTGAACATCTGCTCTAACTTAAAACAAGTTCTTCATGAAAATGTCAAACAAACAAACTCGAGCATGGTCTTGTTTGAAGAGGAGCAATGGGCGTAGGGTTAGCAGACACGGTGGTCCAGAGGAAAAACGAGATGCAAACAAGAGAGAATGGGTGGATAGATGAGAGAAGAGTAAGGTTTATTTCTAACAGTAATAGAGTAAATTGCATTGCATTGCATGTTACTAAATAGTGTTCTTTTTTTGGATCGGTGCCATTGCAAATTTCAAAGTTTTAAGAAATACTATTACTATTCATCTATTCTGAAGAGCGCCACTATAATTCTTCATTTCTTTCAAAAATGCCATGCTATACGTCTACGTCTGGGAGGTCTTGGGCCCAGCTGCAGTGTACAAGGCACATAGGTATTTTCGTATGGACGATATTGCCCTCATCTACTCCTCTCACTCTACTCGCTGACATGTGGGCCCTATTCATCATCCCCTTCCTCTCTCCTCTCCTCCTCCCTCCATTCCCCGTCCCCAGCGTCCAGGCCCCAGGCCGTCTTCCTCCTCCGCTCTGACGCGCAGGACCGAGCTCCGCCCCACCATGGCCGCGCGGGAGCTCCGGCCAGGCCTCTCCGCGACGCAGGCAGCCATGCCTCGCCGCCGGCCCCGCCGCCCTTGCTCCGGCCCCTGCCAGCTGGACCAGAGCACACTATGCGACATTGCGTGCTCGAGAAACAGAGAAGCAATGCGGTTATGCAACTTCACTCGTCAATCGAGCACGGGAGGCCAGCATATACTCCGTCGCCTACTCCCAATCTTATTTATTGGCTCGATCTCTTCCTTCTCGAAGCTATTAACTTTTCCGTGATTTTTTTGTTTTTGCCTCAAATCGATTTGTGTTTTTGCGGTTCCTCTTGAACGAAATCTTATTTTTCTTCTCCCAATCTTGGTCAGCATCGTCGACATGGAACGCAAAGCAGGCGCCGGGTTGGTCCAAGAGATGCTCGCACCGACGCAAGCCAAGTCAATCGCCCCCGCTCCCTGGGCCTCCGCCCGGCCACCGGGGACAATATCTACGTGCCAATCGCCGCCATGGACGCCGACGGCAACGGCACCGTGGAGTTCGACGAGCTCGCCTCCTCCATCGCGCCGCTGCTCCTGGCCCCGCCGTCGTCGTCGACCAAATGTAGCTCGCCGAGTCCTTCCACGGCTTTGACCGCGACGACAACAGGTTCGTCTCCGCCCCCGCCAGCCTCGCCGCATCGACCCTCGCCTCCAGCCCGCTCTCGCGCGGCAGCACACCCGCCAGCCGCCAGCAACGCCGCCGGGGCGGCCGCGGCCACCCGCTTCGCCATGGCCTGCAGCCGCTCGAAATCACGGAGCAGTGGCCAGTTGGGGAAGAAAGGGAGGAAGGAAGGAGAAGAAGATGACGTGTAGGGCCCTATGTCACTTAGAAGAAAGAGACGTAGCAGGGGTATTTTGGACCATACCAAAATACGAAGGCTCGTGAGTGGGTCCAAAAGCATCAAAGACGTAGAAAATGGCACGGTTCAGTCAAGTCAAGAATTGTAATGGTATGATTCTAAATACGTGAATTGTAATAGCATATCTTCAAAGTTAAAAAATTACAATGGCACTAATCGAAAAAACCCCTACTAAATACTACATCCGGTCTGGTAAAAGAAGTCGTTTAGGACGGAGACACAGTCTCTAAAGTACTTTTATGAAAGTATTTTGCAAGACAAATCTATTCATGTAGTTTTCACATTTCCAAACTCAACGACTTAAAAGTTATTCATGATCTATATTCCAAATGTTTGACTCAAATCTTGTCCAAAACGACTTCTTTTACCAAACCGGAGCGAGTACAAGCCACTGAACGTGAAAATGAGACTGATCCCTCATTAAAATTTGTTAGTGGATAATCTACTGTCATTACGTGCCTACTACTTGTCTAACCATATTGACATGGAACAACTTTCGTCTATGTTCTGTTATTCAAATGAACAATAGGAGAGTTCGTAAGCAAAGAAGCGGAAGGAAAAGGCCATTACACGCTTGCAGATTTGTTGCAGGGAGGAACAGACAGCCAGACATTGATTTCTTTGCACACATATTAGCCATCAAGGGGGCTAGACCCCTATAGTCGTTTTCTTTTCCTTAGCCAACCACTATTCAGTGGTATGTTCCACTTCGCAATTGCAGCGTACTCCCTCTGTCCCTAAATAATATTTAGTGTCATCGTTGGTATGCGTGCCACAAATTTGACTCGATTTGTATAAAATACGTACAACATTTGTATCTTCAAATAAATTTGTTAAAAAACTGGACGAAAAGATCTTTACAATGATACTACTTATGTACCACAAATAATAATATTTTTTAATATAAAATTAAACAAAGTTTTTTCTCGGAAAGTGAGAAAGACAGCTATTTAGGGACGGAGGGAGTACGTGCGCCGCAGGGACACCGTGTCCGGCCAGTTTACTTTTGCTGCCAAGCCAAGCAGCAGGCGCGCGGCGCGGGCGGAACGCGATCGGGAGTCAGGGCAGTCTCAATGCAAACTCTGTCATAGAGTCTAAAGTTATTAATTATGCTGTCATGTAAGCAAAATGCTGATTTGACAAAACATTTATTGAAGAGAGAGGGAAAAATGAAGAAATCAAGTCTAACTAAGAAACCAAGTCTTCACGCAAATTAAGACCATCTGTAAAATAGACAAGTGGGTTAAGGGATTGGAGGCTATGGTAGATAGAGTCTTAACATATGGACCCTATAGAAATATGGACTTATAGGTATAGGTAGAGTCTGGTTGGGACTGCCCTTATCCGGTCAACCGTCGAGCCTCTACCCATGACATGTGGCCCCAGAAGCCCGGACCAAAGCGAGCCCCCGAACCGTGCCGTGGCAAGAAGACGTGCGCCCGCGCGGCTCTCCAACCCCCGGGCCCCACCCCCCACCTTGCATTTCCGTTCCGTCCCGTGCCCCACGCCCCCACCCCACAGACCACAGTTCAAACCTCGAAAGCCGAAGCAGGAGAGGCCACCACCGTCCCTGCGGCAGCGGAGCCATGGGGAGACCACGGGCGACCACCGCCGCCGCCGCCGCCTCCAGGCCGAGGCGCAACCCCAAGCCCAAGCAGGACCCCTCCTTCCTCTTCCCGCTCGCGTCGCCGGCGCCCGCGTCGCGCGCCCGCACGCGCAAGCCCGCCGCCCGCCGCGTCGCGTCCTCCTCCTCCCCCTCCTCGTCGTCGCCGGGCTCCTCCCCCGCCGACCTCAGCATCGGCTTCCTCTCCTCGCCGTCGCCGGGCTCCTCCGCCTCGCCCCCGAAGCCCAAGCCGAGGCCCCAGGCACGGGCCAAGCCCGCCGCGCGCTCGCCCCTCGCCGCCACCCCCCACGCTGCCGCCGCCGCCTCCCCTTCCCCCGTCGCGTCTCCCCAGCCTGCGCCTGCGGCGGCGACGGTGGGGGTGTCCAGCGTCGGGGACCTCAGGAGCGCCGTCGCCTTGCAGATGGATGACCTCAAGCGCCGCCTCGACGCGCTCCACTCCCGCGCGCACGCCGACCTCGACGCATCCTTCTCCCGCGTCTCCAAGCGAGTCAAGGTGAACCCGCCGTGAGCCTCTCCCGCACCCCCCGCTTCCCTCCCAGTCGCGTCGTCAGGGTTCGATTTGGTTTAGGGTGCTTGCTCCAGATTGTTTGGTCGATGCTGTAGAGCGATAGCTTGTGTGAGGAACTGGAGATAACCCTGGCCGCATGAATTGCCTTCGTGTCATTTCCAGATGCCATGGTCTTACTCTTGCCTACTAGTTTGGTTCATTTGCTAGATGCCTCGTATCACTGTCGATTTGTAGATTTAGCAGGACTTTGTTTATAAGCATATCTGTTTTTTTTTGTTCTGCTGAACATGTGGTGGTCTGGTGGATAAGGTTACTATATCTGAGTTTCTACAATTGGTATATGAGGGTTGAGGTTACTGTATGTGAGTTTCTACATTTGATGTATGAGGTTACTATATCTGAGTTTCTGCAATTTACCAAGCTCATTATGCGTAAATTGCTAGTGGAGATATCTGTTATAGAAGATGTTTTGTATCATTGGAATCCCATAAAATTGACTAGTGTATCTAGATCTCTTCCCTTTAGTGGCCTGCAGCATTAGTAATTTAGTGTACATGGGTTTTGTTGGAACAGTTCAAGTCGGTTAGTGTTGTAGCATGGAAGTGGCACTGAATGAGGGGTTTCTTTGTATTCAAAACTTCCTAGTACCAATGTATGTCTATTTGTTTTGCCAGTTCAATGCAGAGGACAATTTTCCATGTCAGTGAAAAATGCGATTAGTTTTCCAGGAGCATTTGACCAATGCTGCCTTTGGAGATCCATTGAATTATAATTGCCATTAGCACAATAACAGGGTCAAATAGATTCCGTTCACTCTCCTATCTCCTCACTTGGGGTTCATTCATTCAAGATAAAGTTTGTTAAATGGCTTGGTGAGCTTTTCCATGCAGATTTTGTATTAACAATGCATTTTTCACTCTGGAATCTTAACACCCCATCTGCACAGAAGCTATAGTTAAGACACATATTATGCACTTTCTGTGCTTCTGGTGTTTTATTTGCTCTAACATATGTAAGATCTTAATTCTCTTTTCAGACCCAAAACCAGGCCTGCCAGCAACTAACAGATGAAGTTGACAAGGAGTACAAGAAGATGTCTGACAATATCAAAGAACGTTCTGAGATTGTCAAGGTACACATATTGTGGGCCTGTCAGCACCAGGAAGTTTCTTGTTCTTTTATTTGGATCCTAATGTTCCTTTGCCGTTTTCAGGCAAAGTACAAGCAGATCATCACAGAGGCACAGTCATCCACGACTCGTGGTACTACACACATACTTCAAAATCTTTCACTGTCTCACACCACTATCTTGCTTCCATAATTAATTGATACACTGTCTCACTCTCCTCACTTGCGGTTCATTCAGTTAAAGTTTGTTAAATGGCTTGGTGAGCTTTTCCATGCACATTTTATATTAACAATGTATTAACCACTGTCTTGCTTCCATAATTAATTGATACTAGATTGGAGAATATGGTCATAGCTAAAAATGTGAGAGTTGAAAGGCAGGACATATCGATCATCATGTTCTGTTCTCTGGTTTAACACTCATGATTAGGTTTGGTCCTAAACTGTCTAGCAGTAAATGTGTATACTCGTTTTGAACGATGAGACTGCATGTCCTAACTTGAATTATTCCATCATCACGCGTCTCCCCAAACGTAAATATTATATATATAAAGGTGAACTTGATGGTTACATGGAAAAAGGTCAATGTGACATTATCATGTCTGTGTTAACATGTCCCTACTTTAACATTATGTTGACTTTCTCCATTCTCATTCTCATTTGTCTCTAATTATTAGTGTGCAAGGTGACTATCCCTGAGATGACAAAATCTGTGGAGAAAGCTATTGATGGTCTGCGTAGCCGTTATAATATCTCAATGCCAGCTTAGTTACCAGTTCAAGTTCTATTCACTACACTTCTGAGTAAGTGCCAAGTTACCCTCTGATGAATTGATGGTTGATTTACCCCTAATCTTTAGTTCATGGACCCCTTTCACTAAATTAGTTGTATGAGGATTGAGGATGCATTTATCTCTCTGATTGGTACTTACTAATCTTAGATATCACTAACTTCCTGTTCAGTATCGTCCCTTTGCTGAACTTTGCTATGCTCTGATATCATTTCCTACCTCTGTAATGAACAAGTCAGGAACATGAAAACCATGTAATAACCTCTGTCCACAACACATTTGTAAGTAGTGTTAAGAACTTAGAAGCCACCTTTGTTGCTGTAAGCAGTGTTTGAGATACAGTGCAACTTATGACATGGTTCTGTGTAACATTTTCAAGTTAGTCCGTGTAGTGAACACTGTTAGATATGACACTTTCTTCTATCTTGAGGTCAATTATGATCTATTTCATCTTGCTACACTATGAAAGCTATATTGGCCAATAGATGGAAAGCTTCATCTATACCAAGGCAATGTGCTCGCACCTCTCGGGTGCATATTGATCCAGTATCCTGTGTTTTTTATCTAATTCAGTTTGTTAAAGCATGTCTAAGATATTGATTTGCCCCTATACAATATACAGTAGTAAGTTTTCCATTCAGCAGTGCAGGCAACTAATTATATCTGAAATTCTGTTTTCTTTCTTTCCTTTGCAGATAGCCTTCTTCACATCAACTGGACCGTTGAATCCTCGTGTTTGGGATGGTGTGGTCGTTGTTACAACATCTGTAGATAATCAGTAGAGTACAGACAGCATAGAAACATCGAAGTAATGGTAGTTCATCAGCATAGCCGCATAGGAAAGCCAGCCTGCAGCCTCAAGAGAGGTTTATCAGTATCTTTATCCCATTTTCCACTCGACTTTAGGAAGTATTCAGTCAGTTGTGAAGCAGCCAGTCGTATGTAATGTTAAACTGTTGTTCCCTCTGAGACTTCATCGACACTGTCGACACCAGCTTAATGTAACGCTTGTTACTCTATGACCAGCTTAATGTAACGCAAGCGTTACTCTATGGTTATTTTCCTGAAGATTGATGGAATGATGGTAAACCTTTTCTTCTATGACTGCCAAAAACTAATACCCATTTGACTTATTTTGATTGTGTGATGCTGATGTGACATTTTTTCGTGGTTTCAATATTGCCGGCCCATATACAAACACTGAATAAGACGTGTGTATCTGACAGCAGCGATGTATCAACTTGCTTCTGGCGCTGTTGCATCTAATGCAGAGTACCAACGAACCAAAATATGATCCATGCATTGCTAGTGACAGCAAGAATTTGTTTCCCATCTCTGTTTTCCACAACAAATTTGCAATGGCATCGCACTACAAAAAAGCTTGTGGAAGTGAAACCTAGCCTCTAATTAGTTTCAAGAGCACACCAGCATTGCATCTCAACCAAAGCAGAGTAGTGTTACAGTCATTAGATCCACAAGGCACACTTGCAAAACCCATAAGCAACGAGGCGATGACCGACAGCAGTTGCTGCCATCGTCAGGCCTGGTTCAGCTTGCTCAAACGAGCCTTGGCCAGGTCAAGTTGCTCTGGGAAATAGAATCATAAAACCAGAGTCATGTTAGGCATTGCAGGCTAAGGAGAAAGAAACCGGAGAAAGATGCAATGCAGTAATGGTGATCGGCGATTCAACATACTCTTCTCTGTGGTGACCACTGATTTGACGCTCTTGCGGAAGAAGATGTTGCCGGCCTTCTGGTACACCCCCTGTTGCAAACCAAGAAACTGTCACAGGAAGCAAAGGGGACATGTCGACACACAAGCTGCTGAAAGTTCGATCCAGTAAAGCATATCCATGCTCATGCTCTTGCTCAAAAATTGGAGAATCAGAGTTATCGGCTATTGCTAGTACTTTGCGCTTGTCATCTGATTACTAACTTACTGAAACAAGGTTAAGTAATTGTAGCATCAGTTATTCACTGGCCAAGACCCTAGTTGGCGTTGGCAATTTGGTACAATCTCAGCACCTGACAGAAATCGCAAACAAGCAGGGGAGACACACGGGAAGAGGCTTACCCGGGACGGATTCAGGTTGTCGAGCTCCGCGATCGCCACCTCGTGCGCCCGTATCTTCGCAGACAAAACCAGACAAAAGACCAAATCCAAGCGGAAAATTATTTCTGCTCTCACCAGCCGGATTCGAAGAACAAGAACAGGAAGTTCGGAAGGAATCTACACGAAACACCAAGAGAGGTGTAGAATTATGGAGAGGTTGAGCATACCTCCTTCATGAGCTCCACCTTCTTCTCCACCACCTCCTTCGCAGGCGCCGGCCCAGTCGTCTCCGCCGCCGCCGCCATCTCTGTGACTCTGTCGGCGCTATGAGAAACCCTTCGCCGGCCACAAAGTAACAACAATACAGAAGTCCAGTCGACTAGTAATAATAAAGAGGCCGGATATCACAGCCCAGGGCCCCAGGCCCAACTCCTCTCCTTTTAGGACCCACGAGAAAATTTCTTCTTACCCAACTTCCAATATTATAGTATTTGATTTGAGATTCGTGCAAGTACTCATATGTCATATCCATCGAATGTTAAGAACGCTAGCAGAAGGACACGTGCCCCAAACATGTATTTTAAAAAATTACGAAATAAAAAGTTTGATCTATTAAACTTACAACAGGAGACAAAAGATATTAAGAAAGCTAGCATATTTTTTTGAAAAAAATCAAACGAACTATAATTTGGAACGAAGAGAGTACGTTTTAGCAAGGTGTTAGTGATGGCCGATTTTTGCCGTGGCGCCGGTGGCCATCAAGCCCGAGAAGAAGAGCAATGTCAAGTACACCACCTACGCCATCCCTCCATGACCTCTAGCATATGGGCGGCATGGACGTCTCCCACGTCGGCCTCGCAGCGAGGCTCCGGGCTCGCCGTCGTCGGCCATGACCCCGAAGGCAGAAAGATCCCATGTGCCACCGGACTAGCCATGGCGTCTGCCATCACCCACAACGTGTCCTATTCCGTCGGCTTCGACTGCGTTACATTCGTGACTTCGTGTACACCGCCGAGATCTTCCTGCTGTGGGCGGGGGCGCTGGGCATGGCGTTCAATCGCACCGTCAGCACCGCGGTCACCATGACGTTCGTGTCCATGTCGAAGGCCATCACCAATCACGACGGCGGCATGGTGCTTGCGTGGGTCCACTTCTTTGCCTGCCTCCCGGATCGGAGACTCGCGGTCGAACGCTGGAGGAGATGAGCAAGTTGTTTGGCATGGACGTTGTGGAAGTTGAAGATCACGTCACCAAAGAGAACGTGGTAGAAGTACCCAAATTATAGTATAAGAATTATTAAATTTTTGGAAATTATGTTGTAATACATAAATAAATCTTCTTTTAAATTAGAGATCTAATCAACATGGACTATTTAGATGAATCTAGAGCGTTCGATCATCATAAAATCAGATGGTGTAGGAGGTGTAAGAGTAACATGTAAGATTTGTATGACCTTCATATACATCGTCCTTTATAGTATAGATTGACTCGACATTTCTAATGTACCATTTTTAATAAAATTTTAACAAACAATTTTGGTGCGCCAACTTTTTTTTTGAAAAATATTGGTCTATCATTTTTTATTCAACATTTTTCTATATAAATGTTGGCTAATTTATTGGACCATCTTTTTTGAAAAATATATTGACTCAATATATTTGATTCAACATTTTAATGTTGGCTTACATTTTTTCATGAAAATGTTGGCCCAATTTTTTATAATAATGTTGGACTCAATTGTTTTAAAAATTATTGTTTTAATATTTTTATCTAATAATTTTTTAGTTGAAATGTTGAATGGACGTGACGGAATTTATAGTTAAACCCATTAACCATCTTCCACTAGATATATTGAAGCCCCGCCGTTTTCGGTGTAGCAGCTGGCAAGCAAGCTGGGTGAGGAGTTTCTTCGATGAGATGGTCACTATTTTTACATGCATTAGTTGTCCAGACTTCAAAAGGTTATAGCAGGTTAGCAAGTAATGTGGAAAATAATGCAACACAAGTTCTTGTGAATACACCTGATCATTGGTCGGGTTGAGTTCAGGTTGTTGGGTTAGAATTTTTGGCCCATGCCCAACCCACCAAATAATCAGGTCGGGTCGGATTCGGATTTTTACATGTAATTTTTGGGTTATGTTGGTTTTTTCGTTTCTAGATTAAAAATTTGGCCCACCCGACCTATCACATGGTAAGGCTGGATTTTTTAGCAAGTTGGGTCGAGTTTGTTATGTCAGGCATCCCATGATCAGGTCTACTGAGGTATCCCTTCAAGCTTGTTTTAAGTTGTACAATACCATAATTAATAATAATATGAAATAGTGTTAAATAGGAGGGGAATGTAGCCAGCAAGCTTCAGCAATGGAAATAAAAACTGATTATATCAACAGATTCTATACCTATCTAGGATAAAGCAAGATGAACTGCTACATGCACATCTTACTCAGTAGTCATATTAAGATATGATCATAGTTCACATAGGAACCTGGAAGGATCTCGGCTATTGCCCTATATGTGCACAAAATATAAAAGTCTTTGGATAAGATGCGACCACCTATGAATAAGAACAATTAGTGTATGTAGCAATATAATATAGAAATTTGACATATACCTCTTATAATTTTACATAAATATATGTGAATAAAATGTTACATAAAAAATATTTTTAGATACAAATAGTTTTACATATATTAGGGACCAGGAAGTTGGAGGAACTGTATTAAAAATGGTTTTGAGCCATGTTTTATTTCAACAACAAATACATGTAAACCATGAAAAAATCTCCAAGCCTAACATTTTTCCCTAAAAACTCCAAAAATGGTTTTAGAGATACATCAGAGTATGGGGACCTAAATAAAATAATTGGAGCTTGCGAAAATATCTCAAAAAAAATATATTTCTCCCATTCTCCTAGAGTCAAATGCAATTTCGATAGATATTTCTTGAGCTCTAATTATTTTTTTAGGCTCCCCATGCTTCAGTATATATCTAGTATCTTATTTAGAATTTTTGAAAGCTTATATATATTTTTCATGGTTTTTAAAAACCTTATCTAATGTTTGTTGGTTTTGTTTTTGAATAAAAAATATGGCATGGCTCTAAACCACATTCAAAACCACTTTCTTTTTTAAGAGTAAAATACATGGCAGGTCCTCGAGCTTGTCAGGTGAGTCATCCTGGTCCTTAAAGTGTTAATTCTGTGAGATAAATAAAAAGTAAAATACATTGTAGATCCTGAAACTAATAGCGTGGTGTCATCCAGGTTCCCAAACTCTCAAAATGGCTATTTGAGTCCCCAGACCGCGTAAAGGGGTCCATTGTCGGCCCCAAACACGCCACACGAGCTTCCGCAGCCGATGTGGCATGCTACAGTGGCCAATGCTAAAGAAAATATGAAATAAACCCCAAATAAAACCCACTTTCACATTTTAAACACAATTTTTAGCGCAAACCCCCCTAATCTTTATTATTCTCTCCCTCCTGCCCTTCTCCTTCCCTGGGCACATCCGTGCGTGTATAGGGGCTCGGTGATGAGCTAGCACCAGCAGCCACCGCCCAAGCACCTCCCTCCTTGGTCATCGCCGGGCGCCGCATATCCACCGCCTACACAACCTCCTCCAACTCCTCGACCTTGAGCTGATCCACGACCACGGGCTCATCCTCCTTCTCCATCGACGACACGAGGGGCTGCTCATACCCCAGATACACCTTGCAGGTGTCCGCGAGCCCGGCGAGCTTGCCTGCATCTGCTCCATCAGCGGGGAGTTGGTGCTCCCCTTAGCGGAGGATTTGCGTAGCTCACTGCAGCTAGCACACATGACAGCGCATGGAGTTGGGGCCACCATGGCGGAAGTGGATGACACATGTGACGCTCTAGCCAAACCCGCCCTGCGTGCGCCCATGTGTTGCGTCGATGCCGTCCCGTAGGCCCACCAGAACCAAGGCCACCGGGTGCATCTCGGTATCCAAAATTAAGTGTCCCGTCCGCCGTCGCTGGGCCCAAGATCGAGCTCCCTCTTCCGTCGACGTTGGGAATCAACGCCCTATTTGCTGCTGCTAAGGGTCGAGCAGAGCTTAAGAGCAAGTATTATGAATCGACGAGTACTGGGCGACATCCTACGTGGACAGAGAGAGCTCAAGAGAGAGAGAGAGAGAGAGTGCGCACCGCAGATGCAGTCTTGCTGCTTTGATTGGATGTGATGACTGCCGGCCATTAAATACCGACGAGGTCCACCACCAGGTCATCAGCTGAGACGCCCGCCGCGAGCGAAATCACAAGACCTGCTCTAACGCCCAAATCTCCCACTATTGTGGCTTGAGCTCAAGCGACCCCGTCCGTTGCCGATGGGAACCAGCGCCTCCATTTGTCGTCACCGTCGATGGCCATAGCTTGCATGGCCGCGTCCCTAGTCGGGCCCGAGCTTGTGCACCTAAATCTAGGAGTGGGCCTGAGATGTGGGCCCCATTCATGGACGAGGAATGGAAGGAGACGAGGATGGCGGAGGAGGAGGCTAGAGAAATTTGGGGGACTTTTTAGCAAATGTTCTCGAGCTTGGTGCCATAGTGGCATGTCACATCAGCTGCGGAAGCTCGTGTGACGCATTTGGGATCTGAATGGACCCCTTTCACAGTTTGGAGACTCAAATGGCCATTTTGAGAGTTTGAGGACCTGGATGACACCACACGATTAGTTTAGAGGCCTACAATGTATTTTACTCATAAATAAATAATCTTGGCAGAATAAGGTTGGACATCATTATTGTTGTTCATTCAGTGAGTTAGATCCATAGCACCTATTATATATATAATAGATTTATGCACATGGACTATGCTAACTTATTGCAAAATTTAAACGAGATTACATTTTGCTCAAGTTTTTCATTGGGTTTGTTGTAATAGGGGATATTCTATTGAAGTTTATTTTAACTAAATGGCTCTGTTAACAGCATTTCTGAACTGAGATATTAAAATGTGTGCTTTGAACAGCTGTTTGAGTAACCTTTCTGCTGCAATATTCTTCGTCAGTACTTTTCCAAAACGTGTAGGTACTTGCTGTTTGAGTAACCTTTCTGCTACATACAACACTCTTCTTCAGTACTTTTTCAAAACGAATAGGTACAACAAACTAATTATAGCTATGCATCCAAAACAATGGATCTAGCATAGTTGGGAATTGTCAGCTTTTTCTAGACTTATAGCTTCTATGGATATGACGAGCTACATGTTCAGCTAGCTCATGCATGGATGAATAATGTTTGTAGTGTGATGACTACTATCATCTTGAATGTTTCGACATGTCATGAACGATTGGAGTTTCTCTGCATGATAATGTATCCACATTAAAGTCTCCATGGATGATCAGTCAGTAAATAACCTATTACATCAAACGGTCTGTGGGTAAAATTTGGTTACTGATGGTACGTTGGTATATCTTCATGGCACGTCAGACAATCCATCGGTATAAGTGGAGTGCATCGGTATAAGTTTATATATCGATGGGACTTAAATCGACTGCAACTATCCATCGGTATAAGTTTATACCAATGGACTACACTTTGCTACATGAGCTTTACCAACTGGCGGGTTGTCGCTACAAGAAAAACACTCTTTTTTTTTAAGATATAGTCTGCTACTGCTGTTTTTAAATTCAAATGATTTCTTGTCAAGAATGTATGATCATGTATATGATAAATGTGTAGGGCTACAAGAAAAATGATAGTTGCAACTTGCAACTCCTATCTCCTTTGTCCAATGATTAAGGGTTCTAACTTGTGCTATCTAACCATTCATGTAGAATCTCTAGGCCATGCACTAGTTTTACATTGCCATCAGCCAAAGTTATAGACACAAAGAAATCTTGCTCCAGTGTTTCAAAAAATGAGGGCTTATCATGCCATGCCTTGGCTGGTAGAGTGGTAGTTGTTAGCCACAACCAGAACCTTCAAGTTTTCTTTTTCTATACCATATCGGGCCAGTTTCAATTGGGGGGGTTTCATAAGAGTTTTGTGAGCATTAATTTCTATGTCACATAATCAAAATTGCTGACTTGGCAGATTCATTAAGAGGGAGAGTTTCGTTAGATGAGACACACTTACCTATCTCTTAGTATTGGTAACTGTTTAATAAAACTGTGCACTAAGACCGATCATGGGAGATTTCATCAGAGTTTCATGGCATTAAATTCAATGTCACATCAGCAAAATTGTTGACTTGGCAAGGTAATTAAGAGGGGCGAGTTTTTATAAGATGAGAGAGGATTTTATCCCCTTAAAACTCAGTTGGCACATTTATCTAGTTTTTAATATAGATAATTGTACAATGAAGCTGTGCACTGAGATTGACCTTACTTGTCCTACTTGGGGATATAGATTGAGTGAAAGCCCTAAGATCGAATAAACCATTAAGCAGAATGATTGCCCTTACTTTATGCGCTTTGGAAGTATGAGACATTAGGTTATGTGATTAACAATAGTGATCAATTAGGAAAGGACCAAAAGAGATTAAATAGCAGCAAATGCATTCATGCCTGAAATTCGCGACAAGATCATACAGATATAAATGTAGAAAACACAACACTATACTAAAATTTGACTATGATCTTTGTGCTTATCTTATCCGTTTCCTATAATCAAATTATTGGTTGCTTACATTGGTATTTCCTATAAATGTAGTAAACACCAACAGTATAATACGTTGTACTCTGTGGTTAATAATCAAGTTATTTGATTGCTTAGTGAAAGAAAGGGATATGGGGAATGAACATCAATCATGAATCGTGATAACTTACTAGATACAATTCCATGTGGTGTCGGTGCTGGATAAATAGCAGATTTTCTGTACCTAGAGCAAGTGAATGAGAACCGATCTATGCAGGGGAAATGCTTGAAAGCAAAACATGCGTTCTTTCAAAAATCTCAGTGCCAATATCTCCTGTCTGTTCTGATGTTCTTTATCTACTACAAACATGGTGCAACTAATTAATGTCATTTCCTTTATTGAAAAAGGTCATGGAGTTTCATTAGAAAACTAAGCTGTGTGATCTCTTGCAACAAAATTCAGGCCTGGTGGACCAATTGTGTCACTATGCACGCAAGATCTATGAGACCATGACAAATCTGGCTAGGACTTGGAGATCTGTCTGGCTTAGGCAGAAAAGGATTTCAGTGGTGGAACAGCTGACTGCTCACTAGGACATGGTAAATTCTGTTCAAATAATGGTTTCATACCTTTTTGTCTTGTGGAGACCCTAGAAAATTTATGAAAATCAAAGTTATATCTGATGTATAACTATAATGCACACACTTTGAATCAACAACGAGAGAAAAATGAGAGCCATGAACCGAAGTTCTGAAATTGAACCAACCAAGATGTCAACCCCAAGAAAACATTACAGATTTACAGCAATGTCCAGTAGAGCATCATTCTACCAATTAATTTTATTTTCTTGTAAGACTGAAGTGCACCGTCATGTCAGCGGGAACCAAGTAGCTCGGAAAGAGGCAACTCAAGTTTCTCAAGATGAACTTACAGTAGTTTTGCTGTCACAGAATGTTAGATGACATGAAGTGATATTGGCTCGGCTCACCTCTGGCGCTCATGCAGTTTGCTGTCACTGAGAGATGAGCCAAGTCAATACCATGCCATGTCTTCTCATTCTTTGCTCTTGGCCCTCTTCGCCTGAATGCTCCTTCACTCCATCAGTTGGGTCGCCTTTATAGAGCAGCCATGAATAGTTTAAGATGACAGTTGTCTATTTGTCTTGCCTGGTGCAGGGCAGGCTTGAGAATTGAGATGGGAGATAATAGCAAGACGCAGACCAGTCTAATCAACAGTCACAGGAATGGACTGTCAGATGGAATAGCTGGAAACTCGACCGGAATCCAGTAAAAAATTGCTGTATTGATTCTTTACCAAAAACCTTTATATCAAATTGCTAGAGTGTTGACTCAAGGGTTGCATCGCAGGAATCTATCAAACAAGTGCACCCGTTCAAAAGAGCTTGGAAATATCCTCTAGAGTCCGGTTCTTGCTGGCGAGAAGGCAACAAAAGTTGGAGCTGAAGCGTGTTACGAAAACGAAGCCTCTGTTTCGTTGCTTTTGACATGGTCAGTGACTAGTTTTTCAGGCCGGCCGTGTGTTGTCCTGTTGTGAATCGGTCGGGATAACTTACAATAGTCCGGGCAAAGCAAACCGACCAATATTGTTAAATTTCACTGGCCTCAACTAACATAATTTTTGTGGGAGGCTGCTACGCTGCTGAGTGACCACAACTATCACGTTTCGTGTTACTTAATCGGGAAATGCCGTATGGTGTGACAGACTTGTACATTGTTATGTTGTAACCGTGTGCATTTTGTCCTACTTTTCAGTTGTTGAGATTTGGATTAAATATATTCATCTGATTCAGACACTTGCATTGCATACTAATCAGTAAAAATCGATGTCTCCTGGCTCTGCTCGTGTGTTCTTGATCTACATTTTTGTTAGTGACCTGATTCAGCAGTTTCCACACCTTTTTCTCTGCATACAATTCTTCAAGGAATTTTGTAGCAAAAATAGTAACCATATTTCATTTTCGTTCAAAGGCAAGAGAAATTGGATCAACATAGCCAGAATACACCAGTGAACATAGGTACCGCAACAACAGGGTCAAAACCGTTAGAGAAGAATGATGATTTGCCTGCTCAATTTCATAATTACAGGGGCATGTATTAAAAATGTGCACTGTGACCACTCTAGTGTTTTATACTACATCCATCATGAAACTATTCCCTTTTACCGGCCCTACGACACTACTAATTTAGGCCTGTCAGCAGTTAACTGGTGAAAGAAGGCTACCCAACTTCATTGGATTATATTCTATCTATCTATATCCCTACTAATTTAGGCTTGTCAGTAAAATTATTTGGGATCCAAGTCTATATAGATACCGTTAGACAAGAATACTTTTACAGTCCCAATTTGATAATATACAACTGATGTATTAATTGTGCACCGTGACCACTGTAATATCTTACACCCCTGTGAAAATACTACCTTTTTATCGAACCTCTGACACTATACTTCTTCAGTCTTGTGACCAGCTAAGCGTGCATAAATAAGGCTACCCAATTCAGAGGGATATCATTCTATAACGTATCCAAGGCCACTACACACGTAACATATTTCACGGTATTGATGTCCCAAGGGATTGCCACATGCGACCATCTTATTTTCGCGAGATCCGTACATATTCACATGCATATCTTAGTTTCGATTAAGGACCCGTCGCCCGCCTGCCCCCGCGTCGCCGATCTCGTCCTGCCGCCGGCGTTCCGTCTCCACCACCGCTGGTCCCCCTCCCTTCCCACCTCCGGCATCTCGTCGGAGGCCGGAGGGAGCGGGGATCCATCTCTTCCAATAGATTCTGGTAGATCGAGTCTAGGTTAGGGTTAGGGTTCTCCATGCCGCGTTTCGTGGTATGGGAGATTTGTTTCCTCCTTCTTCTCGCTGGCAACAGCGACGAGATAGGGTGGCTTGAGTCTCTCCATGGCGGCACCGACGAAGGAGGCGACGACATCTACGGCGTCGACAACTTTCTTGAGGCGACGACATGGAGATTTAGGTTTCCGGATGGCGACATCGAGGCGGGGATGGTGCCGTCGTCATGGAATAATTTTCTCCGGCCACTTCTCCGTTTTGTCGTGGTTAGATCCAACCACGATGAAAGGCTTGTGAGACTAGGTCTGTCCCCCGAGCTGATGTCAATGAGTCTCGGATCGGATAGATTGGGATCAGTCTCTCTTCTTCATCGGTGGCAGAAAGAGGAAGAGGAAAGACACAAGAAGGAAGAAAAAGATTGTGCTCGTTCCAGCCTACAGGAATGTTGGTCGTCGTTCTTTGGGCGCTTGTTCTCAGCCTGCTTGCTGAGCGTATGCCTGTGCGGCCTTCTATTTGATTGTTTACATGGGTTTGTGATCGAGTTTTGGAGTTGCTTAGTGCATGAGTACGTTAAGAGTGTTATGTGTAACTTAACGATGTACTCATCTTTGGTATAATATAATTCTTCCTTGATCTCAAAAAAAAAAATCTTAGTTTCGATTAGGTTCTAGGATGTGCTAAACAACGTTCAGGAATCAGGATTTGCTTAGCTTTTCATCGATGCAGGACCCAGTCTGCGTGCTTTCAACTCGGCTTAGGTCAAAGCAATGTTGACAACTCACTCATGTCGTAGGTGGTTAGCAGTTTGTCTCTTGCCTCGGATCTTTCGCTCCCATGATCCCATCTAACCACTTCTCTTAATCGGTGGATGCATATAGACAAATAAGATGATGTATCCGGTATAATTTTATAGGGATTTGTGGTGGCGGGTGCTTATGTCACCCGCCATCACAAATGTTTTACAATATATATGGATGAAAAGGGTAAAAAAATTTAGCTAGCCAAAAACTTTATTTTAAATATCATAATATATTTTTTGAAATTTATTAGACTGCACAAATGCTTAGGTGTTACAAAAAAATTAGAACTGATTTACTATTTTTTAGGATTTAACTGATTCTAAAGATGTTTATTGGAACTAATACAAAGGAAATAAAAAATCAGAAAAACCACGTTAAATACATGTGTTCCATTTTAACTCAAATCATGAAACTACACTAAAGATTCACAAGTTTTTTTTTTTTGACTGAAGTCAACAGGGGAAGCCCCTACCTATTTTTTTTATATTTTTTATTTCAGACTCATTTAATTCGTTCCCATGGAGAATCGAATTTGGGCCTGTTGGGTGCTACTCAGGTGCTCTGACCACTAGGCTAGAGACCCTTTCACGATTCACAAGTTTGTTAGGTACATTTATCCCTTCTATTTAAACTTTTTGTGAAAATAAATTATAATAATATCTAAACATGGTCTAAAAGTTATATAACTTGGTACACAATCATTTTATGAATGTACTAGCTTGTCATGAAAAACTCGATACATTTTATGAAGATTTGACTATACTTTGTTCGCAAATAGACATATCACATACAATGTTTCATACAACTTAAGTTGAGCTTTCAAGTTTGTAAACTTACTTGCTAAACAATTTATTATACATATCTTAATATAATTTTTACATGTACTAGACTATATATACATTGTATAATAAGAGTTTTAACAGCTTTTAAACTAACTTACTTGATTTAAAAAATTCAAATGTGAAAAGGAAAAATTGAAGATTTGTGCTGGCGGGTGGCTGCACAAATTTCACGCGGAATGAAATTTTGTAGCCACGAGCGCGCCTTACCAAATTTTCAGGCATGGGCTCACCTCCTCAGTCCCCTTATCGCTTCCTCCCTGTTTGATCCCATCCTCACATCTCTATCTTCTCTGTAAACCCACCCAACCCCCCCCCCCCCCCCCCCCCCCCCCGCTTTCTCTCTTCACTTATCTCTTTCACATACCAACATAGATAGGGAGGGCAACGGGTCGGGTAAGGTGCGGGTAAGGCATTTACCCGCCCGATAGCTTACCCGCATCCTCAACCTTTGCCCGTGGGTAAAATTTTCCGTCCGTATTGTCGGGTATCCGCGGATATCGGGTAACCCGTCGCCCGATAGAAAACAATATATCACCAAGCACATTTCAACGAGAGCCGCAACAATTTGACAACCATATTGCCAAATCAAGTACCACTAATCAAGTGGAGGAATAACAACCAGCAAATAGGACCGTCACTACAGTTAACCTGTTGTCCCTTGGGAAGCTGTCCACAGAGGACCCCGAGGAGGCAGAGGGGCAACGAATGGAGGAGGGGCGAGGGCCGGCGCCCGGAGGTGGAGCCGTTGAGGGGTGAGGGCTTGCAGTGGATCAGATGCGCTGCCGTCCTCATGTGGATAAGATGCGTTGTCGCCCTCTTGTGGATCAGATGCACCGCTGCCCTCCTAGGGAGTAGACACACCGCTGGCCGTCGCGTGCTCCCGTGCCTTTGTGTGCAGCAACCAGCAGCCCAGCGCCGTCCTCCCATCGCTGCTGATCGGGGATGTTCTGTACCTAGGGGTGGTAATGGGCCATGGCCCTTATGCCCTCTTCACGATCCAACTCGGCCCTAATCATTTATAGGTCAAATTTGTATATAATTTCGACCCGATCCGTTTAAAGTCCGATCCTTAAATTTACTAGGCTAAAATGTTGGGCCCATTACCGCTGTACCGCGCTGCCTGGGAGTCCCTGCGCTGCCGCCGCTTGGGAGTGGCTGGAACCTAGTGCTTTGACTTGAAATCGAAGAAAGAATGAAGGGGGCGGCGGCAGGGTTTTTCTTACCGTTTGCAACCGAGCTGGTTCCCGCGGAAACCGGTGTAACCGATGGTGACCGGTTTGACGAAAACTGGTACTGTTAATCGAAAAACTGTTACTGTTAATCGAAAACCGGTACTGTAGATCCAAAAACCGCTCCGGCTAACCGCTACCGGTCCTCACCGGTTTCTACGGGCGGTTCGAAAAAAAACCCTGGGCGGCGGGCGACAGGAATGACGACAGATGGATGAGGTTGGGGGCTGGGACGGTGGGGGTTGTCAGTTTCTTTGGGTTTGAGCCAAATTGTTGATATTGGACCATTAAACAAATATTATTTCAATGGGTTTTATGATTGTATACGGGTAACGGCAGCACCGCAGGCGAGATTTTCTACCCGTGGCATGCCCACGGGCAAAAATCTTTACCTGTGCCCGTGCCCGCAGGCGATAATTGTTGCCCGTACCCTTGCCCATCGGGTCGGATAACTGCGAATATCCACACCCACGGATAAAATTGCCATCCCTAAACATAGATACGAAATGATCGCCGGTACAAAATGTATCTGGCGTAGTGTATGAATATGGGCTGCCAACAACGCCCAATGAAGAAAGAAAGAAACAGTAGCCCAATCAAGCTGCCTTTAGAAAAACTGTACCAATGTGTCTTTGTTGGGTTTAGGTCAACAAAGCATTTGCTAATATAGTTAAAGGCAACGCTATGCAGCTCCCTTTCCTCTTAATGTGAATGGTCTTCCTATTAGAGCAAGTATTATAATGCCAACTAGCCAGGAGGGCTGATAGTTGTACACATCATAAAAAATCATAGCTAGCGGAGAGAGAACAGATGTGTCGGTGCGAGAACCCAGAGGGGGTCCAAACACCTGCAGAAATGCGCTGTGTCCCGTCTCTCGATGGTCCATGCAAAGGCAACACGGTGACACGAGATTTATCCTGGTTCCGATCTTTCGATCGTAAGTCCAGCAGGGTGTGCGTTCGCACTATATTGCCTTGCACCGGAGTGCTCGTAGTAGGGGGCTACAAGCTTGGCGGGAGAGGAGGATGAGCCTCCAAGTCCCTAGAACGAGTGGGAGGTTGAGTGTTGCGCTCTTGATGAACTTGGTGGTGAACGAGCGGGTGAGCGTGTCGTCCGTTTCTAGGGGGCTGCCTTCTCCTTTTATAGTCCAAGGAGGGGTAGTTACAAATAGAGAAAGTACAGTGACAGCATATGACGGGGTATGGTCGCGGGCATGGCTCCCGTCCTGGCGTGTGTTGTCAGATTGCATGACTTGGTCCGACATATGGGGCTTCAGTACATGACGTGGCATCCCCTGTACCTGACGTGTACTCCCTGTGCTCCTGGTTTTGAGGGCTTACGTCGTGCAGCATCATCTAGCGCAGCAGGCCGTACACCCTTTCGAGGGCTCCCCATGCCCGTTCGAGGGGTTCCTGTACCGGAGTTGGCGGAACAGGAGAGCATGACAGCACATGCCTGTTCGCACTGCACAGGCCTGTGCACAGTGTCGAGGATGACCACACGGTGTCAGGAGTTGGTGGAGATGACCGGAGATGGGAGGGATTCGTCGCTTGACTTTTGCATCCAAGGCCGTACAAGGCCATTAAATGCTCTTGTCCATGGGGCAGGTGAACCGCTAGCGGGCCCCATGGGTGAGAGGAGGCCTCGAGCGAGGCGGAGATGGGTTGTCGAGGGTGGCTCCCAGGCCTCGAGCGAGGAGGCTTCGAGCGAGGCGGAGTTCCGATTCGCTCGAGGGGTGCCGGGCACCCTCGAGCCCCACGGAGGCTTGATGCTGCCTAGCCTAGCTTTCGTCAGGTTTACTTGTTCCTGTTCCTTAGTTGGTTATTTTCCCGTTGTGTTAGGCCCCCCTAGGGTTGGCACCGACAACATGAGAGAGAAGGAAGCGGGCGACTACGCACACGCCGGCTCGAGCGGGCACGCCGTAACTGCTGGGACTTTTATTGGCTCACAACAACTAGAAGCATTAAACGATGTGTGGACCCCGCCACTACCCTCTTCCTTTTACAACCCCAAACTGCATGACATGGCACTCATGCGCTCGCCTGCAGGCGCAACCACTGCCCTTGCTCTTATATTGAATACTTGGAGTGTAGGAATTTTCATAGAATAGGGTGTAGGCAAATACTAGTGTCTTAAATAGATGCTTTCTTACTTAAGTTCGATACTAGCACATGGGCACCTATCTATTCTCATTGCTTCGTGAGGGTAGACAATTGGGCATGTAGTTTTCTAGTGCTGATAGTCTGTAGTGTAGTCTTTGAAACTAAAGAAGTCTCACTGCTAGACAAAACACCAAAACGCCATTAGCACTGGTTGGGAACCCGGTAATGTGAAACTAAAAAATATGCCCCGTGTATGAGATTCAGATTCGACACCTCTTGGTTCGCGCGTACCCTTCTTACCATCTCACCTACACAACATATGTGATTGGTGGGTAAGAGATACTTTTCTTTTGAAGTAACCCGTGAAAGACCCTTTAGCACTGGTGCTGACCTTTTAGCACCGGTTGATGTTACAAGCCGGTACTAAATGGTCCCGATGGCTCCTAAATTTGGAACAGGTGCGAATGTGGCATCAACACCGGTTCTTGATGATGCCGAGGCCTTTGTGCTGGGTGGATAACACTCTCTAGCAGTGTCCCTAGTTCACAAGCCAAAAGTCCCATGCCAATATAAGGCTAAGTACGTTGAAGGAGTCTGACCCAAGTTTGTATGAAATGTTTTAGTAAAAAAGATATTTCAACTTCACAAAAAATAGATTAAATAAAAATATTTTTAAAATATATGTTATTTGTTTCATAAAATATAACTTTAAAATGTTCTAGAGAAATAAAAGTTACTCCAAGCAAAGATAAAAACTTTTATAAGCATAAAAATGTTCCTAACAAAATAAAAAAAATATTGAGCACCAAGGAAAATGCTCAAAAAAAAGAAAAAATGTTGTAAGCAAAGTAAATAATATTTTGAGCATAAATGAGGAAAAGTGTTTTGATAACAAAAATGAATCATTATGAGCATCAAATGAAAACAAAAAATAAAGGTGAAAGGGAAAGAATAGAGAAGGAAGATGAAATGGAAGGAGAAGAAAAGACAAGCAAAAGGTAAAGAACACGAAATCGGTTGGGTCAGGTATGTGCCATGGCTTGATTGCTAGCACTACAACGGCTACAGAAAAGGCTAGCATAGTGTCTAGCACCACAGAGGTTCGGGGCGTCTCCAGAGGTACTAGCGATTTCACTGGCTGATAGAGACGAGAGAGAATAAGAGGCAGGGCTCCAAAAACAGCTCCGGCAGCGGATTCATCCGGAGTCCTGCCAAAGGGCAAGAACCGGCCTCATGCGTGGAGCACCTAATGGAGCCACAAATGGATTACACTGCGGAGGAGGAGCCAGAAATGGCTCCAACCGGCTCCTCTCCGTCCCTACTCCATCTTGTACCGATTTGCCCCCGTGCATCAACGACCAGCGGGACGAAGCATCACGACCAGCGGCTGAGAAGTGCGGCCGTGGAGGACATCGGTGGCGCAGGGAGGCGGCGGGCCAGGGGCGTGTAGGAGGAGGCGCATCGCGTCGCGGAGGGCATCGGCGACGCGGGGAGGCGGTGGGCCCGGGGGCGTGGAGGAGTAGGGGAAGCGAAGGAAGGAACGGGTGAAATTGATAGATGGCGCGCGCACGCTGCTGCCCAGTAGCGGCGAACAGGAGACGTGGCCCATTTTTCACCGCACGCGCCTATCGTCTTTAACCTTTGGCCCGCTGCTCCTTCTCTCCCTCAAACTCAGATTCTCTGCCGCCGCCCAAAACCGGAAGCCCCTTCCTCCACCTCACCGGCAAAACAAAGTGGTTAGGGGTTAGGGTTCGGGGTTGGGTTAGGGTTTCGGGGTTTGGGTTGTCGGTGGAGATCTCCATGGTTGACGGGCTTAGAAGGGAGGTTGGGGGCAGCAGGCCGGCCCGACGGAGGTGGTGGGCGCGGGGGCGCCGCCGACCGGATGGTGGGGGACGGCGGTTGGGCAGGGTAGGGGCGGGGGCAAGCTGCGGCGACGAGGCTCCGGCGGCGAGGGCGAGCTCCGGCGATGAATTAGGGCGGTCGTGGGCTATGGTGGAGGTCGGCGGCGGTGGGAAGGCCCGGTGCGGCTCGGGGAAGAGGAAGAATCGGAGGTGGAAGAAGAACAGTACCAGGGGAGGTTGTTCGCTGCTTCTTGCTCCCGGCGAACGCGCGCCTCTTAACATCGCCCAGAAACGGGCGTAGGTTGGATGCACGGCGTGATAGCGGGGGGCCGGCATGCGGCGGTGTCAGGATGATGGCAGGGGAGCGAGGCGACGACGAGAGGGCTGCACAGATCGGAGCGGGACAACGACGAGTGGAAGGGCGCCCAGCGCAGGGGATGGCGGATTGGAGCCGAGAGCCGCCGCTCGCACATGACTAGATAGGATTGCGAGGAGGTGGACCCGTTGGAGGAAAGAGAACGACCAGATAAAGCAAACAAATAGAGGGATAAAAGAATGGAAATAAGAAAATAGAAAGGAGAAAAGGAAAAAATGAAAATAATTCCTTATCATTTTTGGAGGAAATACTAATTAATCATTTTCATATCACTTGATTGCTTACCATAGCTGTGGGAGTCAATCAGGGAATCGATTACTTACCATAGTCGTGGGCGTCCAGGTTCATCTCCTTAGCCTTCCTGCCCCCTATATAAGGCGCCCCCTCCTCTCCTCAAAACACACGATCTCTCCCTTCATTCCCATCACTTGTTCAGAGTTCATATTTTTTGTGAGGGCACCGGCGTCGAGCGCGGCACAAGGGTGGCCGCTACGCTTGTCATGTCCAAGCTCACCGGGTAGAACCGGAACGTGCTTTGCGTTGTGGCGGTGCCCAGCGCCGTCGAGTGTATGACGTCGTTGCTCCATGCCGCCGACGACGAGGAGAGCAACCTTCTCGGCCTCCCCATCATCAAGATTCAAGAAGCTGGCTGCGGCGTCGAGTTGCTCATGGATACATGTATCGTGAATATTTTGTTCTGTATATGTTGTTGATTGTTTAAGATTTGATTATACAAATTTACTTCTTTTTCCGTCGGAGGCCCAAGTGATGTAACAAAAGTGTGTTCTTTTATATACTTATTTTTTAAATTAAGATTTTTAAATTTATGCTATTTTTATAACACGTGCCTGCGGCACGAGCCAACCTATTAGTAAAGGGATAAAAGAATGGAAATAAGAAAATAGAAAGGAGAAAAGGAAAAAAATGAAAAAAATTCCTTATCATTTTTGGAGGAAATACTAATTAATCATTTTCATATCACATGAATCACACTACAACAAAGACAGATAGCTAGGGGCACAATGGACATTTGATCTCTTTCATCTACTCATAAAAAACAGGCGAAGCCGTTTGCCAAACATTTTTCAAAATGGCTTCAGCTCCACTGGAGGATCCGCTCCATCGAAGGAGCCAGAGCTGGAGCCGTTTTTGAAGGAGTCAGAGCCCTGCCAAACATGCCTTAAAATATGGAAAAACAAACAACTGGCGGTGCATTAGCACAGGACACTGCGCTTGTGAGAGGAGAGAGCGCATGGGAAACCATGCAAAGGCTAGCGCTTCTCTCCGCGCCAGCGCAACACTTTTTTCACTGTTGATTGAATAAAAAAGTTCTTAAGCTGGCGACGTAGTCGGCCACTAGAGAAGACTTCAATAATGTGAACGGGTGCCTGGCTGACTTGGTTAGGTGACCTCAGTAGCACTTCTCAGGTCATGGGTTTAACTTTCCGTGGGAGCGAATTTAAAGTTGTGGTTAAAACTCACTTGTTTGTCTCACGCAAAAGCATGCTACAAGGCCTAGCCCAAGCTCACGCGGGCGACATGTGTCACCGTGTATGGGTGGGGTAGGGGTTCGAGGGGTTTTCTATACCTGAGTCTTTCAACAATGCTGATTATAACCTACTCCCTCCGTATCGAAATAGTTGTCGCCATTGACTTTTTTTCGTAACGTTTGACCATTCGTCTTATTCAAAAATAATTTTTAAATATACGAAAAGATAAGTCAAACTCAAAATTCACTTGATGATAAAGTAGGTCATAAATAATATTAATTGATATTTGTATAATTTTTTGAATAAGACGAATGGTCAAACGTTGCGAAAAAAGTCAATGACGACAACTATTTTGATACGGAGAGAGTATGTATGAAGTATTATGAACCATGAAGTACAACCGTATACTCCATTCCAAATTAACTATTAATACAGTTTTGTTCTTATCAAACATTTATATCATTGACCATCAATTTATAGAATCTCATGTATTTAACATTGTAATATTTATGATTTTAGGTTTATCATGAGAAATATTTTCATAATATAAATTTCTCTTGCTGTGTTAAAGTATATGAATTTCTAAAAATTAATGGTCAAAGACAGATTCTTTTTACCGAGGATAAAGCTAAATGATAATTAATTTTTGGAGGGAGTATATCGCCATGTTTTTATTTGATGTGTATTTGTGGTTGTAAGGAATCTTGATTTCATCCAGCTACATATATTGATCGAGTGGCGCTAAGGAATATAAAAATAATTTCCGATGTGATCGAGATCTTAGCATTATTCAATCTTGTACATGCAGATGAACCGATTATACCGATTACATGGGATGCTTGGGAATATAACAATGTGACTGAATCTCAAACCCTTTAGCGCTATTTTAGGTGTTAGGCCACCCGCAACCCCTACCACTCCCTTGCATTCCATGTACTCATTCCTAGTGTATTGTTTAGCCTTTTGGATGCCTAAAAAAAGTTTAGCCATTTGGAGGTCAGGCCTATAACTACTGTTATATGAAGATACATAGTGACATGATTGGATATACTTGTTTTCTTGATGAAGTAATATGTGCTTGTTTATTTGAGCTGCAGCTTTTGAGCTTTTCAAAAAGGTCGGTGCTAGCTTTTGAGTTCTGAAAAGTCAACGATAGCTTTTAAGAGATGTTTTACTTTAGAAAGCTACGAAAAAACTCATATAAACTTAGTTTTTTTGGACTTCTGGCTTTCTAAAAATTGTATGAGAAATTCTATTTTTGTTCGAGCTGCTAGCTTTTCACACTGAAAACTATGCAGAACCTCGAATACTAACTAACATAATAAAATAGGACTAAAATGAACTTGATGAGTGAAAGGGTCTTAGCCTAGTGGTTAGAGAACCTGACTAGCATTTAGCGGACCTAGGTTCAACTCCCGTGGGAGCGAATTAATGAGTCTGGACTGGAATAAAAAAAACTGCAAAAAAAAGGGTTAGAGCTTTTCCCTAGTGACTTTGGACAAATTGACGAATTCGCCAAGACATCACGAAATATGGGGCCTCTCCGGTGCATCTATATACTATATAAAGAGCGAAATATTTGACGATCATACAAATTTTACTCTTACACCTCCTACACCGTTGGATTTAACGCTCTAAATTAATCTAAAGAGGTCATATTGAGTACATCTCTAATTTAAAACTCTTACACCTTTGAGCCTACACCGTTGGATTTTATGATGATTAAACGCTCTAAATTAATCTAAAGAGTCCATATTGACTTCACCTCTAATTTAGTAATTTTTTTAAAACACGTGCCGCAGGCCCTTGTGTCTACATAAAAATCGCGCATTGCTTATTATTTCCGTGGCCCAGTCCATTACAAAGGAACTGGGTCGTATCTCATCTTGCAAAGCAGGATTGGGCCACTTTGAACAAGTTCCAGCCCAACAACAAACTAGATTAGATGTGAGATGGTCCCGTCACGTCATCCCGTTAGCGCGACCAACACGTTCCGTTCGTGTGCGCCTCGGTCTCTGGGTGCTGGGACCCACACCGTTGGATCGACCCGCCTGTTCCACGAGATCGACTCAAAGCTCCTGCCACAAAACTACGGGTGAGATTCACAGACGCATGTGTGTCGAGCCCCCGCCCCCGCACACCCCACCTTCCTCCTTCATGTGGCCGGTGGCCCTCCTTCACGTGGTCGGTGGCTGCCGCCGCCTCGTTGCACCCTGGCCGTCCACCCCCGCCTCCCCTACCTCGCCCTTCTTAACCTCGCTCGCGTCGATCCCCGCGCTGACCTCCCATCGTCCACTCCCATCATCGTCCCTGTCACCGGCGATGTACCGAAGCTTGTCTCGTTGCCGTCTCACCCCGTCGCCTACCCCTCTCATCGGTTGTCCTCCCCCGCCTGGCCAGCGCCGCGTCCTGCACGGCCGTCGGACCAACTGTCGCCCTCCGACCTTCTCCTCTAGGTCCGGGGATCACCGGAGTTCCCCCACCCCAGAAACCCCTGACATTAAGTCGCCGCCTTGACCACCCACCCTCGGCCGACAGCGACCTTGCCACCGGCTGCTCCCGGCCACCTTCCACCCCGCTAGAACCCTAACCCCACGCGCACGCGCCACCCACGCAGTCCGCAAGCCCCCAACGATCCAAAGTCCACGGGCGCCCACAGCTGACAGTCGTGCCCTACTATCCACCTTTGTCACACCCGGTTCTGAAAAACAAAACCGAGTGCACTGTGCACAGCGTATGTGTGCCAGGATCAAGTTTCACACATATGGCGAACGAAAAGTGAATAATAGAGACAATATCACATAAAAGAAAATGAATCAGAGTATTACACAGCTCAAATCCTGGAAACGGAGGCTCCAACTCCACAAGCAGACAACAGAACTCAGCAACATCTTCAAAGAACTCCACAGTAGCTTCCTTCTTCTGAGCAACATTGTTTATAGCAAGGGTGAGCACATGTCGTACTCAGCAAGTGTGGGGAAAGTATGAGTGCAAGGCTGAATCAAGAAAAGGCTGAGGGTTTAAAGCGATAAACAATTTTAATTGGTCAAACGTTTATTAGCATCTATTTACTATGATATAAATATATACCAACCCATATTAATAAAAACATAGCGCCACAAAGCATATGGCACAACCATAACCACGATTTAAGTCCATCTTCAAGTTTAATTATCATGTGAGAGTTCAGGCCGCTCTTTTTCTTCCTCCAGCTATCTGACCGGCGGCACAGCTGGCTGCCTGGGCGTGAGGAGGCGGCGCGGTAGGTGGCCGGTGGCGCCTGCCGGCGCCGCGAAAACGCGAGCGGCTCGGGCGAACAGGTGAGGAACGGTACAGGAACGAAACAGAGAGAGGAAGAAAAGGGATCGACGGCCACGGTTAATGAAACTCGCGCATGAATAGCAAAACGGAAAGGTAACGACGAGATGAACGCGATGGTGTGCTCACCCTCGGTCGAAGATGGATGGTTTCGCCGGAATTGCTCGCCGGAGTTAGGGAGGATGCCGGCTTCGATGGAGAAACTTCAGGCGAAGCAGACCATGGCGTAGAGGACGACGAGAGGAACTCCATGGTGGTGTCGGATTTCGCCGGAGATGCTCGATCGCGAAGTAATTGCTCGCCGGAGCTACGAGCGTCAACTCGTGAAAAGGGTTTTAGATCCGAAATCAGCGCGATGAGCCATGGCCATATATATATTGTTGGGGTTCTGAACAGAGTCGGATAGGGTTGGCTTTTTATTTTTGAAATTTCTGAAATTAATTTTCTGCGCGAAAACAAATCCAGATAAAGCCAGATATTGTTTTTAAAGCATGAAAATATCCAGAAACTTCCAAAATTTCTAGGAAAAATCCTAGAGATAGATTTGGACACGAGGAGGCTAAATAAAACATTTAGAGCTCGTGAAAAGAATTTTAGAGCCTTCTAATAAATAGATTTAGCACTAGGAAGAGGAGAATAATTTTCAGAAAAATCTAGAAAATTCTCAGAAGAACCTAAACGTTTAAGGAACGCATTTTTGAAACCTTAGCACTCATGAAACACCAAGATGCAACATGGCATGAATGCAACACACCGAGAACAATTAATTTAAATTAAGAAAACAACAATGGTTTTTATTTCCATGCTAAATTCTCTGTAAAATAAATAAACGTTAGAAAAAATTAAAATTGAGAGAAAATCGTTGTCTAATTATTCTTAAAAATTCACATCCTGAAATTGGAGAATTTCAGGGTGTGACAACATTGAGCCGTCACCGACACATGGGCCCTGTCCGCTTGCAGGCCCCACATTATTAAGAAAATTATTTCCATAATATAATACTTGCTTGTTGTGTTAAAGTATATGGATTTCTCCAAGTTAATGGTCAAAGATAGAAATTTTAAAAGGAGGGAGTATGTAGCTATGCTTTTTTATTTTATGAATTTGTGGTTGAAGGAATCTTGATTTCATCCATAGCTGTACTGAGTGGTTCTTAGCAAAATGAAATAATTTTCCATGTAAACAAAGCTTTTAACATTATTATCCAATCTTGCAGTTGCAGATGAACCTATTAACGCTTAACTTGTACAGGTTACATGGGATGCTTGGGAACGTAACATGTGTGCTTCCAAGTTCCAAAGCACAATGCAGGTGAATCTCAGACTGTCAGACACTTCATCGCCATTTTAGGTGTTACTATTAGGCAGCGCCCTAGCACTCCCTTACATTTTATGTACTACTCCCCCGTTGCAAAAATAAGTCATTCTAACTTTGTTAGAGAGTCAAACTATTTTATCTTTGACCAAAATTATAGAGACGACTTTAAAAATTTATGATAACGGATAGCTATACTATGAAAATATATCTAATAAAGAATCTATTGTATCTATTTAATATCATAAATAGTACTTTATTATATAAATTTGGTCAAAGTTGAGAAAGTTTGACTCTCTAAAAAAGTTAGAATGACTTATATTTTGGAACGGAGGGAGTAATTCCTAGTGTTTTGTTTAGCCATTTTTTTGGAGGTAATAAAGCCTAGCTAGCTTTATGTGAAGATACAAAACGGCATCATTGCACGTACTACCATAGTGGTTTTTTAATGAAGTAAATCTTCCAAAATGAACTTCGACGAATTTCTCCGGAATACTGGGCCTCTCCGGTGCATCTAACTTCACCATAATAACCGCGCATTTGCTTAGTACTATGTGGCCCGTACGGTCCATTTGGAAAGAAACCGGGCCTAATTCCATCCTGCAAAATGGGCTCGTGCCTCTTTCAACAAGTTGGAACCCAACAACAAACGGACGGAACTACTGTCCAGACTAGGTGGTGGTGGTCCCGTACCCCCGTGACTCAGCGAGCGTGACCAACGCGGCACCGCGTCCCGTTCGCGTGCGGCTCCGTCCCTGGGTGTTGGGACCCACACCGTTTGGATCGACCCGCCCCTTCCACGAGTTCAACTCGAACTCCTGCCACGGAACTGCTTGCTGCCCACAGGCACAGCAGATAGGCCAAGACCCTACGGCGCCTGGCGGTGGGGCCTTTACGTCTGACCCCACCTGTCACCCACCCTCGCACGCGCCGCCAGAGCCAGCCACGCGCACGCGCCACCCACGCAGGCACGCAGGGCCCCCCCCGCGGCGATCCAAAGTCCACGGCCGCCCACCACTGACAGCCGTGCCCCACCCACCACCCCGAGCCTTCACCGACACGTGGGCCCCGTCCGCCCGCAGCCCCCCTGGCCGAAATGAGCCAAACCCTCCCTCCTCCGTTTTCCGGCGACCGACCACACTACACCTCCTCGGCACGGGCCCCCGCTAGTATATAGCCCCCCGCCTCCCTCGGCCCCCGCCGCCACGTGCTTCGCCTCCTCCGCCGCCGCCGCGCCGCATTCGCATCGCCGCCGGGGGATGGCTCACTAGACGGACGAGGTGTGGACTAGGGAGTAGAGTAAGACGGTAGCAGTAACCCTACCCCCCTGGGACCGAAACCCTAGCCTACGCCGGCGGCGGCCGCCGGAGATGGCCTCCTCGCCGCCCCGCGCCCCGCGGCGGTTCCTCTTCGACCTCAACGTCGCGCAGGAGGAGTTCGAGGAGGAGGAGCCCTTCCAGGAGGTAGTGCCGGAGCCCTTCCCGGCGGAGCAGCAGCCCGAGGTTGCGGCCGTCAAGGAGGAAGTCGTGGAGGAGTTGGTCGGGCGCGAGAAGGAGGAGCCCGCGGATGAGGTGATCATGGAGGAGGATCAGGAGGAAAAAAAGGCAGCGCAGCAGGCGCCGCCGCCGGAGGAGGAGGTGATGGGGGAGGATGATGTGGGGGAGGAGGAGGAGGAGGAGGAGGAGCCGGCGGCGAGGAGGAGGCGGATGGACTACGAGGTCTTTGTCGGCGGGCTGCCGCACGACGCCGCGGAGGAGGACGTGGCGCGGGCGCTCGCGGAGGCCGGGGACGTCGAGGAGGTGCGCCTCGTCCGGGATCCGTCGGGCCGCCGGCTCGACAAGGGCTTCGCTTTCGTCCGCTTCGCCGCTGCCTGGCAGGCGCGCTGGGCCGCCAACGACCTCCGTGAGGCTACGGTATTGCATCCAAATCCTACCACCCCCGAGATACACAGTAGATTCGAATCGATTGCTAGCTTGGTGAACTTGGGGCAAGGTGGTTGGGAAAGTTGTGATTTTACTGATGTTGAATTGATTGATGTCTCCTGGAAAGCTCCTGTATTGATTGCGTTAGTGGTTGTGGTTCAGTCCTGTTCCAGAACTGATAAAGCTAGGATTTTTAGGTTGCTGTACTGCTCACTACTTTGAGATTGAATATGTTCTTGCTGTCTCATGCCATGGAAATTGGAATGTAGGTATTCATGATTTAGATTAGTCGGTGCGAAATTAGGCCTTTTGAGTTGATCCTTTGCAATGTAGAACTATATTTGTCCATCTCATGCAGCCTCCAGACTACTATGTTTGTCAAGGCATAGGATATTGAAAAGACTGCACTGTTGGGGAAGTCAAATAAGGGGGGTTGAGTGTGGTAACTAATAGAATGTACATCAGTGGGTGCTAAGGTGGCTTCTCCACCATTTTGGCACTGAAATTATCACCAGTTGCAAGTCTGGGTATTTTGATGTCATGTATTCTGGCCTTGGCAACCATGCTTGCATCCCTTGGACCATAGAATGTACATCAGTGGGTGCTAAGGTGTCTTCTCCACCATTTTGGTACTAAAATTATCACCAGTTGCAAGTCTGGGCATTTTGATGTCATGTATTCTGGCCTTGGCAACCATGCTTGCATCCCCTGGACCAGATGCCTACCCATTCCATCTCACTTAGCTTGCCACCTGAAGTGCGCTTAGAGTTGGAGTGGATTGATAGTCTGTCTGCCTCATCGATTTGTTTGAAGTTTCAAAAGATCATAGTATGCGGATCTTTCACTTTTTAGAAAGTGCTAGTGTTAACATATGTTAATGGCATGGTTTCTGTATTAATGCAAGATGCGACTGATCTAGTTAGTTAAAGAACTTGGGACCCAGTTCCTGTATTGTTACGCGATGGTCTAGTTAAATAAGTTCGTCCTCCATAGCCAGAATTATCTATTACTTGATGTGTATAGTACATAGTGAGCAGTAAATAAAAAGGAAATGATGCTGGGAATAATTTTTGGTATTTATGAACTGTTGTCTTAAAGGGCCATGGTTTCATTTATTTGTTCCAGCACATAGGCGGAAGTTACACTCCATCCAAAATTGGACCAGTAAACTGCATTTGTACTCATTAAAGGTTTTGAGCATGGCCAGAGTTTTTAACTCCACATTTCTATTATCGTCTATTCAATTGACTTCATGATACCTAATAAGTAACAGTGTAATACAGACAAATCAAATGAGGCTACCTTTCTTTATCTGGTCTTTTCATTTCATGCACCTGAGTCTTGTTGAAATATCCTACTATAGAATCAAGTGTACATGCATTATGCATCCATGTAGTTGGGTACATATGCATCCAATACTCTGCCAACATGTGCAGAGGTTACAAGATACACCTACATTTCATACTTTTGGTATTGTTCATGATCTGGACTTATTATGCACTAATTTCTATCCTAGCAAAATTCAAGGGCATATTCTGGATATCCTAGGTTCTATCCTTGTTCTACTTTGAGGCTCATATTCTGGTTCAAATCTCCCAATTTAGCATGTGTAGATTAGACATGAGAGGCATAGTTGGGCCCTTCGTTTACACCAATAAACATCCATGCACTCTGATGGCCCTGCTGAAAAGTAGCAAGCCCAAGTTGTGGTACCTGTGTTTTTATACTAACCATGATATTTGAACAGACTATTCCGGTGAAATAGCTGAGAATGTAGATCCGTTTTTTTTATGTTAATAGGTTTATAGGTCAATTATTCAAAGGGATCCTTGTTTTCCTCGTTGGACATGATTTTTTTTTTCTTGTACAAGGCTTGCATTTTCCTATCTTCTATATTTATTCAGTAATGCTTCCTAGTCATTTTGATTTTTGCTACTGTATTGAACGCTTATCCAAATATATTCAACACGCCTACAGTGGTTTTGATATCATTTGTTTAACGTTATTTACATTTTTACATTTTTCAGATTAAGGGAAAAGCATGTGGAATATGCAAGAACAGTGAAAATGAGACCCTTCATGTACGGAATATATGCTTTGATTGGTCAAAAGAAGATGTAAGCTTTCTTGCTTATTTGCTATGATACTAATATTTGTTATAAGCGTATTTATGTTTTGTGTAATTGATCCTTCTGTTCAGTTAGCCGAGACACTGAAACCTTTTGAGTTGGACAATCTGGATAGAATTAACCTCATTGAGCACCCAGAAAAAAGGGGAAAAAACAGAGGCTATGCATTTCTTGACTTCAGAACACGTGTGGATGCTGTGGCTGCTTTTCTGAAACTACAGGAAAGAGATCTATATCTTGGTACTGATTTTAGAGCACAAATATCATTTTCAAACACTCTTTCACAAGATGATGAGATCATGGAAAAGGTACATTGTCAACATGCCATCTATATTTAGTTACCGTCTATGAATATTTTGCTTGCAGATATTGTGTTGTCTTTCTTGCCTTTACAATGCTTTTATTTATCATGCAATGCAGGTGAAATCTGTTTTCTTGGATGGTTTGCCACCTCACTGGGATGAAGACAAAGTGAGAGAAATGTTTGGAAAGTTTGGTGAAATAGATAACATACAACTTGCTAGAAACATGTTTACAGCAAAAAGGAAAGATTTTGGTTTCATCGGCTTCACGACAAGAAAGTCAGCTTTAGAGTGCATTAAGATGGTCAATAAAGAAGGTGTTGGTGAAGGCAGTGGAAAGGTAACCACTTTAGCCAGTTATTTATTCTGTGGTATACCATTTCTTACCATTTGATCCAGATGTGTATAATTACTTATTCAAAATTTTCAGGTTCTCATAAAAGCTACTTTACAAAGGCCAAGACATACTTTCAAGAAGCATTCCTGGCAAGGCTCTAGTTCCATGTTAGGTGTCAGAAGAGGATTTATTGACAAAAGTTCTAGTAGCAGACACCCAGACAGATATAGGCATTTTGAAAGGCGTGATTATTCCGATAATCACGCTCGCCGTCACCGCTCTATGGATGTTGATGAAAGGCCTGTTTCTGCACGAGGATACAGAGATTACTATCAAAGGGATTCTGCAGCGCATGGTTTGTTTCCTTTTGTCCACCAAATAAACTTGTTTCCATCTTTCCACTCTCCAAGTGTTAATTAGCTCTTATTTCCAATGTCTGGTTGCAGCCCCAAGCTATAAATATGGAAGGACACATTCGGGTACCAGATTCAGGGAAGATTATGCAGAGAGCCGATACTCTAGCAAATATCCAAGACACAGGCAGGAAATGCATGAAGAACGTATGGAGCGAGATGCATACCGTAGGAGCAAGTATGGACATTCATACAATGATAGGGCACATAAAACTTCTTGCCCAGAATGTAATTTGAGTGGTCAAAATTGCGATTATCCCAATGGTGAGGATTTTTCGGCAACCAGTGATTGTGAGCAGGCCTACTATAAGACGGTAAGGGCAATAGTTCAATTGTTAGTATTTTATTACTTGCAGCTGGATGTTGATTATGTTTGGTTCTGTTTCTTAGGACCGTGACCGTACGCCTTCAACTTCTCAAGTAGCATCTCATTGTGAGGATTCTTGCTGCAAGGTAGCGTATAAGCATTACCTCATACAAGTTATACTTCGATTATGTTATAGCTAACTATTGGAGCTTACTTTTATTAGGGCAACCAGTTGATGCCAAAAAGTTCTTCTGTGATGTGTGATTGTGATGATTGCTATATTGTAAGTCGGATGTGCAGTCATTATTTTGTTATTTGAATTTCCCTGAAGCATGGCACTACATACAGATTCTTATAATCGAAACTTACATTCTTCAGGAACAAGAGTCAACTCCTAGCCCCAGTGATCATGCTAGAACTAGATCCAATCTTCATCGCCGGTCTGTCAAATCTTCTCGTGAGCATCGGAGGTGCGTATCATTTGGAATGATAGCATCCTATCATGGCATTTGTTCCTATATCTTATTGAATGTTCCTATTACTTCCGAGTTCTGAGTTGCTATCATATTTTTATGTTTACTAGCAGGTTTGCGCCTGATGAGCATTCTGCTTTTGAGGTTGAATACACGGTCAGGGAACGCCGAAGCCGGTATTCATCCTCCAGAGATGCTCCTGATACTCACTCCAGGAAGCACCATAGGCCAGCAAGATAGGCTAACTGTCACAAGATAGAAGAAAATCTCCTAGCAGCTCGCTTCTGATACTTTTGTAGTATGATGGATATCCTTGCGCGCCTTGACATCCTGTCGCGTTGCAGAGTCTGCTAAAGTACAGCAGTAAACCGTTCCAAAGTTATAACCAAATATCTTTTGCCTTTTCTGTCTCATGTTTGTGCTTTACATCTCACAAAATGCGATGCTGAACTTATTTTGTGACGTATACAAGCTACGCATTAATCTATCGCGACAAGAAATATGGCGTCCTGTTCAGAGTAGTAGTAATGCCTGCAGTGTACCTGAACTTGCAAGATGAGTATCAGGATTCCACAACAATCCTACAGTTTCTGCTCACTTGCTGTGCATCCCCTCACAATAGAGAAACTTTATGCCTCGAAGATGCATCTTTGTTTCTACAGATTCTGCTCACTTCCTTCAAAATGTATGGATACAAACTTTGTGCCTCGAAAATGCATCTTTGTTTCTACAGTTTCTCTATCAAGATGCACGTCTTTATGCATAAAGTTTCTCTACAGATTCTGCTCACCTCCTTCAAAATGCATAAAGTTTCTCTATCAATTTTTGTGTATCCCCTTACAATGCACGTCTTTCGATACATAAACTTTTTTCATTCTCTAGGTACTAAACAGGGCCAAAGTTGTGAAGTCAGTACGGGCTGCAAATGCTTGCCAAGTCATCAGATTTGGCACAAGAATTAAGGAAGAACTAAAATGATCGCAATATTCCGCGTTCACCTTCGAATTATTTGTACAAAATTCCATGCATTTCATCAAATAATAATAAAAAAGACAATAAGATGATAAGAGCAAAGATTCTCTGAGGACACGCGGTTGGAGATGGCAGCGGTAGCGACATGGCCATGCGCATACGGGACAAGGACAATCCTATCCGAAATTGGCCATGTTGGGATTTGGGAATGATCAGAGAGGGAGCAATGTATGGCCGTATGGGCAGTATGATGGGCCGCTGAATCGACCACCTAATGTTAAAAAAAAGATTCAACCACCTGCATGCACTACCTTGTATCCATAGTGCAAGTGTGCAATCAATACTCGCGCATAGGTGAGACATTCATTTTCCTTAAACAAAAAGGTGAAATAGTTATTTGATGTATTAATAGTACTGGGTTGTTGATTATTGCGTCAGCTGGTCCAAATAAGCAATTTAATACTACGACAGTGGAAACGTTTGTTAGCCATAAATAATGAAAACATATTTTTATAATGTAGTGATGCTCATTTGATATTGTAAATGTTATTGTTCTTTTCTGTAAACTTAACAAACTTAGAGTAATTTGACTTTCAAATTAAAAAAAAACACACACATTTTTGGGATGGAGGAAGTAACTTCAAACTAGTTTTTCTAAAATTTATAAGACGGTCAAGACACTTGATGAGTTAATTTATGACTGATCCTTTATACCAAGACTTTGACTTGGTGATTAGCAAGAATAAGAATGTAGTCACGCAGTGGCGGATCCAACGCGAGCTTGGGCCAGCTTGAACCAGCAGAGGGACAGGCGGACGGGCTGCGTACAGCGCACATAGCTGAAATAAATTAGCCCACCACGGCAGTAGACACCCACATCCACTCAGCCAGCCCACAGAGCTAGCTATTGTGGCCCAACCAAATATTTTCCATCCGGCCAATCTCCCTTGGCAAACCCTATCGCGTATTCGCATCTCCACTCCACGATTTCTCATTAGGATGGTGATGCTTTTCCGTGGACATGACGAGTCTGCTGCTCACTCAACAAAGATACATTTAGAGAGATGGTTGACTGGTACAAAGACAAGAAAAAGAAGGTGAAGGATGCATATGGCAACCTCTAAACAATGTCAAATGTTATCACATACAGAAGAATCTCACCAAAGTTTGTGCAAAGGTAGTCACATTAGTGATTATGGATGGGATTCGAGACAGGCATTTCTCGGTGCTGATTGATGAGTCTCAGGATGTATGAATTAAGGAGCAAATGGCCATACCATATAGGAAGAGAGGATTAGTGGACTTATATTTGGGGGACGATCAATATACATGTCGGAAATTCTATAAGTTCGTCTTCTCAGGCCTCCAAGTGCCACCCACTTACTCTTTTGCTTTGAAAGAGTAAAGTAACGCCGAGAGTCAAATTTTTTGGTTCGTTGCTGTTGATTGATCGACTTAACACAAGGGATATGCTGGAGAGAAGGAACTATAATGTGCAGTCTGGAACAACTTGTGCCTTGTGTGACAGCAATGCTAGAGAAACCCGTGATTAGGGCTGGACGCCAAGGGACCGTGACACCCTAAGAGGGGGTGAGGTGAATTAGGGTTCTCTAAAAAATCTATGGCTAAGAGCACATATAAAAACCTACTCCAATTTCTATCTAATGTGCACTAGTTTTTTTATGTGTTGCTAACTCTGCCACTAAAAGTTTTGCACCCTAGGTTTCAATCCTAGCAACTACACATGTCAATTCTAGGAAAGGTAAATGCGGTGTAACATCCCAGATTTTTCTGGAATGTTTAAATCAATAAAAATGTGGATTTTAAAAAAATTTCGTGGATATGATGCTAGCTAGAAAAAATATAAGGATGTCTTCATTGAACCTTTCCAAAATTCCTAGAACTAAATAATAAAGTAAATATTGTTGCTAAGGTGATTATGTCTTAGTGTGAATATTTGGAGTTTCTTGGATTTTATTTTGGATTTGATTGAGTGGTGTTTGAATTCGAATTACCTAAATAGGAAAGAACCTAAAACTAACTTGGGCTCTAACTAACCCAGCAGACCCGCTACCTAAGTCCAGAAACCACCCCCAACTCTCAGCCCGGTCCGATCCAAACCCCGGCCTCCCTTCCTTCTTTCCCCTCTCAGCCCGCGTCGCGGCCCAACTCGCCGCGGCCCAGTCCACTCAACCCACGCGCGCCCTCACTCTCTCACCCGCCGACAGGTGGAGCCCACCTGTCAGCTTTCCCCTTCCTCTCTCGCCACCACCACCGCGCTCCTCTGGCGCCGTCGCGCCATCTCGCGTCGTTGCTCCGCGAGAACATCTCGCACGCGCCCGCGCCGCGTAGCACACACCACTCCACCTCACGCCCTCAACCCTAGATCGGGGAGCGCCGAGACAAACCCGCGCGCCCCCCCTCTTCTCACCGCGCCCGCACCCCTGGCCCGCACGTCGAGACAAGGGCGCCGCCGCGCACTACCTCCAGCTTCCAGCCTCTCGTACCGCGCCGTGTGTCCCGCTTCGCGAACCACCCCCGCACGCACCCGCTCGCAACCCTAGCCCTGCTCTCCACCTCGCCGCCACTATAAAACAGAGGAGCGCCCGCTCCTCATCACCTTCCACCACGGGCGCTGCCCTAGACACCCAAGCCGCCGCCGCCGCACGAGAAGAAGGGAAGGAGCGGAAGGAGGAGGCGAGTCGAGGAGGAGGACGCCAAGGCCGGAGCCGCCCGTGGGAGCACGCCGCTGCTGTCGCCTCGCCGCCGCTGGAACGCCGCCGCCGCGTCGACCACCCGGAGCAAGAAGCGGAGCGCCCCAAGACTTGATCCCTGTCGCTGTTCTTCTTCCACTACGTCACGCCGACGCCTAAAACCACTCCAAGCCCGAGCCTTGACCCCCAGGTGAGCCGCCGCCGCCGCTCTCCCCCTTCTTCCCTGCTGTCCGGCGTGAACGCCGATGAACCACCCGTAGCTAGGCCTAGCCACCCAAGCCGGCCCCTTTTGCTATGCCTGTGCCCTGGCCTTCGAGCCAGGGGTCTTCTCATGCAGGATCCCCGCGACATCGAGCCCCAGCCAAACCTAGAACCCCGGCCGCCCGCGGAACACCCCTTTGGGGCATACCGTCGAGCGCTCTCCGCGCATGAACGGCGCCCCTGTTCTTGTTCCATAGAGGACCATAGGAGCCAAAGCCCGAGCTTTTTCACCCTGGGACGCCTTCGCGATGCCATTTGGTGCAGATCCACGCCCCTAGCATTGGATTTGGGTGAGGTCGAGGTCGTCGCCGGCGAGCCTTCGCCGCCGCGCGCACGCACCCCGCCGCTCGTCGTATCGACGAACACCTCGCGTGCATCCGCGCCTTGCCGCCACGCGTCGCGCTCTCGAGCGCCCTCACGCGCGGCCACACGGGTGCAGCCGCATCGGATCCGGCCCTAGCCGCATGAGATCCCGTGGGCGCGGCTCACGTAGACCAACCTCACGGTCCACGGTGAACCGCGTCCACCAGATCTGGACCAGCCCCTTTTCCAAAGAAACCCCTGGAATCTTTCACTTTAGCCCCTGTTGTTTCAAAACCCTTGCGATCTAGTCCATGACCTGCTATTCTTTCTCTGAGCCCCCTATACTTTTTAGTTTTATCACCTAAGCCTTCATGATGACGTCATCAGGGCCCACTGCTGACGTCATCACGGGACCCACCTGTCAGCTTTGACCATTGACCAGTCAACGCTGACGTCAGCAGGGCCCACTGATGACGTCAGCATTTCGGCTGACCCTGGACTTTTTATAAAAAACCCTGGACTTTTTCAAAATTACAAATAGGTCCCTAACTATTTACAAATAAGCCCCTGACTTTTTGCAAACAGGTCCCTGGCCCCTTTCTTTTCTTATTCGGAATTATTTTAAAATCCAAAAAAGGATTTACGCTTAGAAAATTCATAACTAATTCGTTTTAACTCAGAAAAATATGAAACCAGTTTCTATATTTTTCTAAAATCATGATCTAGCCTTTGGTGTGAAGTATGAGTCCATTTGGATCTTTCTTGAGTTGGTTTTATTGGAGTTATTTACTATTAGATCCTGGTATTTACTTTAATTACGTAAATAGGACCCACCGACGGCCAGGAGCTGACCGGAGAGGAGTACTACCCAGAAGACTTCGTGGAGGAAGAGATCCAGCCTACAGGTTCACGCCCAACCCATCCTTTGAATGCCTATTAGACATTGCAACTAGATGTGCTAGCGCTTTACTTATTACAATGGATGAAGCTTGAGCCTTGCATAGCCATAATTTACTCCATGAATACCTTGCTACCTAATACACTATGATATATGAATGCTATGCTGCTTGCATGTGTATGGGATATTGTGGATTAGGATTCTTGGCGTGTGTGGGGATAAAACCGGCAGGTGAATGGTGATTTTGGGAAACTTGGCAGGGGTGAGCATATTTTAACAACTCGGTCTATAACCGAGGTGCCGGGAGACCCCTGCTCTCGAGGGGGCCCCACACTGTACTTGTGGCGGGTGCACAGATGGATAGGAGCATAGGAGTTGGCGGTGGTACCTATGATGGGTACTACGTTTTGCGTTCCTCTTCAGAGGATTCGCCTTTGGGACGATGACGCTCACCCCGGTCTGAAACCGAGTGGGGTAACTTTATTTGGGCCCCACGTACTTACCGCTTACCCATATGAATGGGTTCCAGCCTTCCTAGCTAGCGCGATGCCCGGATTGCGAGAAGATCAGGTGGATGGTGTACAGGAACGGGAGAGACCGTCTCCCCGAAGGACTATGGCCCCGTTTGGCCCTACGAGGGAGAGTTCGACACAGCTTCCGAAGCATTGGATTGCGAGCCGATGGACCGAGACCGGAAGAGCAGGCGGGCATCGTCGCGGTTAGGGTCTGTGCTGTGGGTTGCGTCTCGAGATGGCGGCCACCATCTCGCAGCCCGAGTGGGTCCAGTTGTACAAGCTCTCGAGAGTCTAAAACCTATACGTATAGCCGCGTCCTCGGTATGGACATTGCCCACTTTCCCTGTTACCTCTCATATTTTGGGATATTCTACCTTCCCCCTTCTCTAGCCAGTTGAGAGTGACTAAGGTTCGCAACTACGGATGGGGAGAAGGGAAGTTTGCTCCCTTCCCTTTCAGGATCCGGTCGTAGTTGGTGAGGTGCGAGGGGAGGGAGCTCTCGCACCGACTTAGAAGAGTGTGGAGATGGAGACGGGAGTCCGGCGTGCCGGAATAGCCCGATGTGGTGAGATATGGGATGGATGGATATGAATATGTTTATTTTATATTTTGCTGCTGCATAGGAAACCTATAGCCTATCCTTGTTATATTTTATTCCTTTAGATGATAGTCCACCTAAAGCTTGCATATACGGTTGGTGACGTGAACCTATCCCACTCCTTGGGGATAGCCTTTGAGTACGCAGGATCTGAGGATGAGCATGAGTTCAACCACGATGGGTGGTACGATTGAGGCATCATCCTGACGCGCAAGTTGCCTGTGGAGGAGATCAAGAAGATGGAGGCTTCTACGCCTAGTTCCGCTGCGTTGGATGTTCTTTTGTTTGTCGTTCAGCCCTGAGGGCTTGTATCAGACGTATTATCATGAGAATGATGTAATAAATAAGATATTTGTACTCTATTCGTGGTATGGATGTAATATTCGCTGTGATGAGTTCTGTACAATGTTCGCCTACACGGCCGTGTAGGCCGTGTACACGGCGTTTAAACGCTACTCGATGGCTCACTGTGCAGTTTAGGCCTAAACGGTTAATTACACGGTCAACCCGTTTACACGGTCAAACACGGTCTTACACGGTGTAAACGGTTGACTTTAAACGGCGCAAAACAGATTTACACAGCGTGTAAACCCGTGTAGGCTACCGTTTAGGCTATATACTACTTGGTACTTGTATGTCATTGTCATGAATTTGAAGGTGTGAATCAGTATTATTGTCGCATGTTGCCTTTTGGTTATATTTGTATGGTTGCTTACATGTGTTTTTGTGACCTATGTTACCTATGACTCGATGAGTGTCTAAGGATTGAGAATTGGTCCCTATATTACTTATCATCTTGTCATTTTTACTGATGCGGTACACTACCGTGTAATCCGTGTACACGGCGTTTACACGACCTACACGCTAAACGATGCTTGACCGAACGACTACCGTTTAGCGTTTAGGCTAACATTGGTTCTGTACGTGATATCTACTTGATCCAGGGAGTATCACAATGGTACAGGGAGTCGGGTTTTCATAAAACGAAATCCGGGTCGTTACATGCGGAATGTAGTGCAATAAGTAATGCGGAATGTAAAGAGATAGAGTAAGCAAACTCCCGACACGATGATGTATCTCGAGGTATCGGAAAGCCACGGCTTTCCACTAGTACTCGTTGTTGGAGCCCCTCTCAAAGGGAATGCCCACGCAAGGGCATGTACTCCCCGGTCGAGTCACTCCGTAGGATAGCCCACAGGACTTCCCCACTCGCAAGTGGGTCTCCGCTTGGCCTCTCTCGGATGATCCTCGCCGCCTCCACTTGGTTGAGCTTCGGCAAATGCCTAGGGCCTCACCTCCCTAGCATAAAGTAACGGCGACCACTCCACAAACTCGGTTGGAGGGTCTCGCAAGACTTACAAGCCCCGATACTTACAACTCTTGGTGCGCGCAAGCACCGATACAAAGAGGTGTGTAAACCTCGCCTAAACTCTAGGCTAACACCTAAAGCGATGCGCTAAAAGGTCTAACTAGCATTTAATCAAGCACTAAGCTCTATGCTAATCACCTAGATCTTCTATTAGCACTTTGGTGGAATGAGCATTTGCAAATGAGTAGAGCAACTCACAATAGCTTCCCCAAGTCTCAAGCACCCTCAAATGGCCGGCCAAGGGGGTATATATAGCCCCAAGTTCAAGAACTAGCCGTTGCTCCAACGGCTAAGTTGCTGCGTGAGCACCGATCTAATTTTTGAGCACCGAAGCAATTTGCCCAACTAGCCATTGCACTGGCCATTGGCTTTGAACTGAGCACCGATCCATCCGCTGCTCTGGCCCATGTAGCACCGGATCATCCTGTGGTAAATGAACTTCTGCCAGAGCCGAATTTGAGCCGGTCAAACGAGCCGAGCCGAGCAACGACTGATACGGTGGTCCTCTCTCCTTAGCACTGGATCAATTGATGGATTGCACATACGAAGTGCACTCATGGCTGTCACGATCACCGATTCATCCGGTGGTAGTTCTCCTTGAGCACCAGACCATCCTATGGTCTAGAGAACACGCCATTCTTGGCCCTGCTTGTGAGTGAGCACCGACTTAATCGCTGCTCTGAGCGAGATGCTCCGGTGGTCACTGCCTAATGCGTCGATGGTCTTCTGAGCAGGATTCACTTCATCAACTTGCGTGATCTTGTCTCGACTACAATATACCATCTCTGGATTTTTAGTATAATTTGGATGGCTTAAATACCGTCACTTGAAACCTAAAAATACCTTCAAATATACATCTTGACAAACATGTTAGTCCCGATGACTATGTTGGCATCAATCACCAAATAATAAACATGGCCTAGGGCCATTTTATTTACAACCAAGCCAATAACTCGTGAGCTGGCTCGGCTCGTTCACGGCTCAGCTCACTCAGCTCGGTGGATTTTTTAACGAGCTGAGCTGCTAATTTTGCTCGTTTGGATAACTAGCTAGCTCGAGCCAGCTCGCGAGCTGCTCGCAAGCCAACCAAGCTAGAAGGCTAAAGTCATAACAAAGGGAACCGAGCTATTGAAGCCAAGCCGAGCTAGTTGAGCCAAGCCATGCATAGTAAATTTTGAAATTTATAACTTTACTATTACTATTTTTATATTTTATATATGTTCATGTGTGATAATACTAAATTTACATTTAGCTTACGAGCTCGTTCGAGCCTAACGAGCCGAGTCGAGCCAGCCTTTTTGCTCGTTTTGTTGATGAGCTGAGCTGAGCCAGCTTGTTAGCCTAACAAGCCAGGCTGAGCCGAGCCGAGCTAGCTCGGCGTCCAACCCTACCCATGATCATCTATTCTTTGACTGTCCATTTGCGCAAACTTGTTGGTCGTTAGTGAACATAGCCTGGGATGATGAAGTGGAGATCCACAGAAAAGTCTTAACAAGGGCAACCGGTAACAATATCTTCTTTGTGGACATTTTTCTGGTAGCATCATGGGCGATTTGGAAGCTACGGAATGCAATTATTTTTGAGGGGTACAGGCAACACATAACCTATGGGTTCGATGTTTGAAAACAGAAATGGACCTACAATCCCGGCGATTTAGGGAAGACCGTAGATTACTTTTTTCTATGGCTGTAGACATTCTTGTAACAGGCTTGTTGTAGGATCGAAGGCCTCTAATATAGCTTGGGAGCTTGGGGGGGGGGGGGGGGGGGGGGGTGGTGAATGAGCAAAACTCGCAGCGAAAAACTTTTCACCCTGAAAACCGATTCTGAATAGTCTACTAAATCATGTGTCGCTCATAACTCCTAAAATCGTGATATTTTGCCATAAAATCGCTAATGAAATTCTGAAGCTAATGCAACCGGAATCACGTCAATCGGAAGTCTACAGCTTGAGATACAAATTAAACAAGCAGACTGTATTGGATGGTGTCGCGAAATAGCCGAGCCTTAATTTCGAGATTAGACAAAAGCTAATTAAGACTAAGCAACCAAACTTTTCAGATCAACAACTTTATGCTCTAGCATGGTTTTGTATGGATCAAGACAAGTCTAAGCACGTTGATCAATAATTCAATCTACCAAAACCGAGCATGCAAGATTGAAAGCAAGAGAACGAGGGAACGAGATTACCGACACATCAATTTGCAAACCTTGATCTTTATTGCATCAAAGATGTGTTCAAAAGATGCTTACTCAAGCAGAGATTCCAGACCCTAGATTACACTCTAGGAAAAACAGAAGCAGCCGCCGTCTCGCGTCGTCCTTCTGCCGCTCTCCAAAAACCCCTCGGTCACGAACAGACTTGGCCTCCTTTTATTCCACGAGACCAGCACCCTGCTGTGTGGGTCCAGACCTTATTCAACGCCTGGCCCACCAGGCCAGTAACAAACCGTATCCTTGTCAAACAAAGACTACACGGCCAACACAAAACCAAACCAGCCAGCCATGCTGGCTTTTCCTTTTTCTATTCGGTCAGCAGCACCAAGACCTGCACCTCCACGGCCAGCACAAAGGCCTGCTAATTAATTAGCCAACAAGCTAATTAACTAGCCAAAACAAACGTGTATGCCTGCAGCACACACACGCCATCTGCATCACACATCACCGTGATGCCATCCCGGCCACACCGCTGGCAGTCACGGTTAGACCAACACATCCGTTAACGCCGAGACACATGCTCGCGCATCAACAAATCCTCACGTGCACCGTTCTCTAGCTCGAACGTCCCGCGCGACATCCTTGACCAATAGGACTTCAGTTCCTCCCTGAACTTAGTCCCGAAACCTCAGTTCCTCCTGAACCTAGTTCCAGTCCGTCACCGACCACGCTCCGCCTCAAGCAACGCCTGCACATGAACAAACATGCAACCGCGTTCGAGCACAAGTCCACAACTTGACTCAAGATTAGTCCATACAACCCCACTCACACGAGTGTGTCACATTCATATCAAAACCTACACTACCATGAGTGTATCCAATTAACACGCTACCACGAGCACACCAAAACATGCTACCACGAGCGCAACACATTAGCAAACATGCATATCACCCTATGCCATTATGTTAATCACTTTGCAATGCCAATTTCAATATAAATCAATTTTTCATCACACACACCCTTGTAAACACCTTTCCCTCCCCTTTCTTTCCATTCCCTACCCCCTACCATGATGTAAGTATTTCGCTTCACCTTTAATACAAAATTGAAGTGCTACGGGGAACACGCCCCCCCCCCCCCCCCCCCCCCCCCCATTTTCCATTTAAAAAAAAATGAAGGAGCAAATTGCTGTAACTTTGAGGTTAGCAGTAAGATTTTTTTTATTTATTTTGATATCAGTTTTCCAGATTTTTTTTTATTACTAACATAGAATGGAATGTGTTGTGCAGATTTGTGAATAATGAAGGAAAGGTCATGGAGAGGTTCCTTGGACTTAGTATATTGAGAGATGTACGTCTGCCACATTAAAGGAAGCTCTGGTCAGTACACTTTCTAGTCATAAGTTATCCACTTCTATGCTTTATGGGCAGGGTTACGATGGAGCTTTCAATATGAGAGGTGAATATAATGGTGTGCGGAAATAAATTCAGGATGAAAATTCTTATGCCTCCTACATGCATTGTTTTGCCCACTAGTTGCAATTAGTGGTTGTTGCTGCCTCAACCTCTACTCTTGCCATTGCAGATTTCTTTGATTATATTCCTTTAATAGTGAACACCGTAGGTGTATCTTGTATGAGAAAAGAATGTTTAGCTTGCAAAACATCAGGATGTGTTTTTACAAAGGATAGACAATTGCGAGATTACCACTGGAAGAGGTATGAACCAAGAATGTAGCCTAGCTAGGCCTGGAGATACTAGATGGGACTCACATCTTGAAACATTGCTTCATATTTTGGTAATAGGGGTTGCTATCTTGGAGGTCCTAGAGATTGTAAAAAAGGATTCTGTTAGACCAACATGTAACGGTGTGTCTTTTGGTCTATTGGGCAAAATGAAAACTTTTGATTTTGTGTTCATCATGCATTTGATGATAATAGAATTATCATAGACAGTTTGATTATGGATGTGAGAGATTGCTGCTTGTAGCATATGAGGGATAATGGATGGAAATCATTGTTCAAAAGGGTGAAGTTATTATGTGACAAGCATGAGATTAAAGTGCCGAATATGGACAAACAAGTAAATGCTAGAGGGTCATTTTCATGTAGATGGCAAAAGATAACAAACATGCTTTATAACAATGTTGAGATTTTGCTCGCTGCCATTGATGCCATCATGCCAACCGTTCATGGTGCAAAAGAACTATAGTTTTCGTAGATACAATTGAAGGATGGAACTTTGGTCTCATGGATAAGGTAATGAAATTCACGGGTAAGAGAAACAAAGCTAATAATGTGGCATGTGTCACATTGTCAACAATATATACCGGGCCTCGTATTTTTATTTTTTTTACCTCGACATATTTTGTCATCCTCTCGTGCAGTTTTAATCATATTCGTGGCCCAACAGCATCCTGGAAATGTGTTAATCGATGCAAGGACTAGGATCAGCGCTACGGCGTAATTTAGTGAAACATCGGCATGAGAAGGGTGGCTACATTTTTATTATACTGATCACGAATGAAGTCAATCATAGGCCTAAATTAACCCGTCAAGTTTTTAGTCTCCTTGCCGTCTTAAATAAATTAAAGATCAATAGTTATCTATGTCTCTCGGTTGCTCCAAATGCGAGCACAAGAGAAACACCAATCACGCTGGTATCTTTTGTTTATTGACCAAACTATAGGCGCCACATAATCCAGTTTCAATTGATATACTCGTAGTAAAAGATTAAAAAAAAAACTCTTACAGTATTGGGAAGCTACAACAATGAAAGAAAGAAACAATTAACACTACCAACACAGGGTACTGAAAGAAAAAAAATAACAAGTGCGCACCTCAATAATGCTCAAAATAAACAGAAAGGTTTATAGGCAAACATGAAAAAAAAGAAAGAAAAACCTATACAATAATTGTACAATATCCGGGAAATATTTTGTCTTCGTCCTATGGATAACCTTAGCGAACTTGTGCTTCAAGATTATTAGTGGAGCTACTTCTGTAGAGAAAGCTTGCTGCTTGAATATATAAGATGTAGCAATTGTACAATATCCGGGAAATATTTTGTCTTCGTCCTATGGATAACCTTAGCGAACTTGTGCTTGAATATACAATTACCAAGAAAAACTGACACCGACATAAGTGGGTTGGGCGCTAGGTCAAGCTCAGCCAGCCCAAAAGGGCCTTGCAAGAGTCCATCTAGGCTAGAATTTAGAAAGAGTATAGAAAATAGGTTTGCTTGTAACTCAAGTCAGCTCCTCCCACAAATATGAGGGGAGAGGCAATGGATTGAATCAAGTAGGAAAAAAGGTTAATCTCATCCTACCTTTTGCTAAAGCCTCCAAACAGCCCTCTCTCTCCCTCTGTGCCTCCTCTAGGGCCGCCGGCTACCCCCTCCCCCCCTAATAGATCTATGCACATGACAAAAATTGTGTCTGGAACCATGACCAATCGGGTTGTATGTGCAGGTTGAGAATCTGCCAACACTGGATTGCAAAGGAACACAATGCAAAAGTTTGTTCCACTGTTTCATCACCTTTCATGAAAAAAAGGAGGAAAAAGTCCAAATTACTCCCCTGAAGTATAAAGAAAGTCCAGATAACCCCCTAAAGTATGTTTTGGTTGAGTTTACCCCATAAACTATAACATTTGGTTTAAATTACCCCTAATATGATTTGTATTTTTTGTTTCTCCATACATGAGTGGAATCTTGAGTTCAAAGTTTACAGGGTGGTAGTTGGCATCACAATGTAGATAAAAAACTATGTGAAAAATAATGACAAAAAATTTATAATATATATTTTAACATGTGTTATGATGTCTATTATCAACCTGCAAAATTTGAACTCAAAATTCCACTTGTACATAGAGAAACAAAAAAGGCAAATTGTATTAAGGGGTAAGTTGAACCAAATGTCATAGTTTAGGGGGTAAATTGAACCAAAACGTACTTTAAGGGTTATGCGGACTTTGCTTATACTTGAAGGGAGTAATTTGGACTTTTTCCAAAAAAGGATCAAACTTTCATGTGTCAGCGGTTACGGTTATGGAAACTCTGTTACACTTTCATGCAAAATTCACTAAAAAGTTGAACTTTTGAAATTTTGAACAAATTCCTAATGTGAATGGCCGAGTGCCCCGCAACACGCTCGGCAGTGGTCAGGCAGCTCTGACCCCGTTCCGCTGACACCGCATGGGCCTTGATAATGCCTCTGCCTCGGGTGTTGGAGGGCTGCTGGTGAGGTGCGTGTGCGCCCCATTGTGGCACGTGCATTGAATGCACATAATATCCCCGCGCTTACCCGCCTTGTGGCCCGTTTGAGGCCTAAGATGGTCGAGCGGGTGGCACGCATCCAGGCTCAGTCATGTGGTCAAGGGGAGCGTATGGTCATGGGGAAGTACAACCCTTGTATCTAAGCCGTTGTGGTGGTCCATGGCCAACTAGGCCGTTTGGAGTGTGCGTAGCCTGGGGAAGGAGCGATTTTTTGGGGTACCCCAGGAATGTTCTTGTTGCTTTTTATGATAAACCTAAGCCTATTTTCCTCCACAGATGGAAATGTGTCAACTATGTATTGTTGGAATCGGTCACCACATATTAGTGTAATTGCCTTGCATCTACGTTGTTGTTGTAACTGAAAAGCATAATATTCAAGCATTGTAACCTCATCTCTAGCTCAAACCCACAAGATCCCCGACTTCTTATATTTGATCCCTAGTTTGACCCTTCCTCATCATGCGCAGGAGCAACATCGAGGTTGTGGCGGAGCTTCCCGTCGCTCTTAGTGTACTCGTGTTAACCTTTTGCTCAGTGCCCCTGGCCCCCACCTTTCCCTTATATGGAATTGTGCGACGGGGACGCACCAACCCTGCTGGGTTAGGCACCCATGATCAGGGCGCAATCAAAGGGGGATTCTGACTCGGTCGTTGGACTGAATCATGAGATCAATCGAACATTCTCCCCCTTGATCTCATCTTTCATACTTACTCAACTTATTCCATCATAGGTAAGTGTATAGGGCATTAGGGCATGCCTCATCATAATTTCAAAACAGATTCTCAACAAGGCCCTTACTATCAACAATCATAGGCTCTACCATAGACCTGTGTCGACTGAGTGTTCTCTGAAGTAAACCTTTGTTAAGAGGATCCGCAAGCACTTGTTTTTGGCCCTCATACGTTCAGTAGTTTCAATATGATTATGGATTTTCTGCTTGACAATGTACCTCTTAATGTCAATGGGTTTAGCAATACACTTGGCCTGTTGTCAGAGGAGCGAGATACTTTGTTCCGGGCATGACTTTATTAACTTTAAGTGCATGCTTGGTGGAATCATATCATGTTATACTATAGGTATGCCGTATGCATCACGAATGATACCACAATTGTCTATTTGTTTGGAGCTTTTTCACAATAAGACTTCAACTGCGAATGTTAGCAACCACTGTGGATTTCACTACACATCTTTGTTTGGACTGGACTTATGCCAAAACATCATGGATACATGACCTACGTCAGGGTAAATTCTTACTTGAGCGCTCTTTTAGCTTCGACAACATTAACACATGGAACCAATTTCATTTTGATCTATCATTTCTTGGTTCCTGGGACATTGAAATTTTCCCTTGACTATAGGAACAAGCTAGGTTTACTCGTATGCATACTATATTTCTATAGAACTTTTTCTAAGTATGTCTTTTGCGATAGTCCTAATACCCCTTTCTTTTCTATCTCGGTGAATTTCAATTCTTAGAATGAATGATGCTTCATCGAGATCATCCATATTAAAACTTGAGGACAAAAACTTCTTCATCTCCAATAGCAAATTAACATCACTACTTAGTGAGTAGGATGTCATCAACGTACAGAATGCGGAAAATTAATTTCCCATTCTTGAATTTTGCATAAATGCAATTGTCCTCCTCGTTCTCTTTAAAACCCAAACTTCCTTATCGTTTCATCAAACTTCAAATACCACTGCCTAGAGGTTTGTTCTAATCCATAAATGGATTTCTTCAAGTCGCATCGCATACTTCTTTTCCTTCCATGATAAAACCTTTGGGTTGTACCATGTAAACATTTTGGCAAATTTCTATTGAGAAATGCCATCTTTACATCCGTCTGATGCAATTCTAAATTGTAATGCACCACTAATGCCTTTATGATATCTTTGCATGAAGCCTTTTATCACAACTCACGCTTTATATTGTTCTGCGTTCCCTTTGGAGTCACATTTTATTTTGTAGATCCATTTGCAACCTACTGTTTTGGCTCCTTTAGGATTATCTTAAGTCCCAAAATTTTGTTGGTACTCATTGGTCTCATGTCATCTCGCATGGCTTCAAGCCATCTTTGCGAGTGAGCGCTTCTTATGGCATTCAATTTGAATTTTTTTCGCTAAGAGCAAGTTTTATAGACTCACCCGCTTGCAGGCGCATGGAACACCACCTCATGTGAGCAGTAGTGGAGGGCCCCGCATGCTTTTAATGTTCTGCTTTGGCTTCCACAGCCCACAGGAAAAGCCAGCCAACCGAAGTGCACGAAGATGCTGATGGACCCTAAAAAAGTGCATACGCCCGCTTGAAGCCTGCGGCTCGGGAGACGTTCGCTTCACTCTCTCTCCATTTTTCTCACTCTTCCACATCAGATTTGGCTGACGTGGTGTGCTGTTTCACCAGCTGACTGTGTCCTATAATACCTGCTCTAACATAGATTTCGTAATCATCATAGATAGCTAATTTTCTAACTCTTTGAGACCTTCTGGGACCTTAACATTTGACACATCTTCCATTTGGGGTTGTTCCTGCTCTTGTTCATGTGCGACAATTGTTTCTATAGGCTCCTGAAGGACAGGTTCCTCATTTTCATTTGTTGTTGCCATGGGAGAACTAACAACATCAACAAGTACTGAGAAAATTATTGCTCTTGAATCATTGGAGAGGGCTACAATTTCTCTTCAAGCCTTAGTTCTCGATATACCATGCTTCCCTAGATTATCCCACCAATATTCTGCAAAGGCATTGTATCTTCTAATTTTCTTGTTTGGGTTCAATCTTTTAAGCCTCATTTGGCGCTTTAAGCATCGCCTTACTTTTCTTTGGTTACGTAGAGGCTCATACGCTATCTTTCTATTGGAATTATAAAAGGTCCTGAAATTTAGCTATTTCTTTGCATAGGGGTATCGTTATTACGACCGTTGTACTTAGGGCTGGACGCCAAGCCAATAACTCGTGAGCTGGCTCGGCTCGTTCATGGCTCGGCTCAGCTCGGCTCGGCTCGGTGGATTTTTTAACGAGCCGAGCTGCCAATTTTGCTCGTTTGGATAACAAGCTAGCTCGAGCCAGCTCGCGAGCTGCTCGCAAGCCAACCAAGCTAGAAGGCTAAGGTACTAACAAGGGGAGCCGAGATATTGAAGTCAAGCCGAGCTAGTTGAGCCAAGCCATGCATAGTAAATTTTAAAGTTTATAACTTTACTATTAATATTTTTTTATATTTTATATATATTGAGGTGGGAATACTAAATTTACATTTAGCTTACGAGCTCGTTCGAGCCTAACGAGCTGGCTCGCGAGCCTAATGAGCCGAGCCGAGCCAGCTTTTTTGCTCGTCTTGTTAATGAGCCGAACTGAGCCAGCTCGTTAGCCTAACAAGCCAGGCCGAGCCGAGCCGAGCTGGCTTGAGCTGGCTCGGCGTCCAGCCCTAGCACTTGTACTCCCCTGACGGTCATATTCATTTTTAATATAGATCATTCTTGCGTAGATATGATATCTTCTTACTTCATCTCACAAATATGGCATAAACTTTTCTGCCATAATTTTGAAAATTATTCATAATTCTTATAAACGAGAAAACAATTATCACTTAATTACTTCATTCGTATGAAGTTATTTCATAAAAAAGAATAATAAAGAAACAGTGAAGCATGCAAACTCTATTAGTAAAATCTATCTTACCAAAAGAAAACAAAGATATTAAATAAATAATCTAGTTATAAGGGGATGCATAAATTGTGCCGCTACCAGGTGCAGTCTCTCTACAAATTAAGCATAGCCGCTGCAAACTGAAGTACACTCCAACGTAGGTACAGACTACAGAGAGACATAATAATTATACAGAGGAAGAAGCAGTGACTCGAACTCGACAACTAGACTTTGCAGAAGTAACAACCACCAGGAGAGGAAACTAAACAAACCAGGTACAAGCGAGTGACAACTAGACGAATAAGTACATCACGAATGAGGACTGGCAGTGAATCATCATCACACCGAAGCTCCAAGCGGCTGATTCTCCCCGACGCTTCTTCCCTCAGCTCCTACCCTCGTCTGAGCCGGCGGCACGCCTCCATCAGCTGGCTGCAGACGACGTCTCGTCGCGCCCCCTCCTCTCCCGGCGAAGCAGCACGCCATCAGCGCGTGGACGGCGACGAATCCCAGCGCGGCGACGACAAGCGCGACGGCGTACCCGGACGTCTCCCACCCCCTGCTGGACCCGGCGGCGTGCGCGCCGAGGAGGCCGAGCAGGTTGACCACGACCGTCACGTTGGTCACGGCCAGCCACCAGCCGCTCTGCTCCAGCCGCCGCGGCAGGAGCAGCACCACGACGACGACGGACGCCACGAAGGAGGTGGAGTTGCAGTGGAAGAAGAGGAGGTACCGCAGCCTCCGGTTGGTCCGGAGCACCGGGTCCCCGGCGATGTGGCCCTGGCCGTCGCTCTGCCACACGCCGCCGGGGGGCTCCAGCCCCGCCGCGTACGTCACGCTCGCCATCAGGATGCCCAGCAGCATCAGGTACTTGCTCTTGTCGTGCATCTTCTTCTTCTTGCTCTCTTCCTCCTCATCGGCGCCGCCTGCGGGATCGGAGTGGCCCGACTCTTCGGCGGCGGCGGCGGGCTCGTCGCCGGCGACCATCTTCTTCCCCAGGACGAGCAGGGCGGCGAGGAACACGACGACAAGGAAGGCGAGCACGAAGACGTAGATCGACGTCTTCAGGTGCTGCGTGCTGCCGGCGGCGTAGGCGGCCATGAGGCCCAGCAGGCCGGCCGCCGTGCAGACGGAGAGCGCGTAGCTCCGTATCGCCGGCCGGTACAGCCTGGGGTGCACGAGGAGGAGGATGTGGGCGATGGCCGACATGAAGCTCAGCGAGTTGCTGTAGAAGAAGGCACGGTAGCGGCGCGGGTAGTTGGAGAGGAGCACCGGCTCGCCGGCGCGGTGCCCGAGCTCGCCGTCGTCGTCGTCGGGCCAGAAGCCGCTCGGCGGGGTGAGACCCGCTTGGTAGGTGATGGTCGCCGCCAGGATAGCAAAGAGGAGCAGCCGCTTGCGCCTCTTCTCCACGACGACCTCGTCGTCATCGCCGCCGCCGCCGCTCGTGCTACTCCCCTTGACCGCGTAGAAGACGGCGGCGTGGATGGCCACGTAGACGACGACGGCGGCGGCGAGGGCCACGACACAGAGGGAGGTGCCGACGTCGCGGCAGCTGCCGGCGGCGTAGGCGCCGACGAGGCCGAGGAGGTCTAGGATCATGGCGGCCTCCAGCGTGTGGTGCTTGAGCGCCGACCTCTTCTGGACCAGGACGATGGCGGCCAGGGAGGCCATGAAGGCGGTGGAGTTGCAGTAGTAGAACGCCTTGTACCGTCTGGGGTTTGTCGTCAGGAGGATCGGGTCGCCGGCCATGTGGCCGTCGCCGTCGTCCTGCCACACGCCGCCTGGTGGGTCCAGCCCCGCCTGGTAAGTGACGCTGGTTGCGAGGGTGCCGAGCAGTAGAACCAGAGACCGAGCCTTCTCCATTGATTCGTTAACAACTTCCTCCCTGATCATTATAAGCAAGAAGCGCAGAATTAAATAATTATTTATTTTTAGAAACGGGCCTCAACATTTCATTATAAGATATTAAGATGTAGCAAATCCACGAATTACAATGGTAGCCAGCTCAACACGTACATGAACAGCGCACCATAACAGGGAGACAATGCAAAGAAAATACAACTCGCCTACGTATCAATGGGCAGGGCACGGCCGAAACAGGAACGAACCGAAGGACAACCACACGATCTCCATCATGCAACACACTTACCAAGAAAGCAAAGATCATTATGCTTTCACACCACCCCTCACTACGGGAAACCTGTGAGTTGCCGAGTGTCAAAAACACTCGGCAAAAGCCCAAAAGCACTCACCAAAAGCTTTGCCGAGTGTTACACTCGGCGACTAGGGACTCGGCAAAAGAGGTCGTTGCCGAGTGTTTCTTTTCGCGCACTCGGCAAAGAGTCTACTGTGTGTTTAGATGGACACTCGGCAACAATTTTTCAGAAAAATAAAAAAAAGCCCAAAATCTGGCACCAGTACGTCGCCGGCCCCCACTGCCGCCACCAGCACGCCGCTGCGGCCTCGCCGGCCGCCGGCAGTCGAAGCCCCACCGGATTTGAGAGAAGAGAGGGCGCCGGAGCCACTGGTGCCAGCCTGGGAGTGGGGGTCGCGCCCGTCGCCGGTCTGGGGCGAGTCCGCGCGGCGCCGGGGCTGGCCTGCACCGCCGCCGGAGCCGCTGGGCCCGGCCTGCCCGCGCCGCCTCCTATAGGAGAGGTCGTCGCGCCCGCCGCCGCCGGCCGTCGGGGGAGAGGAGGGCACACCCGCCGCTGTGGCCGGCCTGCCCGCGCCGCCTCCTAGGGAGAGGTGGCCGCGCCCGCCGCCGCCGGCCATCAGGGGAGAGGAGGGCGCACTCGCCGCCAGAGGAGAGGGAGCCACGCCCGCCGTCGAGGGAGAGGGCAGCCGCGCCCGCCGCCGGCCCACGCCCGCCGCCGGGGGAGAGGGCCGCGCGCACCGCCGCCGGCCGTCGGGGGAGAAGAGGGTGCACTCGCCGCCGGGGGAGAGGGAGCCACGCCCGCCGTCGGGGGAGAGGGCAGCTCGCGCCGGGTAAGAATCCGTCGTCGCGCGCCGCCGGGGGCCGGATGTCCTCGCCGCCCGCCACTGGTTCTACTTGCGCCGCGCGACGTCGAGGGCAGGCAAAGGAGGCAGAGGGAGGAAGAGAGGCGCAGGCAGAGGGAGGCGGACGGAGGAAGAGGGGCGGAGGGAAGGGAGAGAGACGACGGGCTCGACCTTATCCTTTGGGGTGAGGAGCGGACCAATCAGAGGGGAGCAAGAGAGGCCTTGGATCGATGACATGGCAATTCTTTGCCGAGTGTTCAGTCAAACACTCGGCAAATAGCTATTCTTTGCCGAGTGTTCAGTCAAACACTCGGCAAATAGCTATATTTTGCCGAGTGTCAAGTTAAAAAAAACACCCTGCAAAGCTATAATTTTGTAATTATCATAATTTGACATGGCTAAACAATTTCAAATGAAAAAGTTCTAAACAACAAACTTTTACATCTCATCGAGGCCTTTATATAGAACCTACTTACATCCGAGGTCATTTAAAATTTTAAAAATTCAAATTTAAAATTTGATACATTATAATGATATTTTAAAGTATTAAACAATATCAAATTTGAAACTTCTCAACTACAAAGTTTTCAATTTCATCGAGGTGTACGACTTTGGTATACAAATTTTTTTCATTTGAGACTATATAAAAAAGTTTATATTCAAAAAATACATCTACTAACCCTCTCAAATACAATTACACATATACTTCTTTTTAAATGTTTCAATTTTCTAAACATCATTATGAAAAAATGTGTGAAATCTTCTCAACTTTTTATCACGGCCTTTACGTATGATACTATCACATCATGCTAAATCTCATGATTTTTAGACTTCATTTGCATTTTTTTGAATTTAAAAGCCTCACCTCTTTGCCGAGTGTCAAAGAAATACACTCGGCAAAGAAGCGTTTTGCCGAGTGTCAAAAAAAACACTCGACAAAGATGGGTCTTTGCCGAGGTATTTTTTTTGCACTCGGTAAAGAGTTTCTTTGCCGAGTGTTTTTATTTTGCCGAGTGTATTTTTTTTGCACTCGGCAAAAGAGCTTCTTTGCCGAGTGTCCGAAAAAATACACTCGGCAAAGATTTGACACTCGGCAACTTCGGGTTTTCCCGTAGTGCCTCGTAGCTACGCCGCTCTGTTGTCGGCCTCCGTTGAGGGATCACCCAAGAAAATGGAGAATAATGCTGGTGGAACACGCAAGACAAGACCTGTTGGACACGATGACCTCCCGTTTTAGTTGATGGTAATACCTTTCACGGCACATTCGGGCTCCACCAACTGCCACCCAATGCCTTTCGAGGGATCAAGCCACGAAGGAGGAAAGGCTAGCAACCATGGACACCCGGCATTTGATTTGATGGCACTACCAACAGAAGTGCGACGACGAAGTACATATGCCAAAAAAGTAGCACGCCGAATCACAGCGGAAGCCAATGACGAATGCTAGCCAAGCCCACTGACAAGTAAGGAGGAGGAGGAGCACAAAAACACTCGTAGGTCCTGAACTCGATGACCCAAGCAACTCAACGAGGAGCACCAGGAAGATGGCGACACGAACCGTGTGGAAGTATAAATACCTCCCGGCCCCATGCACCGCGCACGATGCTTTCGTTGCATAGCTCAGGATGGAGGTCAGGGCGTCAATGAGCATGGGCATCCCTAGTGTCTTCACATTGACACACAACCATCTTCCTCATGCATGAGCATATGGTCCATCCCTGCTTCATCCCCCTCAAACAAGTCCACACGCTCTTATCCTACTCCTCTACCACCACATGCTAGCCTCGTGTTCATTCTCTTCCTCTGATCCCCTCCTCCACCTCCTCTTCCCAACCCCTCTTTGTCCCTCAAGGTTAGTTTTCCCTTCTCCCTACCCTGGTAGGGGTGCATGATGAATGGATGAATGCATAGACGAAATAGATAAATGCTTAGACGGATGAAATAATGTAGATGAATTGATGGACCAATTAGAGCTTATTAGATTGAGGATGGATTAGAGCTTAGATAAGCGCACATTGTCACTGGAGTGATGTTTGTGTCATAGTGCTCTAGATGAGCACTAGGCTCTTCGGAAGCATGCTAGCATAAGTCCACCTTTTATGTTGCTAAATGTAAAATAGGTCATGGGATGAGGAAACAGTTTCAGCAACCAAGTCCCATCTCTCGAGTCTTGAGTACCATATCACCCCGCAATCCGGAACATCCTTTCTTGAACAACTTATCAGAGTTGCACCTCTTCTTCCCATGGATCGTCCCCTAGGAGGGGACTACAATTAGGGAAACAGAAGGTCATTCCTACTTAGGGAGTGATAAAAACCCACTTTAGATCCTAATCCAATAACGAGTCAATGCCATTTTCGGTAGGAACACGAGGTTGGGGCAAAGCATCCTTCTCGAGCTAGAGGGAAGACCTAGAGTCCCTCCCTTCTGGGCTCTTGGCTCAATACCACGAAGCTCGATGTTGATGGGCTCAAGCCTAGAAGGGACGACTTCCAAACAAGGGACAACATGTTAGGTGTGGTGTAAAGTGCATGGTGAGGATAACACCTTATCATGCGTGTTACCACCAGGTAGGAGCGGATCGGATGTAGCACCGGGGTGGGCGGGCCTTGAGCCCCTCCTACTGTTGTTGCAGCTATAATAGTCAAATTATAGAGGCATGAGGGGACATGTAGATGGTCCAGTCATATGTACGGTATCCACACCAGACGTCAGCTTCAGGGTCGCTCCATACTGTTCGGACTTTGTAGCCACTATAATTGGAGCCATCGCTAACATTCTCACAAATTATGCGGCTAGTGTAATTGAGCAAAAATTAATAAGGAATCTTCGACAGAAACCTAGCACTGTTCATGTGAAAAATGCCCAAACCTGGTAATCCTAAACCATTGTGCATTGATGTTACGTCCAGAGCAATATGTAAAACTGAGCAGAGGTTGTACCTGTCATTATCGGCATGCCTTTCCCTAGCTTGTGCTCTGAGACAGGGCAACCACTCTGACGCTGCAGCGTAGATGCCTACTAGCCTTCGCCAGCCATTCCGTATGGATGCCAAGACACGTCCAGCGCAAGCCACCTGGAAGCCAGGGAAAAAAATTTGGCCAAAAGTCAAGCCAGTGATGAACCTGATATTTCGCTTTTACCAGTGGCTTGGGTACGTACTTGGATTAAATTTGTTCATGTTTATTTGAATTGTTCGTAGAAAAAATATTTATTTGAATTTTGTCCGATTTTCCAACAAATCATGTTCCTCCATTTCTTTGCTTTTTCCATACCGGCAAGGTAAGCCCTAGCTGGAACACCATGGATCCCAGCACAAGAGCGACGAGGACGACGACGTAAGCTGTGGTCTCGGCGTCCCTGCAGCTCCCGGCGGCGTAGGCCACGACGAGCCCGACGAGCGCGACCACGATGCAGCCGTAGAGCTCGGCGGAGCGCACGCTGGCGGTGAACCGCAGCTTCTTGTCGAGGAGCAGCAGGACGACCACCAGCGACGCGACGAACGCCGTGGTGTTGCCGACGAAGAACCCCACCAGGCGCGCGCGGTTGTAATCCTCCAGGATGGCATCGCCGGCGCGCCGGCCCGGCTGGGTGCCGTCCCAGAAGCCCCCCGGCGTGCTCAGCCCAGACACGTACGTCACGCTGATCGCGAACGTCGCCAGCAGCATCAGCACCTTGCGGGCACGCTCGCCGACCATGTCGCCATCGCCGGCGCTGTCGGTGGGATTGATCTCCGGCGCCGATGACGACGACGCCAGCGCCGTCTGGACGACGAGGTAGGCGAAGACGGCGGCGACGAGGAGTGAGCTGTAGACGGTGGTGACGGCGTCGCGGCAGGTGCCGGCGGCGTAGGCGCCCATGAGGCTGAGGAGGTCGAGCACCATGACCGCACGCAGGGGCAGGAGGGTGCGGCGCCAGATGCCCTCCTTGTGGCTCTCGTGCAGAGCGGAGAGGAGGAGGATGAGGACGATGACGACGAGGGAGGAGGCGAACGCGGTGGCGTTGCAGTAGAAGAAGGCCAGGTAGCGGCGGTAGTGGGTGTCCCGGATGATGGGGTCGCCGGCGAGATGCCCGGCGCCGGTGTCCTGCCACACGCCGCCCGGCGGGCTGAACGCCGCGGCGTACGTCAGCGCCGCCGCAACGGTGGCCATCAGCAGCAAGTACTTGCGAAGGGTGTACTCCCACGGCTTGTGCTTGCCGGACTTTTCGGACGCCGCCATTGCCCAAGTTACTGAGAGCTAGCTCAACCAGATGCAAGGCTGCTTAATTATTGCTGTTTCTCTGTGCTCGCATCAGGAGAACACGAGAGACAGAGCTTAAAGGTGGCTGTGCTAGTGCGTGTGCGCTACTATACGCTAAAGCTCCTCGACCTGCTTAATTTAAAGGAGGACAAGCAGTTCTGTTGTGCAATTTATCAGAACGGCAAGGGACTTGATGATGAGTTAATTTATGCCTAGTCCTTTTCAGCAAAGACTTGACTTGGTGATTAGCAAGGATAAGAATGTAGTCACGCTTCTCATGCACCTGGATGTTAAGCTAAATTATGTGCTGCCAGCTAATCCTAGGCCTTAACTTGTAGTGGTCAACATGCTTCACGAATGCCACTGTAACACGAAGATCTGAAAGGATCACACTGCAAAGATATACATGTCGATATTTCGACCATGATGGATCACCCTCCCCAGCTAGCGAGGAATAAGGTTGGGAAAATAACTCAACGAGGCCTAGTCTCAACTCACTAATATTTCCTGAGTGTAGTTTGCGAGTGGGTGACAGTTTTTGTCATTTATTAAATGTACAAATTTGCATTGGTCAAATAGTTTGGTACATTTTTTAGTGTAATCAGGACATTTCATGACAGCGGAAGAAAATCATTATTAGCACCAAGAAATCCAATGGCAATTCACTGCAAGGATTTTGGCCTTCAGAAAAGGTAGGAACTACTCTGTCAGCGCCATGAAGAATTGAAAACATGAGGCATTAATTATTCTTTAGTGAATTTTGTAGTGCATGAATTTTTCTTGACAATGTGATGGCTCCTAACATCACAGCGGTGCAGTGGTGAGCATATATCATGGATCAACACATTAATTAGAGCTAGGATTAATCCATTGTGCACACACCACTGGCTCCCGCTCCTTCTCCCTTCGGCCAGATAGGTGACCCTGGACCTTTGTCTTGCGATAGTTCTTAGTAGAGATGCTAGGCCCAAGCATTTCAGCTTCATCTTGTTACGAAGCGAAGCTTCGTGAGGAGCAAGTTGTCTGGTATCCTGTGCTTGATCAAATCTTAACACTATCTCCTTGGCAATAGCTAGCTGCAATCATACACTTCCCACATGTTTCGCACTCCAGCGCTTGAGTGCAATTGCTGTGTTTCGGAGTTTATAATCCAATACTCAGAAGGCGTCAGCATTTGGCCACGGCCATGTCCAAGCGTCTGCCACCGTTTGCAGGAATCCTTCGTACTGTGGCCATATATTTTCAAACCTGAAGCGTCCGAACTCCGGGATGGTAGTGTCTGTTCTGAGCAGCAGCGGAGCGTGGTCTGATCCTTCAGAGGATAAAGCGACCAGGTTGTGATTAGGAAATGTGGCGGACCAGTCCTCTGTCACAAAGACACGATCAATGCGCTCCAAAGTCGGATTCTCCCTCTCGTTGTTCCAGGTGAACAATCTTCCTTGCAAGTGCAACTCGACTAGCTCCGCCTCATCTAGAAATCGTCGGAAACATGCCATCATTCTGCGGTTTAGACGATTGTTGTTCTTGTCCTCCGCCCTGTAGATGAGGTTAAAATCCCCACATACCATCCGTCGGTCTGACCGACCCGCACGCAAGGCGTACAACTCTTCCAGAAATTTCCTCTTGTCGTCATCCGACTGTGGTCCGTATACACAGGTTAGCCACCATTCTTCACCGGTCGCGATCTGAGACACCTTGGCCGTGAGGGAGTTTTCCCTGAACAACGGATTCGTAACCGACCATCTATCTCGTCTCCATGCAAGCAGCACGCCCCCCCGCGTATCGTCTGCCGGTAAGGATAGGAAATCGAAAGCTTGCCCTAGCATGTCGGAGAATAGAGACCCATTACCATTGTTGATCTTAGTTTCTTGTAAGGTTAGCAGCGACACTCGTTCGTTGTCAGCCCCCTCTCGCACCACCCCGTTTCGCACGCGCGTTTAAACCGGGCACATTCCAGACTAGCAAATTGTCATAATTCATAGGAAACAAGTTTGCAACAAAGGCGACCATACGACTATCAAGCTCAAGGCTCGATTTCCGACATCACCGCCGCAAAGGACGGTCCTTGTGGCAACAATGCATCAAGAGCTTCACACTGTGAGACAGTCATGGTTGCTGTGAACACCTCGAGGAAGCTTCGGAATGCATCCGCATCGAGAGGCCCGGTGCTTGAGGATACACCTAGCTTTTTCATCAGGATGTTCTGAGCTTGAAGCTGGGGCTTGGTCGCGCGCTGCCTGGATTTCTTCGCGAGACGTTCGCTTCGCCGGATCATCGGTGTTGTTGGCTTCCGCATTAAGTATAAATTATTTTTTGCATAAGAAATTTAAACATTAAGTTATATTATTTATTTAAGTTGTGTTTTTAAGTTTTGAGATACGAGTTTTCAGTGCTCATTGTTTTCCGTGCAAGTTTATTTATTAATTGCAAATTAAGTTTGAGCTATTAATTTTTATGTCGTACTTTTGCATATTACTATTATGCAATTAAGAAAAACGCTAAGTTTTCATGCACTTATAAAATAAGTTTTAAGTTTTCATGAGCATGATAACTTTATGGTGCAATTTAGTTCTTTTCTTGCACTATTTTTGCCTTACCATTAAGTATTCTTTCTAAGTTTAAGTTTAAATTTATGATAAGTTTATTTGCATTTAAGAATGCTTCTAGCATATTATGTTAGATAAGTATGCATTATGATTAAGCTTTGCATTGTTTTCATATAAGTTAAGCTGAAAATTCTCTTTTCCACCTAAGTGCATTTAGATGCCTCTATTTGAATGGAACCATAGAGAAGTTCATTTAGAGTACACTTGTAATTAAATCTGGCCAACGTTGTTTTAATTATGAGTTCAAGTTAAGCTTCACTTGTTTTCCCCAACTGTGATGCAAGTTGTTGCTTATTGCGTGATTTTTTATCAGACCAACGTAGGGTTGAATTTCATGCTTTTATGTGCATCTTATTGTACTATTACTGAGACATATTTTATTTATGAATTTCCAGTTGATTATTCAAAGTTGCTAAGCACCATTAAGCATTATAATGGCATGAACTTTCCCAGTTGGAAGTTGGATGTGCTAGGCATTCTCAAGACCTTGGATCTTGATTATACGTTACGTGAGGATAAGCCAACTGCTCCGGCGGTTGGAACTCAGAATTATGTTGATGAGATAAGTGAGTATAACTCAAACTCAGACAAATGGAAGAGATCCAATGACCTGTCAAAATGGTCATTAGACAAACCATCATTGAGACCTTGAGAGGTTCTTTTCCTACTGAGATCAACGATAAGGAATTATCAGTTAATGAGTTTATGTACTCAATTGAGGAAACATATAAACGTAAGTCAGCCAATTTCCTCATTAAGAAATTAATGACCTCACATTACAATGGTCAAGGCGCATTAGGGCGCACATTAATAACATGGTCTACATAGCTGAAAAGCTAGAAGTGCTTGGGATTCATACCTCGAGTACAATGATTTCGCTTTTGATCACTGCATCCCTCCCTGACAATTATGCCCTAGGCATCTGCAATTTTTTGCAAGAAACCTGGACACATGCAAAGTTGGTGTCCCGGATTTATTGCATGGCTTCAAAAGAAAATGTACTTAAGTTGTCTCATAAGTTTTCATTAAGTTTATTTTGCTCCCACAAATTTAAGGTGGAATAACTCAGGCGCATTTGCACATATTAAACTTCCTTCAGGTATTTAGGGTTCTTGGACCTTAAGGGAGGGGAGATTCAGGGGAGCAAAGTTTACAAGATTTCATCAAAGTCAAAGACTCTGGAGCCTCGCATTAGCATTAAGTCATTAGTTTTAGATTTATTTCCAGCTAATGATGTACCTTATATTAAGAAAGAACATATTTATTTTCTGTGATGAGAAATTCTTGATATTTGTGTCCTCAATAAGTAATAATACATCATTATGTTCATTTATTGATTATTTTTCATCCCAATTGTCTTTGACTGTTATTTAAGTTCAATAAGTGATGAGACCTTGTCGAATATGTGGCACACTCATGTTTAGACCATAAATTCGAAGGGGAGAATGGAATGTCTCATCAGTTTAGAGATGCTCCAAAGTCATCAGTTTTCTCTCCATAATATTTTATTGTCCATAAGTTTCAAGGGCAAAATTAAGAATAAGTTTCATAGTACTCGCTACATCTCATTGCTTCAATTAAGAATAAGTTTATAATGCAAGACATCAATATTTGGATACCATTGTGATGGGAGAGATACTCCATAAACACCAATTGTCTCAAATTAGTGTGATTTTATTCTTTATTCTGGCCAATGCTGAGTATGGGATAATTTTCATAGGTCCTGTTGTTCTATCCATTTCTGGCCAACGCTGTTGTGGATTAGTTCAATTTGGATCAGATACGGTTGAAGTATGATTTATGTTCATGATTCTGGCCACCGCTGTTTTATGAATATTTAATCATAGCTTTGCTACTCTAGTTCATTTTCTGACCACCGCTGATGTGGGCTAGATTAGCAAGGCTAGTTCATCAGTGATATCTAAGAAAGATATAGTCAATGTCGTTTCAAAGATAAATAAGTTAAAGAGCATCCATTGTAAATTACTTCAGATAAGTTTATGGTCCGACACTTTTAATATTCTGATTGTTCAGAGTTCAATGGAAGCTCACTAAGAAGGAAGGAAATGGGGGAGAAGAAAATCTTAATGAGATATAGGATAAGTTTTCTCTATATTGATGATTTAAGATGAGATATATATACATATATGATTTTCTCATATATATTTATATCGTGCCATAAGTGTTTTCTCCATTCTGTATCTAGCTCTGTTGAGGTAGTACATTAGCTGTCTAACCACAACAGAGATATGTAATGTTTAATGATAAGTTAAGTATTGGGCACAAAAGTGAGAGCCTCAATTATTTTAAGTTTATAATAAAGAGGCAATAAAGGAGTCTGTAAACTTTAACATAAGAATAGTTCTTTTCATAGCAATTTTCTGATGGAGTCAAAGCAGTAGGCTATGAAGGGTCTACAGGTTTGAAAGTGATTCCAAAAGAAGTTAAGATGCTAAGTTCATAGCTCACAATAAGTTTATATGTATCATGGGCAACCATGATTCATTTGTAAAGCTAAGGTGGATTACTCTAAGGTGAATGTTTTCTAAATAAAGCTAACATAATTAAGTTTGCATTCTAAGAAAGGGAAAAAGTTTTCATCGTATCATAAGATGTGTCTTAGTGTAACTCCCTATTAAGTTCTAGGGGAGCATGATACTAAGATGGGACCAAAGTGAGTATTAGGATTGTCACTAAAGGGCAAATGTTAAGAGTAGCTCTGAAGTGATAAAATGTGAATGCATACACAGCTATGCCTGTTTTCTTTGTGTAATATAGCAAATTCTATCATAAGTATAAATGTTAAGTCTAATAAAATAGGAAAACGTTCCTAGTGCTTCAATTAGAAGCTATATGCTAAGATCTATAAGTGATTGACTTAGCATCACAAGCAGGAATGGTTGAAAAATTTTATTAGTCTTAGTCCAGGGGAGGTCCACCGGAGAAAGGTGTGTAAAAGATTAATATACCAAATACCATGCTTATTTAATTAAGTACTATTTAGACAAAGTTTTGCAAAAGTGTATGGATGTAATTGTGCACATTAAGTTTACGCCCTTCACTCTTACAAGATCTGAGCAATTCTGCAGAAAGCTCTAAAACAAGATTAGCATAATTAAGGCTAATTTTGTATGGCATGATTTAGGCAGGCATATGTATTATTAATGTATTAACATTGATTTAAAATCAATGTCGTTGTATTTGATTACAGTATTCCTTTCAAGTAATGACATATAGTTGATGGTGTCAAGTACATTGACAAATATATTTTTATGAAAGAATGGTCCCAGGATCAAGTCATTTTAATGCTTTAAGTGAATTGATAGCCACATGACTAATTGAGGGTTTTGTCTCTTATCCATTCTCGCGAGATTAGTATAGATTTGATGATTAAACCTCAAATATGATTGTGGATGAGGCCGAATAAATAAACTCCCAAATAAGTTAGTAAGTGTTCTATCAAGGTACTATAGTGGACTTTAGTTAATGATGTCCCGGTATGTCTGTCATGTCTGCCGATGACTCATTTGCTACGCTATTGTATTGAGTGTGAACATAAGACGAACAAACGTAAGTTTAAAGATTAAGATTGTTCGATTAAGCGGGAGACTATTGATATGTGTATATCCACCTCCACGTGATCAATAAAATTGAATATTATAAGAATAAGTTATTGACCATCGGTCAAGGGGGGAATGTTGGATTTGACCTCGGTCAGGCCTTGTTGGGCCATTAGGCCCAATCCTAATCCTACACTAATCCCTGTTAGTTGTCTTGATCGGGAGGCAACCCTAAGGTCCATTGGGCCCGGCCCCAAGTCCACAGCGCTATATAAATGAGAGAAGACCCCCAGGTCAGATTAACGAAGTTAATCATAGGGTTAAAACCCTAATCTACTCGAACCGGTCATTAAGGGCGTTGGAGGGCTTAGAAGCACGGAGTCCCGTTCTTCTACATCTACTTCAAGTTCATCATCATCTACTTCATCAACGCTCAACCATGGACAGAGAAAACACTGGTAAGTGTTAAGATCTACTGAGATTCCGCATTAGATTAATGTGCTAGGTGTGATCTAGATCTAGACTAGAGATCCTGAGTTAAATTGTTATTAATCATGTTCATAATGATCTAACAGCACTCCCAGCCATTTTTTACTTTAAGTTTCCGTTAGTTTCAATTATTGATCTATTACATTAAGTAGTAACATTATAGCATCTTTTTCTCATACACCAAGCTTTTTTTTAATGTTTTCAAATGGGTTCTCATTGCGAAGGTCTTAGAAGGACCAATTTATTATCTATAATGCTTCTTTCAGAACGACGTTGCTTTGAATAACAAGCAGGATTGAATATGGGGATCGGATAACATTGGCATGACAAGTGCAGTAATATAATATGGCTAAAAAAGTCAGTTAACACCTTATAACTGAAAAAAAGGAGCAATCATGTCACTTTATCTTTTTATTAATCTATTCTAATATTCTTTAGATGACTTATGTTTTGAGATGGTGGGAGTATTTTATAAAATTCTTATTTATTTGTCTTCTCAAACATCTTTATCACATATAAATAGGAAATTATTGCTTGCTATATTTTTATACATATAAATTTCTTGACCACTATATTATTATCTAAACGTGTGCCTGTGGCACGTGCCTTTCCACTATGTATAGAAAAAGGCTTAAGCAAGATATTTTTAAACCTTTACCATCGATAATATAGCATAGTGTACGGATCGCAATTTTTCACTAAACTTATACTCTAAGATGGAATATGTTTGGCACACACATGCTTATTGATAATGATAGCCAATGTGATGCAAATTTACTATTTCCTAATTTCAGCCCACATTTTCTTAAATTTTTCCGTTAAATAAATATACTTCTATGGAAATTCTTTTGCAGCGCAGCTTACTCATCAGCTAGCCGCGGTGCCGAGCTGAGCTGGCCACAGGTGGGGCCTACCAATTATATCCGATCTGTCAAACTTATCCAAAATTACCCCCCTGAATCGAGTTCGAGTCGGACACTGGTGGTAGCGTCGTCCGTACGCGCCGCCGCCATCATGGTGGAAGTGATAGTACCCCCACCCCCACCCCCCGGGATACCCCCCCCCCCCCCCCCCCAACTCAAATCCCAATCGCAAATCCTGCAATCTCCAATCTCACGCGAAAACCCAATCTTCCCCACGCAGCCTCCGCGATCTCGGCGCAAGCAATCCCCTGCGCACCGTCGTCCCGGCCGGCAAATCCGGCGGCGCCATGGCGTCGCAGCAGCGAATCTTGCGCAAGAGAGAGTTCGATTACTTCGTGGTGGTAGACTTCGAGGCGACCTGCGAGAAGAATTCGCGGATCTACCCACAGGAGATCATCGAGTTCCCCGCGGTCCTCGTCGACGCCGCCACCGGCGCCCTCGTCTCCTCCTTCCGCACGTACGTGAAGCCTCGCTACCACCCGCGCCTCACCCCGTTCTGCACAGAGCTCACCGGAATCCAGCAAGACCAAGTCGACGGTGGCGTGGATCTGGCCCAGGCGCTAGCCAGACACGACGCTTGGCTGACGGCGGCGGGCGTCGCCAGGAACCGCCTCGCCGTCGTCATCTGGGGCGACTGGGATTGCCGGACAATGCTGGAATTTGAATGCACCTTCAAGGGGATCGCCAAGCCAGAGTACTTCGACCGGTGGGTCAATCTCCGGATCCCCTTCGAGGCCGCCTTCGGCCCTGGGCGGCGCAACCTGCAGGAGTCCGTCCGGGAGGCGGGGCTGCAGTGGGATGGCCGCCTCCACTGCGGACTTGATGATGCGCGCAACACGGCGCGCCTCCTCGCCGACCTGATGCGGCGGGGAATCGCCATCTCCATCACCGCCTCTCTGCCCCCGCGTCCTCAGCCAGAACCAGAGCCAGAGCCAGAGCCGGAGCCGCAGCCACAAGTTCAGCAGCACCTGGTGCCAACGAATCAAAACTTGAGCTTGTGCGTTGGTGGGTCTGTCGCTGCAGATTGCTGCTGCTACTGCGGCATGGCTATGAGAGGAGGGATGGTGATGGCGCCAGCGCCCATGCAAGGGCAGTGCTTCTTCACCTGCGGCCACTGGACGCCGACTATGGGGGCGCTGTGCCCTTTCTTTGTGTGGGCAGCCTGATTGCCAGCCGTCCAGACTCCATTGTTGTCAGGTAACTACTCACACCTCCTACACACATTCATGGAGTGCATACTTAGTCTAGTTCGGGTAGGCTCTGCGCTAGCTCAGGGGTCTTGGTGCTCTGTGAATCTAGTGAACCTGTTAGAATTTTAGGCGGTCGGTAGCAAGGTCTCAGGGGACGAATTATGTTATGGTATTGATGCCTGAAACGAAGTTTAGCATTACCTTTTTCCTAAACCCAAACTGTCTTTCAGAAAATAAATAAACAAAAATATGTTGGGTCGCGCACCACATTAGTTTCACGGAGTAATGCAATGGAAAGAGAAGCTAAAGCGAGTTAGCTATTCATTTCAGTTTTGAGTAGAATAGTTAGGGAAGCCAGTGAAGAACAGGAAGCAAGCAAGCCGGTAAGCCAGAAGAGCAGGGCTAAGACAAGCAAGGCGAGGAACGGTTACTTCTGGAAATCCATTTTATTTCCACAAAAATACCCACTTTAAAATTACTTTCCATGGAAATAAGATCCCACATGGCCAGTTGAAAAGTTTATACAGTAGTAAAATCCTGAATAGTCATATCTGTGAAACCTGGTCCTTTCTGTTTCATTTTTCTCTCTAAAATAGCTTCAGGTTGGACTAATTATTAATCTTTCCCTAACAATCTTCATGTCATATAGGACTATAGGACTTGTGCACCTTACCCCACCCTTTTCTTTGATGCGAGGCACATAATAAATCATTTAAGCTACTAACAAGCTTGTTTTTCGTCTTTTCTAGTCACTGAAAAACTGTTCTCCCAAATTGACCACTTGCCTCGAATCCTGAAATTGAGATGATTTGAAATTTACATAGGATGGAGTATACAATGCACCCATTGTCAAATGGTTAATAATATCACATGGTATGGAATGTAAAATGCATACATTTCTAAAAAACTTGTTCACTTACCACTTGGAATGTAGCAGAGAAGACATTTCTAAAACCCTTGATCGTTGTGACTTGTGAGCTAACTTTGGATTTCTTTTTTATGTGTGTGTTTGTTTGTTTGTTTGGGTGGGTGGGTACCGTGTTACTTCTGGTTCAAGTAGATTCACAGAGCACCAGTATGTGGTTTTTCGGTATCCGGCGTTAGATGTGAATCTATGCACTCCGGTGTGTGTGGTGAGGTGTCTCCAATGTAATAGAGTCCGCACCTGGTATTCAATCAATATAATCGAGTTTGTACCCGGTATTCAATCATTGTAATCTGAGATCATACATGGTATTCAATCAATGTAATCGAGTTCCTACTGGTCTTCAATCAATGTAATCAAAATTGTACAAGGTCTTTCTTCAATGTAATTGAGTTCCTTTCTGTCTTCAATGTAATCGAGTTCCTTTCTGCCTTCAATGTAATCAAGTTTGTCTTTGTAATAGACATTATATGGAAGTCATTGTTTGACCCAGTGTTTGGCAAATATTGCTGTGTCCAAGTCATTTTACTTGGTGCTATTCTGTGTTTTTTTTCTGTTTTGAGATGCGCTCACATCTGGTTAGTGGTTACAAGCCTTGCAAACTGGGAACAGTTCTTTCGATTGGCCAATGATTAACCACTAGCATGTGTATGGGTTTGTAAATATCCAGTTAAATTCCCTCTGGTTGTGCAAAAATTCTGAATTACAGGGTGAACAGGTATATGAGTGCATTCATTGCGCTGCTGCCCACCAGCACGAGAATATGAGTGCGGAGCTGGTTGACCAGTGCATAGCACGCAGGCAGGAGCGTCCAGACTATGTGTTAGAGGGTCTGCGTTAAGGCCTGTCGTACCGCATATGCGGTATATAGCAATTCCACACGTGGAGGCCTTTTAGTTTTACCTTCGTAGTGCATTTTGTTTTATTATTATGCATCACGAGAACCGCTCCAAGGCCTAGTGGCTAGCGGAAGTCAGGAGCCCATCGTGGCTCGCTGCCCGCCAGCGTTCGAGCCCCAGGCTCGGCGCTGGGCGTCTCAGCGAAAAAAAATCCCCTCGTCCATCCCACACCAAAGCACATGGCAATAGAACCGGCCCGTCTCACAGGCAACGGTTCCCTGTGTATGGGTGGGGTGGGGGTTCGGCGATTTTCTCGGCCTGTGTGAGAAGGTCTTCTTCTTAATACAATACCTCGGGGTGGGTCTTCACCCCCACGGGTCGAGATTATTATGCATCACCAACATGAGAAAAGAGGAAACACTTAACATAGAAATTGCCTCGACATTTCACAAAGTTCTGCAACTTAAACAAGCACAAACATCAAGCTTCAGCAATTACAACAAGATACACTTCCGGATGGCAGCTTCCTGTTGCACTGAACCCGTGTTGCCATGCTTTTGATGTTTATACTATCAGAAAACAAAGATTTCCTTCCCCTAGCTTAACTAAACATGGTCAAGTAGACATGACATTGGTGACGCTGTGTTGCAGTCAAATCTGACAGTGTGACCTTGGTTCAGCTAGATCTGCCGTAGCGAAGCCCAATGAAAAATTGCATTCCCTTCTCATAACCAGAACCAGTATCCAAAACCTGGATGGAACAAGCCACATAGACCCAGTATGACTGTATGAGACAACCGATAGTGGTGAATTCTGCCCATGTGATGTAAGCATAAATAGTTCATCAGACTCACCTGGATAAGCCTAGGCAGTAGCAGCAATCAGGTTTTTTATTTCTTCAAGACAGTTATCAAGAGCTTTGTACTCCTCGGTGTCTGAGAAATCCGCTGACTACAAAGAAAGGAAAAGTTTCCTACAGATGAGTGTTCCAAGGGACACAAAACGTAAAAGTTGCAGATGTCAAAGAATTTCAAATAGTATATATTAGCTTTGATAGTTTCTCAACTTCAGAGATTACCAAGGAAATATTATAATAAAAAAACATAAAGATGGTGACTAGTAAACCAAAAAGAGATGGTATGGATTTTCTTTCATTATTCTGGCATCAACCATATTATTTGAAGGATTTTTTCTAGTTAATTCAGGGTAAGCTCTAGATTATATATCCATGAGTTTTGTATGCAGAAAGTGGAATGACGCAGGCAAAATTTGAATACCTGTTTCAAGGTGCTTTTAAGGTGCATCTCGGCAATTAATAATTCCCGTTTGCTTCCAGACGAGGAAGAAATTTCCATGTACACCTTGCAAAGCTGTAGAGAAGCTTGAGCATATTTTGTGAACTTCTTTTGGTCATGCCAAAGTCCTGAACCCTGCAAGGGCAATAACCTAGTTTATAAAATACAGACAGGGAAATAGTTATAGAAGCATACTCAAGCTGTTGCAAGCACAAAACTAATTGCATTAAGTAATTAAAAGGAGTAACAGCCAGCTAGATGCTTGTATGTTTGTATAACTCCACATTTCCAACCCTGCCTCCTCTTAACACCCTACTCACTCCACATCTGGAGCCTACCCACACCGCCTCTCTCCAGACAAGGTAGTTGGCCAACCTACCTGGTTGCCTGGATGCTGAAGCATCACCAAGATAATAATGAGGAATTTGGTGCAGTGGTACCTCAATCGTGAACAAGATATGCAGCTGAGCAATGTCGAAAGACAACTCTACATTATTTGCTCATAGAGCATATATACATTAAGGATACTCAGGGCTCAGGGGACACCATTATTCTTTCCTCCTGTGATGCCAAAAGGAGGAATTTAGCTTCTAGCTTTTATAACTAGATTGTCATGGGTCCAACCACCATTGGCAAGCTGAGCTGGATCAGCCTAGAAGTTGGCAGCTACAAAGGCTAAAACTCCTAGTTATCGGCGCCCTAGCCGGGCAGCAAAGCAAGGCAGCGGCAAGGCGATTTCTTTAGGAATGTTAGGTTTGAATCGGAAAAGATGGGCCACAACTACAAAATTTCATACTTAGGAAGTTAGGATTGGCATGAGAGCTAAGTTGGTGGTCTCTCCAGATAATGAGAGGCAATTAACCCTTCAAGATTAAGGCTCAATCTCATTCTCCTGCTCCTTGTCTCACTCTGCTGCCACTGCCTCTCCCTACTCTACCTGTTTAGCACCACCACTAAATCCTGCTGCACTTGCGACCTCCGCCATTCTCCACCTCACCTCACTACTAACCCAACTACGCCCCTGACACAGATCCTCAAAATATCACAAATGAATGCATCTACAATGAACCTATGCCATTAGAGTACTTGACAGCTGGAGTAGCCACATTTCAGTAAGACACGTCAGAGGCCATGCCCCTAACGTGCAGCATCATGCATCATACAAGTGTGCCTTTCTAGTACTAAGTGCATTTTTACCTTGAAATGTTGCATTCATACATACCACGGCATGCTACATCTGCGAATTTTAGGATTTGTTTACACACATTTCACCAAGAGGGTGTCATTTTAATCTGTTCCTGCACTAGGATACTTTTATGAATAATGGCAGTATTTCCATGTTTATACTTGTGTGAGGAAAGGCTATGAACAGTAGACCGTGCAGGAATTTATGCTTGCTCCAGAATGGAAGCCTTCACAGAGCACAAGATCAATGGAAATTATAACTAATCCACCAGAATGTAGTCAGTTTCCAGCGGTATTTTGCGTATAAACCAAAATTTTGAACCGTGATAATGTATCCCCACACCCACTCATCTAAGATGCCCCACCATTCAATAAATCCAGCACACCTTTCCTTCTATTGGATGGTAATAAGGCATTCAGCAAGAGAACAGTATATGTACCTGAAGAGATCGAACTTGCTTCAACGAAGCTTCAGAACATGCCAACAGGTTACCCTTGGTCTTGTGCCATCTTGCATACAGACCCCATACATCTGCATTGCTGCCTCCACTTCGCACAATCTGTAAGCACAACTAAGATATAAACTGCAATCTAGCGTATAAATACAAGATGAAATGTCCAGAGGTTAGTAACCTGCTGAAGGATATCACCAATAATATCTAACAGTTGATTGGATTGTCTGGTCTCTTTATTTGTGTCGTCTGATGCTTCATGAGTATCAACGAAGTGTGGAGGTTGTTCTTCAAGCAGTGTCATCACCTTGTCCAATATATCAACATTGAAACGCTTGTTTGAGGACAAATTTAATACAGTTTTTACAGCCTCAAGTGTCTGCAGAAGAAACTTAGCATTATTTGAAGTTCATCTTGCACAAATAAAAAACATTTTAGCTGACATATGGGCCTTGGTATTCAAAAGAGGTGCATTTACCCCCTAAGACGTTTAGGACACCTCATCTACTGCATTGCGGAACACTATAACACCAATGCTATAATAAATGCATGAGTGAAATAGAGAGAAACTACGGTAATAAAATGTCCAATGAAAGCAGGAAAAGTTCCAGCGACTTGCCCTTTCTGTGATCAGGCTGATGAAACCATTCAGCATCTTTTGAGCTAGTGTGTTTTCACTTGGCAAGCATGGTTTAATATCCTTCAGAAGGATAGGCTATAAGAGGCGACTTCATGACCTGAAACTGCCGTATGCTCTAGTTGGTGCGTTGGTGGCACCGTCTACCGTGCAGTCGTGCACTGAAGGCGGTCAATACTCTCATGATCCTTGCTGTTTGGGAGGTCTCGAAACACCCGCAATGGTTGTGATCTCAGTGGATTCAGCCAATATTAGTGTGGCTGTAAGGTCGATAGCAGATCCTGCTCTGTGGCTTACTGATAAGGGCGTAGGCCTTGGTATTTGGGCAGCGACAGCACAGTAGTAGCAGCACGGCGCACAGCGGAAGCAGTGCAGCAGCCAGCAAACAGAAGCTCATATCAAGGAAGGCAGAAAAATTAGTTAGCTGCATGCATTATTATCTGTGTTAGTTGGCTTGGACGCAGGGTACTCACATCAACGAAGGCAGGAACAGGTTAGATGCATGCATTTTACATAGTTTGTTTGTTAGACACACAAATCCAACTGTTAGCCTTATCAATCCATTAGCACGTATGTCAGGCTTTATAAAGAGAACATGCCATCTCCATTGTAAGGTAAGCAAGAAGGACCTAAAGTAGCAAGAGCCTCCAGCGGGAGAGCGGCTAGCCAGTTCTCCCTGCTGTTCGGTCTATCCATAACTGGAGCTAATGAGCTCAAGCTGCTAGTTATGGGTTATTTCAGTAGTGTCTCCTTGGAGCACGTTTGTTCTGTTTGTTGCATGTCTGGTGTATGATAACTATTTTTTTCTTTAATTGAATGATACACAACTTTCCTGCATATTTCAGGTGGGGGGGAAAGAAAGCAGAAAATGTCTAGCCAAGTTCTCAAAAGACATACTCACCAGTCGAACATTTCCTGTGTCCAAAGCAACTTTACTGTAATTTTCCCAAATTTCCCAGCTATTCCTCCTATAAATAATATGTTGTTAATCAACATTTCTTTCAGCAAAAGCTTTATGGACATAGGGTGGAACATACTTGAACTTTACAGCTTCCCTGAATGCTTGAACTGCTGCTTGACTTTTTCCCCTAATCATGTGCCTACACAATTAACTATATTAGACTGTGGTACAGGACAAAAATGATAGCACAAGCAAACATCATTAGTAAATCATAATACTACAGATACAGTCAGCTATCTTCCCTATAGAGCAAGTAATCACACCTGACTTACATTTTACATAAAAAATTTAATCATATGTACTTGGTACACGTAATTACACCTGACTCTTTTGCATTGGGACATTAACGATTGTCCTAAAAATATGAGCCAAAAAACTGGCAAATACTAATAACCACTGAGCACAATATAAGACTGAAACGCAAGCCTCCACAAAATATTTTCGAAAGATAGACCATGATGACCATAGAGAGAAGTGCAAAAGCAATATATTCTACAGAGCAGCTCTTGAATTGACAAGGTAAAAGAATCCAAGATGAAACAAAAGAGAAATATCAACAATGCAGATGCGGGAAAACACACATCTGAGGCAAAGATGTAATGACATTATAAATCAGGGCACATGATACCTAGTCAAACATAAATGCTAATGACAACGTAAATCAGGTCAAATCATCAGCATCCTAATACATGATACGGAACATTGACGGTGTACATACAGGCAGGCTATGTTGTTCCATGCTTCTCCATTCTCAGGATCTATCTGTACAGCACGACTAAATGCATCCACAGCTTTGTCAAGATCCTTATCCTGTATGAAAAAACATAAAAAAAAACAGTAAATCTATTTGGCTAAAAAAGCGACAAGGAGCTATGTGAAATGCAGTGACGATGGCAATCACGTTCCTATTGGACAGAACAAAGCTGATAAGGGAATAAAAGCAAGTGGCAATGTAAAATTCAAATCATGTTGCCACAATAAAAAATTAACTAACACAGTATGGTCATGCCAACACAACATGATAGTTGGAAATGCAGTCAGGTTATAATGCAATAGCCAGTGGAGCAATTCAGCTCATGTAAACATGTTCCCTTTTTGTTTTTGAACTTATGTTGACACATCAGGACCCACTAAACAATCCATGCATTTAGAAATATTCAAAAGCAGTGCCATCACTTTCTTTCCACCAACTTGTGCACAAAAAAATGGAAAGAGGACGCCAAGCAGGAAGACTACTACACAACTGCTCTCTAACCTAGATGATGGAACTACACACGTTGATGCCATTAGAGTGATGTATATGGTAAATTAGGTTCTATTTTTCACCTTGATGGCTTTCAAAATACCAGTACTTAAAAAATTACTAGGCACTTTCACAAATATAAGGGAGACTGGCTACAAATATAGGGAGAAGAGGAATAGGGGGGAGGAGGGTTAGGAGGGTAGGGGGGGGGGGGGGGGGGGGCAAAAGGAAGGAGGTACAATGGAGGTGGGCAAGAGCATTCAATGGTGCATGAAGAGGGCTCAGCAACAAATGGTGAGACTGAGTGCCTGCTAAGATCACCTTGACTTCACCCATGCAGTCATCTGAACAGGCTACACAGCCCCCAATCACAGTGGCTAGCCACCACCTAGAACCTAGGTGGGTGGCTACAATGATATTTTAAACACTGAAAACCACTTAAGATTTTCCACCTACAGATATTATAATTAGCTGAAAGCGAAACACGATGGGTGATTTTTTGAAATCGCTTGAGATTCTTTTGAGCCTACAGTCATAATAGGAAAACCATACAGAGATATGAGAACTAGTAAAGGCCATGACTTAGTTTCGCATTGACAGAAATGCAAAATAAGTAGTGGCCCTGGCCCGTTCTCCCAACAGTGAATCAGACAATAAGGCCGTTTTATTCAAATAAGTAATTGTAAAAATCTCCCGTCTAAAGAAACGCCACAATTACACCATAATTGCATGGGCAGAACAAATTTTTGCATAGATACTTTCTCAAAAAAAAAGGGATGCACACGGTGCGAAAGCTACCACACAAGGTGGGGGTCTGGGAAAGGCAATTCCTAGACAGCCTTACCCTTCCAAATTTCTTTTCAAATAACTCAAGAAGAATTTTAAATTTTGCAAAATTACCTTCCATGCAGCTGTACCATACGCAAACCAGCCATCTGGAACCAAAGAGTTTAATGACAATGCAGATTCCCTATTCAAAGTTCAAATATAAGGGATCTTGCAAGTTATTGAGGAAAGACAACTATAAATATTTTTGGTTAAGATAGTCATGTACCATAGGATTTTGGATGTATGGAAGTCATTCCTGTTGTACGCACTGCGAGCCAAAGAACGCTACATGAAAAAGTAGATTGTAAGAACAATTCCCATTAAGAAACTACATCTAGATGATATGGCTTAAATAGGGCCTCATGATGTCCTGTGGGTTGGGAGCACACATGGATGCCTAGGCGATGACTAAGCGACCATGGTAGGTTAGATAATAGGACCTCAAAGCAGATAGATTTTGTGTTATGGATCTGAACTCACTAGGTGCTAAGGCTCTTAGTAATGCTCAAATTAGAGCATATTTGAAAATCTCTCAACCTGTGCTCTGAATATTTTTTGTGCTAGCTAAAGGTGCTATCCCATTGGCATGGCATACGCCCTAGGACAATTCATATATACATAATCCACCACAAGCAAGATGATCAGGAAACTGAAAAGAATTGGATGGTAACTTACCATAGCCCGGGCAGATTTATTATTGGACACCTCCAATGCCTTCTTATAATGATCATCATTATTTGTAACATCGCCAAGTGAACACCTGTATCGGAAATAGTCTCTCATTAGATAACAAAATGAAAAGAAATTAAAAATTTTGAGGCAGAAGATGGTTATTCCACACAAATAAACGAGAACCTGGTAAACCACATAGTTCTCAGCAATCTCTTATTTGTATTTGTTTCAACAATCTCAATAATTTTTAGCTATTCTATCTATATCATGTTCACACAAACATTACTTGTCCTCAATGTATAGCAGTTCTTAATACTAGCTAGGAGAATCACTAAGAAAGAAACTGAAAATGGTATATCATGCATTTAAGATTCAATTGCTTTTTGAGAGAGATTGTGGAGCACAATCTCTAGGGCGGTATCAGGACATCACTCTTTACAGTAGTATTTTTATCAATCGTCAAGTGTTCTCAATTAAAATAAAATTTAAATGAATGTCGTTGAGCTTCAGAGGGTTCAACAACTTTTCCTATCCATCAACATGTAAGTGTCTACCTGTTTCCCACTTCCAATTCATAGCAAAGTAAATAAAATTCAGAAACATATACCCAAGTCGCTAAAACAACTATTTTGGATTTGTTCTGCAGTGAAAGAATCCAAATGTGGCAAATATAAATCCTTTCTTAAGTAACAGAAAATAGCATAAGAATTGGCACAGAATCTGTAAGATTTTACTGCAAAGAGAAAAATAGCGCCCAGATACTTACCACAGAATCTGTAAGATTTTACTGCAAAGAGAAAAATAGCGCCCAGATACTTACCATAACCTTGGGTCATTCGGTGTAACAGAGAGTCGAGCATTTATTAGACTAACCGCATCAGCCACTTTACCTAGTAATCTGCAGAAAAAACAAAAAAAGTGTTTGTTATGGCAGAAGATTCAACCAAATGTATGGAGGTTCTATTTCAAGTTCAAATGCATACCTGTAGCAATATATTAAATTATCCCACAATTCAAGATCTTTGAAGATATCCAGCGCTTCTCCAACTATACCACAACTAATCAAAAGTTCACCATATTCTCTGAGTAGTAACAAACCCAAGTCACATCAGTGGTTCCCAAAAGGAAGAACAAAGAAGCTTATGAATATTGCCGCATACTTTCTCAATGCAGGAAGAGTTGGCATATGAACCCCGAAAACCATTTTAACTCTCTGTGCGGCCACAGGGAATTCTTTCCCAACATCTTCAACCTAAAGAATACATCAACATATATTGCAAATCAATACTTCTCAATCAAACCTAAAGTGTTTAGTATACAAAACTGGCATTCGGTTGACCATTCCATCCGCCTCTCCATGCTAAAAAATTTATACACGTATTAAGTCAACCGAAGCCATATCGACAGCAGTAGCTCACAAGGCAACTTGGAGCCCTCAGTATGTACAACTACCAACTGCACTTTGATCAGTCAACTTTGGAGAGGGAAACAAAGTATAATTAACTATATATTCTCAAGTCTCAACCAAAATGGTAGCCAGCAATCAGACTGGTAAACAAGTGGTTTGACCAGTAAGCTGCTGAACTGCGAAAGACCAGGTCAAGAACTGACCAAAAGAGAACAAAGGGGGATATGGGAGTGAAGCGACAAGTATTCGTTAAATATTGAAGAAAAAAAAACTCGAACACATAGGAGAGCTATGTATCATTATATTAAGAAAAAAGCACGGAAAAGAACCCTTACAAGTTAAATACTGAAATTTACTTACATTTAAATTTTTCAACAGGCATAGCGGTGCCATGACATTGTAATTATTATTTTAATATTTTTAGATGAAGAATGTAATTGCAAGTTTAGAGCATCATGGTTAGGGGACTTAAGAACTAGAAAAGCTACTGAACAATGGGATCACGTGTAGCCTCAATCCAGAGATAATCTTGGAACAAGAGCAAGTAAAAATCCACCCAGGAGTTCAATTTCAGGCTTATACGGCAACAAAGAATCAATCATCCAAACAACAAAGTCGAAGAAAATGGAACATGACATTGATAAATATCAAAGAGCTGATATTCTAGTGACTAATAAAGAAAAAAATATAGTGACCAACAAGGAAAAAAAGGTTAACACAGATTGTAACCATAATGAACAAGATAAGTGAGTTTAGCACTAACCAAATTCTCCATCATTAGTAGTGCCCTCTGCTTTGTTCGACTGCGGGTCGACTCCCATCTAACACGCAGTATATCACATAAGCTCCTGACCTGAAATAGGAAAAAACATACTAACTACGCTATCTCCAATGTTCACCAACATATCCTTATTATACTTCCGTGCATGCAGGAAAAACTTAAGCTGCAAACAATAGTGAAATATCAAGATATGGTTTGAGAAAAGAGTGAAATCTCCAGCACAGAACTAAATGTGGAGAGACATCCCTTGTACAGTTGAACATCCAACCAAGAGAAGTGTAGCTAAACCAGATTAAAGGCTGGTACTAGGTTAAAAAGAATGAGAATGAGCCTCAAGCGGTCAAATCATTATTGTTTTGTTGTGCTAGCACAAGAAACGGTGCCACACATATTTCCACCAGAGTAGTATAGAGCAATCAGAATAATACCACAAAATAAGATTCGCCCTGAGAATCGATTGACTCTATGTATGGTGCCATCTCCCACCCTGTGTAAAACCAAAGAATTTACATATGAAAAATTACTACAGCAATAAATAACAAATAACATGGAAAAATTACTACAGCAATATAAACAATTGCTTCCTCTGTCCAAAAACACAAGTTGTATATTTTGAATGGTCTTAATGTGCCGTCTCCTATATACCCCTAATAAACACGTATCTAACACTTTGCATCCTCGCATGCATGCATCCAATACTGTACTTAAAGAGACTAAGTATGGGTAGTCTAGTCATCTTGATGCATTCCTGGTTCATGTGCTAAGATAAGATACAGATTGTATTTTTAGAGTTTAGACTGAGAAAGTATGCAGTATTAGCCTATTAGGTAAAAGAAATAGTATGCGTACAAGAAATAGCATGCTAAACTATGACATACTTTTGATGTCATCGACCAAATTAACCTATTCCATTGGATTTAATGCTTCCGCAAAAAAAAAATGGAAGGCTATCACTTTTAATTCAGAATTACCATTGCATTGACATGATCAGAACAAACCAAATTGCATTACTAGAGGGGCTATCTTATTCCCCATGCATATATGTAAAATCAACTTAACCAGACAACAAGCATGCCACACCATGCCTTTACAAATAACATTTATAATAATCAAGGTTGTATGTCAAATAAAGCTATCTTTGTCACCCAGAGACCCATTTGTAAACAAAATTATGGTGCCAAAATAAACTTATTGGCATGCAGAAGTGTCCATAAGGAATGAAAACACAGGCATACCAGACATTTCATCACTTCGACTCCTTCGGCTCACATGCAAGCATTGTGCAAGTACAGCAGCCTGCTGCATAGCCGAGAGTGATATATTTGCACTGGAGCCTGTTGTATTTTCACTGGCAGAATTATTCCCCTCATGCACCAGTCTGGGCGTTCTTAGTATGTCACAGAATTCATCGCTTTCAACAGGAACAGAACTTCTTGCATTTTTTAAAGCTGCATTGTCATTCTGAGCTAATGTGGGCTCTGAAGTTTGTCTTTCATCAGATCCTGATTTATTGGTCTTCGCAACAAGCACCATTTGAGACTTTGCATCCACCTATAAGGGACAGCTTGGTTTATTTTTCAAGAATGTCGGTTCTCTCTACGTTATACAATTGAAAGATTAAATGCTATTTTACTCACAAGTTCACTTTCCAAAGGGGTTAATTTAACTATGTAGCCCGTTTGAGGAAATAAATGTCATAACTATTTCAATACGTACCTTCTCTACTATACTTTCAATGCTAAAAAATAGGTTTGCAGCATGCTGTTGGAGTATTTATAGTACAATGCAATTAACTATTTGTAAGATTTGGAGCCTTCTAAGCATGTGTGAATGGTAAGCTTGGAATTAGCAAAAAGGAGAAAGTAAAAACTCTTTCTCTTAGTGCGTTTTGCAAAACAAAGTTGATGTGTCTATCAACCAAACTGAGAAGATGGTATACAGACACAAGAAAAAGATCACAAAGTGCATCATAATCCACCTGGTGTATTGTTCGAAAGCCAAGAATCCCTGTAAGGGAGAGGTGTAGGCCACATGCTTTTTGTGCGCTGTCCAGATGCAACCTAGACAAATATCCAAAAAGATCATAAGATAATATCAAGTTCAGAATGGCCATCAGTTTTCCTTCCTGCTAGCGGTTGGAATAATCTTAGCTCAATGCCTAAGGTTTATTTTGTGGATGCTGACATGTTGTGCTGGGCTGCAGTGTGGAATCTAGCAAAAGTAAATCATGCTTAAATTTTGATAGCATGTTCAGGTTACCACTGCTGGCCAAGCTTGTGATAATTACACATCATTTATTTTCTTCAATTTACATCTGAGAAATCTTGCGTAACAGGCTTAATGTATATTTAGTATCAAGACCTTGTTTTCTTATGAAAGCAAGCAAAGAAATTTTTTTGACAGAATATTCATAGAGAGAGAGAGAGAGAGAGAGAGAGACCTTGAAGCATCAACACGACCATATTTGTATTCCGCAATTCCAGCCTCTAAGAAAGCAGCTGAAACAAAATAAGAACCTTCTCCATCACACAACAAAGAATCCCAGTAGGTAGAAACCTTTTCTAGTTCACAAAAATGGTCCAGCATCTTGTTCTTGTACACTTGCACTTGATCATACAGAGATGACGACAACTCATCTAAAATGTTCTGCTGGAACATTGATATTCTAAACAACCACCATGACACACTCCAGCAATCAGAGAGACTCTGTAGGCTGGTTAACAAAAGCTCTGCAAAGACAATAAACTGCAAAAGAATAAGATAGACCTAGGAACGCAGACCAGAAAAATATTGTGAAACCTAGGTAGTATTATTACTTTAGTAATTTTAGAATGACATACATTCCGTATCCAGGATACTCAAATTGCTTATATTTGGTGGGGGTATTTATTGATGCAGGTGTCATGAACTGTGGTTATTCATTAAAAAAATACACAAGACAAATAGATGTCAACATGCGGAATAGATGTCCCATATCTTTGAAACAGTGTGCTATCTTCCCCCATCACATTCTACACTTCGATGGTGTTATGTAAGAAAATTTTCAAAGTTGGATTCATCAGGCTACAGTCTAGCATAGTTCGCATAAACCTTAGTTTACTTGGATGGTATACCATATGTCCATAACAAATGCAATATGCCACCAACATAATGTTCGGCTAATATAATTCTTGCATTTCTCAAGGCTCAGAAACCCACCATCCATGTCTTTCATCAAATGATATGTTATTTCAAACATAGATCAACTGTTTATAATAAGATCATAGGGGAGGTGTGCAAGAATTCGAAAAATTTTCAGAACTTTACATTAACCCCATAGATCATATTCCAAGACATAAATAGAAAAATAAATGAGCCTACCTCAACGTACATACCTGCAAGTGTGGAAATTTCCCATGAACATGAGAACCAAAAGAAGCTAATTTATCAGAAGCCCAGGCATCCCATATATCTCCAAAATTACTATAGCATCCTTCATCTAAAGATGAAGTCCAGAAAGGAAAAGTGGGAAACTCCCTTGGAGGCCTAGAAACAATTTATGAAAAGCAATTATATATCAAGAAAAACATATCTCCAAAAAATCCGACAGGTTTACATGCAATTTACAGCTTTAATGCATGTCGTTCGTAGTAAGCAGAAGCATGTAAACTAGATATGACATCAGCAGAATATGATGTACAATATCATTCTACTGAAACACTAGCAAATCATTTCTTTTTATATATTGTTTTCTATGGTATGCAAACATTTTTTTCTTTAAAGAATAATTCTCAGAAGTTGGAATGGTCAATTACAGCTCAAACAGTATTATTAGACCATGAAACTGCAGATATTCCCTTAAACGGGACAATAGTAAACACAGAAAAAAAATCCCCACAAGTCCACAAATAATCCCCACAAGATTTATCTAACTGCAATAATGCATCACATTCCCTCACCCATAGCTCCCTCCCAAGTACACTCATCTTACTCAAATGTACAAGGAGTATGACAAGAATTGTGAATGGCAATTACCAGAATTTCCATTTTTCGTTTCCTATGTAAAATTCAGGAACAAGACAAATAACTTCAGTGTCTTAATTGGCTAACTGCAACATTATTTTATTTTTACAATACTTTTGAACCATGTGAAATTACTAAATTTGAAACTACCACTAAAACATGCAGTCAAATTTACAGCAGATTAAGTTCAGAGGCTAAATGGAAATCGCCCATCACATTATGCTGGGCCAATGCTTAAAATTATTTCTGCTATCTAGTATGCAAGATGTAATTGATCAAAGTTCGCAGGAATACTAAAAATTTTACCTTCCTTCCACAAGTTGTTTACCAAACTAACTGCACACAGTGAGCTGATTTTCCTATAATCATACAAAAAAAGTGGGGCAAAACCCAAGAATACTCACCCTGTCAAGTTCTTCTGCGTGAACGCGAGCAGCGCTGCCACCGCGGCGGAGAACACAACCGCGCACCTGCACTCGAACCCCTCTCCTGCCGCTCCTCCGTCACCATCCCCGAGCAGGAATGCCCGAGTAGCGGCGGCCAGGTCGGCATAGAACTCCGCAGCGGAGCCGGGAGGCCCAGAGGAGGCGGAGGACGGGAGGAGTTGCGGCGCGGCGGCGGCGAGAGCTGCCTCGTAGTCGCCGGCCTCGACAGCGGCAAGGACTGAGGCGGCGGCGGCGCCGAGCGGGTGCGCAGGGGGAGGGGAAGCTGTTGGGGGCGAGCTAGAGGGTGGGGAGGGGAGGGTACAGCGGAGGAGGCGGAGCTCGGCCTCACGGAGGAACCCGGGGCGCCGGGTGGGGGCCGCCATGGCGGTGGCCGGCGGCGAGGTTTAGGGTTTTAGCGCCTAGACTGAAGAGAGGAGTTGAGAAGACGTGGACCAGGGGGTTTGGGTGCGATTCGCACACCGTTCCGCCAGAATGACCCGGAGGTTTTTTCCTCTCACTCACTCTGACATCCGAAAAGAAGGGCAAAATGTTTCTAAGGGCAGTCCCAATGCAGACTCTGTCGTAGAGTCTAAATTCATTAATTATGCTGCCATGTAAGCAAAATGCTGATTTGGCAGAACATTTATTGAAGAGAGAGGGGAAGAAATGAAGAAACCAAGTCTAACTAAGAAACCAAGTCTTCACGCAAATCAAGACCATCTGTGAGAGAGACAAGTGGGTAATGACATTGGATAGACTTCAAGATACAAAATCTGCATTGCGGGCTATGGTTTCTTATAATAGAGTCTTGAACATATGGACTCTATGGGTAGAGTCTGGGTTGGGACTGCCCTAAGTTCTTCTGAATAATGACAAGCATTTTTTTTGTCTAAGTAATGAATGACAAAGCCTTTCTAAGGTACGAAGGGCAGGTGTTAGATGGTTGCTAATCTCAGGCTTTGTCAAATTTTTCATGTGCTCATATCATAACTCGGAACGCTAACCTGTTGCCGATTATTTCTCAATGCTAAACATAGACGTATTACGGGCGGCTAAAATTTTCTCAAAAATATTTTGTGCTAAATTGAAGTCCACTTTGATATATATGACCTACACCTGCTAGAAAAGGATAGACGTTTCTATGCAAATGGATTAACCACTTTAACGGTTAATATTTCCAAATCGGTCTATCTAATTTCAAATTAGATTACATGCATTTACTCTGTCCAATTAGCTACTCCCTCCGTTTCAAATTATAGTTCATTTGACCTTTTTACCTCAAGTTTGACCACTCGTCTTATTAAAAAAAAGTTATATAAATATAGTCAGATTTAAGGCATTCTGGAACAACTTTATTAATAAAACAAGCCATAACAAAAACATATGATATTTTGCAAAAATTATTGAATAGGAAAAATGGTCAAACTTACGGTTAAAAAAATCAAACGAACTAAATTTGAAAGGGGTGTAGTATATGAAATGAGATCTCACCCGATCATATTTGACATGAGAAAAATAAATAACATGTGGGTCTCACGTGTCATACTAACATTTTGGCCAGATTTAGTTTGGTCACAATCTAAATGTATTTTGCCATACGATTTGGCATAACACATGTTTTGGTCATGGCCAACCATTGGTGAGGAACCTTGGAGCACAAACCAAACAAAGCCCCATTATTGATGAGTCTTGAGGCGGATAAAAATGAATGCGTCAAATATTGTCCCGTTTATTTATTTTTTTGTATCTGATGAGGAATTCAAAAATCGGAGAGCATATATCGCCCTGTTCGTTTCGCTAGGTTAGGCTGGAAAGTCTGATAGGAGAATAATTCGTTGGGCCAGTTCAATAGTATTCTATTAGGAGAATAATCCGTTGGGATGAGATTATAACCAAGAGAAATGAGAATAATCCGTCGGTTTTGAAAGTGATTATTCAGTGATTCATCGTGTCAAAAAGGCCGCCTGATCGTTTGCTGTCTCAGGTTGCTCGCCGCTATCAATGCTGTGAGGCGTGCACGCTTGGTGCGCGTAGTCGTAACGCAGTTTCACAAATTCAGACAGGCACACCCACTGATCGTTTAAAAAAATAACTTCGCGTAACATGTCAGTTTCACTATTTCGATTTGCTAAGTTCACAATCATACGGGACAGCAAGATTTCGAACTGTGTCAGCCAAACTTTCTCCAATACAATTTATTTGAGAAAACCGATCCTGGCCATCTCATCGCGAGAACCTGACCACTGCTTCCGCAAGCATGGACATGGACATATATTGGACAAACACACGAGTAGTCGCAGCACCTGATCAACGGTGCACCGAGGCGCTCTTTCTTCCGGCCACAGCAGCAGCAGTGACGCTCTCGCTCGCCGCGGGCTGATAATGTCACATAATCCGTACGTGTGCCAGTGCCATAAATATATTGCACAGCTAAAACAAGGCAATGCTAAAATTTTCAGAAAAGTTTCTGCGCGCCACGGTATCACACCATGTCAATGCTCCCCAACGTATCATTCGACGAGCCCTCGACATCTGCTGCCGTGCCTTCCTCCCCAATATTTTCAGAGGCAACATCAGCCTTCACTCTGCGCTTCACGTCCCGTGATCCATCGATGGCTCCAGCCTCGATCGCCTCCAGATACAACGCCCTGACCAGATTGATGAACCGCCTCCTGAAACTTGGTACGCGGGACATGTTTGCCACGATCCCTTGCAGCCTGTGTGAATCAATGAGTTTGTTGACAGTGAGTTGCTTCACACATATTGTTGAAGTTGGAGGGTGCTTTCTTACCTTCTGATTATTGCCTGCAGCTGACCTTGCTTTATATTATCGTCCGATGGGAAACCAGAGTCATCCCAGTCGGATGGTTTTTCGTTCTTGTTCGTCATGATGAGCTTCCTCAAGCACATCTCCTCGTCTTCGTTGATATCTAGTTGCTTCACTTGCTCCTTGATGACCAGAAGCGGTCCAAGCATCCAGTCGAATACTTTGTCTTTAGGCCAGTTGAAGTTCGTCACTTCGACATCATCAGCTACCAGAACAGATGAGACATGGTGAACCACAAAGATGATGAGGACTGCTATATACTGAATCGTGAAGATTTAAAGTGGATAGTCATATGTTGATAGGTGGTCATACATATTAGCAAACCGTGAGAATCAGATTTTGCAGATCTTATTAGGCACTGAAGAATGCACCAAGCAGGCAGTTTGATGCTTAATTTCTTGCCTCTTCGTTTGGTGATATATTCCTCCATATCTTCAGAGGTGATCAGACCCTCACTCAGTAATATCCTTCCATTAAGCTCACAGGATCGGAATAACCAATCCCATATCTACATGGTAAAGTGAAAAAGGACAGTCATAACTTTTAAACTGCTAAAACAAGGATATATCATGAAGGGTGAAGAGAGATTCACCTGAATTGGTCTTAGCCGCTGGATGGTTTGCATGAATGTCTTCGATCGATGCAACACAACCCTTCTATGCTTATTATGACCATGTTGCTTCTCTGCAGGTTCAGTCGTAGCACTGTACCTTACCTTATTCTGGCCAGTCTCACCCTTCTGGATATCTGCTTTTCGGTATTTAGGCCTGTCTGTCGAAGTGGTTACTGACTAAATGCAAAAATCTCTATGCATGGAGGCAATGCCATGCAAATAAGCAGGCAAGTTTCAAGAGAAAACTGCCATTTGGTGGAAATAGCTGTTGAAACATACCTTGGAAGACATGAGCCTTCTCTTAGGTAAAGCAAATCATTGGTGTATTCATCAAAAATTGCTACTGCTGAAATCATGTATGCCAGTCCCATTTGGAAAGAAGCTTCCTGCAGACAATCATTCGGGCATATATAACTAACAATTCACGCCAAGCATACTCTTATCTTACATATGAATGCTCTTCTTTTTGCGGTACATATGAGTGCTCTGTAAGGACAATTTCTTCATCAGAGAACACTCTAAACACACCTGATAAGCAATCAGTCCTGCATGAAAACCGAACAAGAAGCTGCTGAAAAATGAAGCTATTACTCCCCCAATCACAGCAAGCGGCCATAGTATAATGGCCAAACCAGCAAAAGGCACACAGACAGTTTCTAGAAATGGCCCTTCCCTTCCAACTAGATCCTCGCATAATCTTTGCCATCCTTTCAACAACATGCAGGGGCTTTTCCACAATGCCACTGCACTTATCATTAGTACATCTACTGGGACAGCGATACAGACAATGAGTGCACTTCGTGGAAGATAAGACAACCTTCAAGAAAAACACCAAATTGTATCACATAATTACATATAAGTATTCCTACCACAGTACATGCCTAGAGGTTGCAAATACAGTTTGTCAGAAGATATGCATCATTAGCATTGGGTTCTGAATGATATGTGACATGCGCTGGTATCTGATTACTAAAAAGAGGGAAATGGAAACTTAAAACATACTTGATGTCAAGAGGGGTTTCATCATCCCCCATTTTCTCAATGAGATCATCCATGAAGGAGAAGTACGAGTGGAAGCAGAAGTCAGTGACATCGCGAACGACCGTGCAAGCCCCAGCTATTGTGCCAGCAGTTCCATCCTGAAATGCGGTGATTTTTTAACACTATTCATGACAGTTACCCATAAAGAAAATCAAGAATCCTATCTGAACTTCAACGGGCACAACACGCATACCAGAAAGCAATGAGCCAGCTTGTCCGTGACACCTTCGCCAACAGCCTCAAAGGTTGCCATAAGGGGAACGAAAACTCCATAGCCTATACCACCCAGCAGGCTCCCAACAATAGCAAGCACTGGCAACAGGAGCAGGGGTAATGGCAACAATATTCCAATAAGGATCTTCAACACTAGCCCGATCCTCTCGGTTCTGCAAAATACATCTTTTTAGAAATTAAAGCTTCTCTTTGCATTGTCTTATCCAAGAGAAGGTTAGCTAATACCAGTTCCACATCTCATTGAATCATAATAAACAATCTGCTGCTAGAATCGTGTCAAATTTGCCAAAGTGGAAGAAGTTACCCTACTTGAGCACGCAGTAGTATGTCCAGATGAAATGTGCAGGCCACAGACCAATGATTACCGCGGAGTTCCCAAAGAAAACAATGGCGGCCGCAACCGGGCCGATCAGGACAGCTGCAGGAAAAAAAAACAGTAAACCGTTTACGTAGATCATTAACACAGTCTGAACCACACATGACACATCATCATAAATTGTAAACTCTAAGCAAGTGCTGTAATTATCTACAAGGTATTACAGGGCTGTATGCCACATCTGCTGTTACCTTTGACGGAGCCCAGGAGCAGCAGGAGGATGAAGAAGGGCAGGAAAGACACCAAGCTCCAGAGCTTGCTGAGAAAGCCCACAGGGACCTGCATGGATCCCAGCTGATCGCCGCGTGGGCCAAGAGCACAGCTGCCTCCTAGTTGCTCCTGCAGGCTGCTTCTTCTTCCTCTGCCCGGGAGAAAAGGCAACAAGAACAGCGAAGCTCTGAAGCAAGTAAACGACAGGTAGAACCGTAGAACAAGAGACGACAGGCCAAGGGGTTGGGATTTGGGAAGAAGAGGTGGGAAGCCTGGAGGCTGGAGCGGAGGTGGACAGAGAATCAGGGGCGGTGTGCCGTGGAAGCGCTAGGACTCGACGCGTGTTGGTTTGCATGGGCCACACACTCCTGAATCCTGCCATTTTCTATTGGTGGTACCGTGGTGTCGGCCCACCTTCCAGCGCGGCGTGCCTTCCCATGACAATGCAGATTAAGCCGCTGTTAGTTATCAGAGATTCAGAGACCATTATTCCGGATCAAAATATGTAAGTGATTACCAAAAAAAAAAAAAAACTAGGAAAGATATGTAGCATAGAACTTCGAACAAATCATGAAGTCATACAGCGAGTCATTCTGGTTGCTGACAGACACGGCTGGATAAAGCATGCCACCAGGAGCATTTGCCAGAATTCAGAAATGCGGAGTGCATATTTCCAGGCTCAAGCATCTTGGCACAAGTTAGAAAGATAAAAGCATAATAAAGCAGGGGAATCAAATGCCACCCTCTTAATTATTTTCTCCCATGGATAACAAACTGAATAATATGGCATGTGAACATACAGCAGCTGGGAGAGGACTACATGCTACAACAATGCCATATTGCCATACATAATTGGCCCAAAAAGCAGAGGTAAAATGGGTATGTTTAGAGTAGTTGTTTCCTGCAAATTCTGCTCATGACCGTAAATGGTGGCGCTAAACTTGTACAGAGTCAAGAAACAAAATGCTACTTGTTCAGATAGGCCCCAGCTTGCCCATGGCCTGATTAGAGAGCTATCTTATGTGGATGATCATCTTGTTGAAAAAATCCTTGTTCTCAGGAAAATACTCCAGCAGCTCGTCTTTGGTTACCCACGCATAGTCCTTGCATTTTCCAATATGATATTTTGTTGAGCCAACCACTTGTGACTTGAAAAAGAAACGCTGTGACAAGCATAACGGGATTAAGGATACAGAGAATGGGCTATGAACAGATCTTCCTAGCATACAAAGTCTAAGCAGAACAATGCAAAAGCCAGTGCTAAGTATGAGCAAACCATGGCAAGGATATTGATAAATAAATTTCATTACAGCATGCAAACTAAAATGTATTGCACAAAGTCTTGACTGGTAGAATGAATTAGGCACCTTGAATGATGAAACACTTGAATCCGGTTGTTCAACCACCATATGAGCCATTGGAGCATTGCCAACGAAGTATGCATTGTCAAGTCCACCAATAACAGATTTTAATGCAGTCTCAGCACACTGAAATAAAATCCAAGTACATATGAAACAGGTTCAAAAACAACTTCAAACCAGTCAAAGAAAGTAGAGCACGACTACAGCATGAACTGGTGGATATTTCATCTGTATTTTTTAGAATATCATACCAATCGCATTGTTTCTTCATTTTCGTATACTTTTTCTGGAAAATGCCAGACAGGCTTTCCATCAGGAGCTCCATAAGCATTGCCATACAGGAGGAGATAAAGTTTATTATCAAGAGCTCGTTGTAGAGACCTACATAAAAGAATAGTTTAGTACAGGCTTGAAAAGTGCAACGCTGACAGACTAACAAGTGCATGGCTCCATGATGTAATTCATAAAATGGATTCAACTTTCAGTGCAATTCTATGAAGCAATGATTGCAGTGTGAAACAAGAGTCCCTTAATTACATCGAGTACAAAGTTGCAAATGAGAAATAGCTAATACTGTCATTCTACGAAGAAGCAACAAGATCAATGGATGATGTAGCAAAGAAAGATACACAGATGCTCTCCAGTTTCAGTTTCAGCCGACAGATTGTATGATGATTGTGGCTAGCAACCTTCAAATATATTGTTTTACCTTTACTTTGCTATTTGATGAGAAAGTAATTTAAAGATTTGGACACCTATAACTGAACCACATAGATCCTTAAAACTTGTATTATGGGTATGTGGGTCGCAATCAGCAAGTGATTTCAACTGACGCTATATATGAACTTTGCTAGTCACAATCTGTCTTCCACTATATGTGTTGAATTGCATAGCAAATGCAACTGTAACTTAGCTGCAAATCGTGCAAGCATTTCAGCTAATTTCTTTTTTTTTTAAAGATATTTCAGCTAATTACTATAGCAATCCAAAAAAATACAGGACATCTTAGTGTCAGTTAGCACATGTTTGCATAACTGTAGAGTAACAGATACATAAAATGTTCACAAGACATGCTAGTCCTGAGGTGCAACTACCAATGCTAGAACCAAATATACAAGTTCGAAACTTACTTCTGGTCATTTGCTTTGTCAGCCTCTGTGATTCTTGGAGCAGGCACATAATCAATATGATAATCACCCTTACCCCTAAAAAACAAGAGTTATGATATGCTATCAGAAGATAACTTTCACCATGTACGAAGTACTACTTTCTGGTGCAGGCTTTTGCTGTTCATGCGGGTCATGCCAAATTAATATGAAATGGGATCTGCATCATTTACGGGCACTCATTCTAAAGCTCCATTCTAGATCACTATCAGCCATCTCTTTCAGGTTTCAATGACTCTGGGTTTATGGCATTACATGGATGTGAAATCTCCTTTCAAGGCTACTGATTGACAACTCATAAGCAACCATTCAAACTCTGGAAGTTATAACATGACCCGAGGCTTGTAATACTTGGTTCACATGATACAGCTGTACCATTAAACACCACAGACCATAGAACACTACAAAAAGAAAGCGAACCTACATTCATATTTACCCACAATTCGGAACTACTGTTAAATGGCAAAAATACTATTGAGATAGTTGCCTCATATATTTACTCTGCTTCCCATGTTTACTGTGTTAATCCAAATACTTATAAAGACAATGCTCAGCAAATGATGTTCCATTTGCACATTGCCACTTGGTATGGGCACTAAATAATGATACTTTTTACCATCTTGCAAATTCAATTGTGCTATTCCAAGCTCTTATGCCAATGCACTACAAAACCGCCCTCATCACATTGCACACAAGAATCTGCTAGTCAGGAATGGTAGCGAAAAAGACCAAACACGCGATGGGGAAATGGACCACCTTGCGTCGGCCTTGCCGAGGACATCATCGGGGTACTGCCGCCTGTACTGCTGCCTCCACCGAAACCTAGCAGAGAAACGAACCATTCCCACGCGAAACCAAATCAGTATAAGGAGGCAAGATCAGAAAAGGCCGCTGCGGAACAGAGACGAGCGGATCTGGCGTACGAGAATTCTTGGAAGGCGTAGACGACGGGGTGGATCTTGGGGATGACGACGGGAAGCCGCTCGAACAGGACCGACGCCACGAGCTTGCCGCCGTCCCCTCCCTTCGCCGCCGCCGGCGCAGCGGCCGCTGAGGAGCTGAAGCCTCGCGGCTGCCGGAGCAGCGAGCGGAGGAGAAGGCTCGCCGTCGCCGGCGATCGGGACAGCATGGTGGAGAGCGGCGGTCGGGGTTCAGGGGCCGCGCCGCAACGGGTGGTGGATGGGAGGAACTGGCGGAGGAAGAACCCTGCCTAAACCGTGGTTTCGTGGGCCTTCTCCTACAGTCCTACGGGCCGCAAGCCTGCAAACATCTATGCTCTCTCACTTTCTCTTCCCTTTTTCCCATTTTATTAAAAAACTTTATACCTCTGGAAAAAATAATAACTTTACACGCAAGATTTGGCACGATTCAAATAAAACGCGCATACAAACCATCCAGATATAATGTTTTAAATCAATATGCCCATATGCACGGGTTGTAAACACAATTGTCGTACTCAATTTTCTCTTTGCAAATAGAATCAGCTTTAGATAAAAAATACTTTTATCTTTTGCCTTCCAACTTTAGATATACTAGAATTAGATAAAAATACTTTTATATCTTTCATAAATATAGCAAGTGTCGTAAAATACTTTGCAAGATGGATTAATTACTTTTAAAAAGGTATATTTACGACACTTGCTATACTAGATATAGATATGTATTGTGGACAATGTTTAGTCAAGTTTGTATAATGAGCAAAATGGTTATGAAATATGAACTCGGTGTATGCATAGTAAGACATTTTATTGGAGCTAGACGCCAACATGAGCGGCAACTTGCTCTGCTTTGACGGGAAGATCTATCTCGTCTCGGCAGTAAGGCATCATCGTGCATGTATTTCGCAATCATCACCGCTCGCGAGGTCTCCTCCTGCTCCGTTCAACAAGCTCCGTGAACATCAAGGTCGGCACGTCCGATAAGCTTTAAGTGGGATCTTTGTGAAGAGTAAGAGGTACATTATTAGAAATTCACTTATGTCTGTTAATTGATCGTGTCTCATATCCTTTATAATAATATAGAATTATAGCTTTACTAATAAATTTTCTTTACAAGTTGAAGTTCCAGTAATAATTGTGTTAATTACCTTTTTTATATTAAATTTTTATGACACGTCCATGTCGGCATGTGCACCAATGCTACTCTTCTTCTTCTATACTAAAAAGACGAAATATTGTTTCGTCAATCGTCTTTCATCAAATATTGTGGACTCATTGGTCCGACAGGTGGGCACACTGATCATGTACGTCAACGATCATGACTTTTTCTTACGCTATACTCCCTCCATACTCGAGGAAGTCGTTTTAGACAAAGTTTGAATCAAACGTTGGGAACATAAATCATGAATATCTTTTAAGTTATTGTTTAAAAATGTGAAACCATATGAACATATTTGTCTTGAAAAATAATTTTTAAAAATATAAATATATCAATTTTAATAAATATTTATGTTAAAATAAGAAGTCAAAGTTATACTTTAAAGACCGTGCCTAAACAACTTTCGGGAGTATGTAGTCAAGACTATTTTTTACGCTATATTTTTTAAACACTGCCGTGCCCCTCCGCCAGTAAAAACAAAATAAAGAAGGATAAAAATAAGAAAATATCTCATGTTGAAACAGATTGTCAGCCTATGGTCAAGAGTCCCACTCCTTCACTCCAGCCGGCAATGCTTCTTCTCCTGCGTAAATCCGTTCCCCTCCGCTTTTTTTCACGCCGTCCTCTCAATCCCTTCTTCCTCCCGCCGCCATCTCGTCCCCGCCGCCTCCCGCTCCTCCCACGCGCCGCCATGGGCTCTGTAGCTGGCGACGCCGCCCGCCTCGCGTACCCGACGGCCCGCCGCGACGATTCCGTCGTCGACGACTACCATGGGGTTCAGATTCCCGATCCGTATCGCTGGTAAGTAACCGACCGCGTCCTCTGCATAGCCGAAGTTTTGCTCGCTTGTGGTTACGCCTTGCTTGCGCCGCGCAGGCTGGAGGACCCGGACTCGGAGGAGACGAAGGAGTTTGTGGCGAAGCAGGCGGAACTGGCTGAGACGGTCCTCGCCGGGTGCCTCGACAGGGAGAACCTGCGCCGCGAGGTCACGCGGCTGTTCGACCACCCCCGCCACGGCGCGCCGTTCCGCCGCGGGAACAAGTACTTCCACTTCCACAACTCCGGCCTTCAGGCTCAGAGCGTACTCTACATGCAGGTATGCCACGGACTTTCCTTCGCCTGAACTGAAGCACCGCACGGTAGATCTGATGTTTAGAGCTATATGGGAAAAATAAGGTTGGAATAAGGGAAAACAACTTGTTGCACATAATTTACTTGATTGCATAAGAAAAATCGCGCCACATGTCTTAACGTCTCTTTGTGATTGACATATTGTGGTGATCTTATTTGGTGGAAGAAATTTAACATTTTAACTGTTTGTTATAAGTGCACGTACATTGCTACAGGCAAACAAAAATTGAGAAGATGCTACTAATCAAGCGCATGATATTTTTCAGGCGACCAATCTCATTCGCCCATTAGCCATCCAATGAAAGATCATAGCCGTACTTTTTATTGTCTTCTGCTGTTTCATATCTGCTCACTCTCTTGCGTCTGTGCCCCCACCTCCCAGCTGCCGCCGGACCTGCACCCGCCACTCTCACCGTGCTAAACTCCATCTTTTAAGAGCGTGCTATACTGAATATACCAGTAAGGCCATGAATCTAACTTTTGAAGAAAACATCCATTCAGATTAGAAGCAATGCAAATAATCAGGGAAACACATGTATTCAACATTGGTTTGAATTAATAAATGTGAGGAACCGTACCATTAGAATAGAAATAAGTAGGAAAATATATCAGACTCAATGACCCTTCCAGTCATGACTTCGCGTCCTAATTTGCCATTTATAACTAAATAGCAAGTTTTGATTGTATTTTAAAGTCATTGGACAGATCAATGGGCTCCTTATCGTGGCAGATCACTGCACCTGATTCTCTGCAATTCACTGATATAATAGCATACCTCTAGAACAGCAGTGGACCTTCTTACTTCACCCCTAAATGCGGCCATCTACAGCCTGAAAAATATCAGAACAATTTTTCTAGAAGTGTTCTTCTTTGTTCAGCTGCCCCAACTGCCATAAGCCCTCGCTGCGTTGCTCAACACACCAGCCCTATCGAACCAATATGAATGAAGCATTGTGAAGAAACAAACATGTGCCAGACGATTTGGCATTTTGGCTGCACAAACCAGAACTATCTACAATGCTTAGTTAGCTCCATGCATCATTTAGGCAGTTAAGTAAGGGATGCGCATAGGAACATTGTCTAATAACAAAACACGGCATCCATAGAAAAATAACATGATGATTTACTTGAATATACATCACAAATAGACACTAAAGCTTTCGGAACATCCCTCAACAACACCCCTCCCCATGCGTTCTTAGGCGCATGTCACATGGTGGTTGGAGGTGGCCGCCAACATGGTTTTGTTATAATCGCGATAAGCATTGATGTCAAAGGAGACAAAGATTGAGACAGTTTTGAAAATTTAGTGTTAAGATTGTTCAGCGTAATGTAATTGTTCTCCTTTGGTATGCTAATAGCGAGATTAATGGAGTTTAAATGTGTGGTATGCTAACATTGCAGGATCATTTGGATGGAGAGGCAGAGGTTCTTTTGGACCCAAATACTCTAAGCAAAGATGGGACAATTGCTCTTTCAACATATTCAATTAGCGAGGATGGAAAGTACATTGCTTACGGGTTAAGTGAAAGTGGTAGTGACTGGGTCTCCATTCATGTGATGAGTGTTGCTGACAAGCAGCCTATGCCTGACAAGTTGTCCTGGGTAAGCAGTTGCAACTTGCCACTAGACTGCCATAGGCATAGTTTTCCTTTGTGTAAGTAGCAGTACAATAGTGCCTACTTGTTGGTTCTTATCGTGGCTATTCTCGATGCAGGTGAAGTTCTCTTCTATCAGCTGGACTCATGATGGGAAAGGGTTTTTCTATGGCCGGTATCCAGCACCAAGGTACGCCTACTGCTTTTTTGTTTCCAAACTTAGCAAGTGACTTTTCCAGCACCCATGCAGACACCTACAGATTGTTATTGGTTTTTCTTATAGATATCTAACACAATGTGACAAAACCCAAATTTCTAGGCATGAAAAGGCTTGATAATGTTGTATGAACATAAAAAAGATCGATAAAAAGAGAACCACAAGTCAATTCAAACATTGCAATTAATGTATACACTTAGATCTAGTTCCCTCTGTTATCCGTGTTGTTTGCCTCACATCGATCTTAATACCAGTTTCTGCAACTACCAAAGGAAAGCACAACAGTATTCTTGGAAGAGAGTTCTTGAGCAGAATCATATGTTGTATTTGGGGAAGAATGCCCTTCATCACTTGTCTTTTCCCATCATTTTGTTTCTGCAGAGAAGGAGGGGAACTGGACGCTGGAACTGAGACAAACATCAACCTTAATCATCAGATATATTACCATGTTTTGGGATCCGATCAATCAGAGGATATATTGTGCTGGAAAGATCCTGAACACCCTAAGTATACCTTTGGCGCCTCAGTCACTGAAGATGGACAGGTAATTTGTTCTTGCTCATGTCATTTGTACAAGGATGCTGTATAAATAAAATTAAATGGTGTACTTTGCTTATTAATTTTCTGATCTAAAAATCTTGTTTTTTACAGTACATCATATTGGGCACCTATGACGGTTGCGACCCTGTCAATAAGTTATACTATTGCAAAATTGCTTCTCTACCTCGAGGAATTGAGGGCTTCAGAGAGAGTGAGGAAATGCTTCCGTTTGTCAAGCTTATTGACAACTTTGATGCTCAATATCAAGTTGTGGCCAATGATGGTGATGAATTTACATTTTTGACCAATAAAAATGCCCCTAGGAATAAGCTGGTAAGGGTAAATATCAAGAACCCAGAACTGTGGACTGATGTTCTTCCTGAACATGAAAAAGATGTGCTTGAGTCAGCCGACGCTGTTAACAATAACCAACTCTTGGTGTGTTATATGTCAGATGTTAAGCATATTCTGCAGATAAGAGATATTAGTACTGGAAATTTAATTCATCAGTTGCCTCTAGAGATTGGTTCTGTTTCAGAGATCTCCTGCAGAAGGGAAGATAAGGAAGTATTTATTGGCTTCACAAGCTTTCTTTCTCCGGGTATCATTTACAGGTGTAACTTAGCACCGACAATCCCTGAAATGAAGATGTTTCGGGAAATTTCAGTTCCTGGATTTGATCGCACAAGTTTTCAGGTCAAGCAGGTAGATACCTTACCTGTACAAATTTACCTCCAGCCTTTGAATTTTCAGCTATGGTTCCAGACATCAATAACTTGAACTTTTATCAGAAGAATAATAAGTAGTTTTGATCTTAAGTTCATGTGCTCTTCTTTTTGCTGGTTTGAATAAATATTGTTTCTAAATGTAATGTTTCAATTTACCACTATTCTTTTTGCCTTACTCAGGTTTTTGTCTCTAGTAAGGATGGGGCCAAAATTCCCATGTTCATAATGTCTAAGAAAGATATCAATCTTGATGGATCACACCCAACTTTGCTATATGGTTATGGAGGATTCAACATAAGCATAACTCCTTCATTCAGTGTTGGTCGTGTTGTGCTATGCAAAAACATGGGTTTTGTTGTCTGTGTAGCAAACATTCGGGGCGGCGGAGAATATGGGGAGGACTGGCACAAAGCCGGAGCACTTGCAATGAAACAAAATTGTTTTGATGACTTTGCTGCTTGTGCTGAATTCCTCATTTCTGGTGGTTACACCAGTTCCAGACGACTATGTATTGAAGGCGGAAGCAATGGTGGTCTTCTGGTTGCTGCTTCCATTAATCAAGTAATATAGTAAACTCTCATTTAGAAATACAATGCTTCATGAACTTGTATTTTTTTTTATCTCATCATAATGAGTTTAACTCATATACTGTATTGCAGCGGCCTGATCTCTTTGGTTGTGCTCTTGCTCATGTTGGTGTCATGGACATGCTCCGTTTCCATAAGTTCACGATTGGTAAGTCTAAATTTAGTCTCACATAAACCCTCTAAATCGCCCCCCCTGTTGCTAATCTCTTTCTTTTAGAACTCCTGAACTGCTACTGTCTGCCGTATATGGCAGCAGTACAATGAGTAGAAGGGCAAAGCATGCCCTGCTGTATGGTACATAATATTAGGTAGTTGGTAGAAGTACTCAATGTAGTTTGTACCTAGACTTGACTTTGCTATTTATAAAGTAGATGAGCAGCTGCAGCTCATAGCAGTTCAGCAGCACCAATTGAACCTATGCAAAAGAGTTTGTGTGTGCCTGCTCTCTCTCTCAAGGTCTAGGAGTGTCAGGTTCAGGCAGTGTGTAGGTTCATTCCTATTAGTGCTAGCTAGATTTTAGCTTGTAAAGAGGATAATATGCAGATCGTGTGGGCATTGACTGCATTAACTAGGAGGATATCATGGGCAGGTGCGCAGCCCTGTGCCAGCTATACAGCTATATATATGCGAGAAAAGGATGAAGGCACTGGCCTGCATCAAACAAAAAAACATGTGTGTTGCCGTATTCTTATGTGTGTGCCACCAGAGAAGAAATGCTAGTGAGGTAGTGCACCATCTGGAGGCCTGACTGCCATTGGTCTTCAACTACTATGGACCACTGAGCATGCAAGATAGTAACTTTGGCTCCGATGCTGATGGCCATGAGGGAAGGCATCTTCACTGTGGCTGCTGGTTAACCTTCAGCCGTCACCCCCATCTTTATCTCTCCCTTAATCTCTAACCTCACAATCCACATATCTCAAGCTTCACATCCTCTGTTATTATTATGTCTAGCCTTGGCTCCTGTGTTGGCTGAGGGAATTTACCAGTGCTATTACATACTGCCCATGAGATAGCGTGCAGCATCTTTTCAAGCACAGCTCCTTGACATTAGTGTTTTGTTCCATTCGGAGTCCAGCATATCCAACAAGATCCATGACCATCTTTTGACACACCAGTTTCTGCTCCTTATCATTTCTGTTTTCTGCCATTCCTAGTCCAACATATTCAGCAGGATCCATGTGCTGATAAGAAGTGACGGATATCATCCATATGATTCTAAGAAACGATGGTAGGGCCACTTTGAGTTTCGACCTGTCACAAATTTCTTGGTGGTTTCTCAAAAATGGGAGATGAGGGAATGCAAACTCGGACCATTTCCAATTTTCCCTTGTTTTCAGTTATGCTGTTGATTAGCTATCCCGTTACCATATTGTTAAGAATTAACAGTTGATGCTTATTGTTTTGCATAGGCCATGCCTGGACTACAGACTATGGTTGTTCAGATAAGGAAGAAGAGTTCCAATGGCTCATTAAGTATGTCTGTTTCTGACTTCTGTCATTTCCAGCATCATTATATACAACTACTTGAGTTGCTGCGTTACTTTTCTACCGGCATTGGACTGATTGCTGAGAGGCATTCTTGGAAATATCAAAATGAAACTTGACATTGTGATTATCCTAATGAACAATCATGTTTGGCTTTTGTTCTTAGTTTTAGTCTATTGAGTTCATCCTGATCTTTTTGCTGCCTGCTGCTCTGATGAACATAAACACAGATACTCTCCCCTTCATAACGTGCGGAGACCCTGGGAGCAAAGCTCTGGTGACCATTCCCAGTATCCAGCGACCATGTTGTTGACGGCTGATCATGATGACCGTGTTGTGCCATTGCATTCACTGAAGTTATTAGCAGTAAGTTCATTTTTATATTCTCTCTCTCTGAGTTCTCATTTGGAACGAAAATGGCTATTTATAGCTGTAGATCGAAGAAATAATTATCTTATTGATAGTAGTGATGCAGCAAAGTATTGACTTTTTTCCTTGTCGTGGAAAATCTTCTACTGATCTTTCCAATATTGTTAGAAATTAGGAAAAAATTCTATGATCTATGTTACTACTGTTCCAAAATGTAGGCCGATTTAGTTGTCTCCTAAGTCAAACTTCTCTAACTTTGATCAAGTTTATTGGAAAAAATATACTAACATGTAAAATACCAAATAAATGATTTGTTTGAAGTTAGATTCAATGGTGAACTGTATCTCTTTGTAAAGCCAATCTCTCACAAAAGTTGTGTTGCAAACGGTTTGCATTTTGCTAGCAATGGAGGCAGCCCAGGGCAGCAAGTGTGTAAGATGCACATTAGGCTGCAGCAGGCTTGGCTGCCGTGCCTACAGCTGAACCATCTGTAGCCTTCCGATGTTCTTCCTCTTTTCGAGCATAGTTTTTGGCCATGCCTGCTGTTTTCTTTTCATGATTTTATCAGCAACAATTACTATTCAATGAAAATCCAACATTATATGAATCGTTGTTTCTGAATCAGTTTTATAAGAGTTTAGTTATAAATTTTATTCCAAGTGCTATCTTATACAATAGCTGTTTGATATTCTGTAATATGTTTGATATTCTGTAATATGTTTAACTTATTTGCTTTTACGTTCTTACTATACGTCCATTGCTATCCATAGACATTGCAGCATGTCTTGTGTACGAGCACTGAGGACTCCCATCAGACAAATCCAATAATTGGTCGCATAGACCGCAAGTCAGGGCATGGAGCTGGCAGGCCAACTCAAAAAATGGTTCGTGCAACTACTTCTCTGAATACTCTACCTTGGCTTTAAGCTCAATAATTTATGTGATCTCCTGCCTTTTATTTCCAGATTGACGAAGCTGCAGACAGATATAGCTTTATGGCGAAGATGTTAGGGGCTCAGTGGACTGAATAATATTTTTTATCCAGCTTAATGTGGAGATGGTGAGCAAAATCACCCAATGCAGTAGAGGATCCCCTCGAGCAACGCTTTTCTGTTAGCTTGGATGATCACCTTCCCAATAGTTGCAGAGTATACGCTTCAGGTTGATACAAGGATTCAGGGAACATTATCCCACCAGGATACTGTTTGGATGGTCGAATTTAGTCCAGTTCATTTTTTTTTTTATGATCGGTTCACGGTATTGTGGAACGTTTCACGGGTTGCCAATTACTAGTTTTCTTGACGATTACTTGCCCTTTTGTGGTAATAACTAGTTTTGGCTGCTAGCTTCTTAGGTGGGTCTTATGCTTGCTGGCTTGCTGCTAAGTGCTAACCCTGATGAATTGATTGAAAACTATCACTATGGCAAAGTGTCTGCCGAGTGTCTGGGACACTCGGCGACTACCAGGCTTCCCGTAGTGATATATGGGCTCTAGATCGGTAGTTTGCTGGTAGTAAGCTTCAACGGTGACTACTCTATTATTTGGTTGGCCGTAGCACCTGAAAGTGACGTCTGATTTGATCTCAAAACTTGATTGGCGCTCGTACTGTTCCCGGATGGAAGTGGCTTAAGTTGGCTGACGAGGAAGATAGCGAGGGCCTCCTTGATGGAGTTTCATCCGGCTTCAGCTCCTTTTTACGTAACCTTGTAGTAATACTGCGTAGCAACAATGCTACAGTGTTGTTCCCGGCTGATACAGTTCTGCTATACTGATGCCCAAGCACCTGAAAGCCATACCAAACACAACCTAAGAAAACAATATGCTATTTTGCTGGTCTCTCTTTTTTTTAAAAAAAATTAAAGCAGAAGCACTGCTATGTGTTATGTCATATAAGAAGAAGAAACATTTGTACATAACGCGCCGAAGCGGACACAACCACACAATCCTCCAATCACAAGAACAAACGCACACGACACAAACACACCACCACTCCCGACCACTTGGGAGAGGAGTTCGAAGGAGGCCGTCGACACCTGCGCCGTCTTCGCCAACGCTGTGCCACTCCGAAGTCGCAGCCCGCTGCAAACACAAACGGCCGCCTGAGATCCTCCACCATGGGGCTATCATCTTCAGACCGCCCACACACGGTCGTCAATCCCTCTGCTCCCTTGAAACATCAGCGAACACTCCATCGTAGCACCAATAAAAACCACTGATCCTAGCCACTCTGCGTGGGGGCCTCGCCACATCCACCGCCTCACTCTCTGCCAAGGACTCAGATATCTGAGGCCGCTCATGAGAGTATCACCTCCGCCCAGCCGTCACCGAGTTCACCACTGCACCTTGCGCGGCAGGTCAAGCCCTCTAGCACCCATGGGCCCTCTACACCTCCTCGGCAACACGAACAAAGAGTGCATCCTCAACAACTCGCTACACCACAAACGACCTCCTCCGCCGCTACCTCAAGCCGGGACAAGACTCCAACTACGACGCCTCCAATGAGGTCACGACGCCAAGGCACCGTCGTCGCACGTCCACATATGGACGAGGTCTTCACCCCGAGAGCCCCACACGGCAGAGAGCCTGGTGCCTCGCCATGATGCCCTCAGTGGGGAGACCGACACCCCAAGGGCGCCGCCATCATGCCCACCGACGGACGCGTCAGTGAAGGCTTTCGCGTGAGTCCGCACCATGCTTGCCGCGTCGCCTGTGGCCGGCCGTAGCTGGCTGTGGCTGCCGTTGGCCGGCCGCCGCGTCGCTCGTGGTTGGCCGTGGCCGCCGTTGGCCTGCCGTGGCTGGCCATAATCGCCGTTGGCCGGCCAAAGCTGGCCGTGGCCGCCGTTGGCTGGGCGTGGCCGGCCGGCCGACGCAGCAGCCCTGCCAGGCCGTGGCCGGCCATGGCCGTGCCGCAGCCGCTTTCAGATCCGCTCCTGCCCGCCGCCTGACCACCTTCCCGCACGCACTCCCCGCCACACAACCGCTGGATCTGGGAGGGAGTAGCCCAGATCCGCGACCCCCCGCCGCCGGAGACGTCGTCCCTGCCGGCGAGCCCTACCAAGGCCAGGACGGCCGCCCCCGCCGCCGACCCCCGGTGGAGGGGGAAAGAGGCCGCGCCGCTGCCTTCATAGGGAGCCACTCGGACTTCCAGGACGCCCTCGAGCGGCGGCACGACGGCTGGAAGGAGCAGGGAAGGGAGGCGGCGGCGCTAGGGTTCCCCGCTCGAGTCGCCAGTGCGGGGCGACGCGAGCGGGAGGATGAAGCGTTTTTATTTTTGCTGGTCTCAGGTTTACGACTTACATGAAGAGCGTAGGGCCAACAAGAAGAGGCAAGAATACAATTTAACTCGCACATTAGCTAGTCATGAAAATATAGAAAAAATAGTCCACAATAATTGTTTTTAATGAACCACACAAGATAGTGGGTGTTTCATTGGTATAGCATGAAAAAACACACAAGACTACGCCCTAGAAGGCCATAGGCAGAAAAAGAAAAGAAATACAAAAAAAAAAACTCGTCCAATTCGATTGGGTCATCAACACGCGAAACTAATCTACACGCCAATCGGTTGGATTGGGACATCAACACGGCCGCAAACACTCCACTCGACAAAAGGCAAAAAAAAAAAGGAAGCTGGATTGAAGCCTAATCGCAGCGCCCAATCAACACGGCACGGCCGCAAACACTCCACTCAGCAAAAGGCTCAAAAAAGAAACCGGATTGAAGCCTGATCGCAGCGCCCACCAAACATAGTCACTCTCGACTAATCGCCGAAACTTCCTGTCGTGGCCCCGCGTTGGCAAGGCTCGAGAGAAAGCAGACCGCATCGTACCAAGAAAACCGCCGCCATGCAGGATCCTTCGCCATGATGCCATTGCAACATACACTCCACTTGACAGAATGATGAAAGGACCATGATGTCGTCTAGAGGGGGTGAATAGACGTACCTACAAATTTCACTGAAATGTAGCGGATAAAATGCATTGTTAGCCAAACTCGGCACTGCCGAGTTAACACACTCGGCACTACCAAGTACACAGGCACGACAGTCTATGTACTAGGCACTATCGGTTCTATAACTCAGCACTACCGAGTACATACAGAGCAGAATGAATGCAATATATCGAGTGCGAGTAAATTAGGACTAGTTCAAATCCCAAATGTAGAGGATGCTAAGGTGAAGTTCCTGAGTAGGTTCACAAAGTCTCTACACACACAGAAACAACAATCTCTCTTAGAACACAAGTGTTCAATGGAGAGCTCCTCAAATCCACGATACAAGATCAAGCACAAGAGACACAAGGATTTTTACCGGTAATTCAGACTCACTGCATGCACTACAACCGGCAAGATCAATGGTTTCTAATCTTCGTTTGAGGTTCTCCGCAAACCAATTGCAAATAAAGCCTACTCGCCAAGGTGTATTACAACCGCACCTTAGCCCTCCACTAAGAATGGTTCTCTTCAAAGTGGAAACCGACCTTTACAAACTTCTTGCGGCAGCTCACACAAATGAGTGCTCACCGGGCAACGCCTAGCCATCTAAGAGGCAAAGCGCCAAGAGTAGTTTTTGGACCAACTCAAATGCTCAAGATTTTGCTATGCTCTAGATTTCTCTCAAGCTATCTCTCTCAACCCAACACAAGAATATCACTTTGAATATTCAATCTCACAAAGAGAGGTTGGTGAGAGCTTACTTGGTTTTAACTTAGCTTAGAACCGGAAGGAAACACTTCAGCACCCTTAGAAGCAGCAACTAGCAACTCGACACTACCGGATTCACACTCGGAGCTTCGGGTTTTTAAATCAACTAACCGTTGGGCACATTCTCTATGTACCCGGCACTAGCAGCTGCATGGACTCGGAACTGTCGAGTACATGTGGCCAGAAACTCACATGTGTGCACATGAGGTTTTTGTGTCTCTCTCAACTTAGGTTATTTGAGCATTGAGACTGAACCAAAACACTATATATGCATTTCTCTTGATAGTACAACATACCTATACTCAAAGTCAAAGATATATTACAATTTCATCCATATGAGCTTCTCTTTAGAAAAATATGTCATGCCTTGATCTTTCGCAAACTGAGTTTGGATCCTTGAACTGAGCACAACTTCCTTGAGCTAGTGACTTGAACCTTTGTATTTGAATGAAAACCACTTCTAGTTCAATTTGCCTTCTTTCTAACTTGATTTTAGAATGATTGATACTTGCCCCCATACTCACACTCTCAATGATAAAGATTCATCAAGTTGAAATCTAAGAAAGTTTCGTCACCCTAGCATTGGTACCTCGGCACAAACCAATTGCCCCTCGCCAAGCTTAGTTCCTAGAAACACTACCCTGAATCTCAACTCTTCATCCTTGCATCACATAGAGCTTCATGTAGGTTTGTATCATCAATGAAGTCCATTTATCAATTTGACAATTTGATGTTATTCATAATCTTCATGTCTCATATGCAAGCCATTTATCAAGTATAGATAAATCATGTCCCATACCATTATGTCTCTGATCCATTTGCTCGTAGCTTGCATTTTTTTATATCACTTCTATTTTAACTAAATAACTTAAGTCTTCTCTTTGATAAATAGTATGGACAATCCCTTCTAGTACTATGTCACATTCAACATGCTTCACTTTGATATGAGCATAAATAGTTGCCATCAATTGCATATCTCAAATCACATATACTCATTGCTTGTTAATTTTCTCACTTTGATCATAGCCTAGTCAAATATCTTGTTGCATGAGCCTCTTTGCTTCACCACATGAAATATGTATTTTACAATCAATTCATTGATATCACAATAAATCCCTGGTCATGTAGTCAACAAGATCATTAGTTCTTTAATCTTGATGTCATTTAACTCACCAAAACCCACTATGGGTCTAAACGACGCTTTCAATCTCCCCTTTTTGGTGATTGATGACAACCCCTATTAAAGCATACAAAAGATATATCAATGAAGTCTTTGAATGCTCAGATTTAGAATGAGCTCCCCCTTAATATCTGCGATGTTTAATTTCGACAAACTTGGCATCAAATGCCAAATTGCACATATTCAAGAAAGCATGGAGCTCTCCCTAAATATGAGCATATGTGGGGTGTACTCTGTTCGCCTAAACGGCCGTTTAGTTTAAACGGTAAACAGAGGTCGACTGTGTCGTTTAGGCCCTAAATAACGAATTAAACGGTTGAACCGTTTAAACCGTATAAAATCATCTAAACCGTCTAAACACTCTCTAGTTAATCATGATTACATAAGTTAAATGATCATTTAATTTATAATTTAGTCAATAGGATGATTACAACTACCATAATGAACATCGTAGTAATTAAAATCGTAAGTATATGAAGTGTCGTAGGATATAGATTTCTCCCAAAAATATTATTTGGTAGAATACTTACTTTTTTAGATGTGCAAATATATATAACTTGTAGCAAGTTTGACATTTATGTTACTATGCAAAACCGTTTAGACCGTTTAAACGGCCTAAACGCTAAACAAATAGTGACCGACTGTTTACCGTTTAGGATAACATTGGGGTGCAAAACAAGTATGTAAACAAATAAGACGTGATGCAAATAACAATTATCTTACAAAACAAGAGAATAAAAGAAATTGTCAGCTCTGCCACAAATACACGACACTACCGGGTTGCACAACCCAGCACTGCCAGGTGCATTTAGCACATGCAAGAAAAATACAAGTATACTCGTGTACTCGGTAGTGCCGGGTTGGGAATCCAGCACTGTTTCGGGTATACAGAGTATCCAAGGCAGAGCTAAACTTAGAAACAACAATTCATCAATTCATGTCATTTCCTCATCAACAATGCATCAAGTCTCAAAATAAAGCATCTAAACATGGTTCACCACACAAATAGCACACACTACATGAATTCTCAAGTCCACAAGAGCTAAACTGAACTTATTACATTGCATGTGGCATACCACACCCAGACTCGGCACTGCCGAGTGTGGATACCAAGCACTACGTACAAATACCCAAAATATTTATCAAAAAACATGGCTATCCAAAGACTACACAAAAGTATATGTTTGACTCGACCCAACCTGATCCAACCATGTGACAGGTCAAGCGTGGGTCAAAAAATCTGACCTGATGGTCATCAGCTCGGACTAGAACGGCCAAACTTTTTTGATCCAAAACTTGAAAGAACCCGATCCGACCTGACAAGTGATCAGGTTAGGTGTTAAAAAAACATACAAATCGTATTAAGGGGCCATTCGAACCAAATAAAGTAGTATTAAGGTACTAAACCAAATCGCATAGTTTGCGAAGTGAATTGATCCAAGAAATAATTTACAAGTTGATCTCGACTTTGGCTACAATTGAGGGAAGTATTTTGAACCTTTTCTTCTTAAAATATGCATTTAACTAAATGTTATTAATTTAAATAAATTAATACGAATACAATCAAGTTTATGGATGGTATATAATAATATCAATATTGTTTTGTTGAGCTAAATTAAGAACACAAAACAATTCAAATTTTGTACTTCCTTTTTCACAATATATAGCATATAGGGAAAAGAATTATAGTCGAAAACTCTAAATCTCCATGAGCAAACGCACAAAGTCATTACCATCTAGAGCTCTTTAAGTAGAAAATTAGCATGGGAGTCTTATGCAATAATCAAAGTTTATACGAGAAAATAAAAAGAAAACTACTCGCGACCTCTAAGAGCGCTGAATTGAACAAATGAAATAATATAGTTTATATCAAAATGAAAAAATAAAGTTGGATGGAATAAATATATATAAATAATAAAAAATAAAGTTGGATGGAATAAATATATAAAAATAATAAAAAATATGGGGCGTTGTGAGGATCGAACTCACAACCTCTTAGTCCCGAAGCAAGAATCCTACCACTAGACCAAACACCCACCTGTTGGGAAGTGTGCAGTGGGATTATTTTATCCAAATAATCTTCAGTAGCAATTAAATCTTCGAGAATAATCACCCACCCTCTTCAAACGTTTCTGAAAAGAAGACGGAAAAACACTACTCAGTTCAAAGCGCTACTATGCTCTAAGCGCGATGAGTGCAGCGGAAGAAATAAACGAAATAATATAGTTTCTAATTAAAAAAGAAAACCCATTAAAGTTTCGGTTTAAGAATAAATAAGAAATAAACATGGGGTGTTGTGAGAATTGAACTCACGACCTCTTGCTCCCGAAGCATGAATCCTACCACTAGACCATGGTAGACCAAACACCCACATCTTCAAAACTGTGCAGCGGGATTGTTTTTCTTTAAAAACAAATAAACGAAATAAGATATATAGCTTCTAATAAAAATGAAAAACCCATTAAGGTCTCGGTTTAAGAAAAATAAATAAAAAAGCAGAAAATTAGGGGTGTTGCGAGAATCGAACTCGCGACCTCTCGCACCCGAAGCGAGAATCATACCACTAGACCAAACACCCGCTTCTTGGGATCCGTGCGATGGGAATGTTAATTAAACTATTCAGGTTAGGATTAGTTTAGTCGCAGCGGTGGCCGCGCCGCTGGCACGCGTACGTGTTCGCGCGAATGCTCTGCGCCCCCATGCGGGCGCACACGTCTCTCGACTCTTCCATATTCCGCCCTGCCGTGTCAACCAGCCGGATGAGCGGAGCTAGTTAGTAGTGAGGAGGCCAGGACGATGTCGGTGGTGGTGCGCGGAAGCAGCGACACCCTCGCCGCCGCCGTCCTGCGCCGGCGGGCCATGGGGAGTTGGGGACCGTGGCGAAGGGCGCCGCCCGCGCCGCCGTGCACGGCTCGCGGTCGCCGGCGAACACGGCCGTCGAGGTGCGTATACGGAACGCCGTACCCCTGCGCGCGCATTTTCGCGTCGTCGCGCTGACGTGGCGCTGTCGTGCAGGGCAGGGAGGAAGCGGAGGAGGCGATCGAGAGGGGGAAGGAGGAGAAGCACAAGATGAGGGATCAGGTGGAGGCCAAGGTTGCCGACGCGGACGCGCAGATCGGCTCTGCTTCCCCCCCTGCTCCTCCTCGTCACAGCAAATCAGACAAGTGACCGGCCGGCACAAGCCACAAGCCTCGGCCTTGTCGCATGCGTGTCTTCTTTTTGTGTTGGGTTCTGTTTAGTTCGCTCAGTTTGTTCGGGTATGCAGGACTAATACAGACAGTCACTCTTGGAGTGTGATAGACACCTGCTGAGTACTCGTGTAAGCGTGTGTGACTGTAACCCACTCAGATGACAGATCCATGATCTTGCGGACGCATCAGCTGCTTCTCATCACTTGTGGCAGCTACCGTCTGACTTTGCAGGCAGTAATCGGAGTGATTGGCAGCGTGTGCGCTCGAGACTCATTATTTGGTGCCAAAAAAAAGTGAGCATCATTTTTCTTTTTGTTAATGTTCAGACATTTGCGCTACTCTGTGCTTTCAGCAGTATACTTGGATTAGAGCATCACCAGCGGACGCGGCAACAGACACGCTATCGGCATATTTAGCTACTACGCGAGAAATCGAGACTCCAGCGGAATAGCCAACAGCGTCGCCAACCCTGTAGACACGCCATCGAGTGAGGATGGGCAGCCAAATTTGGCTGGCTTGTGCGACTCGCCGTCCTCTGTTCCTGTCAGTCTGACAACTAGGCCCGGCCTCTATTCAGGTTGTTTGGCTCAAAACTTTGTTCCTCTTTTCTTCTTTTAATAAATTCAAAAGACGATAATGTCGAGCTTCTTAAATAACGTCTATTTTTATGATGATATAATAAGTAACAAAGAACCCATTTTAACTAGTTTCAATTCAAAAACTCTCAAATTTTAAATTAAAATTCTCGAAAGTTCACTGGTTTGTGTACATTATTTGAACTTTAGGGCATCGAATTGATTTAAAAAAAAATCATGAAACCCCATGTTGATCATGTTAGTTTGAATACCAATATAATATAGTAGATGAATATGATATAGAGCATGCTGAAATATGGAGAGAATCTTATGGAGTGGATAGATATGGAGGGTCAAATTTGGCGATTCTGCTGGAGATGCTCTTATACTATCAAACTTTGAACGTAAACGATATGTTCGGTTTGAGGAACGAAATGAAATGATCCAGAATCACCTCACGAATACATGATTGCTTTAATAATAAGTAATGTCTCTCCATCGAGAACTCATGTTTACCCATGGACTCTGGATTGTTCCAGCCAAAAACCGCATACAAGGACGAACACGCTATAATTTTCCATCGGGATGCTTCGGAATTTCAGATTGGACCTGGGACTCGCTTGAGGCTGACCCCTAAATTCCGGCATCAGCATGGCCCAGCAAGGCTTCAAATGAGGTTATAGACCGTACCCTGAAAGAAGTCAAGAATTGAACTAACATTGGGCGAGCCGAACCATCTAGAATGATTACTTTAGTCAGCACTTGCCCTTCTTCAATTATTATCACCTGGCCACATGTTTGGGCAACCGCTCCTTCAGTCCACATACAATTCATAGTACCAGAGAATCTGGCCTAGCCTGCTCTCACTTGCACAGGCGAAACGGGGACGGAGTAATTACCTCTGACTGATGACTTGAGCAACCAAACCTCATTCCACCCTCACTTTGGGATAAGACGTTTAGGAATGTCACGCCAACACAACCGTTTAGGAATGTCATGCCAGCATCATGGCATCAGTAGACATTGCTCCAACAAAATCGTAAAACGCCACTTGATTCAAAGTGTAACTTGTCAGATACACTCAAGCAGATCATCTATCAGTATTGCATATTTACAATATACTATATCTTTTATTAACAAAACCTTTCTTTAAACTAAGAACTGGAGTCAATAACAAGACACTCGAGAACTCTCCAGTCCTGGTGGTTTGCAGGGTACAGTTATGTACAAGCCAAAACCTGATCTCTTGAAGAGTTACTACAATGGTTCCACAAAATGAATATGTTGGTGGTTAGAATTGTTCCTGGATCCTTTTCTGACTATTCTTCCAGAGGACGACACTACCTCATAACAGTTTTAGCTACAAAGTCACAATCATACATACTTTTTTGCAGAAACAGATACCTCCTAGGGGTATAAAATCTAAGGCAAAGAGCGACCAATCACAACAGAGCAAAACTAAAAAGGTTTCTAGCAAAGTTATGAAGGGAAATAAAAAGTATGTAACATGAAACATTTATGTTCAAGGTTTACCTGACATAGGCTGTAAATATCAGCATCCACATATGAAGTCCAGTACTGGTCTCATTGCACTATTTTTCAGCTTTTAGAGTTTCAATTCCAAATATGGAAACAAACGCTTCAGCATACATATAGAGCAGTCACAAAAATTGTGGGAAGAACAATCAGTACCTACCTGAGATTTTTTTTCCCATGTAAAAAGGAAGATTGTAGGTTTCCAACAGAGCTGTTACAGCAGAGCAGAGACTTAAACAAGTGCGACACTTCAATAAAACCCATTGTACAGTAATAAATAGCAAAAGGGAACGGTCTACCTCATGAGTCCCAACTGTGAATAAAACTATCTAAATGTTCAGCTAATGATCTGGACTTCTAGATCTTCCATAGCCATGCCTGCTTGGAGAACGTGACCTGCTCCTCATTCTCCCTCGGTCGTTTGCCATATCACTGCTCCTGTATCCATACCCACCTCTTTCAGAATCTCTCCCATTTCTGTAGGAATTGCTTCGATACCCTGATCCTCTATCCCTGTGATCATACGGCCTCTCTCTTCCACGGCTTCGCTCATACTGACGATCGCGGTCATAGTCACGCTCCCCAGACCTCTCCCTTCTGGTACCACTGTCCCTGCCCCCAGCATCGTACTCTTTACCCCTCTGTTTCCGACGTTCCTCTGCTTTCTGCTCCCTTGCAAGCCTCTCTTCCTCTTTAGCCTTTTCTTTTGCAGCCTGGACAAAAGGAGATAACCATAAGTACTAGATAAACTAAATCTGTATTCATACTTATAATGTAGTTGTACTTCACCTTGTACTCCTCAAGAAAATCTCTAACCAAACCAAAACCTATGTGCTGTTTCCCAGTAACATGGGACTGCGTCCTCTCAAGAGCATCATCAGCAACTAAGAATGATCCACATGTTTCACAAAGTTCCATCTTCTTCTCAAGCATGGCCACTTTGTTGTCTGCTTGGTTGGCTAAAGCTGTCTTCTCAGCATTTAGAATGTCAACCTGCAAACCAGAAATTAAACGACAATTACACAAACTGATGTAGTGTCTAAACATCATAAAAAAACAATATGGATCTTCCATTTCAGTACCCTTCTCATAAGAGCCTCAGCTTCATCCACTTTACCAGCCTCACCAAGCTCCTCAATTTGCTCGAGCAGCTTCTTGAGCTGTTCTTCTCGTGCTGAGAGCTGCTCAGCTATTTTTCCAGGGATTGGCATTGGCACAGCAGAATCATGAGCCAACCTTTCTCGACCACGCTTTATTTTTCTATCCAAATCCATTACCTGCAACAGAATAAACAAAGGTAAATGCACTGGTAAAAAAAAGTTTTGAGAGAGCAAGTGGTAACTCACCAATTTCTCACACTGTTGTGCAAGCTCTGCCTCAAACCTTCGCATAGCACTATCATGCCTGGGAGACTTCTCAAAGCTGCACTTACCCAAAAACCCTTGTGAGATATACATACAATACCCTATATAGCTAATCATATAATCATATGAGGATGAATTATTGATTTAAATGCGATATTTATCGCTCATCTCACTGATTGCACACAAAATAATTTCTTGTCCCAAGAATCTAAAGAATCAATAGATATTACATTAGTTTCTTTGTTGTGAGCTGTCATAGATTCGAATTATTCAATGTTTGTAACTTGGTTTGCTTGTTTTACGGCAAAATTGCTCAATGTTCGTAACTTGGAATACTTGTTTTAGATAAAACTGTTAATACTTGATCACATACTCACATAACGTGCAAGAAAATCTAAATCTACACACTTATAAGTACTGTGAACATTCACGCACGTAACAACTTGTCAGAACCCTTAAAAGCATCCCAAACTGTCAGACAATACCATGAAATTCAGCACGGATAAACTAAATACAAATATGAAATGTCCATTTATATTCATCTGGACGATAGAGAAACCCTACTTCCTCGAGCTTTTTCAGAATCGTTTTGCAAGGTTGGCTAGGCTGGGAATGAAGGCGCAAATTAGATCCTACTTGCCACCTAGGAAAGCTAGGCAGACACTTCTTAAATAATGGCCTGATGCAATTCTCACTTATTCCATCCACAATTTTACTGTGCATACAATAATCTTTAGAATACCTGTACATGTTTCACAGCCATTGTTAATACACATTCAACCATGGGTTTTCACCAAATATGAGAAAATTTCTCTTGTGATTGCATACAGCAACTTTTTGATTGCTATAAAAATGTGTCAGATAAAAAATGAGACAATGTTGTTGCTGTAGCATGTGCATTCATCCTGGAGCAGCTATTTCTTTTGTGATTCATAGGGTGTCATGGCACGATCATTTCACAGAATTGTTCTGAGTGCTATCTAATTTTGCACAAAGGATGCACAAATCGAACTAATGTTTATAGCTAGAGGGCAGAATAAGGCAACTTAATCCTTACAACTAAAAACTAGCTCAACTATAAAGGTCTAGAAATTCATATAATGCAATCATCAATTGCATTTTGCTATCATGTCCTGTGATTCCAAATAAGAAAGCCTGCTGATTTTTTTTCTTAAAAGAAAAATGCCTACAAAATACCAATCAAATCAGCATCACAATCCGTCTTACCTCTCTTTGAGCTTCGGATCATGGATCCTCGAGCACGGCCCTGCAAACACGCCAATCGATCTTTTCATCAGTAAAAGGAAATCCACCACAAAGCGCAAAGAAAAAAAAAAAGGAGCAACCGTACCGAGGTTGCTCTTGGTGTTGATGAAGAGGTCGTGGGGGCAGAACCGCGCCATGTAGGGGCCGCATACGTCGGGATCGTCCCACTTCAGCTCCTTGTGCCCCTTCTTCTCCTCGTCCGTCAAGTTGCGAGCTGCAAACGACAGCACCAACGGCGAGGTCAGGGATAGGGTTAGGGCCTGCGGCGGCGGCGTCCGGGAGACGGGGAATCTGGCGGAACGCACCTGTGCCCATGAGCTCGTCAAGAAGAGCTCGCTGCGCGTCCATGGCGGAGAGGACGGTGGAGCCGTCGAGAAACCCTAGCCTGTCGGACCCTTCTTCGCTTTCCCCCCTCTCTCTTTCTGGGTGGGTTTGGGATTTGGGGTTGTCGTCCAAATAGGAACAGACAGGGAAATAAGAACCCTAGCGCCTACTACTATTTTCGCATCCAAACAGGCAAATACAAATGTGAGAGTGAAATCTAATTACCGGATGGGAATTTTTACGAAATACACCTTACAACTGGGATAAAACATATATTCATCTGGTGCACAAGAATAATGAAGAGCCGCTCCCTATGAAAAACAAATGAGAAAATTCACACGGCTCTACTGTAGTTGCTACATAATGCTACATATTCATCGGTATAAATGAAACATTATTAGTATTTAGGTGTATGTTTACTTGAAAATGAGTACTTGATAGCTTTATATTTGTTGTTAGTGTAGATTATTTCTGGGACAGGTGTTTATATTTTACTTTTGGTTTTCACAAATGCGTTCTTATTTTTTACAAAACACGTGACACAGCGTAAATGACCGAGATCCCAATTTTGAGTGCGACCGCACCGAACCCCCCACGCGCTCAGCGCTCGCTGCCTCACGCGGCCACGCGACGCCCCCCGTGGGGACCCAAACGGATGGACAGGGCGCCGCACCTCTGTGCGCTCACTCCCCTGTGGAACGGGACCCAGCACCCATTCATCATTTTCTCAAAAAGTTTTGTTGCAAAATTTTGACGCTGAAAGTTTTGTTGCAAAATTTTGACGTTGAAAGGCGTTGAAAAATTTTGCAACAAAATTTGGCGCTTAAGAATTTTATCGCAAGCAAAATTTATTGCAAAAAATTTGACGCCGAAAAATTTTGTCGCAAACAAGCAATCAAAAGTTTGTCAAAAAAATTTGTCGCAAACAAAGTTTTTTTGGTGCAAAAATATTTCTTCGTAAAACTTTCTCTTTTTGACAGATTTTTCATGTTGTACAACTTTGTTTCTACAAAATGAGTATACCAGGTACCTAATGGGGTGAGCCCACCGTCCTGGAGTCTTTTTTCCCATCTACTAGGCGTTCCGTGCGGGGGGGCGGGGGCGGAGCGATGCAGCCATGCAGAGGGGGGCGCCGTTTTTGTCGGCATGCGCGAGCGCAGGGCGCCCCCCCTGCGGGCGAGCGTAAACTAGCCGGTCTCGTAAATGACATAGTATGACCATGGGATGACAAAAGAGATGCGGTGGGGAGGGAGCTCACTACTAAAGGTATAGGGTGTGGGGGTAGTGTTATATTTCTGTAATACAATGATTCTATGACACAATTCAATAGAACAAAGTCCAAGTGAATTGCAGTAGTTCAATCAAGATTATGGCAATCCGATTTAGAGTTGAGCTCCTTATCTTCAATTATAGATTTTGATGAAGAATTTAGAAGGAAAGTCAAACAAAATTTTAGTTATTACAATGTGACAATCATAATTTAAACTATTCTACCTATAATATGCAATATTTTTAGCCGTTGTTCATAATGTCAAGGTGGACTTGTGTGTCGCCCGTTAAAACAAGCGGGCTTTCCCCCACCTTTTGCATGCTGGCTGATGTGTGGAGGCCAAACCTATGTCAGCCGTCCAACATGATATGCCATTATGTTAAATCAACATCGCCTATTTAAACACATGTGTCTTGTCTTTGCAATAAAAAAAGTATTACATCCGTTTCAAATTATAGGTTGTTTTGGCTTTATTAGGTTCATAATCTTTGTTATCCATCTAGATAAACGTTATGTCTAGATTCGTAGCAAAACCTATAAACCTAGAAAAGTCAAAACGACCTATAATTGGAAGAAAGTAGCTTACATCGTCAATAGTCCTAACATACAACAAGGTCAATATCTCCTCGAATAAAACTAAACATGCACATAGGCGCGCACATAACCTCTTATTATTCAAGAATGACTTCATAGTATCTTGTATTTTTTTAATCCTTTTTTTATTTATAACCTTTGTTTTTATAATATATAACTAGTAGGGCTTACACCCCCTGTTACATAAAAAAACATAACCTCTTATATCTGCGCATATTGAGAAATAAAGTTGAATGCATATATTAAGCTCTATATTAGAAGGAAAATACAAGTTAACAATAAAAAAAGAACAAGTTAAATTTGGAAAAAAGTTTTGATAACTTTATTTTGAGAATTAGAAAAAAAACAGCAAATCAAACACTAAAGTGCCCCCAAACACATGTGCCAAAAAACCCTTCGAATAGTGGTGGTTTGTGAGATTTGGAAGAACAATGAAATCAGAGTCATCCAGCACAAAAGGAGTGTAGGTCCTATAGTTACTCACAAAAATCAAGGATAAAGCCAGAACCGGTTCATTGAAAAAGGAAGAAATAACCGAGTCGTGGTAAGAGACGGTTTTACTCCTGAGATTCGGATGGCGATAGATTACATGTGTACGATTGAACATGGTACAACACTTCTGTGAGGATGCGGTGCAACGGTAGTCTGTAGACAGACTTGCCAATATCACGAATTCACGATATTGCACTATGGCATCCGCAACCTAGTGGTTAAAATCGTCACTGAAAAATATTTAAGTGCCCATTTCTTCTATAAATATAGACGATGACACCAATTTCATTTCGAGTTTTGTATGTTGGCTTTCTTATCTGAACTTGTCCCATCCCTGTATTGAAAAACAAACGAAAAATCAGAGACATTATCTCCTTAGCTTAATAGGAGAGATTGCATGCTCTGGTCTGCAAGACTGCAACTAAAGGAATGAAGGAGCTAGGTGGGGTTCTCACCGAAGAATTTTCCTGAGCTGTTCGAGGTGGCTTGTGAGTTCTTGCTGCTTACATATTAGTGTCTGCAGGGTCTGAACATACAAAAATTATCATTCGGCTGCTAGATGCACTGGGCTGCAATTTCTTGAATTGGGATGGGTTCCTGCTCACCTCCTTAGTCTGAGCAGCACAGTCTTCAAGTTCTCGGATCTTCTCTGAGATCTGTTCATCCACTTGCTTCCTTAGAATATTTTCGCTTGCATCAGTGCCATCCTGCCCCACAGAGAATTCAATATTAATGTGATTTTTTTTGTGCGCAGGAGTTGGACTATCTGGTTGAACCAACAAAGACATATTTTCTTTAGATGGTGCCTTAAAACTTAAATATTATCTAATGGTATTTTTTTCCTGATATGAAGTGAAAGTACATGCATATAAAAACGAAATTTAAGAAATAAAAAAAATGACACAAACAAAGACCTGATCATCCTTTAACAACATGGCAAGAGTTCTTTTCCTACGAGAAGTGGAATCTATTTGTTTCGCAGAAGGCTCCTGCAAATAAAAATACGAAGAATGAAGAGCCCATGATGGTTCTTTTGCAAGGGATGATGGAGAAAAAGACAGGACAGCCAACTTCATTTTGGCATAGCACTAACCGAGAGGAAGAGCATGGACAAGGAAAAAAAATGAAACAGGTAGATACAATAAAGATGCAACACTTATTTTCTCTCAGGCTATTCTGTTCTGGTTGGGCAAAGTGTGCATGCACATGAGTTGTCTGATGATTATCTCTCTATAGAAAAAGAAAACCAACTGGCAGAAAGGATGAAAGGGTTTACGAATAGGAAAGCTCAGTGTAGACGTGAGCAAGGACAGTAAGAAAACTAGGATAAGGTCTATCAAACAAAGATTAAAGATCTTTAGTTCTTCAGTCAGTAGCTGCAGTCAGTAACAGCAAGCTGCAAGGCTGTCCCATACTACTTTTCCTTTGAATGTTCATTCTGGAATTGGATGTCACAAATAAGACTCATACTTCAGACTTTGAACTGCTTTAATCAGTAGGTGTAATCCGCAGCTTTAGATATAGGGGTGTCAATCACAGCATCGACAACAGTGAGCAGAGGTCAAGAAGAAGAGGCGGTAGAGCAGCTAGAGAGAAAGCAGTGGCTCATTGAACCTTTCTGTTTTAGTTACAGCACAAGTGGTTTGTTTCAAGTAAGGTACTCAAGCAAGCTTTTCCTCCTAAAGACAGGTTTTGGGTGAGCTAAAAGAAAGTCAGCAGTTAACCGGAAATTAGAGGAAATGAAGCTCATAGATATGACAATGAGTCAATGAAGCCTTCAGGCTCCAAGGCCAACTATCTAGGTCAATGGATACTACATAGCGATTATAAACTGAACAATCATGGTTGACAAGGTATTGACTCTGTAACACTTTAAAAAGCTTAATACTGTCAAATCAATACTACAGTGCTACCTTACAATACTGGAGCCACCTTACAGGTCGGTGCTGATAAATGCTTAACTGTTGAAGCTACAGTGCAAAGACCAGTAAGAATATATGCATATGTTACCTGACAACCTATGAAGCTTTCACAGGCAATTGTAGCAGTCAATTCATTAAAAGACTTCTGACCTTTACCAAATGCTGCCTAAAAATCACAAATAGACTCGTCATAATATATATATATATATATATATATTTTACTTTTGCTTCAGATTCTCAGCAAATTTCCAAACGAATTCTAAAAGAAACATCATACCTTACCTTAGAAGCACGAACCATTTCTGGGTCAGTCCAAGGTCCTTTATCTTGGAGCAAGCATCCTCCTGTTGCAGGACAAGTGCATGTTCCGCCTAAAAAGTCTGGTAAATTGCTGCAGAAAGGAGCAATCATTCAAACCGCTGAAGATGCAAAAGTTGCACATGACTTGATGCGCTTTTACCTTGGGTCAACAGCTTCTAATAATGTGTTAAGGTAATTGGTCCCCAGAACCTTACAAGTAATGTAGAGTCATAGACATAAGCATACATTCTATTCTGTCAAACAATAATTAGTGCAAAACAAAAGATGTAGTACCTGAATCTTTGCCAAAGTTCTTGCTTCCATGAATGCTTTCAATACTTTCCACAGTGCTCTAAATCCAGTTCCAGCATTAATTATGTAAAGTTGACTTAATGTCTGTAGCAGGAAGCAAGACGTATATGAGCAGATTGTGGCTAGTGTAAGAGCCAAATTAGATGTCCAAGCATAGACATAACCAAGACAAACCTCTGGATAGTAATTGCTATCGATCTTTTGGATCTCTATGAACATCTCTCTTGCAGATTTTGAAAAATTATTCATCCCCTGAACAACAGCAGCCAAGACAATTTTATATGATTGTGCACAAATTGTCAAATAACTTCATTATATGCCAGATAGAGCATTTAAGAATTAACACATGAAATGTTTGATAGTTCCCTGTACGCTTGTCTTAGCTAGCCATAAAATGCAATGTAAATACTTCCTAATATTTTAAAGAAAGGCCCTGTCAGACAAACCAAAGCATCCTTAATACTACCTGCCCTTTTTAACATGAATCTTGGGTCTAAGTATTAGAGAATGAAGAATGGTTGAACATTTAGGCAACTATATCTTATAAATTGGACTGTGCGAAACATTAAAGGGAGGTTCTTCATTTAGCAATCACGCACCAATCCTTTCACATCCAATATGGCTGTTGTAGAGGCTATGTGCTTTTTAGCCACAAGTGAGCAAGAAGGATATCTCAAAGACATAGTTTTCTCTTGTTCTGATATATGATATTTTACATATCGATCAATACTAGTCACTTGCAGGAGCTTGCTGAGATCCACCAAACCAATCCGTTCGACATATAGAGGCCTGCCAAATTTATCAACTCCATGAAATCCATGAGGATAGCATCTTTTCACAGCATCATACTCCTCATATTTAAAATCCTGTAGCATACAGACATTAAACAACTATTTAAGCTTGATATTTCAATAAGACTACTATTTTGACATTCAGTGAGTACTTTTCAAGGCTCAAAGGAAGGATTCAGAAAGAGTTTCAGAAAAATTCCAAGGTAACTATAAGGATAAATTCTTGTAACAAACCGTACTATAAGAAATATAACACAAATTAAGCACACTACATACATTTGCAATGGCATCAACAGAATAATCTTCACGCCATTTTAACATATTTAAAAACATTTCTTTTGCCTTTAAGATGTTGAAGCCTCTCATTCTCAGAAAGCTGCATGGTGAAAGAGAGTAATGAGGTCAAGACCATCTTCAGAGCATAATTGGAAGGAAACAGGCATCCTACAACTACAGAAGAATAAAACACCTTTCATCTGTTTCTTGGATAGATCATTCAGATTCAACAACAATAAATAGTTTCCCACAAAATAAACAGAATGGGCTTACCGTAGAAGGAGATAGTAGTCATCAAACTTCTCTGGGAGCTGGTTGCTTGCAAGAAGTAACTCCCTCAAGGATTGCACACACTGCTCTTCTTTCTGGTCATGGACACCATCAACAATATTGCGAGAAATTTTGGTCTTGCTGTTCCTCCTAAGTAGCTGTTCAATAGATCTGAAGCTCATCTTTGATATGGAGATTTTGCTCTGTACTTGAAACAGGTGTCAATACGTTTCAGATAGGAACTCAATAAGTTAGTTCTGAAGCTACGGTATTTGATATCAAAGCCCATAACAAAGGAATGGAACTCATTGTTCACATTGCCAGAAGTTTATTATGTCCTTTTAGCATTCTAGTTTCTATTATTTGGTTTAAACATGTAAAAATAGTTAGATGGAAATCTCAATACAGAATACAGAAATAGGATAAGCAAAGTAGCCTTAGGAGTTTAAAAAAAAAACTTTACTATTTCAGATCATTTATGTATATAGCCCAGTATTGAGCCACAAGTTTCTGACAGCAATGATAAAAATATATGCCAACAGAATAAGATGTTCAGTTGACTACAGCATATATCTAATATAAACTAGAAGGTAACAGTCAAGGTCGGTACCACAAACTGTTCAAAAAAAAAAGGTCGGTACCACAACAGTTCATGATAGCAGATCAAACAACAGACAACTACCAATATAACTAATGTAGTTAAGTAGCAAAAAATGCATGTCGAAACAACAAAGGCAACAAAAGAAAAGAAAAAGCTAGCAACTGATGCCCTTCGTTTTTATTTTCTTGCAATGGTTCTTCTGATTTTTTAAGTTCTTCTCTGGGTCACACAAAACGAGAAAGCCTCAGGTGACTAACTAAGTGCACAATTCCACTTTGGCACGGTCTTGTTGAGGCTTTCAGCTGATGCTGTGCTCCCAGGACGAACAGAGCAAGAACAGAACAAAAATGGAGAGGCTCGGGGGCAGGGCCTTTACCTCGGGATGAAACTCGGCCAGAATTGATGTACGGCTCTCCTTTACGATAAACTAAACCTCGTCCATTGCTGGTTGGGAGGATATAAAACCGGATGCCGTGGGGGCGCAGGGAGCAACGACATTACGTCGAGCACCTGGTGGGCGCTAGGGGCAGGGAGGAGGTTTCTTCGGCCGCCGGCGATAAGGTGCGCGAATCTGCCGTCTCCCCCACCGGCACGGCGTGCGGGCGAAGCAACCTGGGGCGGCGGCATCCGACGCCGTCCTCCGCCTCCAGAACCAGAACGGCAGGGCATCACGTGCACCCGGCCTGGCCTGGTCGCCATTTCGCCAGACTTTTTAGCATTGTAGCGGGAGACCGCTATGACACTATAACGGGCCATCATACTAAAAAAAGGTAACAAATTTGCCACGTTTGCATGCGTGGCACCCAGCTACGCACGTCACGTCGGACGGCTGCCAGCTGCGCCCAACATTTTACGTGAAACCCCTTAATTTCTATCTTCTTCTCACCATCTCCTCTCCGCCCACCTTCCGCCTCGGCCCCTCCTCCGACCCGCCGCAGCCGGCGACCTCACCGGCGTCCAGAGGTGGCGTGCAGGATCAGAGGGGTGAGTTCTGTGCGTTTGGGCCGGCGGTGGCGTGCGGGATCGAAGAGGCCCGCAATTGGCGACCTCGCTGGTGCGACTCCTGCGGCGGCGGGGAAGCCGGGCGCTGCGGGCGGCCTTGGCGGCATCGCTCAGCTACGCGGCGGAGCAGCGCGGAGGCCGTCCCCTCCTCTCCGGCGACGCGTACCTGCTCCAGAGGCGGAGCAGAGGAGCTCGCCCGACGGCGGATCTCGCCGGGCTTCCTTGCCGGCGGGGCGTCCTCCCTGTGGGCCGCGGCAGGCGGCGTGGTGCCTTCCCCGCGCAAGCGGCCGGCGGGCCCTTGTGTCCGCCGCGGCGTCAGCGGGAGCACGGCGTGGCGGCGGCGGATTTACGGAGCAGAGGAGTGTCAAGGACCTTATGTTCGGAGGCGCAGACCGAGCTGGCGGCTGCGGGCGCTAAGGCCGAGCGTCTCTGCGCCGCGCTTGTCGACGCCGAGTCCAGGCTCCGTGCCGCCTCCGCCGAGCGCGATCGGTTCCGGCACGAGGCCAAGGAGTGCGTCGCGGCGTGGGGCGACAAGGAGCGCATGCTCCTCGACTGCGTGCGCGCCTCCGAGGAGGAGGTCAGCCGCGCACGCCAGGAGAACACCGGCGCCGTCAGGGACTCGCTCGAGCTCGCCAGGGCTGAGAACGCGCGCCTCGGCGACGCTGTCGCGGAGAAGGAGAGCGCGCTCCAGAGCCTACGACAGGAGTACGAGTGCGCCAATGAGCTCAACAGCCTGCGTCAGTGTGTAGCACGCCGGCGTCCGCCGCCAAGACGAACCCGGCGCCAGAGTACGGCTTCGAGCAGCGGCTGCTGCCTAACGGCTTCGAGCAGAGGCTGCCAAGGAGGCGCGGGTGAGAAGGAGATACAAGTCAAGGGGTTTCATGTAAATGTTGGGGCGTAGCTGACAGATGTCCGACGTGGCATGCGCAGCTGGCGTGGCACGCGCGCACATTTGGTAAAAATTTACATTTTTTCAGTATAATGGTAAAAATGTAACGTTATCTGTTATAGTGTTATCTGAGGAATGACCATTCACTATGATGGTAAAAAATTAAATATCCCTCTCTGTAAAGTTAACAAGTAAGCGGGCGAAGAATTTCGAGCTGGAACTAGAGAAGGCCGCGAGGGACGCAGGAAACGAGTTCGATGCGTTCGCGCCACCGGGAAGCAAAAAGGTCGTTGCTGCAGTCGTGCTGCGTAGGGTAAACTGAAAATGCTCATTGGTTTAGCATTTGAAGAATATTTGACAAAACCATGTACTTAGCCATTGTAGCTCAAAATTCTTTTCACAAATCACATGTAGTACTTTGTACTGTACTGCCCATGTAACACGAAACTCAGCTTTACTTTTTTTCCTCATCTGGACCCAATAATATCTGACTTGGCTCTGTTTACTTTGTAACCACGTGAAGAGAAGGTTTGTTGGGGCTGCCCTGATGTGAGCACATGCAAAATATCAGTATGAGTATATGAGATTACTCACACAATTTCACAGAAAGTGTGCTATCTCAAGTATATTAATCATGTTCGCAGTTGGTCTAAGCTATCATATCAACTTAAACACCATTTATATAACAATATGAACAAAAGAAGAGTTCGAAGTCGACAACCAATCTAAAGTACAAGGCCGCACCGTTTTCGCAGCCTACTAGCCTATTCAAGTTATCATAACAGTTTTCGTCCACCTGATGCGGTTTTTTTGGCTTTAATCCACACATGACTGCCTTTTATGACTCTCACATCTCATCTTTTGCCTATGCTGTGATCACAACATGGCCAATACTGAGAGCGATCTTTCACTGCATTTGTCCTCCTCCTTCTTCTTGGCATTAGTGTGCATCGATGCATCACTTTTATAAGGATTCAGTTTACAGCTAGAAGCCAAGTGGTACATTAACACATCATTGTCAACACTATTCAAGACCTCATGAGGAACATGTGGTACTCCATTAAGTGAAAGTGACCGATCGTAGCATGAACATGCTCTTTCAGTCTCTCTATGTGTTCGATTAGCGTGATATTTTCGTGCATCACTCAACTTCCCTTGATAGCTTGCTGAGTATGGGATGGATAATTGAACAGCAGCAAAAGTACATTTATATGAAAAGGCTAGAGCCCATGGTTAGTCTATTAAATATATATCATGTTGCATTATAATGCTAGCCTTACTGTTCATATGTGGAAACTCTAGTATATGTGGAAATAACTTTCTGTTCAAACAGAGTCAAAATAAGGGATGAAAAAAATTGGAATTGTTATTTAAGTACGTTGGTCATGATTTGCCTATCATATGTGAAATGCGCTTGTCGCGAGTTACAACCATTTTGTACAATTAGTTGGAAACGATCATGTTTTGTTAAAAGTAAAAGGTGCTCAGAAATGGTATTATCAATATAAAAAATACCGAATGATAAAGAATTCTCCATACCCGATTTCACATTTTCACCTCATTTAACAGCATATATGAATTAAGCCATCCTCTTGCAAACCATGAAGAGAGGCAAAACGGAGTGAAGAGAGGCATGAAACGGAGTTCTAGCGTTTTCCTAGTCCCTTTGCTTTCTTCGGTGCAGCCGTGTCTCCTCGTCTCTGTTTTAAACTCTAATAAACATTTGTAGATTCAAAAAGAAAAACTCTAAAAATGTATTCACCGACAGCCGATTGCCACCTTCTCTTCTCCGGTAACCGTCGCGTCGCGTGTGAAAACTGGGAGAGGACACGTCGCCGCTTTAATGACGTTGACTTGCTCAAGATTTCAACTCCCACCTCCGCCCCCCGCCCACGATCTCCCAGCGGACTCTTGCCATTCCCGATCGACGGCGCAAACCGCGGTGCTCGTCGGCTGGCCCGCCGCCCTCCCATTCACCGGCCTTTCTCTACAGACAAATTCCAGCTCGCCGAACACGAATACGGCCTCCGTCTCCGCCTCTCCGTGGCGCGCCGAACCCTCCAGAGAGGTACTGCTCACTTCCTTGCTGTGTGCACCTGGGCGGTTGCAGTCTTCGGCGACTTTCCGCTGCGTGCCCGGGAGGTGTTCGTCTTTATGCCTCCAAGACCCAGGAGCCAGGATTCGAGCTGTAGAATAAGCAGAACCTCCTTCCTGCCTTGGATCGCATCCTTTATCCTCGTCGCGCGGCATTCTTGGCATCCGATTCCATCTCCTTCTCCCCGGACGCACGCACGCGCGCGCGCCGCCGGCATTTCCCGTGGAAGACGCTTCCGGCATCGCTGTCGCATACACGCGCCCGTCCCGGAACATGCTTTGCCTTCCGTCCCAAGCTGTCGTGTGTCGTTGGTGCCGCCACCTCGGTAGCTAGTTAGGTAGGGGAGGGGAGGGAAGGTAACCACCGCTTACCTGACGCGCGTTTCCTCCCGCACTCCCCTGTTTTGACTTCTTGCCAGCTGCTGCGCGGGGCGAGATTTCTGGGCCGGATGAGATGAGGAAGCGCTGCGGCTGGCTCTCGTCCCTCTGGCGCCCTCGCCGGGGCGGCCGTACGCTCCCGCAACCAGATCAACCGCGTCCTGATCCCGAGCCCGAGGTATACTACAGCCGCTGCATCCCTTTCTTGCTGTGATTGCTTCATTAGGCGCTTAACTATCTAGGATTGCTTGGTAGTTCAAGAGCGTAGTCAATCCGCTGTTGATTTGATTACCCACTGGGCGAAGGCGGGTGCACTGGGAAGGGTACGAAATGCAGCGGCCTGTGTAAATTCTACCTTTGCTTGCTGTAATGCTGTTCATTTTTTTTTGTGGGAGCAAATCTAACTCTGGTGATCCCCTGTCCCTACAAATACTGGTGAAATGTCCTATACCAAATATGCAACCCGTTGTGACTTGGGGAGATTCTTTGAGACACATGTTCAACAGTCCAAGTATACACAAGTGTCATTTCAGAAGATTCTGGATACTGAAATGATTCAGTAATTACTTGATTGAACTCTATCATATATTTTTTTTTTCAGAACGGTTGAAGTCTATTCTTAACATCCACTACTCAGTACTCGTGTCCATATGTTTTAATTGAAGCATCTGTGGCCGTGTGAGGCTGTCAACTATATATTGCTTCAAATATCACAAATGTCTTTCCCAAGTCCCAACCAGAAAGGCCTCTATGAGAAATTGTTGCGATCAAGGGCTTAGACATATCTTCTTATTTAATGGTAGAAATTAATTACTTCATTTTGTTTTTATAAGGTAATCTTTAATGTTAGCACAAATGTCAATATGGACCAAACCAGTGTCGCAAAGAACATGCACGCCCACAACCATGTTGCATCGTAATTATGCCCTTTCCCTTTATCTGCGTTTTCACAATATAGAATAACCATTAATTTTCAATCAAGTGAATGACAAGAAGTCACGCTAAATTTAAAAATTGACTTTCAAGAAAATGTTTGTGCAAAAAGTAAACAGAATAAAATCATGTGGGCTTTTAGGAGATAGTATTCCCCCTTTTCCTGTTTCTTGTAACTTTTAGGCTTTCTGGAAAATGTGGTTTCTCAAGCTCAAAGTTTTAGTATAATAATGTATATATTCTACTAGATTATTTTCCAACCATGGCTTCCCAGATTTACACCCATTATCTTTGTGCTGGACATATTCAAATTTTGTTTTTTATGTAATGTTCAGCAGGAAGTAGATAAGCGTGGTGCTTCTGACAAAGTTGGCATGGAGAACATTGTGTCAAACGGTGATTTTTCTGAAGGTCTACATTTGTGGCAGCCGAATAGTTGCCATGCATTCGTAGCTGTTGAAGGATCAGGTTACCATTATGGTGTAAAGCCGCATTCAGGGTCAAGCTATGCTGTTCTTACTCATCGCACACAGAGTTGGCAGGGGCTTGAACAGGATATAACGGAAAAGGTTACCCTTGGTACTGAGTACTTTATTGCTGCTTATGTCAGAGTTCATGGGGAAGTACATGAGCCTGTTAGAGTTCAGGCCACTCTTAAATTTGAGGACGAGAGCTCTTCTACCAACTATGTTTCTATCGCAAGGTATTTCGATCATAAGGTTCCGTTTGGTGTGCTGTATAGTATTTTGTCATCATCATTGTTTTGTCATTAAGCCTTTTTTGCTAGGATTTTGTCCTCACAAGAACACTGGGAGAAGATGGAAGGTTCATTTAATCTAACAACTCTGCCAAGACGTTTAGTGTTCTACTTTGAAGGTCCCCCTCCTGGTGTGGACTTGCTCATAGATTCGGTCACCATCTCCTACAAGGTATTTAGGTGGATTTCTTGCTTGCTTAATTATGAATTGGACTTTAAGTTAATGGACTCATGCTTTGGACTCTGATTTAAGAACATGCTAGTGTCTAATTGCTCAATGTCCCCGGTAAAAGGGAAAAATCATCTGCTAAATCTATTTGATGGAACTACTGTTAACATTGTTAAGAAGACTGCTTGCGTTTTAATCTTTTGCTAAATGTATCCCTGAACTAATAACAACTAGTTGTATGATACCAATTTGTTTCACTAGATTCTCTGCCTTATAGTTTAATTAATTAACTACTCTGGATTTTCATCAGAAAACAGAGAGATCCGTTTCTTCATCAATTGGAGGAACAGACAACATCATTTCAAATTATGATTTTTCGAAAGGCCTTCATCCTTGGAATCCCATCTGCTGCCATGCATATGTGGCATCACAATGGTCTGGTTTCCTTGATGGTGTTAGAGGGAACTCAGGAGAGAACTATGCTGTTGTTTCAAAGAGAACAGAACACTGGCAAGGTCTTGAACAAGATATTACAAACAGAGTGTCTACAGGCACTGCTTATGTAGTTTCTGCCTTCGTTAGAGTTGACGGGAATGTCCAAGGCCAAGTTGAAGTCAAAGGAACCCTTAGGTTGCAAAATACAGATGGATCAACACATTATAATCCCGTTGGAAGGTAATGCGCTTAAATTTGTTCAACAGTCATATTATTTTGACATTACCCTTAATTGATGATAGAATTTGATTTAACAGTGTGTTAGCATCACAAGAAAAGTGGAACAAGTTGGAAGGCTCCTTTTCTTTGACGAACATGCCAAAAAAAGTTGTATTTTATCTGGAAGGACCTCCTGCTGGTGTGGATCTTATAATTGATTCTGTTACTATTACTTGCTCTGGACATAAACAGTCAAAAGTAAGTTGTCATGTATTTCTTGTAACCTCTTCTTGAACAAATTGTTTTAGATTTTGAATTAGCGTCTTGTTATGCACTTGTATTTCTCAGAAATCTGATGAAAAATGTAATCATGACTTACTGACTGTTATAGTGGAGCTATCATGGAGTAACTAATACTCCCTTTGTTTTCAAATATACGATGTTTAGGAAAAGGATGAACTAATTAGCTTGACATAAATATTGTATGGTTGGAAATGGAGGGAGTAGATTGTAATCTCTGTTTTTAATTTAGTTGTAATGTAATCGACAGTGAGGAATGTAGTGTCTGAGGTTTTACTATCAACTTTCTGTTCAATTGATCTCTGTATGTATTTATACTTCTGTGTAACATGTATACCCTTGGTTCTGAGGTCTTCATTCATTATCCTCATGTCATAAGAAAATGTTGCATGTACAGCTTTGCTTTGCTGATTAATGATTCCTTTTGATTGAAGGAAGTAAAAGTGCCAAGTGGAGTCGAGACTATAATTAAAAATCCTCACTTTGAAGATGGGTTAAGAAATTGGTCAGGAAGAGGATGCAATATCTGCAGACATGAGTCAACTGCGTATGGGAATGTCCAGCCCTTAAATGGCAGCTATTTTGCTTCAGCAACTGGACGGATCCACAATTGGAATGGAATCCAGCAAGAAATCACTGGCAGGGTGGAGCGCAAAGTTCTTTATGAGATTAGTTCTGCTGTTCGAATATTTGGGAGTGTCAATGATACTGAAGTCCGTGCTACTTTGTGGGTACAAGAATATGGTCGTGACCGATATGTAGGCCTTGCGAAGTAAGCTGATTTAGTTTCCGTTTCTCTCTTGACAATGTTGTTTTTAGGAGCCAACATTACCTTACTTTTTTTTCTTTAACCAAAGGAACCAGGCGTCTGATAAGCAATGGACACATTTGAAAGGAAGGTTCCTCCTCCATGCTCCATTTACCAAAGCTGTTATTTTTATAGAAGGGCCTCCTGCAGGAATTGACATTCTTGTAGATGGTCTTGTCTTATCTCCAGCAAGAAAGCTCCAGGCTGCACCATGCCCCAAAATTGAGGTTTGTAGGCTAATTGCTTCTTACAGTTCGGGAATTTTTGCTTGTTTGAATGAACTCTTAAGACGTGTGAACCTTTATTTTCTTGTAACTTTTGTCTATCATGATACTGTAAGAATGTCCTCTCTAATTTAAGAATACTTCATATTGCAGAATGTTCTATATGGAGCTAATCTGTTACATAATAGTGCTTTCACTCGTGGGCTTTCTGGGTGGAGTCCCATGGGCTCATGTCGATTGAGTATCCAGACAGAAGCACCCCATATGCTATCTTCTATCTTGAAGGACCGTGCAAGTCAGAAACATATCAGTGGTCGTTATATCCTTGCCACAAACCGTACAGAAGTTTGGATGGGTCCTTCTCAGGTAATAACTGACAAGCTAAAGTTGCATGTTACTTACAGAGTATCTGCTTGGGTACGAGCTGGGTCTGGAGGGCATGGACGTCACCATGTAAATGTTTGTCTTGCCGTGGATAACCAATGGGTTAATGGCGGGCAAGTACAAGCTGATGGGGATCAATGGTATGAAATCAAAGGAGCTTTCAAGCTTGAAAAGCAGCCGTCCAAAGCTACTGCATATGTTCAGGGCCCTCCTCCAGGTGTCGATCTCAGAGTCATGGACCTTCAAATATATCCGGTGGACAGAAAAGCACGATTTGAGTATCTGAAAGAGAAAACAGATAAGGTAAGCTTTAAATGATTTCACGTTTTAGTTGGGAGTTCTTTACGAGAAATCAGAATTGAACTTCAACATGTCATCTGTTGTTGTGTATGATGACTCTAACAACAATAGACAGTAAATTTCATGTAATTGCAGAAAGACACATATTTCCTGGTTTAGTTGCATTTAATGACAATTTTATATCCATAAAGTTTCACAAACCTCATCATAACCAAATAATAGCTCAGCGATCCTTAATCTCACAACTTTTTTCCTATCAGATATAATCTACTTCTACTCAACTCGTTATTACAGTCTATCCTTGAAGGTGGGTTTTTTAAAAAACCTTTTGACCATAGCCTAATGTTAAAGTGCCACTAGCTAAGAAATTTGGAGTTTTATGAAGGCTAAATCATGACTAGCAAAAAACCTGGGGTTTTCTGGAATAAAACCTCCAATTTTGTGAAATTTACACTAGATGAACTTTCTCCAATTTTCTGACAGGTAAGAAAGCGTGACGTTGTTCTGAAGTTCCAAGGATCAAATGCAGCGAATCTTTTAGGTTCATCTGTGAGGATACAACAGACAGAAATAGCTTTCCATTTGGATCATGCATAGCAAGACACAACATTGAGAACGAGGATCTTGCAGAGTTTTTTGTGAAGAACTTCAATTGGGCTGTATTTGAGAATGAATTGAAATGGTACCATACAGAAGCAGAACAAGGACGACTTAATTATAAAGATTCTGACGAGTTGCTTGAATTTTGCGAGAAACATAAGATTCAGGTCCGTGGTCACTGCTTATTCTGGGAAGTTGAAGACTCTGTGCAACCTTGGGTTCGGTCACTGCAAGGCCACCACTTGATGGCTGCCATCCAAAACCGTCTGCAAAGCCTACTGTCAAGGTACAGAGGTCGGTTTATACATCATGATGTAAACAATGAGATGCTTCATGGGTCTTTCTATGAAGATAGATTGGGAAGGGATATTAGAGCTTACATGTTCAGAGAAGCACATAAGCTCGATCCTTCTGCTGTCCTGTTTGTCAATGATTATAACGTTGAAGATGGATGTGACACAAAATCTACCCCTGATAAATTCGTTGAACAGGTTGTTGATCTCCAAGAACGGGGTGCCCCAGTTGGTGGGATTGGCGTGCAAGGCCATATCAGCCATCCAGTTGGAGAGATCATATGCGATTCCCTGGACAAGCTCGCCATACTGGGTCTTCCTATCTGGATTACTGAGTTGGATGTGACAGCAGAGAACGAACACCTACGAGCTGATGATCTAGAGGTGTACCTCCGTGAAGCATTTGCACATCCTGCAGTGGGTGGAATCATCCTCTGGGGATTCTGGGAGATGTTTATGTTTCGGGAGCACGCACACCTAGTCGACGCTGATGGGACAATCAATGAGGCTGGAAGAAGGTACCTTGCTCTGAAACAAGAGTGGCTGACCCGTGTGAATGGCAATGTCAGTCACCAGGGAGAGTATAAATTCAGAGGATACCATGGTTCCTACACGGTGGAAGTGGACACGCCCACAGGCAAGGTTGCTAGATCTTTTGTTGTCGACCAGGATAGCCCGGTTCAGGTGATCTCTCTGAACATTTAGACTTATTAGAAGTGAACCTGTCCTGTATATTAGCTGAGGCAGTGAGATGTATGGTTTGGACACCGAGAGTTTCCTATATATCTGATGCCACCTTCAGAGTCTGTAAAGCGTTGTTTAAAATGTCTCCAGTTTTACTCCCCTTGTATGCATTTTTGATGTGATTATAAAGCAGCACGTGCATTGTATATATTGGACAGGGTTTGTACAAGGACCTCTCGCTCTCTCTCCTCTCTCTCTCTTTTCATTCTTTTTGGCGAATGGTTTGTACAAAGACCTTGTGTTGTACTCCGTAATGTACTACAACAATGGGCATTTGAACCTCCGCAGGTCCAACTCATTTCAGAAAATGGTTCATGGTGCACTGTGAAAAAGTTCACTGCTATTTCGTCATGGATAAATGAAAGAGTGCAAATGCTAGACAAACTCCTTCCCACTTTGATGCCTCGTTTTTATTGTTCTCTTTGAACATTCTGCCTCGTTTTTATTTGCTGTGCTACATCTTGTTGGAACATTCGTTCTCTACATGTGCTCCAAAGCTAACTTTCAGAGTTTCAGGTCAGCGGGGACCGTACTCGGTTTGTTACAATGTCATTCTGTGATTGTGATTCCTCTCAACTGCTCCCGCTCTTGTCGCGTCTGACATCGAGATCATAGACGGAGCTAGTACGTGGCAACCGAGCGAGAAGACAAACTCGAGCTGTCGAGCACCCGGCGCCTCCTAGTCCTCGGGCTCTGCCGAGCGCCCGACGGCTGCGCTCCCGTGCTCCGCCGCCCCCAGAATAGCCGTCTGCCGGAGATCCGCCCAGCCTCTGCCCGGCGGCGGGGATGACTTCGTGGTGGCGGCTACCTTCATAAGGGGTACGTCAGACGCACACTATCCTGCGACTGCGAGGTGCCGGGTGCGAGCCCAATCGATTGAGACGCCTCCGCCTCCGCCTCCGCCTCCGCGCTTCCCCACTCCGCGGAATCGCGGCTCGCGAGCGATTCGGCGTCTCGTTGTTCACGCGTCCGTGCCCCTCCGATACATATTTCTATCCGCCTGCTGTGTTTATTCCATCCATGGTTGTAGGCTTGCTGGTAGTTGGTGCGGTAGTGGGGAATTTGGAAATCGCTTTAAAAAAGTACTCTTTTAATTGTCTCAAAAAATTTGTTTAACTACACTAGCTTTTATCGCAACTGTTGAAAAGACTCTCCGCCTTCTCTAAGAGATGAAATATTTCAGTTGGCAAAAAGACTCTCAGCTTTTCATCGCAACTGTTGAAGAGAAACCTTATCTATTTCATTCCTTATGTTTCCAATATGGATGGTTCATTGTCTATGCTGTGCAACTGGTTTGAGTGGAGTGACCAACTGAACCGTGTGAGATTATACCTGCAGAATGATCCTCTAATTAATGTTGTGATTTGAAATATCTAAAATCAGTGCAGAGCTGCTGGTTTCCAAGTGATTACCTTCTTTTATCTGTGGTACTTATGCTGAAAGCCAAATAATTTGAGTGAAGCGGTAGCAATGGAAGAGGTTCAGAACTGTGTGGTAAAGCTGGTTAGTACTTTGTGGAACTTAATACTTCACACCCGGATTACAACTTGGTGAAATAAGCACTTCCATCTGATTTCCACTACTTTCACTTGACAGAGGAGCAATCCTAGGCGGCACAGGGATAAAGTATATGTTGGCTGTGGGGCTGGATTTGGGGGAGACAGGCCAATGGCTGCTTTAAAATTACTGCAGAGAGTCAAGGAGCTTAACTACATAGTGCTCGAGTGCTTGGCAGAGCGGACTGTTGCAGATCGGTACCGAATTATGGCGTCAGGAGGCAAAGGATATGATCCTCGAGGTATGGGATTATCTTCCTGAGTGCATATGTGATTATGTGAAGTTACCAAATCACACACCTTTTTACTTGTCACGGTGATTCCCCCCTTAAATTTATCCACTTTTCTTATGATGTACTGCATCTGCTATAATGAATAATATGTTCTTTGATCCGTAGTTCCATTTTTGGCATTGTGCAGTTAAAGACTGGATGTCTGTGCTACTACCATTAGCTTTCGAACGGAAAGTTTGTATAATAACTAACATGGGTGCAAGTAAGATTTTGCTGACTGTAGTGTAACTTTATAAGTAACTTGAGTTTTTCTATTTCACTTGGTTTGTCTGTTTCTTTCTGTTATATTAGTGGATCCTCTTGGAGCACAGAAAGAAGTACTGAACCTGGCATCTATCTTGGGATTGGAGATAACAGTAGCTGTAGCTTATGAATCGTCCTTTAAAAATCAAGGTGCTACATCTCTATGCTACTTGAAAATTTTCCAATCATGATTGGTTTATCTGCAATGTATAAATTGACAATCAAGGTCAGGATGGTATTTGAAAAATACAATCATTTTTGGGTGTATTCTTACTGCTTTTCTTCTTAATTTGCCTGTTTTATAGGAAGCCCTCCATCGTCCGATGATTCAACAGGGTTGACAGGGGTAATTTATTGATCACTTAAGATCCTCTCACTATTGATTTCATTCACGTTTTGCCTACAATTTAATGCAACTCAAGGACTATTCATATGCTCCATTCATCAAAGAAATATCTTTTGATGGTGTTGGTTCTCCTGACTCTAAAATAATACTGCCTTGATGGGAATGATGGCTTTAAAACCATTGTGGTCATTAATTTCACTTGTGCTGCTGAAATATCAAAGTTAGAAAATGTAATGGTCAGTGTTTTTTAGCAGAATGTAATGGTCAATCTTGCTGAAGTGTCCAAGTTAGGAAATGCAATGGTCAATTTTTTAGGAGACTGTTTTTTCTTATCCTTGTTTCTTTTGGGTTTCATCTCTAGCCTACCCCAACTTGCTTGGGACAAAAGGCTATGTTGTTGTTGTTGTTGTAATGGCCAAAGTTGCTCTAGGAGACATTGAATTTGGGATGTTCTGAGATAGGGGTATTGTAGTCTGGGCCGTGTATGTGCCGGGGTCGATTTGGCCCATGCATGTTGATGTATTTGTATATCCATGAGTAAGAGAAAGATCTTGATTTCAAACACAAAACATCCTAAGAAGATGGAGAGCGTAAATGGAATCTGCAGCATTGTGACTTTTATTTGCTTCAGACAAGTGAGTTCTGCACCTACACCTATGTACATGGATTGCGCACACAATAGCGAGCCAACTGATTAGCAAACAACCAAACATAGACCTAGAGTAGGGTACTCCATAAATATGTACTACTCATATGCTACTTGATACAACTATGTGTTACCATATGGTACCCACATATGTTACCTTGTCACTTCACATTAACAATACTGAAATAGTAATTTGTTACTATACGCATGCTTGTAATACGTTCCAGTAAAGTACAGAATGAGTGAGCTTTGTTCCTCTACGCATGGTATCTGTTTTTCTAGTGAGGTTTGTTACCCTATGACTAGGTAGTAGGTACATATCTTTTAAGTAAAATCCATGCTGCATGCAAGTTTTGTTTTTTCTTTTCTTTTCTGCTGATGTGAGGTGTTCAATATATAGTTGCTGTAGGATATAGATCGAATGAAAACTATCATTAGAAAGGAAGTTCTACTCAGCACAAGCTATTGTATCTCAATTATGGATTTTGAGCTTTTTATTAATAGCTTTTGGTTGTTTGTTTGACGCCTGCATTTTTCCAGATATTTTACTAAGTGAATAAAATTTGGTATTTGTATTCTACTCCCGTTCCAAATTATAGGTTGTTTTTGCATTTAGGTGTGTAGCAAGAACTATGAACCTAGAACCGACCTATAATTTGGGACAAAGGGAGTATGTTATTTATCTTATTGTTTCCTTCTGTATGTGTTGTAGGGAAGAAGCACATATCTTGGGGCAGCATCCATTGTACATTGCTTGGAAAACTATAAGCCACATGTTGTCATTACTTCTCGGGTTGCTGATGCCGCGCTCTTTCTAGCACCTATGGTACAGTATTCATGCTTTGTAGCTCCTATGTTGTTTGGTACTTAATGTGTTATGAACCAGGATGAACTTGTGACGTGAGATACCTTTGCCTATAGTGGTTTGTGTGTCACAAGTTAATTTTTTGTCACCATCTTTTGTTGACTTCTGCACAATGTTCTGATCACTGCACTGTTTAAGGATCATATGCATATTTGTACTGATAAAGCTCGATGAGATGATATAACTACAGGATACACTCAAATGTCTGTTTTATGTCTGAATTAGAAGTTAAGCAACTAGGCAATCTTTGAGCCAAATTAGTTAACATGCTTAATTTGCTCTATGTCTTCCTGATTCTTTGTAAAACAATCATTCTCTTGCTAAGAATAATAAGCTCAAGTTCTATCACATTTGATTGTGAGAATTACATGTTTTTAGGTTGGAACATGTACTTAAATTTATACTAATCACATTAATCGCAGCTTTGGGATATTATTGTTGTTTAGATTGCACACTATAATAAAGTTAACCCAGAACGTCCGGATAGTTCTTTCCTATGATAGTTAATAATTATCTTTTCTACCCTCCTTTTCTAGATCTATGAATTAGGTTGGAACTGGAATGACACAGAGGAGTTGGCACAAGGGACATTAGCTAGCCATCTTCTCGAATGTGGCTGCCAACTCACTGGAGGATATTTCATGCACCCTGGTTCATATCTTTTCCTTCCAAAAAAATTAGTGACTTTTTAAACCGTATGAATGATTTTTATTCTTTGTGTGGTCTATTTGTTGAGCAGGAGATGTACATAGGGATTTTTCATTTGAGCAACTTGTGGATTTATCTCTCCCATATGCCGAAGTTAGTTATGGAGGAGAAGTTGCTGTCGGTAAGGCATGTGACAGTGGAGGTCTTTTGAGCCCCAGTACTTGCGCAGAACAGCTTCTTTATGAAGTTGGAGACCCGGCAAACTACATTACTCCTGATCTGGTAAAGTCAAAAGCCAATTACAGTTAAAGTTTTAGCTTTCTTATCCAATCAGTGATTATATTTTGGTGGAGCAGGTTGTAGATTTCTGTGATGTGCGGTTTCACCAAATATCAAAAGACAAGGTCCACTGTGAAGGAGCAAAACCATCTGATGCTTGTCTCCCTGAGAAACTCCTACAATTATCTCCGGCTGTATGTAAATTAATGTACTAAGTTTTGATGTCATCTTTTATTTTTCTCGAACATGCAGGAGAACTGCGTATCATTTATATTAAGAAGAATAAAGGAGTGGGTTTAGAAACCCGTACAACAACACACACACACACACATCATTACTAAGTTATGAATATAAAATTCCCTTTTTGTAAAATAATAAGCCCCAGTTGGCAGCTGGTAACTGACTGGTTTCTGTTAGTTTTCCTAGCCGAACCTATTGCTATTCTGAAGTATTTTCTTTAAAATGTTGTCCTTTCAGTCATTTATAATATTCAATGCATTTCCATGGAGAGAATTTTTGTAGGCAGCCAAAATCTGTAAATGTAGGCGGTGTAGTATTTGGAAACAGCTATATGACTTATTACTGTTGTTGATAATCCTCAAGTTTCATCAGACAGACAGTGTCTTCTGTGTTGAACAAGGCCACAAGGATCACTTGTGAATACTTTTAATAACTTATTTATTCAGTTGGGGATAATTAAGTTCTGATCAGTGTGAAATTTACATTTTTGTTCAGGAAGGTGGATGGAAAGGCTGGGGTGAAATATCTTATGGGGGGCATCTGTGCTTAAAGCGAGCTCAAGCAGCAGAATACCTTGTAAGTTAAGGAGGTACTGTTGGCCTCTGCTATTTTCTTGCATCCAAAGTCCCTTTAAACAAAGTAACGAAAATATTATTTCTACTGAAACCTTTTCATGTAACATTAGGTTAGGTCGTGGATGGGTGAAAGATATCCTGACATCAACGAAAAAATTGTTTCATACGTCATTGGCCATGATAGTTTGAAAGTTATTGGAGGTGGTAAGGATAGTTACTCGTCCAAGCAAGTAATAGATGCTAGACTTCGGATGGATGGCCTATTCGAGCTTGAAGAGCATGCTGTTCAGTTTGCTGAAGAATTTATTGCTCTATATACAAATGGTCCAGCTGGTGGCGGTGGCATAAGGTATTGACAAGTAATTTCGGTGCTTCCTTTTGTTTTAGTAATCCAAACTGTTTGTGGCGGTGCCGAGGCATTATAGTTGAATATAGGATACGTATGCATTGATTTTGCGGTTTATCATTTCGTCCAATGAAAAGATGTCTGGCTGTAGCACTCTTGATTCTGGGGTCACTTACCCATTTGACGCATTTGTTCGACACTTGCAGCACTGGACAGAGGAAGGAAATAATGCTACAGAAGATGCTGGTATGGATAATCATGACGAATCCTCCCATGAGTAATTGGAGCATACACAACTTTCTGTGAGACTGACATGGTGGTTTTGACAGGTTGACCGGGAAAACATTTTCTGGCGTGCACATGCAGAGAAGGCAAGCATTCCTTGCCTGCAGAATCAGGCCACAGATTCTGAAACGGTTCAGATGCATATTTTACGATCACAGAAGAAACCAACAACTCATGCAATGGACATTCAACAAGTTGACACACGCATGGGGACACCACCACCCCCCGTTCTTGCTTCACCTGGGAAAAAGGTCGCCCTTTACCATATAGCCCACAGCAGGGTTGGGGATAAAGGGAATGATATGAACTTCTCTGTCATCCCTCACTTCCCTGGTGACATTGGTCGGCTTAGGGCAGCGATCACTCCAGATTGGGTGAAGAATGTTGTTTCGCCCCTTCTTGATTTGTCGTCATTTCCTGACGAGCAAGTGATTCAGCGTCGAATCAATCTGCTTCAGCTTGTGAGTGTTGAGATTTACGATGTACCAGGCATAAGCTCTCTGAATGTTGTGGTGAGGAATATCCTGGATGGTGGAGTGAACTGTTCGAGGAGGATAGATCGGCATGGAAAGACCCTGTCAGATCTCATATTATGCCAAGAAGTTGTCTTACCTCCATAATTGACTGCCGCACCCGATGTACACTGATGTGTATCATGATGACTTACCTTGTGTGAACACAGAAATAAATTAGGAATGCTAATGGCACAGGTGAGCCGATCGTTCTGTAATTATCTCATAGGGAATGCTAAGGCGATCACCTTATTATTTAAGGAGAAAAAGTAGTGTATTTTAGATTTTTTTTGAGAATTAGTGTATTTTAGACTTTAAACTGACCGACTAAACCATCCAGTGAACTTAGTATATTTTTTGCAATTTAGCCCATTTTAGGTAAGAATTTTGACTTTGGACCTTGGGGGGAAAGATACCCAAAATGGACCCCTAGCACGGCGTCAAAAGTCATGCCGCTGTATGTACACAACACGACGCCAAAGATAATGGCGCCGTGACTTTTGGCATGGCGTCGTATATGTCAACTAGACGGTAAATTATTCAACTTTTCAAAACACGGCACTAAAGATCACGACTCCATTGTACAATAGCACGACGCCAAAGATCATGCCTCCATGCTGTGTATACACGGCGCCATGATCTTTGGCGCCGTGCTAGGGTTCCATTTTTGGAAATCTTTCCCCCGAAAGGTCCAAAGTCAAAATTCTTATCTAAAATGGTTTAAATTGCAAAAAAAATACACGTGAACTTACTGTTTAAATAACCCTCTGTAGTCCATTCGAAGGTTTTCGTCTTTTTTAGAAAGCAAGGTATTTTGCGTTTTTTTACGTGCGCTTGTGTATGTTTGGACAAAATACTAAGGGCGTGTTTGGGAGAGCTCCACTCCACCAACTCCACCATTTCTCAGCTCCACTCCACTATCTCCAGAAAAACATGGAGTTGATGAACATGTTTGGCTAACAGCTTGACTCCAACTCTAAAAAAATGTATTAATTAGTGGGAATAGTCCTATTTGCCCTTGCGTTGGTATGTTGGTTGGCTTTATTTTTTCCCCATGCTACAGTACCTGCTACATGGCCATGCGTGCTACAGTACCATCCGTGGTACAGTGCCATGTGTGCTGCAGTGCCATGCGGGCTATAGGAGAGGTAACAGAATTGTTCCAAGAAAGGTCGCATCAAATAATATTACAAAATCGATTACATCAATATAAATTAGTTCCAAGCAAGAGAAAGTGATGTGGCCAGCTCATCACGAAATATATCCATAGTTGGAGCATTCACTGCAGATGTTGACCCATCGAATGCCGATGATGGAACGACATATTTGATGTATCTTTCCGGTATTGTTGGTTTGAAATTAGGATCACGGTCAAAACGGGCAAAGTCTTCGTCCTCACTTCCATGCTCCCGAATGAAATTATGAAGGACCATGGTTGTCACAACAATCATCTTTTGCTTGTACATAGGATAAGATGGTATCTTGAAGAGAATCGGCCATTTCATTTTTAATAATCCAAATGATCGCTCAATGATATTCCGGATGGATGAGTGCACGCGATTGAATTTTTCCAAATGACCTGTTGCCTATGCCAGCACCCCTGCCGGCCACACCACCACCCCTGCGGGTCGCACCAGCGCCCAGGCTGGACGCGCCAGGGCCACGGCCACGGCCTGTGCCACGGCCACGGGGAGGTGGCTGCCCACGGCCACGCCCGGCAAGTTCCATGGCCGCCGTTGCACTACCCTCGGCCATGGCCGGCGGGGTGAAAGGGGTTCGGGCCCCTGAGGAAGGAGGAGAGGCTGTGGCGCCATGGATTGGGATAAATTGTGAGCGAGAAGAAGAGAAATTGTAGGGGATTAACAAGGGAATCAAGATCCATACCTATATGGGAAAGAAGCTTATCTTCAGGAGACTCCATTTCGCTTGGATCGTCGGCCGTCGGTGAGTCTCCGGGGAGGGGGCGGTGGCGCTAGGGTTCCATGTCCCAGGGGCGGCGGCGTTTCTGTCGAGGAAGAGGAAGGGGGCGCTGGGAGAGGGAGCGGTCGGTGGGGAAGGGGGATCGGCTCCTTCTATTTTTTTTCACGAAGGGGTACGTTGTAACCAGTGGCAATGGTGGGTAATTTTACCACAACTCCATGAGGATGTATGTAACAAGTGTTTTTGGAGCACCCCTTGAGGTACTTCAAGAAAAACATGGAGTTAGCCTCCAACTCTACTTTTTTTTTCCTGGAGTTTTCAGATCTGGAGTTCCTAGAGCTGGACACGTTTGGCATGTACTTTGTGGAGCAGAGTTACAAGAGTTGGAGTGGAGCTCTCCCAAACACGCCCTAAGTCTTACTAAGGTTTTGTAGTCGTAAGGTAATACGGTGGATCTGTGTGTCAACTTTATTTTTCTTTCATGTTGATTCTGAATGCGCATGTGTATGTGTTTATTATAACTTCTTTTCACGTATCGGCCTGGCCCTTTGCCGCCTAGGCGTTTGTCTTCCTCATATAGCCTCTTTTGTTCTTTTGTTTCGAAATCATACAGTATAAACGCTCGTTGACATGCACACACACTCGTTCCTACGAATACACCTACGCAACTCTACCCTCTATGAGTACCTTCGAAAATCTGAGCCGGCAAATCTTCGAGATTGACGAAGTCACCACTGGGGCTTCGTGTCGACGGACACACGTCTACCATTGAATGAATGACGCCGGTTAAATTCTGAAATAATTCCGAAAAAATGTGAGCATCAAGTCGAGAACTTGACCTCTGGTGGACAGGTTCCATCACAAAAACCTTTGACAGTTGAACTACACTCAATTCGCCTCATATAGACTTTTCGTGATTACCCTAATCCATGTCCATATTTAGCTTATATAAAAAACCTCCATTCTTGTCATATTTCTTCTGATTTTGGAATATAGTTCACAATCAAGCACGCATGGGAATATGAGGTTATTCTCAGTGCCGAGTGACGGGTTAATATAAGAATTAAGCTAAAATCACTGCTAAAACAGTAACAAAATGGTGTTGGTAGCGAGTGTAAATAATCTTCTCGTGTATACATGTCTGTATACCTTTTCTTAACCGTGCGCATCTTTTTTTCACATAATGTGTATACGAAACGGTATTGATGGAAGCTGCCGGTTTAGAAGTTACGTGATAGAAAAAAATGATATGAGCATGGAAAGAATTGACATTAATGCCACTGTTGAAGATTTAGTGGTTGATTTGAGAGGAATTTTGAAGATAAGGTGGGAGGAAGAAGAATATGAACAATAAAATTTGAGAGAAACTGAATGGATTGATACACTCTTTCTAACACCCTGCTTTTTAGGGCATTTAGAAATATATGCTTTATAAATTTTTTCTTTAAATTAACTTAACTTCCTCCTAATAATATTCCCAAAATATATTTCCTGAATTAAACCATGCATTGAATCAAACATGTGTGTTGCATTCGAATGCTTAGAAAACCCTTCCATTTCCTCTGAGTAGAAATTCCATCAAATCCCTTTCCAATCTCTTAGCATTAATATTCAAATCCAATTTGAATATTAAGTCTTATCTCAAAACTCCTCCACAATAATGTCCATTTTAAAGCCTTACATTAAAACCCTTCTCAAATTTGAATCCCTATTCAAATTTGAACTCAAACTCTTATACAAATATATAGAAAAGCTGTACAATGGATAATTGGGCCAAACCCTGTTTCCGGCCCAATTCTCCCTTCACAGCCCCTCATTGAAGTCTGTTTTGCATCCTCCAACTCCCGGCCTCGCTTGCCTTCTCCCCTCCTCTGGCCGGCCCACGGCCCACTCTTCTCCCTTTTCCCTCCAGCCCGCTCCACACCTCGCGCGGCCCACTCCTTCTCTCCGGCGCAACGGCCCGCGCGCGCTGCACGGCCTGCCGGCCCGCACGCGTCCCTCCCCCGCACATGCGCTGCGCACGTGCCACGCGCGCCGCCGCCGGGGAGAAAATCCCCCGGCGCCGCCGTCCTTCGGCGCCACCACCGCTGCAAACGCCGCGCCGGCACAGCTCCACCGCGCGGCCGCCTTCCATCGCCCCAACTCTGCCGGCCGACGCCGCCACCAATGCCACGCACCCCACGTCCCACACCACCGCCGTGCATACCCCGCGCCACCGCACGCCGGACGTCGCCTCACTGCACGGTCGACGTCACCATCCCAACACCACCACGTCACCTCGCCACGCCATTAATGGCACCGGGCGCTTTCACACCAGTGCCTTTCCCCCAGCCTCGCCGGCGGACGGCCACCCGATCCACCCTCACCGGCCGAGATGGGCTCTCAGGGCACGCGCGCGACGCGTGCCCTCACCCCCGTGTGCCACTGCACCCGTGGTGCGGCGCTAACCACCCCGCCGGCCAAGACCGAACCCGCCGCCGTCGTCATTCTCTCCGCGGCCGGCGCCACGCGTTGACCCCCGCTCGGCCCTTCTCCCTTCACCACCCACGACGTGGCGAGCTCCACGAGCTCCGCCCAAGCTATAAATAGGGGGTTAACCCCTCCTCCTCCCCTCACCTCGCCGGAGCCGAGCTCAAACTCCTCCTTCCCCACGGCCGCGCCGCTCCCTCCCCTTTTCCTCCCTCCATCCGCTACGGACAGGAGCTCCGGCGAACTCATCCACCCCCGGCCATCCTCCTCCCCAGCCCCGCCGGCCTACGGCCCGCCAAGACGCCCGCCGGCCGTCGTTCCCTTGCTCCCCTGCTATGCCAAGGGAGAAGAAGGGGATCGAATGGAAGGGAAGGAAGAAGGTCGGACGGCCGTTCGACGCCGTCCCCGCTCTCTCCCTCTGACGAGTGGGTCCAGGCCAACGCCGTCCGCCAACACCAGCGCCGTCCTCCCTCTCTCACCGCTGCCTTGTGGGGCCCACGTGACGCCGGCTGACGGCCGTCACCGTCCCGTCTGGCGGCCGTCGCCCGTCCAGGCGCGTGGACGTGGTCCACTGGACCGCAAGCCCACACCGCACGCGGTGCACCGGCCCATGAGCACGGCGCACTGCACAGTGCGTCAACCGGACCCCACGCTGACGCTAGCTCCCATCTGAAAATGCTAGGTACATCCTGAATTCATACACCAACATCTATTTCAAGTACTTCCTTTACTCCAAAAATTCCTCCAAAATCTTCAAAACTATTAGGAATATTTCTAAACCTATTAGAGCCATCTAAACCATTTTAGGATATTCCTTGACCCCAAATACCAAAGGAGTAGCCTTCATCCAATAGAAAAGCCCGTTAGTGTACCCAATTATTGCCAATCGTATTCCAAAGCTCCATAAAATCCCCATGAATTTCCATAAATACTAAGGATTATCCTAAGCATTTTCATATGCTTGTTGCCCTATGATTTATACCCTAGCTCTAAATCCCAGTCGCACACTCTTAGTGCCCCGCAGAAACCCCGACTGAAGCCCCGCAGACGCCGTTTCGCCGCCCGATCAAAACCCTGGGTTTTGGTAAAACCCTAGCCGTTATGCTACCCAATTCCATTCCATCCCGTTAATTATTTAGAAACTTATTTCTAAATAATTAATATAATGATCCACTAATTATTTCGGGATTATTGCAGCAATCCAATAATCCCCGTACCCACTTTTCTAAACCTTTCTTAGAAGCCGCCGTCATCCGGGAGTTATTCCCTAGAAATTCAAGTAACTTCCCGGCCGTTCGATCAACTCCGAGGAAATGTTTATCAATTTTCCGGAAATTCCATTCCTTTAAGTCCACTAATTATTTACCATAATTAATGGATTATTTCTCAATAACCCTAGTCTCCCCATTTTTATCCTTTATTTCCATTCTATAGGAATTGGTTGATGTACTGTTATACTGAATGTTATTTTCCATGTTTTATTGATCGTTAGGTCGATGGTATGACCAGGCCCAGATCACGATGCCGGAGCTTCAGAAGGCCAGAAGTCCAAACTTGGTCAACATCAAATACACGTGCGCATTAGCGGACGTCCAAGTACCGTCCATGAAGGCAAGTCCTGGCAACCACCTCCTTGGTCATGCCAGTCCCAGTTCCTGCACAATAAAATCACCCAAGTTATAATATGGACTGCATATTTTATTAAATCATATGGAAAACCCTCCATATTTCACCTCTACCTTGGTTTAGAGCCATTTCTAGCCAAATAACTTATTAATAACCCCGGCCATGACCCGTCGATGACCGAGTGTTATTTAGAAGTAGATTTCTTAGGAAATTCTGAGTATTTTATTATAAAGAGCTTCCGAGAGATGAGAGTGAATATTGAAGTTTAATATAAAATGAACCAACTAAGAATAGAACCCCGTAAGGATGGACTTGCGAGTAAGGGAGGCAGCCTCGGCAGAGGATCCTGTCCCAAAGGCTTACTCTGGTCGCATAAGGATCGGTTCACGGGAGAGTCCTTCTAATGCCAGTACCGCCGTACGGGCCAAAAAGGACATAGCCTTCGGGAATGACCTGTAATGTGAGGCCTTGATCCACACCCCGCTAGCAGATCCTAGCAAATCCATCCCAAGGAGCCGCATGATTGGTACAGTGGCCGACTGAGGCAGAGACCGAGTCGCTATCGGTGCCTGGTCATGTCCGGTTGCCAAGTCGGGAAACAGATGTACTGGAGACAGTCCCAGACAGAGGGCTAGGACTGGGCGGCACGGGTTGACTAGAGTACAGAGTCGGAGACCCTGAGGGCCGCCGGCCCTAATTTATGAGCTCATACCCGGGTCGATATCTGCGAGGCGGATGATTAGTAGCCCCTGCTTAGCCCCCAGTACTATCTGTGGATGGACCTAGGGAATGCTGTTTAGAGATAGACACCAGCGGGTAAGGGTCTCGTAGGTCGGCACCGCCTTTCGCGAGGGTACGGGCTGACCGACCGTATGTCATAGGGTACAAGCTCTGCAGAGTAACCAACTTATCCAGATAGCCGTGGCTCACGGTCATGAGCCCATCTAGTCAAAGCCCTCGTTGATTAGAATTCACCTTAATAAAATATGAGATGGTGAGATGGGCAGAGGCCCAGAGGAGAGCAAGGCATAAGCCGGCCCAGAAGGACCCTGACGGTCTCTAGGATGGAACTAAAATATGAGAACTGGCAAGGATGAGAATTCCCCTCCACGGCCAAACAACTATTTAATCATCCTCTCCCACCCTCTGTTTACAACCATAACTTTATATTTTTCCGCCAAATATAACCCTTACACCTCATTCCCTTGCATGCATTATAATTCTTGCTCCAGGCTTGCTGAGTACCAATCATAGGTGTACTCAGCCTTGCTTTCAATTGCTACAGGTACATGGACATGTAGGGCACCTCGGTCTGTTCCCTCCATGGAATGGGTCATAATGCCACTCTCCGCTAAGGCGAAGGTAGTTACTCTTTATTTGTTGTGCCGTTTATTGCTTCAGATTCTAACCCTGTGTAAAACCTGTATCAGCGTACTGATCCAAGGACTGATACAGGTGATTAAAAACATCCGAAGGATGGTCCCCACACTCTTGATCTTTTCCTGCTTCTATCTATTTACTCCTATTTTACACTTCGATCCTCATAATAAATTTATTTTACAAATACACACACACTAACACACCCCTCAAGATAGGGCGAATACATCATATGGACCCATCTTACTATGAATGTAGAAAAAAGACTTCCCGGACAATCCTTAAGTCAAAACATCCGCCACTAGTCAGCCGATTTCACATAAGGTAGATCAGGAGACAATGAGGCACGGGACCAGGGGAGAGCTCCCCGTCCCTGCCCTGATCCCTGATCTATGATCCATGCCCCAACATCGAAACTCTAATGGGAATGTTTGTCCCATCCCCATCCTCGACGGATCCCTGAACTCCGATGGGTCCCATGGAGATTAACGACCTAACAAAAAAAGGAGCTCGATTAGGCCCTGGAATGGGCTGGGGGTGATTGGCCCAGTGGGCCCCAAGCCTGGGCCCTTTCTAGCAAATCTCCAAATATGCAATTAGGTCCATATGCAAGCCCCTTCAAATATGTCATATTTTCTGTCAAAACACAATATGATCCAAAATACAACACACATGTGAAAATGGAGTTATTTCACATGCCAAATGATGGGTTAGAATAAGAATTAGTTTGAAAACACCACCAAAAAACACTAAAAGTGTGTCAAAACGAGTGCTAACACTGGGGTCACCCTTTTTTGAGTCATTGTATTTTTCTGTTTATACGAAGGAGACAAGTATGCGATTTTCCAGATTGGAAAATCAAAATGAAGCCCTTTTTATTCAGTCTATCTAGATTTTTTATAATATAATAGGAAGGGAAAATCCTTTCTACACGCGCGTGTAGCTACTCCTACCTACGTATCTCATGTTACATGACGTATCTGACTCAACCAAGAGTATGTACACGTAGTATGTGATGATATTATACCATCTGTGGTGGTATATACGTTGAGTATGTGAGCATACATTGAGTACGTGGACAACTAATTTTTATATACTAGTAATAAGGTACAACCAAAATAAATTAAAAACTAGAGATGCTTTTGAAATTTTTCATGAATATCCCTTTGGATTATCTTAGAATTAGTATTAGTATGTGGACATACTCAAAGTGATAAAATAGTATGTACACATACGTATGGTGGTATTCTGATGGTGAGAGTAGCTACGCGCGCGTGTAGATAAAACGCATCCATAATAGGAATTAATTAGAATATAATTAAGTATTTCGTTTTGCCTAGGAACAGAATGTAAAAATATTCCTTGACTTGAATAAAATCTAGAATTGTATAAGTGAACCTGAATCTATTATATCATCTTCTAAGGTATGGAGAGAAAAAGATTCAAGAAGCGAAGCATTGCCAAAACTACACTTAGAAGATATGGAGAGAGGTAAGGTGAGAGTGGCGGGGAGGAGTCAGAGCTATCATCTCCTCTTGCACTTTGTACCTCAACGGATGCAACTCTTCTTTGAGCGACTACATCTAGATCTTATTTGTTCCTAATTAATCGAGCATCAATTCTTACTTAATTTTGTCTACAGGTTCCTCGTTCACTACTTAGGTAGTTGGTGCTTTTCTCTTGCAGTTGAGTAAAGTAGTAATCAATAGTGTAGGCATGATATCTAGACTAAATGCTATATTATAATATGTTCAGCCCCACATATTGTTTGCGGTAGCTAGCATTCGGCACCAACACTGCCTGACCTATGTAGTCCACCACATGAGATGGATAGAAGCTTGTATGAATTAGTGGTGAGCAAGTCGGGTCCCTTCTCATCCCTTTCTATACTTAGTGTGTTCGTCTTCTGAAGTAGATAGCACAAGTAAGACTCTGATTACTTGGTGAATTAGGAGAATAAAGTTTTCCTATCAAGTACTCTTATACCCAATTATGTCTCTTCTCTTTGTCATCACTCCACTCCATCTTAAAAAAAAGTCTAGAAGTACACTTCTCATTCCCCATAGAAATTGATACTCTAGAATACTCCCGGGTGGATGTTGCATTGGTGTCCGTACATACGCTTGCAGATTTATCTGTTAGGCTAAGAAATAAGCTAACTAGACCAAAGTGTAGTGCCAATTGATCAAGGGAGGTTCTTAGCCTTCTTTTGTCAATTTGAGTGCAGCCTATGGATGAAAGCCCATGAGGGCTCTTGCACCAACCCTTCACCCCTGAGATATCCCAAGTGGTGTTAATGGTAGCCATATGAATCCAATAGGGTTAATGGTAGTCATGGTGGTTGGCTTAGTTAATTTCTATGGATACATCATTATAGCACATCATTTAGATGATCGATCATTAAGTTGTATGGTGACAACATGTGGGAGGGAAAAAGGCCTTGTGAGTGCATAGTCCCTAATCAAATGCTTATAACAAATTGATTTACATGCTGGATGTGTATGTGACTAAACATATATCCTTATGATGTGTGTTTGATCTATCTTGTTAAGAAGTTAGTTTTATTACTTCTTTCATAATATTGGACACATAAATCCTATTTGCTTAGTTTTGTTAGTAGAATCAATATAGAATGAAAGTCAGCCCCCCACTTGTTCTTTGGATTCGATCAATCTTGAATGAATACTTGTAGGGAAAACTCCAACTAGAAGATGCACATTTGAGGCATCAAGGTAGAGCTTCTCACTAATGTAGAAACCCTCATCCATGCTGGATGCTAACCCTCATCTCATATGTACTACTTTCTAGGATGCCATGAACTTAATCATATGGATATGTGTTGGTTACCATGCAGTTGTGCTTCTAGCGCCGATAGTAGCGTATCTAGTCTCTACCAGCCCTAATTATGACTACGCCGTTGGGATAATAGTGTTATAATTGGTCAAGTATCCATGCTACACAACATATAAACTTGTTGAATGAAAATACCATACGCTTCTTAAGAGATATAGCTATTTGGAAGGATAGGCTGGTGGGGACCATGTAACACATGTAACATGGGATCTATATTTGTAGCTTCACGGCTGGTGTGACGTGATGACCTAAGAAAGCAACTTTTCTATCAGTAGAAGATATGCTACCAACTGACCGGCAATTTACATAAGCACCCTTATTTCTACATTTATTACATGGATGCAATCTCATCTCCATAATAAATGGTTGCCTTGGGCTATGAGAAGTGAGAATTCCCCATCCATTTCTATTGAATGATTACTCCTCAAATCCCTTGACATTACGGCTGCTTTGCGGATCCAATCGAATCTTGAGTTCTAGCATTAAATCCTTTATTGCTTCATCCTTAAGGAATTCGATTTATAAGTTTGCGCATATAGGGGATCGTTGCTAGGGTTTCCTCCATGACCCCATCCGGAACTTGACCGATCTTGCTCTGATATATCGGCGCATCCATTTGGTAAGTGAAAATTTCTTTATTTTCCATGTATTAGTGGTAATTTTTATTACTAGTAATAGCAACACGCGCGATTCGGGAGGGTCTAAGATAACGGATCTAGTGCTACTGGGGATTGGGACTAGCAACCCATTTGAGCAGTATATTTGGGGGGGGGGGAATCTAGGTTGCAAGCAACTGTGGATTTAGGCAGTACATGCTTAATGGGAGGAGAGCAAGAGATGGGAACATGAGGAAGGTGTAAAGAGATGTGTCCGCTTTTGTTTCTATTTGTCTGGCGAGAGTATGGGTCCCATTCCTGTTCCCTGCACCGTGCACCTCATGTGCGGTTGAGAGTGAGGATGGGAGGGGTTAATAATCTTGCGCGAAGCAATATGATGTCATCATGATTTCTGAAGTTCAAGAGCCCTGCTTGAATTGTGCGTGCACAATGAGCATGTTTATTGGGGGTATTTCCCATCATTTCGAAGGAATTATTTAATTTGTTTGCACAGGTTCTTATGTTTTTGTCCATTGGATTTTCTGCCCAATTCGAAACAACCCATCCACTAAATGGTATATGATAATTGCCAGCTTGCTCTTATAGTTTTGTTTATCTGTATATCCTTGTTAGCAATGTTCTTATTCACTACATTCCTTTACCAGTTATTACGATAGCGCAGAGTCAAGTAGTTGATAAATATTTCTAAGATTCCTAAAGTTGGTGACTATGAAAATAAGTTGTCATAATCTTGCTTATGAGACTTTAAAAATGTTAGTTATCATAATCATGGAACGTTTCTGCATTGACTGTATCTGCAAAATGTACCTTGGTCATATTTTTGCTATATTTATAAAACTCAATGACTGTAAGTAACGTTTAAAAAATCTTCGCAAATGAATTTTGTAGCTGGAAATAGAAGTTTCTCATACTGTCTTCTAGTTTAATTTCCTCTTTTTATTCTATTAAATATATCACTTCTTTTGCTTTGTAGTAAAGGTTGAAGCTGCTGAAAACAAAGAAGAATGAAGATTCGAAGTGATTGGGGAAGGACTTTTATGGCAAAATTCAACACAGGAGGTTAGTAGCTAGGTTTCTAATGCAAGAACCCAGGCCTACGGGCCTAAGCCATCTTTATATCGTTTCTGTCCCATGGCATCATGTGTCTACATCTCTTCAATGGTGAAAATATTATGTATGTGAGGAAGAGTGTAATAACATTTTTATCTGATAAAAAATAGGAATTTCTTATGTATGTTTAAGCTCTATTACTGCCATGTGCCGTGGGATGTTCTGTCCCATCTGTATAGTCTGCAATTTACATGAATCCCATTTTGTCAACACACTTCACTGCATATGAGTGATTAAGGGCTGGTTTACATTTTCTGTGGCAGGAGCAGTGGAAAGTTCTGAACCTGATGAAGAACTATCACCAGACATGAAAATATCTAGCAGGCCTATAGAATCATCAAAGAAATGGGTCAAGACAGCTCCTAGATCGTCGTCACAGCAGGTGAGGCAAGAAATCGTGGACAATCAGAAACAAGATGGGTGGGATATGGAAACTACAGATGTCTATCCACTGGGAGCAGAAATAGACATCATCAAGATTATACACTCTATGAGACGCAGAAAGCGTTCAGCCCGAAAAAGGGTAAAGAGTTCTGAACCATGGGTACAACAGATTTGGGCTTTAACCTCCATAAACGTGGCAAGAGGGCATCGGTATGTTAAGGGTGTTGGTTCAAAGAAGATGAAAAGAACTCGTGGAGGCACCAAATCATGGCGCATGAATAATAGGGTGGCTAAGGGGAAGAAGCATGTTGGAGTTGAAGGCGATGCAAGTAACCAGTCCATTCCTGCTAATGTAGAAGAGGTTAAGGGCCGTGCAACAGATACAGATGCTACTAAACATCTCGGCGTGCCAAAATCTGATACATCCTACGCATCCAAGGAGCAATGCGGTAATCATGCAAATGAATATGCTTTTAAGCCGAGCAGTGTCCCGACGGCTTACATAGCATCTCAAGTCAAAGATAGCAATGGTGGTCCAAGTGAAATCTCCCTTGAGCAGGCTGCCATCCTCATGAGTAACACTTTTCTTGGTTTCACGAAGAGCAGAGGTGCAGTTGCTGATGATCTTATGGAGACAACTGATGTTATCAGTATGTACCAAGACAGAGAGCAGTGTACAAAGTTTGACCCTGCAATAATTCCAGGCTTGGATTTAAACGATGGGGCTGAAAATTTTGATACTTCAACAGGACAATCTGCTCTGGCATCACTCTGTTCACTCTGTGCTGTGTCCGTTCAAGACCCGTGCGTCGAGTTTGCTGTCAGGGTCCTAAAGGACGAAACACCAATACCAGCAGAAGCTTCAGAAGTTAACGGACTCTTTAGGAAAATGACATACCGTCAGAAGAGCAGAATTGCAGGGCCTTCACAATTATTTCAGGGCAGGAAGGGCTGAAAGAGCAGGTGACATCTGCTCAGTTGAGGGAACCTGATAAGAGGTGTCAATTTGGCATCTACAGACCATCGACAATGTAAACTTTTGTCATTACAGTACAATTTGCACATCTTTCTGTAATCTTTGCTATTAAAAAAACTTGACGGGGAGCAGACCGCACCCCTCGTTTTCAATTAAGAAGATGCATGACTCGAACCCGGGTCTCTGGCCTGAGATACTCTTTGCTATTTGGAGTTGAATAAATTTCTGATGTTTCTTTCCTAAAGAAAACTGCACTGTTTCTTTTTGCTCATGCTTTTATCGCGGAAACCTGATAGTCTGAAATCTTCTTCCTTCCAAGGAAGATCTGTATATCCTCTTGTAACATTGGCCGGTAACACAGCTTGGTGCCGCGAGATTCGATAGGACTCATTTGGCTGAGGAAGATACTGAAAACATGCAACAATGCTGCATTACTCGTCCCAGTAACGGCGACCATATTTTGGGAACACCTGAACATTCTAGTTCTTGCATTGTGAAGATCGCCCGCTAGTTATGCCAAGGTTCTCGATCCCATTGATTCAGGAACTTTTTTTTCTTTCTAAACGGATTGAATCAGGAACCTTGTTATATTACTAAGGGTTGATCTTCGTCAATTAGATCAAAGCTTGCTGACCTGAAAACCTGCTAGTTGTATGGAAAACTTTCAAAATTAGACCACAGCTTGTGCAGTTGTGCCTGCTGACGATATTTTGGATTTCCCCGACTATTTTTATGTGGTGTTGGCTAGGTAGTACAGTTGCTATTTTCAAGACTTGTGAAGCCACTGCCACTTAAATTCGTTCTCAGGAACAACTGCAAACATCTTCTCACCAAATCACCCCCCACCCCTGTAATACTAATCAAACCATCCTCTTTCGCATCCTCATGTTTTCTCAGTGGGCATGAGGTGAAGGTACAATTTAGTATTAGGTAGAGTGTGGATTATCACATTAATAATACTACTACATACAGAAGAGATACTATCAAACTTTGTGCTTTTGTGTACACTAGGCCACCAGCACAAAGGTGTGAACTGGTATGGTTCATCAGTAATGATATATTTGATCTGTTGAGGAGGCATCGGCAAGTCGGCAACCTAGCTCACTAACACTAACTGCGCTTCAAAATTAATCTGTTGGTAGCATACCATGATTTTAACGGAATATATTTGATCTCTAAATAATATAAAATCAGAACATGCGCGCATCAAGGCTGAAATTATTGCTTTCGACAAGCTTAGAAAATGTCTTCCGGAGAAACAGAGCTTTTGACGTGTGTATCAAGGAAAAAAAAAAAAAACAAGAACGCACCCACCTCTTCATCAAAGAGTGTTGACTCTGAACAACTTGGAGGGCACGCCACTCCAGCTTGTGGCCATGTGCTAAAGCTTCTCAAAGTCAACGACATGTAGAAGATAATAAGCTATAAACTGTGTAGTGTGTAGCAGACTAGCAGCTACACTAAATCCATTGGGAAAACTATAGCTTGTAGCCTGATACCGGGCCTCATGTCCATAGACAAACCAGAGAGCAAGATGGCCCTGAGGAAGAAGAAGTCACCAGCAAGGCCGCCGCGGACAGTGAACGACATCCCCGACAAGCTCCTTGAGCTCATTCTCCTCAACCTCACCTCGCCCGTAGTGATCATCCGTGCCGCAGCCGCGTGCCGCCGCTGGCGCCGCGTCCTTACGAGCATCCCATTCCTCAGCCGCCTGCTCCAGCGGCATCCACACCCTGTTGCAGGACACTACCATCCTCAGCCGCCATCAGGTAGCTGTAGTAGCCCACAATTTGTCCCCTCTTCACAGGAAATCTCCGTCCATCGCCGCCGCTTCTCCCTCGATTTCCTCCCCGCCGGCGGCGGCAAGTCATGGAGGCTCGTCGACAGCAGGAGCAGCCTCCTCCTCCTCGCCAGAAAGAAGGGCGGGTGGATGCGCCATTGCTTCCCTGACCTCGTTGTCTGCGAGCCTTTGACACGTTTCTACCGGCTTGTGCCCCGGCCTCCGGAGATGAAGCGCCATGAGTGCCTCGGCGTCTTCCTGAAAGTGTACGGGAACAACATGCCAGAGCCAAACTTTTGTGTGACCTGCGTGCTCTACGAGAGTTACACCGGAGTGTCCGGTGACGTCGGCGCAGTCCGGGTATGCGTGTTTGGTTGGGGCCGGCGCGGCGTCCGGCGATGGCGCGTCGGCCCAAGGGCAGCCATTGCTGCTGGCCTCCACCTTAGTGTCCATGGCAAAGACGCGCTGCAGTTTGTAGGGTGCGCCGTGCACGCTTCGTTTTGGTGGGTGAGAGACGAGAATCCCCAACGACGGCGCCTGATCTGTGCCCATTCGACCGCACAAGTCTCGCTCTTCGTTCTTCCGGAACACATCTCGCGCTTGTGTGTTGATACTTCAGGATTCCGGGTCGTCGACGGCAACAATGACAAGGTGCGCATTGTCTGTTTGGAGGGAGCCTACTTGAAGGTCTTCTCCAGGAGTTATTGGAATCATGGCGACAATGACTGGGTGCTGGAGAAGCAAGTAAACTTCGTCATGGACACCTGTGGATTGCCTGGGCAAAAGGAGTGCCTGGGCAATGTCGTCGGCGCAAAAATTGTCATGGTGAGTGGCCGTTGTGTCATGCTGGGCTCAGAAGAGGCAGAGAGGTGCCTGATCTCCATTGAACTTGAGACCATGAGGATTGAGAGCATGAGGATAGGGAGCAAACGCCCTGCTGCGGCTTATCCATACCAACTGCCATGGCCGCCGCGCTTTCATGCTTGTTTGTGTCAATGTAAGTGGCGGGGTAAAGGGCCGTGCTATGAGAATTGTACCTGTTAGATGTTGCTTGCACTTTTCATGGTATTATTATGCTCTCAACAATAAAAAAAGGTGACCAAGTTTGTTGGAACTCAAATTTGGCTCGGTCTAAATTGTTTATGCATGCATACCGTATGATCCAGCGCCTCTCCTAGCTCATGGCGCAAACGACGCGTTAAACCGGCCACCCCTAGCACCCCCTTCCCACCGCCGCCGACAAGTGGGGAGAGAACTTTTTCTTAGCAAATGAGCGTCATAGTATGGATAATATGAGAGGAGAGCGAAAGGTGTACTTTTTCTTAGAAAAAAAGAAAAGTCTAAATTACTTCTCTCAAGTCTTAAAGATGTTTTGGTTCAATTTACCTGTTAAACTATGGCATTTAATTCAACTTACCCCTTAATACAATTTGTCATTTTTTCTCCATGTACAAGTGAAATTTTGAGTTCAAATTTTACGAGATGATAATAGACATCATAACACATATTAAAAAAATGTGCCATGAAATTTTTACCATTATTTTTATACGGTAGGATATTTGATAATAAATAATCATCGATGTACAACATTATGTAAAAAATGATGGCAAAAAAATTATAATATATTTTTTGACATACATTGTGACGTCAACTACCATCCTATAAATTTTTAACTCAAGATTCCACTTATGTACGGAGAAACAAAAAATACAAATCATATTAGGGGGTAATTTAAACAAAATGACATAGTTTAAGGGTAAACTGAACTAAAACATATTTTAGGGATAAACTGAACCAAAACATATTTTAGGGGTTATTCGGACTTTTGTTTATACTTGAGAGGAGTAATTTGAAATTTTTCAAAAAAAGAAAGCTAAGATAGTTTTTGTTTTGTAGGTGCCGTGAGTGTTGAGAGAGCGCGGGCTCGGAACGGTTAGAAAGCTGTGACTGGCGAGGCTTCGCTCGCCAAGCCCAAAAATCATGAGTAGAGAGAGTATACCTGACCCAATCCGTCCGAAAAAACTCGACCCGACCCGAGCACGTGACGGGTCAGGCACGGGCCAATTTTTTAACCCGAAACACAAAAAAAACCCGATCTAGCCCGATGCGACCCGAAAAATTACACGTGAAACCCGACCTGACCATGTCACGGGTCGAGAGCGGGTCAACAATTTCGACCCGCCAACCCGACATGACCCGATCCGAACCCGACACGACCCGACCCATGATCAGGTACCTTCCGCGCACGCGGGCCCCGTGGATGGGCCCACATATAGATCAGGCGCTTCCGAGACTCACTCCGTGGACCATGGACGGCGAGCGAGGGATGCTACTCATCGCGGGATTCGCGGCCGCCGCAGCTTCTCGTCCGCTTTCTCTCACCGCCAGAAGCAGAGCCCCAGGAGCTCCGCCTGGCATCCGCACGGCCAAACCTGAAGCTCTAGCCGATCGGCAGCTGCGCCCCTCCACTCTCAGCTGCGCCTGCTCTCCATCTCCGTCTCCGTCTCCGTCTCCATCTCCCGGCGATGGTGGCAAGGGCAGCGGCCGCCATGTGTTCGACGTAATTTCTGACTGACTTACCAGCACGATTTTTTTCAGTCTCCGGAAGAAGCTTTTGTTCTTCAGTGCTAGTTGCTTACCGTTTAATTTTGACAGCAAGCTTACAAATTGCTCCAATTATATATCTAGACCTTTTTGCCCATTTTCCATGCTCATCGTAAATTGGAGCATATCCTATTCACGATTTTGGATTTCCCGACTATTTCTATGTGGAATTGGCTAGTGCAGCTGCTATTCTCAAGATTTGTGACGCAACTTAGATTCTTGTTCTCTAGACTGTGAGGCTGCTACGACCGCTCAACACACATCAGTGAGATTTGGTGCAGGTTTAGGGACATCTGAAAATATCTTATTACTATTTTTCTTTTTCTGTTATGAGTAAAACCATCATGTATCGATGTCCTCAGGTTTTCTCAGTGGAAGTGAGGTTAAGGTACAATTTAGTATTAGGTACAATGCGGATGGTCACATGAATAATGCATACAGAGAAGAGATACTATTAAATTTGGTGCTCATGTACACTATGCCACTAGCTATATGCTGACCAGAATTAGTTATTTTAGATCCTTTGATTCTTTTTTTTCTTAATGATTGTGATCTTGTTGATATGTATCTCCCTTACAATTCTTTGTGACAGCTACCTAATTTTCTTTTCTAATTTGGTGTTTTGTATTGACAAACAGAACTTTTCAGTTCTTTCCCCTGTTGTTCCATGGGAGGTTGATGATATATGGAGAATATACGCAGGATATTTCTTCATTTTGCATGTCCCTTTGAGCTTTGGAGGGCTTGGTGTGGTGGCCAAAGTACTTAACTGCTCCTCACTGGATCCAATGACAACAGTAGGTGACAAGTTTTTGTTAATAATCATTCTGATTCACTGATGTAAGTGCACCTGAGCTGCAATTTTTTTTTCTATGGACAATACAATGACATACTCTGTCAATGCAGGTTATTTCTACAGTCGTACTTCAAGTAGCAGAGCTTTGTTCGGCCTTGGCACTACTCCAATACACAGCAGTGCCTGGAAATGATGTCCAGGCTTTCTTTGCCACGAAGGTTTCTACACGGAATTGGGGTAACGAAACAATAATTGGCTTTATGGTTTTGATGGCCTTGGTATCAATCACATCCATCTTAGGTGACAAACTGGCAGGAACTGAGGTCAGATGCCTGTCCCACATGCTCTACGAAGCTATCACAGTTTCAGTTTTCAGTGAGCAAAGGCCTAATTCTTTGTTCATCCAATTTGAAATTTTGCAGGATGCTTATGATCCTATTTTAAAAGGGATCCTTTCAGACAGTCCATCCTCTAAGCTACTGTGTTTCTTTCTCTACTGTGTTATTGCTCCATTGTCAGAAGAAACCATCTACCGTGGGTTCCTTTTAAATGGCCTGTCTTCTTCAATGAAATGGCATGAAGCTGCTGTGATGAGTTCAATCGCATTCAGTGTAGCACACTTATCTGGTGATAGTTCCATTCAATTATTTGTTATTGGCTGTATTACGGGGTTAACTTATTGTCGAACTGGAAGTTTGGCTGCTTCTTTCACCATCCATTCTCTATATAATGCAGTAATATTGTATATGGCTGTAGTATCATGAACATTGTCAAAGTATAGTGTAAATGCAAATGCTTTCCCTTTCTACTTAGTCGACAATCAGAGTTGGTGGATATTTGGTTTGTAGGGAAACCCTGTTGATTTCAACAGGGGTTAGTCATACATGGCATGCGGGACACACAACTTATACATGTTTGGGCTCCTGATGTATAGTAATAGTCTGCGTCTCTTTGGGGTCTTTTATATACAGTCATACATCTGGCTTGCTCGCAACATGGTGTTCTGCTCTAAAGTATCGCCGATGGCCGCTATGCTCCGAATGATTGCTAGTGATCTTGATGTATGGGCGCATCAGTTTCGTGACGTAACCAGAAAACTCCACCTCTCTAAATGGCGCTTGTACATTAGTAACTCCATTTCTAACGCCAATGGTACTGATAGTGGCAGTCAGCCGCAAAGTTCATTGTCTCAAGGTTCACATGTGCAATGACAGCCAAGTCCAGTCTCAGGATCACCTCAACCTGAATCATTGAATAACTCAGATCCTATTCCAATTGACATAGATGATGATACTGATGAGATTGACATAGATGATGGAACTAACCACCTTCGTCTCCATTTGAAGACTTGTATTCAGAAGAAGATTAAGCTAAATGGAAAGACAATGGCCCAATCAACTCTAAGGTTTGGTAGAACAGATGTAGGGACTGTTTCAGTGGAGAACTACACCTTTGATCAAGATATAGCTAGGCAAGAACTTAGTGCAACGATTGTGTTACATGAGTACCCCTTGAGCATGGTTGATCATGTTGGCTTTCGTAGATTTGTTGGTGCACTCCAGCCATTATTCAAGATTGGGACAAGGAACACAATAAGGTATAAAAGCTATGACTTGTAGTATTACTGTTTTCGTGCATCTCCAAATAATAAATGGATTTCCTAACTTTTTATTTTGTTTCAGAGCTGATATTATTGCCCAATATGAGTTGGAGAAGAAGAAAGCCATTGAATACATGGCTGCAATTCAGTCCAGGGTTGCAATCGCCACTGACTTGTGGACATCTGACAACCAAAAGAGGGGTTATATGGCTATCACTGCCCATTTTATTGATGAATCTTGGGCTTTTAGAAATATCGTTTGTTGGCCCTCACACCACTCACACCACAAGGTACTACACAACTTTGGTTAGAGGTAGGAGATGAACATGAGCTCAAGTCACACACATACTCACACGCTGCAAACAGCTTGGCTGCTGCAGTTTGGAACACTGAGAAATGTGGCAAAGTGAACTGCCTTTCATTGACTTGCTAGGGGATACATATACACATGTTTAGCTACCAACTACCTACTCCAAGGTACTCTAGTACAACTACTGTTGCCATGTATGGCTCTACTAAGTACTGTTAGCAACTACTAGGTACTCATACTATGGCCTATGGGCACTAGCCCACTACTTGATACAACAAGGCAGCCACCAACTAGTTGACTTTTGCTTCGAATCACGAGAGGGAGAAGGAGTTAGAGAGCAGCAGCAGATTGAGTTCAACATTCTTCCCCTAATCTGCTGTTGATCTAAGTCCTCAAGCTATCATCTTCTTCAGCTCAGTGAACTGAAGTCGCCCAAGAGACTTGGTGAGAATGTCAGCGAGCTGTCGACCGGTCTCAACAAACTCGATGACGATTTGTCCTTCATCGACACAGCTTCGGAGGAAGTGGAACTTGATGTCAACGTGCTTGCTCCGGTCATGAAGGACTGGGTTCTTGGCCAAAGCAATGGCCGGTTGATTGTCCACCTTTAGTCTTGGGGGAGAAGCTTCTTCCCCGGTGATTTCCTCCAGCAATCGGTGCAGCCAGACTGCCTGGCACGCCCCTGTGGCCGCTGCAACGTACTCTGCTTCGCACGTTGACAATGCCACAATCTTCTGCTTCAGTGATTGCCATGCGATTGGGGCTGATCCGAGGAAGACAAGCACACCTGAGGTGCTTCGCCTCCCATCAATGTCGCCCGCCATATCTGCATCACTGAAAACCGTGAGCTGCAGCGCTTTCTTTTCGCCGGACTTGGGGAAGACGATCCCCTGTTCCGCCGTCCCCTTGACGTAACGCAACACTTCTTCACCGCAGTCCAGTGATCTTCCCGCGGATCCTCCATGAACCTGCTCACGTACCCAACCGCGAACGCGATGTCCGGTCGGGTATAAGTCAGGTAGCGCAGCCCACCGACGATGCTCCGGTACAGCTTTGTGTCAACCTTCTCCGCCGTGCTGTTCCTTGAGAGCTTCAGCCGCTCCTCCATCAGTGTGGCGCACGGCTTGCATCCACCCATGCCCGCACGCTCCACCAGCCTTTGCGCGTACGCCCGCTGGCCCAACTTGATGTCGCCGCTTCCCTGCTTCACCTCGATGCTAAGGTAGTAGGGGAGCAGCCCCAGATCGCTCATGCGGAAGTGATTCACCATCTCCCGCTTGAATCCAGCGATGTCCGCCGTGCGTGTCCTTGTCACGATCAAATCATCGACATACACGCCGACGATGAGCTCGAATTTCCCCCGCCACCGCACGTAGAGCGCGAGCTCTGTGTCGCAGCGCGTGACCCCAAGCGCCTTAAGGGTGGTGTCAAACTTGGCGTTCCATGCTCTTAGCGCCTGCCGGAGCCCGTACAGGGCCTTTCGCAGTCTCATCACCTTGTGCTCTGCCCCCGAAACGACGAAGCCTGGGGCTTGCTTGACGAAGACCGTCTCCGCCAGATCGCCGTTGAGTAAGGCGGACTTGACGTCCAGGTGATGGACACTCCAGTTCTTCACCGCAGCCAGCGCTACCAGCAGACAGATCGACTCCATCCGCGCCACCGGCACGAAGATCTCCTCGAAATCAATCCCCTCGCGCTGGACGAATCAGCGGGCCACGAGCCGCGCCTTATGCTTGACGATGGCACCGTGATCGTCCCGCTTCACCTTGTACACCCACTTCAGGCCAATTGGCCGGCAGCCAGGAGGAGGATCGTCGAGGTCCCAGGTGGAGTTTTCCTCGATGGACTTCATCTCCTCCATCAACGCCTTCCTCCAGCTTGCTTCCCTCTCTGCTTCCGCAAAGGTGGGCGGCTCATCTGCACTCGTCAGGTGCCGCTCTTCCGCGTCGAGTACCCGCCTTGCCAGCCCAGGCGCCGCCATGTCGCCGATGATGTTCCACACGGTGTGAAATCGCACCTCTTCACCATCATGGAAGGCGTCCACGTACTCGTCGATGTCGCTTGGCGGTGACACAAACTCGATTGACGCCGCCGCTGATGTCTCATGTTATTCTGGCGCCGGCGAGTTCTGCTGTGGCGTGTTCTCGCCTACTGGGACCACGTACCCACGCTCTCGATGCTAGGACTTGGCGGTTCTTCCTACACCTCCCCATCACTTGAGGGCGGCACACCTGGTGCCGCCTCTGCTTCTTCTCCGGTGTTCCCTCCGCCATGAATCACCATGTGCTCGATGATGAACGTGCCACCGACGCCTCTTGCTTCCGTTGCCTTAGGATCCTCCCAATCCCAGGTTGACATTTCGTCGAACACCACGTCGCATAACACCACCACCTTTCACGCAGATGGATCGAACAACCTGTAGGTCAGCACGATGGGCATGCTCCTGTCCTATAGCTTGCTGACGAACGACTTCATCTTCTTCACATGACCGATGCAGCTGAACGTTCGGAGGAACACAACGTCCGGCTTCCTCCCATGCCATGCCTCAAATGGCGTCATTCCCCTCAGGGCCTTCGTTGGCACGCGATTGAGAATGAACACTGCCGTGTTCACCGCCTCGCCCCAGAATTCTGGCGGCATTTTCTTGGCCTTCATCATGCTCCTCCCCATGCCGACGATGGTCTGGTTACGCCACTCCAGTATGCCGTTTTGCTGCGGCGAGTAGGGAGCAGTGAGATGGCGCACCACGCCCTGCTCTGCGCAGTACTCGACGAACTCCACCGACGTGAATTCGCTGCCACGATCCGTCCTCAGCACGCGCAGCTTCTTCCCGGACTCTGCCTCAGCCTGCACCTGGAAATGCTTGATCGCCTCCGCCGCCTCGTCCTTGGTGGTGATGAGCCGTATCCACATGTACCGGCTGCAGTCGTCCACCATCAAGAGGAAGTAGCGCCGCCCGAGGACGTCCTCTCACCTGTACTTTCCCGTCTTCGGGAACTGTAGCCGCCTTTGCTTACCGCCAGACAGTTGTCGCAGAGCTCACCGACGTGCTTGATGCACGGAAGCCCGTGCACCATCTTCTCTAGGCGCCCGAGCGCGTCGAAGCCGAGGTGCCCTTACCTGGCGTGCCACAGCCATAGCTCCACTGTGCACTGTGCTGCTAGGCAAACCAGCTACTCGATCTTCAGATCCAGCAGATACAGCCGGATCTGCGAGCGCTTCACCCTGGCGAGTAGGCGGCGCTCCGGGTCGTGGATCGAGAGCACTCCATCCTCAATCTCCACCTTGCACCCGTGCTTGTCGAGCTGCCCCATGCTGACAATGCTGGAGCGCAGCCTCGGGATGTAGTACACCTCTGTCAGCACTCGGTGCTCCCCGTTCAGACACCAGAAGACGATGGTGCCTCGCCCGCGGATCTCCACCCTAGAGCTGTCGCCGAACTTCACCGAGCCGGTGATGCTGGTGTCTAGCTCGGAGAAGACGTCCTTAGAGCCAGTCATGTGGTTGCTGGCGCCGGAGTCCAGGTACCACCTCTGCTCCACCACGCCTCCCACCGATCCAAGATGGACCAGTGCGCGTGGCTCGTCGAGGTCGATGCTCTGCTTCGGCTTGTCTGCAACCGCCACCTCCTCCTCTACTTCTGGCTTGACATCGTGCAGCGTGCAGAAGGTCGCCATCAGCAACGTTTGGTCGTTGTCGTCCGCCTTTGCCAGGTGCGCCTCTACCTTCGCCGTCTTCCTCGGTACTGGGCACTCCTTTGCCCAATGGCCGGTTTTCCCGCAACGCCGGGACTGATCCTGGTCGATTTTAGGCCTGATGCCCTTCTTCTTTGGCGCCTTGCTGCTGCCCTTGCCGCCACCGTCGCCGCCACCTCCTCGATGGCAAGAGGATTATCTGGTCTGCAGCCTTGCGCGCGCAACCCACCCCTCGTGCGTGAGGAGTAGACTGCCATTGGTAGTCACGCACCCAACTCTCTTGCTGGCGCGGTCTTCTACTGCCTTGAGGTGCCCCGTCACCTCCTTGATCGAGAGCCCCTTCAAATCGAGAAGAGTCTCGATCAAAATTGCCACCTGCTCGTACTTCTCCGGAATGAAGCGCAGATATTTGTTGACGACCTCCTTCTCCTCAATGGTGTCGCCCAGCACCGCTAGCTGGCTCACCATCCCCTAGAGCCGGAGCGTGAAGTCCTCCGTGGCCTCGCCGTCGTTGAACGCGATAGCCTCGTACTCCCGGCGCAGCTACTGCGCCTGGGCCGCGCGGATGCGCTCGTCGCCGAGCTGCATCGTCTTCAGCTTCTCCCATGGTTTCTTCGTCGTGGCATCCTCCGCCGATCCCAGCGGCGTCACCAGCTCCGGTGGGACGGCCTTGAGGATTGCCTCCATCGCCAGGAGATCCTCCTGCTCGTCCACCGGCTTGGCGGTGACTGCCGCCCATAGGCCGCGCCCCCTGAGCATGACCATCATGACCATCGACCACTCGGCGTAGTTGGTATGTGTGAGCATGTGGAATTGCGTGCCGCCGACATCCCGCACCGTCTGCTTGACCATGTAGGTGGTCGACGTGCTGGCACCGCCGGCAGCCCTTAGATCATCCAGAGGTGACCCGCATGCTCCCGCCATCTACAGACCAAGCTTGATGCCAATTGTTGGCCATCACACCACCAGGTACTACACTACTTTGGCTAGAGGTAGGAGATGAACATGAGCTCAAGTCACACACATACTCACATGCTGCAAACAGCTCGGCTGCTGCAGTTTGAAACACTGAGAAATGTGGCAAAGTGAACTGCCTTTCATTGACTTGCTAGGGGATACATATACACATGTTTAGCTACCAACTACCTACTCCAAGGTACTCTAGTACAACTAGAGCTACCATGTATGGCTCTACTAGGTACTGTTAGCAACTACTAGGTACTCATACTATAGGCACTAGCCCACGACTTGATACAACAAGGCAGCGACCAACTAGTTAACTTTTGCCTTGAATCATGAGACGGAGAAGGAGTCAGAGAGCAGCAGCAGATTCAGTTCAACATCATTATGAGGTATTTCAGACCTACTTGCATACTTTAGTTTGTTTCAGATCTGGTTGCAATGATCTTGTTACTTATGTGATTTATTACTGTTCTAATAATGTAGGTTCTGTTCGCACTCAAATTTGGCAGGTCTGAGCAGGGCAGTCTAACCGGGTGGCTAAGGACGGTTAGACCGCAATTGTCAAGTTGCTCAAAAGGCAAATTGGACTTCACCATTGCGTAACTCTTGTCGAGATGATCAAAATGCATATGTAGAACGTCCGATTTGGAGTTCGGACGGAGGAGTTATGACTTCGACAAGATCTACACGTGGGCATAGAGGTTAGACCGGGTTCCCAACCCGGTTAGACCGGTATTAGTATGTGTAGTCCGAGTTGAGTTATATTTTAGCATGAGTTTTGTTAGAGATTCGACTCCTTGTGGGGAAAGACATCCCCTCCCTATAAATATAAAGGGCCACGGCCGATTGAGGGCATCCAATCGATCCAAAAAACTTTTATCTATTATTTTGCATCTTTTACCTTTTCACTTTGCCCTAGCTTTTCCAAGACCATCTGCTTTTTCTCCTTCGTCTCTACGGCGTTTGAGGACGTTCTAGGTGGCCGGCGGACCCTAGAACACCTGTGCATGCGATTGCCCTGACGTGGTCCCTCCTGGGCGAGCGTCCGTCGGGTACCCGTCGGGCTGTCCGCGAACCCGGTCCAACCGGGCCTCCATAGAGGTGTGACCGGGTTTGGTGCAGCGGCGCTGCAAGGCGTGCCTCTACCTCCCGCGCGATCTAGCGCGATCGTGTGTTGGCCCCGTTTTAGCGCCAACAGGTTCGTTTATGTTCCTGCTCCTCACACTGCTGATGTCATCGGTGATCATCTATATGAGAGCTTGGTTGAGTGGAATCTTGACGAGAAGTTATCTGCTATTGCTCTTGACAACTGTACTACAAACGATGCGGTAATCCCTTATCTTCTTAGGAATATTGGAAGGCACAAGCTGTTGAATGATGGAAAATTGATGCACATGCGTTGTTCTGCTCATATCCTTAATCTGATAGTAAAGGATCCGTTAAATGTGTTAAAAATGCAATTGAGAACATTCATGATAGTGTAGCTTATTGGACAGCCACACCAAAAAGGATTGAAAAGTTTGAGGAGCTAGATTTGTTAAAGTTGATGAGAAAGCTGCTGAGAAAAAGATAGTGCTTGACTGTAGGACTAGGTGGAATTCAACTTTCACCATGCTTAGCATTGCATTGCCCTATAAGTGTGCTTTCATAAGGGTGAGTCATGTAGACAGGCAGTACACTTGTCTGCCTACCGAGGAGGAGTGGAAATTTGCTGAGAATGTTGTGGAGCTTAGGTTGTTTAATGATATGACTGTGTTATTTTCTAGGAAATATTATGTGACAGCCAACATTTACTTCACTCAAATTGATGCTGTTAGAAAGAAAATTAGGCAGTGGATAACTTGTGGCAATCCTTTAGTGGAAGCAATGTCAGCTAATGTGGTAGCCAAGTTTGATAAATATTGGACTGATATTCAAGGGTTGATGGGCATTGCAACTCTTCTTGATCCTCGATACAAGGCAGTAGTGTTGCTGGTTTGCTTTGAAGATTTACTGGGGACTGTTGGTAAAGAATGCGAGGATAAGGTTCATGATGTCAAGACTTTGTTGGCTGAGTCGATGCGTGAGTACCATGAGGAAGAGGCTGTTGGGAACAATGAATCAGCACCACCTTCAGTTGGAAATTCTGAGAACTTCTTGTCATCTTTGAGTGCACGTGTGGCAAGTAGAAGGCCAGCAAACATGGGTTTCAAATCTGAGCTTGACCGCTACCTTGATGAAGAGCTTTTGGATATGCATATGCCAAACTTTAAGGTTTTAGATTGGTGGAAAGTGGCTCGAACTTGATTTCCTACTTTGAGAAAGATTGCAAGAGACATCTTTGCAATCCCTGTTACAACTATTGCTTCAGAATCTGCTTTCAGCACTAGTGGAAGGGTTCTCAGTGAGCATCGCAGCAGGCTCACGTCCAAGATGTTGGAGGCCCTAATGTGCTCTCAGGATTGGCTCCAAAACAAATACAAAGGTATACATGTTGACTTGTTGTCTAATTCATAGTTCATTTCTATGTCTGAACTTCTTGTGTAGTTGATGAGAAGAACAAGAAAGCTGCTACCTTCTGGTCCTGCCTCCAGGACATACAAGAGGGCTTGCAGGTTATTCTTTACCCTGAATATTTTCCTTGTTCATGCCTTAATTAAATCTGTGCTAATTCTCTTGGATGCCTACTCATGCAAATATATTCATGTAGGAACTTGCTCTTTGATTCAATCTGCCTTCCAAATCCAAACTTCATCAGCCTTGCAGTAGTGCACCTACTCCAAGTATAATGCAATGAAGAATGAACTACTTGTATCTTTTGGTTGAGTCAAAACATGTAATATATGTTGAACTCCTTGGTACTGTGATGTGGTATTGGTCAGCTGTAGAAGTAGTCAGCTGCTTTCTGGTTGTCTGGTGGTTCTGGTGGAGACTTATTACATTGCGTGTGCTCTGGTGGTGCTGTGCACCTATGCATGCTGTTAAATTTGAGTAAAAACATGTAATATGTGATGAACTCGGTACTTTGCTGGTGGTGACTTGGTATTAGTAAGGAAGTTATGATCTATTAGACTATATGATTATTGGTGAAAACCGTCACCTGTTTTCATTTTATCGATATATATTTGCCGATTTGTGTAATGTTTACTACCTTAGTCATGGTTCATGGCGGGTATGGGTTACCCGGCGGGTACAAATACTCGCTCGGGCAAATACCCATCAAAAGTAAGTAAATATGTCTGAAACATATAAAATGCAGTTAATCCTGCAGTAAAAGAGGCTATTATTCCAAAAAAGGGTGAATACAACCAACTATTACTAAGAATTTCATCTTTGGACCAGAAGCAAGCAAGAGGTGGAATACCAAAAAGACAAAGTGTGCCGCATAAAACAAGTACCGCTTGTAATTGAAACTATTTTCTTAAACCGCCCATAAGAACCATATTTTGACTTTTATCTGGTGAATATCCAACAGGAACTTCCATTGAATAAATAATGGATCCGGATCCTAAGAACAATAAAGCTTTTGAATATGCATGAGTGATCAAATGGAATAAAGCAGCTTCATAAGAACCTATGGTGTGATGACATAGGGGCAGCAGAGGCTGGAGATGAAGGAAGCTGGTGACTTGTTGTGTTTCTTTCCTCCCCTTTTTTGGTCGAGTTTCCCCAAAGATTGTTATCATGAATCCTTCAAACATTTTATGTTGGAATGTGCGGGGCCTCAATTCAAGAACCCGGCAAGACACTGTTCGAACGTTGGTTAATTCAATAAAAGCGGATGTGGTCTGTTTACAGGAAACTAAAATGACAGGTATCTCCCGTGGTGCCATCCTGACCTGCTTGGGCTCTGATTTTTCTTATTTTGTGGAATTGCCTTCAGTTGGAGCAAGGGGAGGGATCTTAGTAGCATGGCGACATGCCCTTGGCCCTGCAACTGCCACTCGGGTGGACAACTACAGTGTTTCGATTCAGTTTAAGCCAGCAGATGGACAGGCGTGGTGGCTCACTTGTGTTTATGGACCCCAAGGGGATGATAACAAGGTCTTATTCCTGCAGGAGCTAAGGGAAATAAGACTTGCTTGTCAAGGGCCATGGCTCACCCTAGGAGACTACAACCTCATAACAAATGATGCAGACAAGAATAACAACAATCTGAACCGTGCAATGATGGGTAGGTTTCGACGTTTGATCAGCGATTTATCTCTGAAGGAGCTTCCTCTTCATGGTAGAAAATACACCTGGTCTAATCAACAAGATTTGCCAACTTTGGTCAAGTTGGATAGGGTGTTCTGCTCTACTGATTGGGAACAACTCTATCCAAATTGTTTACTACAAAGCAATGCATCTGAAGGTTCAGATCACTGCCCGCTCATGTTGGGGCTGCATGATATCAAGCCTTGCAAAGCTCGTTTCCATTTTGAAGCTTTTTGGACCAAGACGGAGGGTTTCCAAGAGACGGTGGAGGCTGCTTGGAATTCTGTACCAACGACACCTTGTCCTTTTACCACCCTTGCAAAGAAGTTCCAAGCCACAGTTAAAAGTCTGCAAAGTTGGAGTCACAAAAAAATTGGCCATGTTAATTCTCAACTGGAATTGGCAAGAGAAATATTGCATCAGCTTGAGATTGCTCAGGACATACGTCCTCTCTCTAATTTGGAGACTTGGCTTCGTAACCGGCTCAAACATCACTCCCTGGTCTTATCTTCGCTGCAGAGAATCATTGCAAGGAGCCGGTCCAGGATTTGCTGGCTGAATGAAGGAGACGCCAATACAGCTTTGTTTCACCTACATGCAAGACATCGAAAGAGGAAAAACTTCATTAGCAAACTCCACTCAGATGATGGACAGATCCTCACAAGCCAAGAAGAGAAGGAAAAAAATGTTTTTGACTTTTACAGCAACTTGTTGGGGGAAAAGCTTAGAAAGAGAAACCACATTAATCTTGATGAGTTGGCCATTCCTAGTTTTGAATTATCAGATTTGGATGCCCCTTTTTCTGAAGATGAAGTTTGGAGAACTATCAAGTCTTTGCCATCTGACAAAGCTCCTGGGCCCGATGGCTACACAGGAAAGTTTTATAAAGTGTGCTGGCCAACTATCAAGGTGGATCCCATGGCAGCCATATCTGCAATTTGGAGCCGGAAAACAAAACAGCTTGGGTTATTGAATTCTGCTTATATTACACTCCTGCCAAAGAAAGAGGAAGCCTCAACCATCAGAGACTTCAGACCAATAAGTTTGGTACACTCCTTTGCCAAACTCATCACAAAAATTCTTGCTAATAGACTGGCAGGTAGGCTGGACGCTATGGTTTCTCCCAACCAAAGTGCTTTCATAAAAGGTCGTTTTATACAAGATAACTTCATGTTGGTTCAGCAAACTGCAAGATTTCTACATCAACAAAAACAGCCTCGTATCTTACTAAAGTTGGACATCACTAAAGCATTTGATTCTGTCTCTTGGCCTTTCCTGCTGGAGGTTTTGAGGAAATTGGGTTTCGGACCTATCTGGTGTGATATTTTGAGTGGGCTACTAGCTTCCTCCTCTACTCAGATATTGTTAAATGGCATCCCAGGGGAAAAAAATGTTCATCGGCGTGGGCTCAGGCAAGGCGACCCTTTGTCCCCAATGTTATTTATTTTGGTGATGGATGTTCTTTGCTATATGGTCAAGAAGGCAGCAGAGGAGGATATGCTACAGCCCCTATCTAGAAGAGCTCTTCAGCACCGTATTTCCCTCTATGCAGATGACGTGGTTATTTTCCTTCGTCCCTCTGCCGGTGATCTGGAAGTTATGTTTGACATGTTACAGCTATTCGGTGATGCTTCAGGGCTAAAGACAATTGTGCAGAAAAGCAGTGTTCTACCCATACAGTGCTTGGAGGAAGACAAGGTACTAATTCAGGAGCAGCTGCCTTGTCAGATTCTTGATTTCCCCTGTAAGTATCTAGGAGTGCCATTGTCTCTTCGAAAACTAACCAAAGCCCAAATTCAGCCAATCATTGATAGGATAGCTGATCAACTTCCAGGCTGGAAGGCCGATCTGCTAACAAGGGCAGGGAGAAAAGTCCTGGTTCAATTTGTGCTTACCTCTATGCTAGTTTATTTGGTGATGGCCATGGACCTTCTACCTTGGGCACTTAAAGCAATTGATAAAATTCGAAGAGGTTTTCTTTGGAAAGGGAGGAAGGATGTCAATGGTGGACATTGTCTGTTGGCATGGCCCAAAGTTGCAAGACCAAAGGAGCTTGGAGGTTTGGGCATTGCTAGTTTGCAGCAACTAGGCTGGGCTCTGAGAATGCGCTGGCTATGGCTACAGAAGACAGAACCTGATAAACCTTGGGCTTCCTTTACTATCCATGTCCATTCTTCGGTTCAATCTTTCTTTTCTATAGCCATAAAATCAGAGGTGGGTAATGGAAGGAATACCTTGTTCTGGACAGATAGGTGGCTCCATGGTCAGAGACTTGATAACCTTGTGCCGAATTTATTTGGTGCAATCTCTTCAAGGGCAAGGAAGCGGACTGTCTATGATGCCCTCACTAATCAAAGATGGGTGAGGGACATACGAGGAGCACTATCTTTGGCTGTTCTCAGTGAATACTTTGCCCTTTGGGATGTTCTCTTGAACATTGTTCTGCACCCAGATATAGAAGATACACATGTATGGCAATTCTCCCCTTCGGGGAAATACTCAGCAAAATCTGCCTATGAATCTATGTTCATAGGTGCCATTTCCTTCAGGCCTTGTGAGAGAATTTGGAAAAGTTGGGCTCCAAATAAGTGCAAATTTTTCATGTGGCTGTTTGCACATGACAGATGTTGGACATCTGACCGCCTCATTAGAAGAAATTTACCACACCCAGAACGCTGCGACCAAGTTGAGTAAACGATTGATCACTTACTGGTCTCTTGTGTCTTCTCCCGGCAGGTCTGGTTCATGGTATTAAAGAAGTTTGGGCTACAGACCCTAACTCCTGGTCTGAAAATGTCTCTTTTGATGATTGGTGGGAAGCAGCAAACAACAGAGTTGCAGGACAGATTAAAAAAGGGCTGAATTCTATCATCATCCTAAGTGCTTGGGCTATTTGGAATCACCGAAACCATTGTGTGTTTGACGGGATCTCTCCAAACTTGATGTTCTATCAGCAGTGGATGAGGAAATGCACCTATGGAGTTGGGCTAGAGCTAGAGGAGTTTCTCATCTCCTCGCTCTGGCACCTGGTTAATCTAGCTTCAGGCTAGTCAGTTAGGGTACGGTCTTTATTTCTATCTCTTAACAGGTGATTAGTCTCTAGTATAAGGAATGGTTTTTGTCCATGTTTCCCCCCATAAAACTTGGCTGTACCCTGGGTTTCTAAAACCCTTTTTTCTTCTTAATATATTGATACACAACTCTCCTGCGTGTTCGAGAAAAAAGTGGGTATGGGTGAGTTTTTTTACCCGCGTGCGGGTGCGGGTGTTGTAGGGGCTTAAATTTTATCTGGCAGGTGCAGGTGTGGTGTAGCACTACCCAACGGGTACCCGTTGCCATCTTTAGCGTGGATGCGGCGTTTCCTAACCTCACATGCCACGTCTTAGCATGTCACAAGGGGTCCTCTGTAAACTCTTGCCTTTTTGGCTAACTCTTTTTGGTCATATGTCAAAATTGAGTCCGAACAGAATTCATATGAGTAACGGAAGGTTATTAAAAGGGAAGTAATAAAATATTGGGGAGCACTCTAAATGCTGAAAATCTTATTCGGCTTTCTGTGAAAACACGTTACTGAGGGAGCATTATAGGGGACAGCTAGATATACTCCTAAGAGCATCTCTAACCGTTCTCCTATTCCCTTTTCACTTTTCAGCCATATAGGGGAACTGGAGGTAAAAAACCATCTCTAACAGATTGATTTTCCCCTTTTCCCTTTATTTCCCCTCCCTCTCCCCTTTCTTTTCTCAATCCACCCTCTCCTCCCTTTCCTTTCCCTTTCCACCAGATCACCACAGCCGTCCGATCCACTGGTGAAGCACGTTGCCTGGCCGCCCAATGCCCACCCACGAGCTCGCCTAGCAGGGGGCCGTGGAGCGCCGCTGCCTCCGGCCACAAGCTCGCCCGTAGGGGGCCGTGGAGCGTCGCCGCCGGCCGGCCGCGAGCTCGCCCGTAGGGGGCCGCGGAGCGCCGCCACCTCCGGCTGCGAGCCCTCCCACGCGACTGCTGCGGAGCGCCACCGCCTCTGGCTGCAAGCCCTCCCACATGACTGCTGTGGAGCGCCGCCGCCGGGCGACCGCGAGCTCGCCCGCACGAGGGCCGTGGAGCGCCGCCATCGCCGGCCGCGAGCCCGCAAGAGCGGACAGCAGCCACAGAGTCGGTCTCCATGCCTCTGTGTTGAATGGTTGGAGGAAGAAGAACGTGGTGTGTCACTTACATGTGGGTCCCATTGTCAGGTGGAGGAAAGGGGAAAGGGGAAACGGAGAACTGATTTTGGCATCACTCCCCTAATGTGAAAGGGGATTCCCCTATAGGGTGAGAAAGGAGAAAGGGGAAAAAAACTGTTGGAGATGATTTAAGAACCCCTAAAATTGAAGGGAATATCTATTTATCTGTTGACAGAATTTTAGAGGTAAAATCTTTCTAATTTTATAGTGTTGCAGACGTTGCTATATGGAATATTGCTGGTGCATCCCACGCACGCTTCATCTGGCCAGAAAAGTAAGTACTATGCAACATGTGAGAATAATGTTTGAAACATTGTAAAATGGCATCTGCAACATACAAAAAAACCTTTATATTTCCTCGTAAAATCATGAAATATTTTGAAACATCACGTAATAATATTTGTAACATCAGAGGACAACATCTAGAACATAAAAAAAATTGAAAGATTTTATCTTCAAATTTGTCTGACAGATAAATAGCAAGTGTCATATACTAAATGATTTCTAAGTCACCATGGCTATTTGAGTTTGTTCACTGTCAAGAACAAATCATCTATAGTCCTTTATATCCCATGGGTGATAACATTTTTCCCATGACCCCGCATCGTCTCCAAGGGGGCAGCATGGGGGCACCACCTCCGCCTCCGCCTAGCCCTCTCCACCGCGCTTCGGGCATCCACTTCCATCATCCCGGGCAGGCAACGACGATGGTGGCGGCGGTGGCCAGCGACTGCTTCAAGCGGAGCAGCCACATTTCCTTCCCCCTCCTGTCCAGAATCCCTGCTCCTCTCCTATCCCCCCTCTGCCCCTGCTCCGACGACAACTCAGCTTGGTGGATGGCCGGATCCGGGTGGCAAACGGCCAGATCTGCTTGCTGCTGACCTGAAGCTCTTAGATCTGGTGGTGGCGTGGTCTTGTTGGACCATCAGTGATGCTGCCCGGTGGCCCTGCGCCCTGTTCAGCATGGTGGTTACCTGCTGCCCAGTGTGGCTAGTGGCGGGCTGTTGTGGTCGGGCACGTCGGCTGTTGGCATTGTCATGTGAGTGGTGTTGAAGTGGAGCGGCAGGTGATGTTTCTGTTGAGGTGTGGATCGTCGAGACTCGTTACGATATCCCAATCCAACTGGGCGGAGTTTCATTGAGGCTCATGTTGTTGATGTCCCAATCCGATCGGGTGGAGTTGTTCGCGGAGATGTTGAGACTCATGTCCACGTCTCAATCTGACCGGGCGGAGTTTGAGTGGCATGTTGGTATTGTATGGCTTGTGTCAATGCCCCAGTTCGACCAGAAAGAGTTGCTTGTTTTAATACAACACACTAGTGTTGCTTGGTATTTTTTATTGGTTGTCTGGTTATGGCCTTCCAGAATATAACACTACAGGAGACGACACCTTGGTGAGTGCCCCACGCACTCGGCATAGGCTTTGCCGAGCATTACACTCGGCAAAGAGCGATCAGTAAAAAAAACTCGGTAAAGAGCTCTTTGTCCGAGTGTTTTATTTCAAACACTCAGCAAACATTTCGTCGAGTGCTAACCGACACACGGCTAACATTTTTTAAAAAAATTAAAAAAACAACCGCCGCCACACGCTGCTCGCCGGCGCCGCTAGCCTTGCGCCGCCCACCCCGCACTACGGGAAATCCCGTGTTTGCCGTGTGACACCTTGCGGGCACACGGCAAACAAGCTTGTTTGTCGTGTGCCCGCCCACGTGGCACACGGCAAAGACGTGGCACACGGTGGCCCGAGGCAGGCACACGGCAAACAAGCCGGCACACGGCAAAGCCGCCTGTTTGCCGTGTGCCTAGCCACGTGGCACACGGCAAACAGCTGGCACACGGAAAAGTGGCATGTTTGTCGTGTGCCTTACGGCACGCACACGGCAAACAGGCCACCCCAAACGGCCATTGCCTCGGCCGTCATCTTTGCCGTGCATCCTAGTCAGGCACACGGCAAAGCCTGTCTGTTTGCCGTGTGCCCTTGCCATGTGGCACACGGCAAACAGGCGGCGCACGGCAAAGCAGCCTGTTTGCCGTGTGCCACAGGCTGGCACACGGAAACAGGCTAAAAAAATTTGAATTTTGCCTTCAAAATTTTTTGCTAACGTCTTTGTCCATGTATTATTCCATGTTAGTTTTGTGCATGTTTTCCGGTCTGTTTGCTATATTTAATCATTTTATATCATTATTTTTAATTTTGCCGATACGGCAAATTTGAACTGTAAGTGTTTCGAATAATGTAATGTAATGTTTGAAAAAATATTATTCGGATTCTTAAGACTAATATGATGCCATGTCCATTAGATGGAATCAAATTTTAAATATATTGCTCGCTTACCGTGTGCCCGAATTTGGGCTCGGTTCGTTTAAAAAATTTATAAAATACAATAAAGGTCAAAATTTTATAAATTTTGGCGCGATGTCATGTTTTCATACGTAGAGGCTATGGTAAAAAAGGTAGAAGGTTTCAAGCAAGTTGACGCATTGCCTCTTTACAAACCGAAGCTTCTCCGGAGAAGATCCTAAGAGTTGTGAAAGAGATGTTGTGATTTGAAGCAACGTGACAATTGAAATTTTGTTCTCCTACAAAACTCATTTTTTATAGTTTACATACACCTTAGACAAGTTCATGCCCAAATTTGGTTATTTTTTGAATCCGTTTGGTATTTTTTTAAATTTTTTTTGCTTAACCGGAAAATGTTTGCCGTGTGCTCCTAGTGCGGCACACGGCAAATAAATGTGCCATGTGCCCATATCCAGGGCACACAGCAAATATTTTTAAAATTCCAGATATTAAAAAAACTTGAAAATTTTTAAAATTTCAAAAATTAAAAAAAAAATGAACTGCGGACAGTCCAGGAGCAGTTGCGGGCCCAGACAGAAAGGATTGAGCAGGAGAATGCAAGGAGATGGGAGGCCTATGCTCAGTACATGCAGTCCTTGGGCTTTCCGCAGCCACCGCTGTCACCGTTCGGTCCATCACCTGGAGCTCGTGGCGGTACTCCGAATCCTGTGAGTGACTTCATAGCCGTTTACTTTCATTTGTTATAGTGACTTAGTATACAAACCAATGACTTAGTAAAATCACTTAGCTTAACACATTCAATATCTTCAACTTTGGACAGAATCAATCGGCGGCATCCAATGAAGGGTCAATCAACCTAGACCTGCCGCCTTCGTGGAGTCGGTGGCCGTCTCTGCAGGGGAGGCAGGCTCGGTCGTGGCAAGGGGCTCCGCCTCAGTGGGCGTCGCCCTCCATCGTTGTCATGTCAGCTTCCGCCGTCGTCATCGCAGGTGCCGCCACCCTGGGCTTGGGGTACGCAGCCTCCGCCTCCGCGTCAGCCGCCGGCGGACGAGTAAGCGGTATGTATCATGTGGTTTCTATGCCGTGTGCTTTGTATGAACTTGTTCTGGACTATGGACGTTGTATGAACTTGTTTGAACTTGTTTATGAACTTTCACTACTACACAAACCACTTTCACAAACGGGCTATCACAACCGGTTTTGAGAAAACCGGTTGTGATAGTGCTATCACAACCGGTTTTTAGAAAACCGGTTGTGATGCCCCCTATCACAGCCGGTTTTGCTCAAAAACCGGTTGTGATACTCGGCCGGCATATCACAACCGGTTTTTCTTACAAACCGGTTGTGATGCTCACTATCACAACCGGTTTTTGAAAACCGGTTGTGATGGTGAGCATCACAACCGGTTCTTTACTAACACATTTTTGGAGGGCTAAACGAAATCAAATTTTGTGAACAATCTCGGATGAACTTTTGACCAAAATGAAAGTTGTAGATCTTGAAAAGTTATGAAACATTGTAGTTCACCACTTTTTTATTTGAAGTCATCTTGTCAACCGAATCTAAGTTTGAATTTTTCAAATTTGAAAATTCAAATTTTGTAAACGATCTCGGATGAACTTTTGACCAAAACGAAAGTTGTAGATCTTGAAAAGTTATGAAACATTGTAGTTCACCACCTTTTTATTTGAAGTCATTTAGAGCCTCAAATAAGCAATTTACACTTGGAAAACATTAATATGAGGGGAATCAAAATGGTATATAGACACAAACACTCTAGTGGTGCAGTGGTAGAGGAGGCTACGCACGAAGCTGAGGTCGCGGGTTCGAATCCCCCAAATAAATAAAATGTTTTGCTATTTTATTTTGGTTTATTTTGGGTTTAGATGAAAACCGGTTGTGATGGGGGTCATCGCAGCCGGTTTTTGAAAACCGGTTGTGATAGGGGGGACTATCACAGCCGCTTTATCTCATCCGCCTCCCAAAACCGGTTGTGATAGGGGTTAAAAACCGGTTGTGATGGCAGTTTCTGTAGTAGTGTTTGGACTCATATCGACTCGTATGGACTGTATATGAACTTGTTTATGGACTTTGTATGAATTTCTGTGGCCGTGTATGGCTTATGGTGTTTGTGAGATAATGAAGCGATATATGATTGTCTGTGATGCATATAAACTGCCTGGGATGTTAATTGTAATGCATATGAACTGCCTGTGATTGTTTTTTGTTGTTTGGGGGACATTTAAAAGCAAAAATAGCAAAAATTTGGGCTGGGGAAGGCTGTTTGCCGTGTGCAAAGGCTGGCACACGGAAAACATCCAGTGTTTGCCATGTGCAAAGTTCACGGCACACGGTGCAATGATCACGACTCACGGCAAACAGCCTTCCCCCCACCCAAATTAAAAAAAGAACCGCGGACCGTCCGCCACTTGTGAGGCGAACAGTCCGCGAATGGCAGACGGTCCGCCAATTCCTAGCGGACCATCCGGCCAATATGTTGTTTGCCGTGTGCCCAGATCCAGGGTACACGGCAAACAATTTTGAAATTCGAAATTCAAAAACCCTTTGTCGTGTGCCCAGATCCAGGCTACACGGCAAAGTCGTGGCAAACAACGACTGTTTGTCGTGTGCTAGGCACGTGGCACACGGCAAACAGCCGTTCCCCGGGGTCCGCCGTCAGTTAACTTTATTTTGCCGTGTGGGAAACAGGGCACACGGCAAAGTACCATGGCACACGACAAACATCTTTGTCGTGTGCCCGTGGTACGGCACACGGCAAACTCATGTTTGTCGTCGCTGTGTTTGCCGTGTGCCATTTTGCACACGGCAAAGCCAAAAGCACACGGCAAAGGCTTTGCCGTGTGCCCCTAGCACACGGCAAATACCCTGTTTCCCGTAGTGCCGTCCCCGGCTAGCACCGCTTGCACCGGCCCCAGCCAGCCGTGCCGCCCCGGCCACGGCTAGCGCACCACCTGCAGCCCGGCCGAGCCGGCTCCGTGCTCGCCGCGCCATCGCCGGAGCCTGGCTGGAGTCGTCGGCGCCGCCGGCCGCCAGCGCCGGCCAGGGGAGGGAGGGAGAGAGATAAAATGAGAGAGATGGGAAAGAAGTGGAAAGGAAGAGAGGAAAAGTGAGAGGCTGGTGGAAGAAAGACAGAGGCATATGGATCCGCGTGTTCACCTTTGGACCAATAGGAGGCCACAATTTTGAAGTGGTGGATCACTGACGTGGCACTTGTGTTTTTTTTGTGCTTGTAACGAAATTTTGGATGGCTAAACAATTTTAAATGAAAAGTTGTAAATTACAAACTTTTACATCTCTTCAAGAACTACAACTTTCACATAGAACCTATTTACATCCGATGTCATTTGAAAATTTTAATAATTTAAAATTTAAAATTTGATAGCTTATAATTTTTTTCCAACACTCAGCAAAGAGTTTCTTTGCCGTTTTTTGTTAGGCAGAGTGACCGAAAAAATACACTCGGCAAAACTTCGAGCACTCGGTAATGTTGGGTTTTCCATAGTGTAACCTTATGTTTTTTTTCCTATATCAATAAAAACGCACTGAGTGCTATTCGTTAAAAAAAATCATCTTCTATAATTTTATCTCCCTAGATTGCACAACCGACTGGAACTACCACTGCTCTTTCCCATGGGTATATAATAACCTCCTGCACGTGCTTTAAATTTGTGGAAAATCTTATAAGATGAGATCTGTAGCCCAACAAAGTTGACAAGCTCTGGTTTGGGGCATCACGCCACGGGCTTGTCTGACACCGATCATAAAAATTTGATGTGCTTATTGTCTAGTTTATATACTACGCATTTACACATGCATGCAACATGGAATCCGACGTAGTAAGAGATCAGTTAGAGTAACAACGTACATAGTTTTGGGAGCACATGTGTATCTGTAAAGTGTAAACACATATTTTATAATGCCATACCGATGGTACCAAAGTTTTATATTGCACTGGCAACGAGACAAATGTGTGGGCTTTTCGTGGACCTCCAACTTACTGGGCATGGTTTTTTTAATTTTTAGGATATCCAGACGAAGATATGATGATCATGGATATCCTAAAAAAAACATGTGCACATGAAATGTCAAATTGGTTTGTATTCCCGAGGTGAGATCTCCAACGTTAGGTAGAATTAATAACAAATTAAGGTGCCCACTCTTTCTGCACTGCTGCTAGTTCCAAAACTGTAGGCGCGCTTTAGAATTGTCAATCCATCCAGGTCGGATCAATTCGACACATGATGAAAGGACACATACAAATATCGTGAAGAAATGATTAGCTAGCTAGTTCTGCAGACCGCAGGAAACTTCGGGCTATACATTTCTTTTGCCCAGCACGCTCCATGCAAACGCCCAGCTGTACGTGTAAACTGTAAAGTATATTGCATTGGTTAGTACGCACAAACATTTATTAACAGTCTCACGGTGCACGCATACTACTAATATTTTGTAGGCGCGTTGGTATTGGTAAGGTCACTCGATCTGACACCCGTTGGTATTGGTGTAAGGTCACTAAACGACGAAGGTGCCAAAGTTTTATACTGCACGGCCACTGAGACAAATGCCGACATTTTTCGTGGACCAACTCACAGTGCAGAGAGTTTTTTAGGCTATCCAAATAATATGAAGATGTGACAATCATGGACTATTATTCAAATTGGTTTGTATTTACGAGGAGAGATCACACTGACGAAGTCGTGATACAGTTAAGTTTTGTAGAACTAGCTTGGGTGCCCATACTTTCTGCACTGCTAGCTAATTCCAAAACTATATGATTAACGATAATTTTTGCTACCAACATCGTAGAGTTTGTTTGTTTAAAATCTGGAAAAAAAATCATATAGATAGCTAACCTCCAAGATTGTTCTGCTATCAGAAAATGGCTAGATGCCAGCCTCGATGAAGAACAGGCGGTTGACATTATCTAGTTTAGTGAACGCATGGAGTGAATGGTAACATATATTCTCGTTCGTGCGTGCTGGCGTGAAAACCTTATTCATTCTGGTGACTGGACCGGCACTATGAAGCCAATACAAATGAGGATGTCGTAATTCTTGCTGGCATTGAAGCCGTCAGACACAAGCGAGTTCTATTTCATTTGACACTTGTTTAAAGTTTAGATCTATTGTTTGAGCACATAAATGACTTTAAATAAAAAGGCTACCAATTAAAAAATTGTAGATCTCGTCAAAACGTATAATTTTTTTTTAAAAAAAAGTCTGTCTCCTCCTGAAGTTGTATGCAAAAGCTATGGATTTTGAATACAACCTAAAATTTAAATTACAAGAGCGGGAAATGAGAAATAGGTATGTATGATGAATGACTTTAAATTGAAAAACTTACAACTATATAAAGTTTAAGGTCCAATCGAAACCTATAACTTTCATATAAAGTTTGTCTTCGAGTGAGTCCATGGATCTTAAAGCTGATTAATTAATTTAACAAATTGTTAATGATTTTAATTCCTGGTACAAGCCAGCCCAGACCAGCCCGGTTTCATGACCCGATTCGTCCTCTTAGGGGCGCCGCCATGGAGCTCGTCCGTTCGCCAATAGCTCGCATTCTTGATCTTGACGTTGGTGTTGGTTTTTCCAGCAAAAATGATATTGACCTCAGTGTTGACGCTTTTTTGCGCCAAACACCGAGCACTGAACGTGCAACACGTCGCGGATCGCGCAACTCGCGGTTGACTCAATTGAACTCAGCACTGCCGAGTTTTGAACTCAGCACTGCCGTGTACAAAGAGTTCGCCGTAAAAACCAACGAACGCCTTCCCGGGAGGAACCCCGTCAGGGATGGCGCACCTTGGGTTGCCCTAACGTCGGCAGGCCAGTTAGGACGCCTTCAAACGCCGTCGAGACGCAGGAAGAACAACAATATGGAGGTTGAAAAGGATTAGGGTTTGGAGATAAAAAAGTAAAGGTACTAGTATTGATTGATCGATTGGATAGAAAAAACTCAATCGGCCGTGGCCCTTCATATTTATAGGGTGGGGAGGTCTTGCCCCGAGTACAAATCGAAATAGAATACAAAATCGTGCCAAACTTGGACTCTACTCTCAGATTCCTTTGTACACGGCACTGCTGACTTAATCAACACGGCACTGCCGACTTACCCAACTCAGCAGTGCTGGGTTACAATTTCAGCACTGCCGAGTACAAAGAACCTATGCCAATTTTGGTCATCAACATATGTCCCCCCTGTTTTCTAGTAAAGCATGCGTATTAGAAAATATTTGCAGACCAAAATCAACCTAAGGGCGATGTTTTAAACACAAACCATCAGCCATTTCACTCTAAGGACGATATTTAAAATTATCGGCCATATGTGCTTAAGCATCTTGCCACACACTTGGATAGTATTTCTTTAGATATCTACCATTCAATCCCCTGGGCAATCGCTCACGCTGCAGCATTTCCACCATATAAGAATTTCCAGTAATCACCTTCACCACTGTGTATGGCCCTTCCCAACTAGGAGACAATTTTCCAAACTTGTTATCTTTTGATCCAACGGGTAAAATTGTCTTCCATACCAGATCTCCTACCTGAAAGTTTTTCTCTTTTACCTTCTTGTTATATGCTTTGGCAACTCGGATTTTGTCCCTCTCAATCTCCTTCAAGGCCTTCAAACGCTTATCTGTGACTTCATCAATGTTATCCATCATAGCATCATAATAATCAACAGCAGATAAATCATTTTGCCTAGCAAGTCTATATGCAACCAGATTCCCCTCCACAGGTAAAACGGCTTCTTGACCATAAACAAGTTCAAAAGGAGTAACTTTAGTAGCACCGTGTTTAGAAATATGATGAGCCCATAAAGCTTCAAACAAAACCTCATGCCATCTCCTAGGATTATCCTCTATTTTCTTTTTAATGAGTTTAATCAAAATCTTATTACTTGACTCGGTCTGTCCATTAGCCTGAGCATAGTATGGAGAAGAGTTGAGGATTTTAATCTTATATAATTCAGTAAACTCACGTACCTCTCTTGAAATGAAAGAAGAACCTTGATCTATGGTCAATGTTTGAGAAACATCAAGCCTATGGATAATATGCTCAGTAATGAACCCAATTACCTCCTTGTGAGTCATGTTCTTGAGAGGAATTGCCTCGGTCCATTTAGTAAAATAATCAGTAGCCACTAATACAAATCGATGTCCCTGTGATGACGAAGGATTAATCTGACCAATAAAATCCAATCCCCATCCTCGGAATGGCCAAGGCTTGATAATAGGATGTAACGTTGCAGCAGGTACAAGCTGAATATTTCCAAATTTTTGGCATTCTTCACATCCTTTGTAATAACGAAAGCAATCAGCTATCATAGTAGGCAAATAAAAATTAGCCCTTCTCAATAACCATTTCATCTTAGGAGCCGATTGATGCGTACCACAAATACGCTCTTGCACTTCACCCATAGCCACTTTAGCTTGATCGAAATTTAAACATTTTAATAGTAAATCATCAGTTGTACGCCTATACAACTCACCATCACGTAATACATATTTGAATGCAATACAACGAATTTTCCGATCAACAGTATAACTAGGATTCAACAAATATTCAATAATGGGTTTTCTCTAATCACCATCATCAGCCTTCTCAGGATTTGCACAAAAATTGACCGACTCAGATTGGTCCAAGTTAAACTCGGCACTGCAGAATTGATATGGGTCTCAGCCCCATGGCAGTCCCAAAATCGGCAGAGCCGGCTTACTAAACCCGAAACTTCCGAGTTCATCAGAGCCATTACCATGTCATCTTCAAACATCGGTTTTCTTCGAACAGTAAAATTCTTTTTACTAACTTCATAACCATATGCTTGTTGTGCCAATTTATTAGCTCTAGGATTATCATCTCTTGGAACATGACATATAGTAAACTCATCAAAATAAGGTACTATATCCAAACATTTATTAAGATAAATAATGAGAGATTCTTTAAGGCATTGGCACACACCAGAGACCTGCTGCACTACTAATAGTGAATCTAAAAAAGCTTTAACACATTTCACTCCCATGGATTGCAACATCCGTAGCCCGAATAAGAGAGCCTCATATTCAGCTTGATTATTAGTGCAATGGTATTCTAGCCGGCAAGAAGTCTATAAAACTACACCACTTGGTGAAATAATAACCACTCATATACCTCTACCATTGTCACAAACCGATCCATCAAAATGCAACTCCCATGGAGTGAAAAAAATATAGCCGACATCTAAATCAAGATTTTTATCAACCCGATGTTCAACAATAAAATCAGCAAAGACTTGGCCTTTCATGGATTTCAAAGGTTCATAAGCCAAATCATATTCAATCAAAGCATATGCCCATTTACCAACTCTACCACTCACAACTGGTCTATGCAACATAAACTTGACAACATCGGTTTGAGACACTACTATGCAGGTACTAAAAACAAGTAATGTCTAAGCTTAGTACATGCACAATATAATGATAAACATAACTTCTCAATAAAAGTATACCTTGTCTCAGCATCCAATAAACGTCGGCTTAAATATGTAACAATGTGCTCCTTGCCTTCAGCTTCTTGAGCTAAAACAGCCCCAATTACACGTTCTTCTGCTACTATATATAACCGAAAAGGAACCCCATTTACAGGTGCTTTGAGCACAGGTGACGTAAACAGGTACCTCTTGATTTTCTCAAATGTCTCTTGCTGTTCTGCCCCCAAGTAAACTCAGCTTCATCCTTTAGCCGAAGTATAGGAGCAAAAGCATTAATCTTTCCCGACAAGTTAGATATAAATCGCCTCAAATAATTAACCTTGCCCATGAATTTCTGCAAATCTCTTTTGCATGTCGGTGCCTCAATTTTATCAATAATCTCTATCTTCTTAGGATCTATTTCTACACCATTTTCATGAATAATAAATCCCAAAAACTTTTCAGCCGACACACCAAAAGCACATTTTAGAGGATTCATCTTTAATCCATGCTGACGCATCCTTTCAAATGCTAAGTGTAAATCAGCCAAATGTGGATCTAGTCCGGCCGATTTCACCACAATATCATCAATATAAACTTATAATATTACACCAAGAAGATCATGAAAAATTAAATTCATAGCTCTTTGATAAGTTGCACCGGCATTTTTCAAGCCAAAAGTCATAACCACCCATTCAAAAAGGCCAACAAAACCCGGACATCTAAAGGCCGTTTTGGGCATATCCTCTTCAGCCATCTAGAAAACTAATAACTCTATGTCCAGATGTATTGTTAATTAACATATCAGCTATAGGCATGGGATATTCATCTTTAGGAGTAGCTCTATTCAAATCTCTAAAATCAATACAAACTCTTAACTTACCAGAGTCTTTTTTCTCAACGGACACAATATTAGAGATCCATTCAGCATATCTGGAAGGTCTAATAAAATTAGCTTTAAGCAACCGATCAATTTCTTCTTTAATTCGATCGTACATCTTTGGATTAAATCTCCTTGCAAGTTGTTTATATGGCCTAAACCCAGATTTAATAGGGAGCCGATGCTCCACTAGCTCATGGCTCAAACCAGGCATCTCATGATATTCCCATGCAAAACAGTCCACATACTCTTTCAAAAGCTCGATTAATTCAGCCTTATAACCGGCTTTCAAATTCTTGTTCATAAACGTGGGCCTTGGTACAGAACCGTCCTCAATATCAACCTTTTCTTAGGGATCAGCCGATGTAAAACCTTGACCAAACTTCTCTACTGAATCAAAGTCTTCAATAGCCTCACACATATCGTCCTCATGGGCCTGATAATGCTCAAGCTTTTGTTTTAACCACTCTAAGTTTACATCCATTAAAATTACATGAATTGATTTAGCCGACTGTCCATCGGCTTTAATACAGCAGGAACAAAACCATCCATAGTATAACTGAGAAGCTCAACATCAGTAAGATCTATGCCCGTCAAGCATCTAATATCATCATGAACACCTCTAGCAAAAACATCAGCTGTAGCAATGCAAGCCGATGTATCTCCATGAACGACCTCAACATCATCGTCCACCCATTGAATCAAGAATTAGTGCAAAGTGGAAGGAACACATTTATTTGCATGAATCCAATCACGTCCCAATATTAAACTAAAATTACCTTGCATCTCAGCGACGAAGAAAGCAGTGGCCAACGTCTTGCTCCCAATAGTGAGCTCCATAGAAGCGACTCCTTTGGCACCCATAGGCTCACCTCCTCCCACACCACTGAGAGTCATATTAGTCTTGATCAACTCTTCATCTACTCCACCCAATTTCTTGAACAGAGTGTATGGCATCAAGTTGACTATAGCTCCACTATCAACAAGCATACGGGAAATCGGTCCCCCCTTGATGTGACCCTTCATGTAAAGAGCTTTCAAGTGATTATCCGACTCCTTAGGCTTCTGAAACACAACATCTCTAGGTCCAAAATCAACAGTAGCAATATCCTCTTCAGGAATAACAAAATAATCAGCAGATAAATGAATAGTGTGAATTCCTAAACTATGCTCAGGAGATGAACCATAGTCCACCAACTCTTCATCATCATTAATAGAGGTTGATGAAAGCATCCCTGTGCCAAGATCTGAATCTACCATCATTGGTTCAGTCGTACTTTTGATTTCAGGCAAATCTGAAATTTTCTGTGTACAACTAGGCATTGCCGAGTTTGAATCCAGCACTGCCGAGTTTGACAGTAAACCTGCACATGCCTTAACTTTCCACTCCTTTCGTTGAGGAAACATCGACCTTGTCTTATTAAAGTACTCATCTCTCTGTTTCTCTAGTCCTTGCTCTCTTTTTTCTTGAAACTGTAGCCTTTGCAATTTTCTTCTTTGAGTACATGTTAAGCCCGGAGGACACCACCTCAGCTGTAAGTACTGAGAAGATGTTTTACTGCTACTAGCCTCATGATCATTAGCCTTCGGAGCATTCTGGATTAATGACTTAACCGGATTATCAATTGTAATTGGTAATTGCCAATATCCTTGACGACTAAATCATTATTACCAATCTGTATAACATCATTGTTTGTCGTCCTTTCTGAGTCAACGTTCATAGGTTGCAGCCCCTCATCCCTTTTCTTGATGCGATACACTTGTTTAACAGGAATTGTGGATTTTTTGGGAAAATTTGGCACTGTCGGATGCTGCACTTGGCACTGCCGAGTATCTTCCCTATGACCTGACCGGAATTGACCCATCCGGCCATGAACTGGATGAGAAATCCTATCCAATGCAGAACCCCTTTGCTCTGTCCATCCAGGGTTAAACTGAGGCTGCATAGAAGCAAAAGGTACCCATATTCCATTAGCATCCCACATTGGATATGGAGCATAGCACATCGGGGGCATCTATGGATTCTGCATATATTGTTCATTAGGCGGATACAAAGTAACAATGTTACCCTTCTGCCTGACAGCTTCTCTTTGAGGTAATGCAGCCTTTTCTTTGAGAGGTGACCTTTCTCTTTTTTAATGGCCGGTCCTTTGAAACGACCTTTTGATTTGTATACTTATCCAGGAGCTGATCAAATGTAGGTTTTGGCCTAATAAACTTCCCCTGAACCTTAGCATGATTTACCTTCCGAGTACCAACTTCTGGGCGCTTAGGTTTGATCATCTTGGGTCTGCCATGAGTGAAACCGGCACTGCCGAGTTTAGAAGTCAACACTGCCGACTTTCTTTAGGGTGCCACTTCAACAGGATTCTGTGATGAGCTAGCTTGCCCCCCGAGTTCAGAAGTCTTCATAGTGATCTTGAATGTTTCCCGGCCATTAGGAGTTTTCTCAAGCACAACTTCCCTAGATACATTTTTGCTTCTCACATCCTGGGCCCTTTCTTCACCAATGACCACATTCTCAGTTGTATCGGCCTGATCTGGTCGGACCAACACTTTGGTATGCTGAAAATCAATGGTATTGACCGAGAACGGTTGTTTATCAACTTGCATCTCATGTAGAGTCAATCGTCCTTCATTAATAGCCGATTGAATCTGCCGACCGAAAACATTGCAATCATTAGTAGCATGCGAAAAAGAATTATGAAATTTATAATACACATGCTTCTTCAACTCTTCTAATGGTGGAGTAACATGAGATATCTTGATATTCCCAATTTTATATAACTCATCAAATATACGATCACATTTTGAAACATCAAAAGTAAACTTCATTTTTTCTTGCCGACCCTTGTGAGCCGGCTTAAGCGATGAACAAGAATAAGCTTTAGACTTTGATGGCCAAACAAACTCAGCCACATATACATTCTTTTCCTCATCGTCTGTATTATCAGAATCATAAGAATCATAATCAATAGCATGCACATTAAACCGATGAGTTTTGAAATTCTCTCTAGCTTTATTAATGCGAAGTTCATGAGTTAAAGCGTGACACTGCACTTGAGCAACCGAAACAAAATCAAGAAATTCCATTCTATCTTTAATTTGTGATTTCAAACCTTTAAAGCACAAATCAGCAAAATCAGTTTCAGAAAGTGGCAGATTAAAACAACGGTTTTTTGTTTCTTTAAACCTCCTAATATAGTCGGAAACCGACTCATCTTTGCCTTGTTTAACCGATGTTAAATCTGTCAACTTTAATTGAGGGCTCCCACTAAAAAAGTGGTCATGAAATTTTTGTTCTAAACCATTCCAAGAAGTAATAGAACTAGGAGCCAATGAAGAAAACCAAGAAAAAGTTGTTCCAGTCAAAGATAAAGGAAACAACCTAACTTTCAAAGCATCTGTGGAACTAACTTCACCCAGCTGAGCAATATATTGACTAACATATTCCAAGTAGTTCTAGTATCATCAGCATTGAATTTAATAAAATCAGGAATATGCCAATTCACAGGATAAGGAACACGATCAAACTCAGCAGGATATGGCTTTTTGATACAACCTAGAATGGCCCATGTCAACACCAAGCTTATTCCTCATCATATCAGCCATATCTTCTTTAAATTTAGAAAACTCATTACTCTAGTGGTATTGCATTGTAGCACTAGGATTCACACGTGGATTAACATGAGGTGTATAGGACACATTAGTATTAGAAGTTTGTGGTGTAGTGTATGTTGCTGTTGTAGATGGTAAAACATGGTTAACAATTTCAGTACTACGGCTAGGAACAACCGACCCAGGTATAACAGCAAGTGGAACCGGAGTTTCAGGCATCAACACCATAGAACCGGCTTGACCAGCCCTAGAGGTCGGCTTAATTGGTGTGCCCAGACCTGGTGGTGGTGGTGTTTGCCATGGAAAATAGCCCGTCGGCATCCCATATGTAGGGTTTTCAATAAAAGTCCCTGTTGTAGCCGGCGTGCTAGGTAATACATCCTCATGTGATACAGTTTGGGGAGTTTCAGTATAAACAAATCCAGGATCAGCAGTTTTCCCCTTCTCTAACTTATCAATGAGATCAATCAAAGATGCAACAAGTTCATCATTACTCTTAGGAACAACAGTAGATGGAGGAGGTGTTGAATTGCTTACAGTGCTTATTACCTCAACCTTGTTGTCACTCATCTTGAACACGGGCATCACGAATTCTTCAACTCTTGTGACTAAGCCCCCGCGGTCCTTCTTGAAGCCCTTCAAGAACTGACTCTTGAAGTACTCTTCAGCCGCCAAATATTTCTGACGCTCTTCTTCAGTTAGCTCCGCAATAGAAGCCATGATGATGTTGTTCTTGTCGAATTCCGTACGAGATCCTGACATCTTGGCTAGGGCTTGATCGGTCGGTTTTTAAGTAACCAGACTTTCTTTCCCCAGCGGAGTCGTCGAAAAGTGTGTTGACGCTTTTTTGCGCCAAACACCGAGCATTGAACGTGCAACACGTCATGGATCACACAACTCGCAGCTGACTCAGTTGAACTCAGCACTGCCGAGTTTTGAACTCAGCACTGCCGTGTACAAAGAGTTCGCCATGAAAAACCAACGAACGCCTTCCTGGGAGGAACCCCGTCAGGGATGGCGCACCTTGGGTTGCCCTAACGTCGGCAGGCTAGTTAGGACGCCTTCAAACGCCGTCGAGACGCCGGAAGAACATCAATATGGAGGTTGGAAAAGATTAGGGTTTGGAGATAAAAAGTAAAGGTACTAGTATTGATTGATCGATTGGATAGAAAAACTCAATCGGTCGGGGCCCTTCATATTTATAGGGTGGGGAGGTCTTGCCCCGAGTACAAATCGAAATAGAATACAAAACCGTGCCAAACTTGGACTCTACTCGGATTCCTTTGTACACGGCACTGCTGACTTAATCAACACGGCACTGCCGACTTACCCAACTCGGCACTGCTGAGTTACAATTTCAGCACTGCCGAGTACAAAGAACCTATGCCAATTTTGGTCATCAACACTCAGTAGGCAGCATCAGCGGTTCAAGGTGCTGCCTGACCTGATCGATGGCAGCGGGGCAATCAGATTCTACTGATGTCCATTGATCCCACTGTCATCCCACACATAAAACAGATGAACTATAGCATACTAAATTTGCCTTAATCGATCCATGTGTCCTGGGTAGGTAATGGAGTACTGATTATCCTTCGATCGGTAAGGCAAACATTTCCGAATTTGGCCGGCGTTCAGATATTCGATTATGTTCGTACCCACACAAATACATTTAGACTGGCCATGAACCCTGACGCCAACAGAATAAGAACAAAGCCAGGACACCAGCTATGTGTGGCCGCGCTGAGAACAGGTGCAGAGAAAGCTCGCGGAAGAGAAGGGTTCCATCAGGAGGAAGAAATCAAGAAACGACTGACGAGAAAAGTGGATCGAGAGAAATGGAGATGTATAGGCCGGGCATGGGCTGGTTAAGGGCAGGCCCAGGCCCAAACGGGACCAGGAGAAAAACAATTAATAGAATTCTTATTAACTAATTACTTCATTGCATTAATAGCAGGTCCAACTAAAGTTTATAAGGCCATGGTACGAAGAAAATATGACGGCCCTATATTCATAAAATGCAAAGAATTAAAATACTTTTATATCTGAGAGAAATAATGTGATTCCTTTATTTTTCTAATTATTTCACACCTGCCGGCCTGATTGATGCCTGATGCAGTGATGCCCCTGATTGCCTGAATGGCTCATGAACTTGTACTTTGCTGCAGCTGCAGGTTGTCGTGACCTCGCGTCCATCCGTCTCCGTAATTCTACTTGCCTTAACTTGTACTAGTGCTTATCGTAAACAACGTGTTAAGTAGGCTGAAACTGGGCGGTCCCTGACATTGGGTGGCTCGGTGCTGTCGCCTGCCTAATCTACGGCACTGGCTTTAAGATTCATATAAAAAAATAAAAGAGGAGTACCAGACTAGTGTTTAAAAAATAATCGTTTTGACTGTAATCGGGGAAATCAAACTAATAACTGAAGAAATAAGAAAAAAATAATTGTTATACAAACCATACTGAAACATATTACCTTTTCAACATATAATAGAAACATATTGGACTCATCTTCCACTGCTAAATGGAAAAGTGCCTTTAATAGGATGGAGTGTGGTTTATTTTTTGTCAAGGTGTCATAACAGAATGGAAAATGTATACCCCACCCTATTTTGCTCAAATCTGTATACCCTAAAGCTCCTTTTTATTTCCACCTTAATAGCAATTGGTGTGTTCCTCGTGTTACAAAAAAAAAGTTCTAATCAGATCTCATGTAATGTATCATCTCTATGCGCTGACTGACTGTTTGAAGTTATCGTGGTCCTTGCACATGAATCACGCAGATGCAAACAAACTTGTATAAATAGCCGTTGGTACACTCTCATTTCCACACCCAGAAAACCAAGAATCACACAACACAAACCTCTCCGTCAAGCTTTGGTAGATCACTCTGTTCCCGCAACCACTCATGGCTGCCCCTCCCTCTCTTCCTCCCAACTTCCAAATCTCCGAGGCCGATGCAAAGAATAATGAGCTAAAGATCAGCAAAGTGTACCTGCACCACGCCTACCGTGATCCAAGCCAACACCTAACCATTGTGAAACCTGGTCGTAGCGATGGCTTTGGGGAGACTGCGGCCAATAACTGGGGAATATACAATGGCCCAGACCCCAGTAAAGACCTTGTTGTTGCTCATGCCAAAGGCCTGCATATTAACAGTGGTGGCTGGCACAACTGTTTCACCATTGTCTTTGAAGTTGATGGGTAAGTACAATAATAACGTTGGAAAGTTTATCAGACATCAATTGATTTTGCGCGTGAAATAGTCACTTGTCAATAATTTTAGCGATATATAGTAGTCTTTCTTAGTATTTCTAAGTTATATAAATATGCTACAGGCTCAAGGGCTCTACACTTCACGTGATGGGAGTAGGCGTTGACAAAGGTGATGAACAATGGGGCATTGTCGGTGGAACTGGAAAATGTGCAATGGCACAAGGTTTCATAAATAAAAAGCTTCACAGTACAATTGGCACCGGCAATATTATAGAGCTTGATATCTATGCCATCATACGGTCAACAAGGGTGAGAAATAATAATATCTTTGGATTGCTGTTCATCGACGATCCTCTGGACCACAAACAATAACTACACTATTGATCCATATATTGTTTCCATATAACTGGCCTGACTAATGTTCTAACTGAATAACATATTATAAATGCACTGTTTTCTAATTAATATATTCCCAATCTCGTTTTTAGATGGAAATAACACTTATCAGGGATGGACCAAAGGGTGGAGTCGGAGGGGCAAACCGTGAACCTAAAGCAAACCCTCTCCGTCTTGAAAAAATCAAAGTTATCTACGATGAATTCATCGGTACCATTGAGTCCACATATATTGACCAAAATGGCATAAGGAACACTGATACCATACTGGGAGTTTACGGTTCCAAAGAACAGACAGTAAGTGAATCCCGTTTACCATATTCTTCTCCAAGCTCAGCATATTAGGCACATTACCCGATTACCGTACATAATCTACTATCCAGCTCATCACTTTTTTTTGTTGCATATAGATCGAACTTGGCCCTACCGAGTTTGTGAAAGAAGTGTCAGGAACAATTGGCAGATTCAAAAACAATTATGATGTTGTGTCCTCACTGAAGATAGTCACAAATCTGCAGACATATGGACCGTATGGTAAACCATCAGGAAGTCCTTTCAGCCTTCCAGAGAAGAAAGGGGGCAGCATTGTGGGCTTCTTCGGCCGCGTTGGAGAAGTAATTGATGCACTAGGCGTTATCGTACGTCTGTGAGATACTTCAGTGTCAAGTTTGTCAGAAAAAGATGGGGATCCTCCTCTTCCAAGGATGGACCCTGGTGTTTAATTTCCTTTAACCCTTTATGTACCTCGAAGGAATAAAGTGCTCAGTGAAAACTTTATTTCCTGAGAACACTTTCAGTTTATTCAATAAATTTACCACTTATGTGACTGTTTAATTTTGTTTTCTCTTAAAGTCTTAATTAATGCGCCAAGGGTTCAGATGTTTTCCATTCACCATTTGGCCCCAAGAGATAAGACTAAGAGTTGGAAGTGCTTGATGATGAACAAATAAACATATATGCATCTAAATAATTGGCATGCTTGGTGTATATGCGCTTGTGCGAGCATGTGAAGCAAAATGCATGTTTATACTTGCACTTAATACTGAGATTACACCTACTCGATGCAACCTATTAACCTAGGCAAAAAAATCGAGATTTTGAGTAATCACACCTGAGATGAAAAGGTTCTGAGATTGAGATTTGTGAGTCACCCATGTTTTACTTCTATGCACAAATTTTGCAATATAATGTCTGCCAAATCCAAATGCATGCCCCTCCATTATTTTTGGGTGAACCACTTGATGGCCCAAACGTACGTGAAGCAGAAATCTCTATTTCGCAAGCGCTTCCTCTCACATTTCCCCGTCACATCTAGCCACTAAAAAGAATTGTATTGCAAAATGTTAAGGACCACATCATAAATAAGCTAACTATTTAAGAAGTATCCCTATGCAAATAGTCGACGTAAAATGATCTCTTACCAATTTATATAGTTTTCGAATAGCGTTTAGATATTATTAGAATTTATTTTTCACTAAAGTTTTAATAGAAGTGATAAATGCACCTAACAAACTTGTGAAACTTTTGTGCACTTTCATGATTTGAGTTAAAATGGGATATGTGTCTTTAGCATCATTTTTCTGAATTTTTCATCTTATTTGTGAAAATTTTATTAATTCCAATAAATATTTTTATAATCATTTAAATCTTAAAAATAGTACTTGTATAATTTTTTAAACACCTACATAACAATATATAAATAGTTAATATATGTGAAAAATATATTATGATATACTCCCTCCATCCCCTTATGATGGGACTATTTCCAAATCTTAAAAATCCCTATATGATAGGACTATTTGGCCATTGCCTCGGTTATGATGCATAACAATGTCTAGTCTTACTCTCAATTACTCCACCACTTGCACGCACGGAAAAACAAGAATGGAAGGAGGAAATGAGATTGGTTGCAACGATTTTTAATGTGGGTCATGGTGTTAATGTCGTTGGCACCGAGGAGTTTTCATTACAATTTATGGTGACATGTTTAAATGAGGGATAAGTAGTGTTCTTTTCCTTGGTATTTGAGCCAAGATCAAATAGTCCTATCATAAGGAGATGGAGGGAGTATAAAACAGAGTTTTTGGCTTTTTTTTTTTTGCCCTTTCCATTCATGTAAACTGAAAAACATTTGTGCTGGTGGACGATATAAACACCCACCCTTATGTAAGCTGCCAGCACACATGGAGCTCATTTGTGCGGCGATTGCTTATGTCGCCCGCCAGCACAAATGCATCTGTGCTGACGGGTTCTGACAGGGTGGGCCTAGGTCCTTTTGTGCTGGCTCGTTAGCACTGAAAAATGGCATGTGCCAGTACAATTTTTTTTAGCCTATTGTCCTACACGCTACACTTAATGCTTGAAATGCTAGCTTCATTACATCATGAACATGTCAAAGGTAGGGCAATGAGCATATATAGCGAAATCGGATGGAGTATGAACTAGTTTCGTTTGAACAATGTTATTCCTATTATGTGTTAGGTGGGAAATGCAATCGCTGAATGTAAATCTGCAAGCTAGTATCATGAAGTTTGTACATACATAGCCTCCTCCGAGCCAAGCTGCTCATGTGACTCCTTGTATTTCGTGTCATGTAGTGTTATTTCCGTGACCCACGCGCTGCATATAGAAAAGTGAAGCATCTAAACAAAACATAAAGAGAAAAGGAATCCCAAGTCCCAGCACGTCAGCCCTACCCATCGTGATTATCTATAAATAGTCATTGGTATCATCCCCTCCTCACACCACCAACACAACACATCACACTACATCGGTCAAATCATAGTTAGATCACTGAATTGCTCCCACACATCTAAGACTTGTGCACACTCATGGCAGCCTCTCCCGAGCTTCCCTCAAACTTCCAAATCAAAAGCTTTGATGCATCCACCACCACAATGAAGAAAAATGAGCTCAAGATTAGTAATTTGTACCTGCATCACGCCTACCGTGAGCCAAGCCCGACGCACCTAACCATCCTGAGCCCTAAAGGTAGGTCTGCGTTCGGTGCTACTGTCGCTAACAACTGGACGATACACGATGGGCCTGACCCTAGTAAGGATGCCATCGTTGCTCGAGCGCAAGGGTTGCACATGCAGAGTGGTGACTGGCACAATTCTTTTACCATTGCTTTTGAGATTGATGGGTGAGTGGAATAGCGCTGGAATGTTGTTAAAATACGTTCATCAGTTGCATGTTTGGTTCATGACTTAATATATATACTGCATATTGGTACAGGCTAAAGGATTCTACACTTCAAGTGATGGGCCTAGGTGTTGACAAGGGTACTAACCAGTGGAGTATTGTGGGTGGGACTGGACAGCTTACTTTTGCACAAGGTTTCATCAACAAAAAATTGCACAAAGTAATTAACACTGGGAATGTTATAGAGCTTGACATTTATGCGATCTTCCAAACGAAGGTGAGGACTGTACGTGTCCCAGAAAATGAACTTCTATTTTGTGAAATATGATCCTAGACAGCTGTTTCATTTCCTGATTGCACCTAAATATATGCTTTAATGATAACTAATTCTAAGTCTCTTATCATTCTCTCATTCCAGTATACATTTACTAGAGATGGGCCAAAGGGCGGGAACGCAGGGCAAGCCCGTGAACCAAAATATGAACCTCACCGCCTTGAGAGCATCAAAATTAGCCATGGTGACCTCATTTATTCGATAGAGTATAGTCACATTGACCAATATGGTACCAAGCACACTGAAGGTAGATGGGGCGGTACAGAAGGTTCGGATACTAGCGTAGTAAGTAAATCTTGATCATCGTATATACTTTTTTATATTCAACATATAGAGTTTTTGTTTTACATTATACAGATTTCAGTTCAAATGTCCAAAGCTAATAATACATTCAGTTCCCAGTTTAGAAATTATTGTTCTAGTAAAGAGAGATGAGATTTTTAGAAAATGGATTGTTGTAATAATTTTGTAATTAATACAGATGTAAGCAACTCTTGTTACAATTATACTATGCACTATTCCACTTACTCTAGCTCAAATTTTTCTCTCTAATGCAGATCCAGCTTGGTCCTACTGAGTTTGTTCAAGAAGTCTCGGGAACGCTTGGCAAATATAGCAATACATTTACTGTTTTGTCATCACTGACAATAGTCACAAACCTCCGAACACTGGGGCCATATGGTAAAGAAACATCCGAATCTCCTTTCAGCCTTCCTGAGAAGAAGGGTGGGAGTGTTGTGGGCTTCTTCGCGCGCACCGGAGCTGCAGTTGATGCGCTTGGTGTTATCGTGCGTGAGTGAGTGAGTTTTTTAGTTACCAGCTTCGCTGCAATAAGATGGGCCATCCTTTTCTGTACCAACGGGCCTAGTTGTTTGTTTTTCCTTTTAGACCCCCCGTCCTTGTATGACTATGACAAATAATGTCCCCAGTGACAATTGTATTTCTTGGAACCAGTTTGGTTTCATTGAATAAGTTCACTACGTTTCATGGTATTCTATTAACTCTAACGTGCCGATGGGTTTTCCATGCATCTCAAGGGTTCGATGCATGAGTGGTGCAAAACGAAGAAACATCATACGCCGCGTCAGCACATGTTTCAATGGCAACTTATTTTTATGCTTTCCCTTGTAATCCCTCCCTCCCTCCCTCCCCCCCGGAAGCTTGCGTTGTGGTTGACAGCCTCGGGTTCGCCAATGTGTCGCGCTGGGCCACGACACGGTTTTGCAGAACCCTACTGCTATGCCAACGAAATCCACGCTTTAAAAAAAATAATTGGGCCCATCCCTATCTACATCTGACTCTGGAAAATCAGTGGATGGTATTGAAGTTTGAAGCTTTGGCTCAATGGGGGAACGAGACATGTTTGGTACTCCCTCCGTCCCTAAAAGAGAGAGTGTCTTTCTCACTTCCCGAGAAATTACTTTGATTAATTTTATATTAAAAAATATTAATATTTATGATACATAATTAGTACCATTGGGAAGATCTTTTAGTCTAGTTTTTTAACAAATTTATTTGAAGATACAAATGTTGTACGTATTTTCTACAAATCGAGTCAAACTTGTGACACGTACACCCAAAATGACACTCTTTTAGGGACGGAGGGAGTAGGTGTCTAACATTGCCACCTGTTTGGTTGGTGCCTAATCTTGCCATAACTAACCGTAGTCAAGTTGGAGCTACTAATTTACTAAAGAATGTTGTACTAATAAATTTGAAGCCACACTTATGACAAAGTTTGACAAGAAAATGAGTGACATGTGGGGCACGTGGCTAAGAAATTGGGACAAGGCGCAACTGTGGAATTGAACCAAAACAACAGCCTAAAAAAATTGGGCCCACCTAACCTCTGACACAGCGAAGTCCAGCATGAAGCAAACACTCTTGGCACCTGATTGTTCATTTTGGATGCCCAAAAAGCAGGCTACTTCCCTAGACCCACTCCTGATCGTTCATTCTGGATGACCTAAGGCAGGCTACTTTACTAGACCCACCCCCTATTCCTTCAGCTCACTATCTCGTTTTATGTAGGACATGTAATTCAATGTACACTCCTCGCCAATCTATCCAAAACTCAATGAACTCTGTTGAACCCCACTGGTGCTGGACCGCACTGGCGACTAGAGCATCACCATGTGAGTGCTCACATCCTAGGGCCGTGTTTAGTTCCACAGTGAAAAGATTTTGAAAGGGAATCTTTTCACATTTGAAGTATTAAACATAGACTAATTAAAAAACTAATTGCAGATTACGTTTAGAATTCGCGAGGCGAACCTAATTAATCTGTCATTAGCACATGTTACTGTAGCAATTTAGTGTCTAATCACGTCCTAATTAGACTCATTGGATTCGTCTCGCAAATTCCAGTCCATCTATATAATACGATTTGTTTTTTACCTACATTTACTACGCCATACATGTGTCTAAACATTCATTTTGGATTTTGGATTTTGGAAGGCCTAGACACAATTTATCGAGAGCCCTGTTCAAAGCATGATTGTTGTTCCCTCAACACAAATATTACTCCACAATAAAATGGTTTCCTAGACCTCGGTGACATGAGAATGTAAACTTTCCACTGGCCCTCTTTAATTCAAAAGTATTCAACCAAGCATCTTTAGTTCAATTACTAATGTTCCCTCCATCCTAAATTATAGATCATTTTGGATTTTCTATATTCACAATTTTTATTATACATCTAGATATTCATCATGTCTAGATTCACAGGTTAAGCCAAAACGACCTATAATTTAAAACGGAGGAAATAGTATCTTTTTTAAAATATAGATACATTAACTAGTACTATCCAAATGAGTTGGAGGTGATTGTATGCCCTAAGGGCACCAATTCGCAAAATGGTTTCCTAGACCTCAGTTACATGAGAATGTAGGGGTGCAATTGGTGCCCCTAAACTTTCCACTCGCCCTCTTTAATTCAAAAATAGCCCTCCTTAATTCAAAAGTATTCAACCAAGCCTTTTTAATTTAGTTACAAATATTTCCTCCGTCCCAAATTATAGGTCATTTTGAATTTTTTAGGTTCACAGTTCTTATTATGCATCTAGATATTCATCATGTCTAGATACTAGCAAAACCTATGAATCTAGAAAATCCAAAACGACCTATAACTTGAAACAGAGGAAATAGTATTTTTTTTTAAAATAATAGATACATTTAGAAAACTAGTACTATCCAATTGCGTTGGAGGTGACAGTGTATACCCTAAGGGCACCAATTCAGACCCCTATGAGAATGAGAGACTACAAAAATTTAGTTAGGCATTTATAAAGTCCATTGATCTCCATGTGGCGGTGTCATAAAGTCTTTATATCAGAAAGCACGGAGAACTTGGAGTTAGCAAAGTACTCCCCAAGCAATTACGATCACCTACATAATTAAGAACATTCTAAATTACAGAAGGATCTTTCAAGCATAAACCAACTTGTGTAAATGACCATAGTCATTTTATTGGAGGAGGGCGGTGAAAGGTCAAAAAAAAAAAACTTACATACTTTTTGGGCGAGATGAGTTGGCACCAGCTTCAAGACACCAGAAGGAAACACTGGCCACCGACCAAAGAGGATTGAGACCATAGCAAAAGAAAAACTGTATATATCAACTGCTCCTAAAGCGTATCTTGCTTGTCCAAGTAATTCAGAAATCTCGACATACAAAGCCAGAATGTTTCTGGAATCTTGTAACTGGAATGGCTTGCCAGGGACAAAAATACATCAAGAACAAATTTTTGTGATTCAGGTTTCAACAAGGTACGGATTAGCATAGCACTCCAAGCATCTGGAGCTAACTTGATGGCTTGACGGAATGATTGAACAGCGTTCACCATCCTCCTGATCATCTTACTTCTCTGCATGGCAAAACAAGCCTTCAGCATTACAAGCTAAAGCGGCAACAACATGTAAAACATCACCAAGTGCTAAGCTCCTGCACACAGCTTCTGTGATGCAGCTCTAAGGATCATCAACCTTCTTTTTGAGGGGGGGAGGGGGTGCAAAAGCGGGCTAAATGGCAGCTATGTTATGGTAAAACTTGATAATCTGTAATGCCAGTGCACACGTTTGAGTGACCCTGTCGCTCAAATGGCCATCTTTTTTGAGGGAACGGACGAACTCCACACCATAAATTTAATTAGGTATCTTTAATGACTTAAACCTGGTCGCGCTCACGATCATCCATTCATCCACGACAGTTAAAAAAATAACTACCGTCCGATTAAAAACGAAAGGTACAACGTTAGTTACAGCAGCCTCAACCAAGGAAATATCTATGCTTCAGTATCCAGACTCTTCCATTACTAGCGCCGACACGTCAGGAGCATCCCGCCCAACGGATATAATTACCTAACGACGCAATGTCCGGCTTTCACGGAGTAACCGTTCAGGCGACGAGAGAGGCGACTGAGATCCCGATTTCGTTCTAGATCACTTCTCCGGTGATTTAGACCACCGCAACGCCGGCGACCACCCGGTTCCGGCGCCCACGCCCCGCCCACCGACTCCCAGTCGGCGGCGGCCACCGCAAATCGACGGTTAGCCATTCCGGTGCCGCCGACCACAAACCCTAACTTCCCGCTGAGGACTAGAGCCGCCTAGGTTTTCTAGTAAGCTTCTGAAAGAAGCAAGCAGACAGTATGCTTGAATAGTCAAATATCATATCCAATTTGTCTAACAAACCTGTTATATCACCTACACCCTTTGGCATTAATATAACTGTCATCTTGTGTTAGGTGACCAGTTGTTCTTTTCTTTTTTGTTGGTATCAGTGCTTGGAAGTGAAATTTGAACTCTCGCACTGTGCTAAAAGTTCCCGCGCAAGGTGGGATCTAGGGAACGAACTTTCTAGCAAAATTTGCAAAGAGCCTGGTTGGAACCCAGGACCTCCAACACAAGCAAAGAGACACTACCACTGCACCAGGCCCTCCCTCCAATAGGAGCAAACTATACTGAATACCAAAGTGCTAACTCCGCCTTTGTTATGTGTAGATGAGTAAAACAAGTAATTTGGACTGGTGGAAGTAATGCACAATTAAAAGGAATTGATGCACCAAACTCCTCTTTTTACACAGGAACTACAAATTGTAAAGAAAATGATACAGTAGGACATAACTCTAGCAGGTGAATGTCCTAGGTTGTCGTTAGCCTGTAGTTGGAAATGGATAAAAAGAACATGTGCCTCTGATAGAGAGTTAAACCAGTTGCATGTCTGAAACTATACTATGAACGAATTTGTTTCGAAAGCCAGATTAAAGCACTACATAGAATGAAGGAAGATTTATGTTTGGGGAGCTAACATGAGATACAATTGCATACCACTGTCAAGCCATCACATGCAAATGAACAGGAAGTGATGATGACCTGATACTAACCTCTGGACTTAGCTCTCCCATCTTTCCCTCCTTGTCAAATATATAAGGGAATGTTGCTTCTTGGAGGAATGCGTCTGATGCTTTAATGATGTCCTGGACAAGGAAAACACGAACCCGCCATCCTTTCCTCGATAGAATGAAGTCAAAAAGGTCTTCTGTGGCTGCAACTACAGAATGCATATCAAATGATCTCCACTCAGAGCTTCCATTGGCATTCTCACCAGAGTCAGCTCCAGATGCATTTGAAGGCTCTGCGGACTGTGCAGATATAGCTGCAATCTGAACACCAAATGGTGTTAGTAGGAACCCCAACAAAACAAAAACTAGATTGAACAGGATCAAACAGATATCTGCCAAATTTTTCATGACACTCGTACAAAAGAAACACCAGAATAGAAGACACCCATACAGAATGGAGACCGAGACCAGTTTTTCAAAAAGATCAGCTGAGTAATACTTAGAATCTTTAGAATATTGAATTAAATATTATGTTGCATATTACAAGCCTATTATCATATGAGCTGAAGATACAATTTCGCAAAAGTACAACATTTTGCATCTATCAATGAACTACACTAGTCCCAAAGCAATTTCAAAGAACTACAGATATTTTTTCCCTAGTAACACAAGAACTACAACATTTCCAACACCGTAACGAATGGCTGCTTGGTCCCACATGTCATCCAGACAAGACCTCAGTTGCAATATGGACAGCAAGAGAGGTCAATTTGTGTTATTGTCGGTCTGATGGATCACGGATGGGACCAACCAACCATTCCATTAGTGTGGTCAAAAAGTCGTGGTTTGTGTTACAAGTACAAATAGTTGTAGTACTATGAAACTGATCCTGTAAGTTGTTTTTTATAGTTGGGACAAATAGTTGTAGCGTTGAACAATTTTAGGTACCACACCTTGACCTGGCTGGTTGGTTTTGCCTGAGCAATGCTAGCACCGGCTGAAAATAAATTGCAGGACTCACCCAAATATGAGATGGCCAACACTAAAAGTTGTCCACATTTATAGGGCATGACACGTATCCTATCATTTAGTTCCGGGTGTACAAGAGAAATGTAAAAGAGAAACAATAGGGATACCACAGATCAGTAATAACCTTAAAGGGAAAGAATAGATCCATGAATCTGCTGTCATGTGTAAAAATAGGAATCAAGAGTGTGGCATCATACTATCCTGACAAATAAATAAAGCCCCAGATGTGCTTGTTCGTTATTGGTTGTGATGTCCTCTCCAATTCAGTACTTTCATTGTATGGTTTGTTAGGAGAACTCAAATTGAACTTATGTAGGAAGTTCCGAACTTTTATGAAACAATCACAGTTAAGAACTATATACCAGCCTCTCCAGCCGATTCCATCTGATGGATCCATCATCGCATATAAGAAGCTCCCTCAATATTTTCCTCATATCTGGGCTGGGGTCTGCAAGGAGCCTTCCAATAACAAATGGGTATGCACTCTCGATAACTTTAAAATCAGGATCCAGCGCTTTTGCGGTCCCTTCTAGAGAACCCAGTGCTCTTATCACAAGTGCATAATCAGGAGGGAGGGAGAAATTGAATTCATACATGACATCATACAGATGGTTCATTACGCCCTGTGAGGTAGGTAAAGAATGAATTTAGAAAGGATATGTCTAGTCAGGCTGAAAATAGAAGCAGGCAGATGAGAGCAGAAACCATACACGAGTACAGGACATAAGAAAATTGAGCCAAAATAATGGTTTTGAGTAAAAGAAACAAGATAGAAATTCAACTCAACTAGCAGTGAAAATGCCAGACCTCAGAACCCTATTAGACTTACATGCAAAATGTCAGAGCCTTGATGGGAGGGCATAGGAGAGATAAAAACGGGTGTTGCTATGTTAAATTGTTAAAGAGCTAAGCTAATAGAATAAGAATATATGACAGATAAATCAGATCAAACATAAATCAGACTGTCTCCATCATTAAAGTGTCAACTTCAGATGTGTTTCATCATTTACTCCAAAGTTTTGTGATCTGGTTGTGCCATATTGTTTGTTAGCCATGTAAGTTAGACAATGCAAACCTTAACTCCATCTAACATGTTAGCATTTGTAGATTTTGAAATTGCTCCAGAAAACAACAATAACACTAAATTGCACACATGCTGGAAAGGAAAATATTAACCAACCTGAAAATCATTTGACTGCCTCCTGACATCACCAAAAGAAACCCGCAACGCATCTGCAACTGCAAGTAAATCTGTTCCCTCAGGGACAAATCCTAGCGAATGGAAGTCATTTGCCAAGCCCAAGGAATCACGATTAACATAGTGTACAAGCTGAAAAAAAAAAGTTAACTCTAGAAATTAGTTTCTTGATTGGAACCAAACAACATTAATAAAACCAACATGGAGCAGACAAACTAGACAAATGTTTCTATTAGCTTAGCAATTACCATATTTTTTATTTTTCTACCATTACAAAAGAAAGTTTACAATTGCCTGCTTCTATATTGTAACAGGGAAGAATAATTATTCATTAGCATAATATCATACACTAAAAAGCAATCCAACAAAGCTGACAAACATGGGTGAACAAGGCTACTGTTTCACAACACTGATGGTAGAACAGGACTATATTTTTAGTGACCTACTGACCCACGTCTCAAAAGTTCTGTTTTGTTTATTATAAACAACTAGTGTTGTGAATAGTAAGATCCTTCAGCAAACAATACTCCCTGATGTGCTTTCTATTGAAGTTTCTACACAATGTGATTTAGAAGAGAAAATAAGACTAGGCACATTTAACCAACTTATGAAAATCAAAGGCCAGCATTGATATCATAACATTGCTGTGCTCAGAGGACCATACCAATAATCTTAGTAGACTGTCAAAACTGAAAACAGAAATCGAGAACTGATTAAGATGCAACATCCAAGTCTAATGCTCGACCTGCGGGGGGTAAGACAGCCCCCGGGCATTCTGCTAAGAGAAGACCTTCTCACGCAGGCCGAGAAAACCCCCGAACCTCTGCCCCACCCTTACACAAGGCCCGTAACCCTTTGCGAGACGACCACTGGGTCGGCGACCGCTGCAACTATCCCATGTAGGAGTGGCCCAAACTAACCACAGTTACGACCTGGGCCAGACTTATAGCCTGTGCTTTGGCGTGGTGACAGATGAAGGGTTTTCTTTTAACCCCAGCCTGAAATTCGCTCCCACAGGGAGTCGAACCCACGACCTGAGGAGTGCCGCCGGATTCCTGTGACCAACTGGACTAGAGGCCCTAAACATCCAAGTCTATGATTTTCCGATTTTTCCACAATAGCAGTGAAAAATCAACACTATTTGTAAGTTTACATCAGCTGAATATAGAAAAATTAAAGAACACAATCACATGTACCATTTGTATAAGCCCCACACGATAGTGCCTTGGAATATCTCCCATCATACCGAAGTCAAAATATGCTAGAGATCCACCTTCAGTTGCAACTAGATTACCAGGATGGGGGTCTGCATGGAAAAAGCCATCTTCAAGCAGCTGTCTCAATGAACAATAGAGACCCTGTGAAGTTTGTGCAGAAAATTAGTAAACAAAAGCAAGAAGATGATAACCTGTAGAAGTCAGCCGGCATTCTTTCCTAAGTGTAGAACAAGAACATATACTGAACGCAGTAAAACACCTGATGGTTTCAATTTCGCTCCAATAAAAGAAAATTCAAGATAACAGTTTTCTAAAAAAATATATAAAACAAAATATAGTCATATATTAATCAATTAGAATCACATGAGAGACAAAGTACAGTGTGGAAGACAATCTAAATAAACTAGTGCTAGTATCCAATTTACAGTTACGCGACAATGTAGCAATACCTCATCAATCATCTTTTTCCTGTTCAAGTTGGCTTTGCTGATGCGCTCAGCATCTGTTAGCTTAATTCCATCAATCCATTCAAGTGTCAATATGGTTTTACGTGTATAATTCCAGTAGACTTTGGGGACCTTGATGCTTGTACTGCCTTCAGAATTATCCTTGCCTGAACCCGCCAGAAAATCAACAGTATTTAATAGTCGTCAGCATGTAAAGGTCCATATGCGTCTGAGATGGATACAGTTGAAAGTAAAAATATATATATATATATTAGCAATTGAATAAAAGAAGTGTTTCAAAACTCACCATGAGAATAAAGAGTGGCAAATCTTTCAGCGTTCTTTCCTTCTAAAACATAATCAATCTCGTCAAACATGTGCCTGACCTGTTAAATTAAATATGAAATATAATCCAACATACCAAAGGCTAAAACTATGCGCAATGATCTGAAATTGACAGGAGACATGACAATTGGTAAAAGAAAATATCATAAGAAAATATTACTACAATTTGTATGATAGTGATGTGTTTTATCTTTTATGTAGCTATATTTTCAGGAAACAAGCATTTCCAAAGCCAAAAAGATAATCAAGAAATGATCAGACCAAACTTTAACCTAAAGGGCATAGCCAGTTCTGAAAGCTCACACAAGGTGGGGTCTGGAGAAGGGAATTTCTAGACAGCCTTACCCTTGCTTAATTTTGAAAGAAGACTGGGTTTGGACCCCCAGGCCACAAGTGGAGAAACTACCACTGCGCTAGGGGTGTCCGTCAAGAACAAGCATTAACTTAAGCCGAAAGGCTATAATCAAAATAATTCAGACAGTTAAGTTGCCATGTAGAGGGCCATAATAAGGCGGCAGGAACCACCCTCGAGCAGCATGCAAGGTTTTAGATAACTATAAACATACGATAGTCCTACAAATTATAAACTTACTAAAATACATAGTCCAAAGTCAATCTATCATGCCATTGTGTGCACTGAGGAAAATAGCAAAAATAAGCTTTATACATCTCATGTTGTGATGTGCATAGGAAACTACTGATAACATATTGTTGGAAACATTACAATCCATTCTGATTGACAGGTCAGTAAATTATAGTGATCAGTGGGCTAAAGCAAAAGTTAGCAAACTTCTCCCTCCATTTTTAAACATAGGACGCTTAGGACAAAATAGTGCAAATGAAATAATTAGCTTGTCCTAAACATCATATATTTAAAAACGAAGGGAGTATAAAAGAGATCGGATCAGCATAGCACAAAGAAATCAAGAAGTTTGGTTCTGAAAGTAAAAACTCACAATCTCATTGACTGCCACCAGTAGATCTTTGCGAGCCTTAGCAAATCGTTTCAATTGCCCTCCAATCATATGAAACAAAAGTGCGTCTAGAGTCAACAAGGGCGCCATGCCAGGCCTTTGAACTTTGACTGCGACAAGCTCTCCTGAGTGTAGATGAGCTGCATGACTTGAAGTATCAAAGAAATGCATTTCAACTTGGAGAACTCAGGTCTGAAATGTATGCTAAGGTAAATAACAATCAGTAGAGAAATATAATCACCAGTTATTAGCAAAAGTCTTATCAGACATATCTAACCTTTGTAAACTTGACCCAGTGATGCTGCCGCAATTGGCTCTGGGCTGATATCCGCAAATAAATCAGACATTCGGGAACCCAACTGAGACTCGATGGTCCTGAGGGCAATGCGAGTTGGAAATGGTGGTATTTGATCCTGAAAAGGAAGTGGTCAGCAAAAACACTAAATGCAATTAAATTAATAAATCCACTAGTACAAGTTTCTCAGACTGTCAATTTTTGAAAGTAGCATTACTAATGGCTATAGGCCCAACTTTGACCTATTATCCCTTCTAGGAGATAAACTTTTCAGTGGCCCTGCCTTGAAGCCTCAACTTTAGGACCTTGTTCCGTCTGTATTTTCTCACCTCATCATAATCTTAGGAGATTAAACTGGAGAAGGCATGTTCTTGTATCTAACAACTGGTTCACTAAAGAAAATCATACGATGCACAGGATTTACCTGTAGCTTTGCAAGCTCTTGACAGTATGCACTGGGAAGTATATCAGGGCGTGTGCTCAATGCCTGTCCAAGCTGCAAGAGAAATGGCAAAGGAACATATCATCAATTTTTCAGTGGTGACAGGGAATATATACACCTAAGACAAGATTGAATAGTGAAGCATTCCAGTGGCATAAGGGCATATTAAGATACAATGCATCGACCGCCTCTATTCTGTCTGAAGGTTTTAAGGTTGATACTAATCATGTTACTAAGCCATTGTGATACATGCAGTGTTCTGACAATCATAAGACATTTTACAAAGATGTCGTTTCCTACTTAACTGGAGATATTTAGTTAGTCACCTTACCAAAAAAACGGTTAAGCATAAAAAATTATTAATTGAAAAGATTGGTTTTGCATTCTACAGATCTATGCCAATTCTTAAGGTACTATACAGCATACCTTGATGTAAAAAGGACCCAATCGTATCAAGGTCTCTCGGAACTGAAATAAGGAAAATAATAATTAGAGACATGATGCTCAATTCCTCCACAAGCAACGATCAAGAAAACTACCTTTTCTGCCCTTTTGTGCATGTCGTTGAGCAACAAATGCCAAATAGTGAGCTTCACAACATGAAAAGAGATAGTAGCAGCCCTGTAAAGCGCAAGGAATGGACCAAAGCCTCGGTCAGCAAAGAGCTTGCGTGAACTAGACCCCAAGATTCTTCCAAATTGGGTTTCCAGTGACTCCTTTCTGATCTTTGCATATTCTGATGATGACCTCTCTCCATGCACACTAGTGAATGCACTTGAGTAGCTACAAAATAGAAACAAAACCATCTTAACACCATGTCTACAGCCAGATAACACCAGAATCATTCAACCTACACGCACAGAGAAACCTTTGCAAAATCCATTGAACTAAAATAGTTTATCTTCAAGCGAAGAAACCCAGATATCCAATGTCATAGAAAAGTTGAATCGTGTTATCTGAATAGCTTTCTACCTAGACTGTGTGAAGAATTTTCAGCAAGGTTAGTTCAGTACTGGGGAGAAGTTTATTTTGCAGTACTGGACTATTGGTTAAGCCAGGTGTCCTTTCAAACTTCAAAGGTATGTATAAAACCATATACCATGGTAGGCACATTTAGCCCGACCTGGCCTTTTATGTTGCCCTCTTAATCCATAAATTTGCTATTGGGGGCATGGTTGATAATTGAGATAGTTGAATGAGTAGCATAAGTATAAAAAATGCAGAAAATGCAACTACATTCATTCAACTCTCGTATCCTCTAAATCTTCAAGTGGTGAAAACGGCACTGATCCAACCCCCTCGTTATTCGAATGCTAAGACCAACCATGCTGACTCGAAATTTGCATAAAACGGAACTGAGACCTAGGGATACGCTGCGGTGACGGTATCTGAGATAGGATAAGCCAGTAGATAATCGATACCTTCTCACCGAGGCTGAGGCTGGGAGGCGAGGCGGCGGCGGCATCGTCGGAGAGGGCGCCCCTGCCGCTGCCACGGCCGCGGCGTGGACGGCGCGGGGGAGGAGGACGTGGAGGCTTCTGCACCGGTCGGCGCGGCGGGCGAGGAGGAGAATCCGCGAGGTGGGGCCCGCCATGGCCGGGATCTCATGAGCTCCCGCCGCCCGCGCCGGGAGGAAGCGGGGGAAAGAGGGGAAGGAATCAGGAGGGAGGGCGGTGGGGTTTAGGGGAGGGGAGGAGAGGAGAGGAGAAGCGCTTGCTTCCTTGGGAAGCGGAGAGGGAGAGTCGGAGAGAGGACGGAGGAGGCGTCGCCGCGTGGCTGGACCCAGAGTGCGAGATGGCGCTCTCGTGCCAACCGGCCCGGCGCGCGCATGCGCGGTGGCGCCGTTGCTCGTCGCTGGGCCGGCCGCCCACCAACAGCGCTCTCTCGCTCAGGTTGTACAACCCGTTGGCTTTCGGCCCATCTAAGGGTGTGAGAGAGATTTCAAAAGAGGTGGGCTGTGTGCACTGTGTGAGAGATTGAGAGAGAGCAGACTTTTTTTTTGCGAATCACATTTGTAGGCAGAGCTTACGTACACACGCACACCCGCCTCTACAAACACTAGTATGCAATCTATCCTCTATGAGCACCTATAAAAATTGAGCTGGCAAATTCTCAAGATTGATAAAGTTACTAGTGGCGCTGTTGGTGGTTACAAAAAGCCCAAACAGTAGAGAGGGACCCTTAGACTGGCCCGGGGTCTAACAGGGTTTCTAGGGGACTGAGTGGCTAGAAGTCTTATTACAAGTGTCAAAGAGCTCCCCCCTTCCTAGCACCCCATGGGGGCTTTATATAGGCGAGTGGAGAGGGGTATGTGGACATTTTCTCCTAAGCCTTTGGTGGGGAGGAGAATTGCATCTTGGTACCTTGGGCCGATTCTTCATGTGGGCTGGTTGGGAGGTTGATAGACCCATGAAGGAGGGATCATTTATTATTCCCCCAACAGTACTCCCTTCTCTGCAAGCCCTGAGTTTAGGAGGGGTGAGCAGAGACATATAGTCATGGGCCACACTCCTCTGTACTAGGGCATGTTGTCGTTCTATTTCCATAACGAATCTTTCTCCTAGAGGGGGGAGTCTCCCTTTCCATCGTAGACTTCCTCCTTGCTTCTCCTAGACTTCCTCTACTTCGGAGTTCTTTCAGATCCAGAACAAGTTCATGTCTCTGCCTCGGAGCTCTTCCGGGGCCGGGAGGGAAAGTTTCCATTTTTACTTCATGACCCCTTGAGGATCGGGAGGGTTCCCTGCCCTCCGGGATTAAGTGGACCCTTCTTGTTTCCGATGAGTGCATTCCTTTCGACCTGAAAACGTCGTTGCATCTTTCTCCCGGAACTCCTCAAGGATAGGGAAGGTTCCCTGTCCTCTAGGATTCAGTGGGCTCGTCCTTCTTCCATCGAGTGATAGCCCCGAAATTATTGTTCACCTTCTTTTCGGGAGTGGACTTGCCCTGTTTCCGGCGAGTGCACTCCCTTGACCCCGAGACACCGTGCGCCTTCTTCTTGGTATTTGGACTTGCCTTACTTCTGGTGGGCGCACTCCGTTAGCTCCAAAAAATGTTGTGGAGCTGGCGAAGCCGAAGAGAGTCGCGCCTCTCGGAGCCTTCCAGGGATCGATTTCCACGGGGAACGAGAAGTGTACTAATCCTTTAATTAATTCATCCTAAAGGGTAATATGGGGGATATGGACGACAACAAAAAGAAAAGAAGAGATAAAAAGGCTGAGGGTAGGGAGGGTACGTGTGTAGCAAAACTGGATATTACGATAGATCAAGCAAGACAGACTTGTTCAAAAGAGTTCACTTCGGGCGCCTGAGACACCACCACTCACAGAAAGGGATGAGAAGGGGAGTGGTGCCGCCTACCCCTAAGTCCTACAGTCCAGAACTAACGTGGTGGACTACGTCGGCCGGACATGGCTGTCACCACCTGCCGGCTACCACAACTATTCCGTTGAACTGGGTGCAAACCAAGGTAACGACTAGTCTAGGCACCACGCCTATACTAATAATTACTACTTCACTTGAATTCAGAGCAAAGCACCCACTACTAAGTAGTGAACGAGGAACCAGAAAACAAGCTAGCAAGATTGAATGCTTAATAAATCAGAAGGAGGCCAGAGTTACCAGACAAGACCCAGATGTTACTCGAAGTTGAGCCGCATCCGCCGAGGTACAAAGTGGAAGAGAAGCCGACAGCTCCGGCTTCTCTCCCGGACTCTCACCTCACCTCTCTCCCTATTTTATAAGTATGGAAGTGGTAGCACTTCTCCTCTATTTTGTTGTGTCCTCTTAAGTGGGGGTGAAGGGCGCCTTTTATAGCTTCCCAAGGATGGAATCCTACGTAATTGTCACGCCACCATCTTGCTTAGCTTCCACGCGAAAGTGGAGGCGTAACAGCCACAGAAGTAGGCCGGCCGGCCTGAAGGAGGCCGTTCGGGATGTCGTCCGTTCGGCACCATCTTTCTTGTGGACGCTCCTGATGATGTCATGATGACGGTTGTGGTGGCGTTCACCTGAAGCTTGACAGTTGGGGGCCGGCCGGCCTAGGGGAGGTCGTTCGGCCTGGCACTAGCCCCTCTCGGCCCTTCGTTGCACCGACTCACTCATCAACGGTTGCATGTTGTCCCTTGAGGCGGTTTTGGTTGCGTTGAGTTGAAGTTGTCCGAGAATCCTAGGTAGGTGGACCTTCCAATCCGTGGCCTAGGCCTTTCGGTCTTTACTTCATTTATTCTTTTCAATTCTTGCTTGGGGGTCCATTGGTGACTCCCTAAGGTCCTTGTGCAAAGTTTGGAGCATTTTGGGGATGATTGCTGGCCGGCCGGCCTTGTCCAGGCCGATCGGCCTAAGTCAGGCCGACCGGCCTGGCAGGTTTCGCCGGCGATTTTTCCGGAGGCGTAACTTTCTCGTCCGGACTCCGAATTGGGTCATCCAAATATCCATTTCGATCGTCTCGACGAGGCCTTCGCAATGGTGCATTCCAATGGTGCCACTTTTATATGTATTTTGCATGTTTTTATCATTGTATCCAGATGTGGCCTCCTGAAATCAACAATTCACCAAAGCTAGTGGAAATAGTTAGAATTTAACCCCTATGTCTAGTTTGGTGTTTGTTTCATGCCAGGGTTGACGGCCAATAATGGCATATAACGGCTATCAGAATTTTTTTTCTTTCTTGGACCTTCATGTGTCCAACTTTTTTTCTTTTTTTTCTTTACTTTCTTTTTTTTTGCGTGGACCTTCATGTGTCCATATATTTTTTTTTCTTCGATAGCCATGTCCCTTTTGTAACAATACTGAGGAGTGAGATTTGCACATACATGATGGAGCATTTATTTTGTGGAATGGATGGATGAATGATACAATGCTAACTTCTAGTGTAGAAGTATAGCAAGGGGGATAAACGTGTACGTGATCTTGATCATGAAAGCAAAGCATGAAAAGAATTCTCATAAGGGTCGCAACAATTTGACAAAGCTCAATGCAATGACAAGTAACATATGTGTACATGGTTTTCAAGATAACTCAACATATGTCTTTGGTAGGACTTTAGCATATCAAAGAGGGGCTTTGCAAAGGGTTTTCAAATTTTCAAATAAATTTCCCAAGCACTCAAACATTAAGAGTGAAGATCATATCCTCAAACCATATCTCAAACATCAACTACTTAGATGAACATGGTTCCCTAGAAATATTTATTCACAAGTGGCAAGATGAAGCGAGGAATAAAACATATGCAAGCCAAACATGGGAACATGAAGGGTAGACATAGCAGGGCGAATTATTTTATCTTGAGATTGATTTTAATGATAGGGATTGAAATTCAATCAAACTCATGAATTAAGGAGCGAGAGGTGGAGTGCACATACCATCGCCTTTTTTTTTCTTGTCATGTTTGCGCAGTCGATGTTGTGTGACACCTTCGTGGGGAGCCTCGAATGTTTATGTTGATGATGAGCTTGAGAGATCTCCCCCACACTTGTACTGGTGCTAGTACTGTTATTCAAACCAAAAAAGTGGAAACAAAAGAGGGGCTCTACTGGTTCAAGAACCGGAGAGCCTTTATTCAAGTTTTATTGTGTTTTTTTTGGCAAGATGCATGAACAAACACCATCTCCAAACCAAAGAAAGTTTGGCATGAAAGAAACTTTACTTGGGATACTCACATACCTCCCCCAGACTTGGAGTTTGGATTGCTCGGCAACACAAATCAAGTGTGTGGAGTTCAAGCTTCCCTTCATAATGTTCCCTCACGAAGACGCACTAAGGTGTTGTAGTTGATGTAGCTCTCATGCTCTTAGGCTTCACTTATCCATCGTTCTTCTTGATCTCTACCTGAAATAGTTAGCAACCAAAAATACCCGAAGGACAACTTTATCCTAAAGACATGATCTTGCTTTTTATTCAAAAGGGAAATGAATACTAATCATCCGGGCTATCTCCTGGCAGTGCTTTGTTTATGGTCATAAGCTTGACCTTGGGAACATTCTCTTGCAGGCACATTGGTGATGTCATTCCCGTCTTATCACCAATTTTTGATGTGTCATGAAGCTTTTAGCTGCAAGGTTAGTGCAACAAACCACGACGAGATTTGCAATATTTATGATAAACAAAATCATCCATAACCACTCTTTTGAAATTGTCTTGATAAGATAGGCAGTGGTTGGAGTCGTCATGTGTACTAATAGCAGGAGGAGATGGAGTTTTCACAAAAAAACATGGATCTTTTGATTTTTCAAAGATGAATTCTCCATACTCATCGTTTCCTTCCGAACCCAACATGGAATTTGCTACCTCAGGAGTGTCGACAGGGCAAACGTTTTCGGAATTGAGCTTGTAGTACTCTTGAGGCGTATCTTTTCCTTCGATATGGAAGTCCTTTGATTTTTCTGGGTCAAGAAGGCAAATATTCTCCTCGGAGTCATAGAAAAGATTTTGAGATTGATGTAATTCTTGGAACTCTGAGGGGTTTGACGAGACAGAAGCTTTGAACTCCTCATCGGAAAATTCAAATTCATCTTCCGAGAATTGAGTCTCCGGATTAAGGGGTGGTGAATCCCCTCTAGAGGATCCGAATTTGTCCTTTGAGAATTGGAAATCCAGGTTATGCGATGGTGAATCCTTTTTAGGTTGCTCAGTATTGGACAAGGATTCTTTTTGGGGTCAGAGGTCATTACCTCAGATTCTCTATAAGCATCATCTTCTTTCCCTGGTGATGATGGGGCATCACCGTATGCTATGGATTCATCATCATCGAATATATAATAGAGGAAAGGTCGATGATGATCATACGAGGGTGTTGGTTCAGGGAGAGTATCGGAGAGATGTGCGACGATCGATGTGAATTCTTGTGATGCTTTCACATCTCCCGACGCGGATGTCTCTTCTATGGCCTCCTCAGGAATTTCTTCCAGGAATTCATCATAGATCCCAGTGTAAGGGGTGTTCTCTAGAATTTTGTCTAGAATGGCCCTTCCCTCACTAGGTGTCAAATGAGTGAAAGATCCTCCTGAGGACGAATCTAGGAATTTGGCTGATTCGATTTCGAGACATCTTTTAAAATGTATTAGAAGGATGGGTTCAGGGATCCCTAGATCAGGTCCCGCGGTCATAAGATAGGTAAATCGAGCCCAAGTGGCCCCTAGTGATTCTCCTTCCCTTTGTTTGAAGGTGAGGGCCTCGATTCGAAGGTCAGCGACCCGAGATTCAGGGAAGAAGGTTAGGCAGAATTTATCTCGTAGTGTCTCCCAACTTCCCTTCACTCTCTCACGATAGCGATCACACCATATCTTTGCTCGACCTGTCAAAGAGAAGGGAAACACCTTCCATTTCAGAGTTTGTTGGGCCATCCCCGTAATCACGAGACATGATTAAATTTGCTCAAATTCCCGTAAGTGAACATAAGGATTCTCCCCTTCAGCTCCAAAAAATGGATTCTCCTTGATCTTGGCTATGAATTTTGTGTGTATTCCATAGCCAGAGCTTTTTATGGGGTGAGACGATGGTGGTGGCTCCAGATCTTCAGCTTTTGGAGCTGAGAATTGATATAATGTAGGAGTGGAATTCATGATGGTAGGTGGATGATATGTGGACGAACTAGGTTCGGGATAAGAACAACTACCGTTCCCCGGCAACGGCGCCAGAAAGCTTGTTGGTATTTCTTATGACCTACAGATAATATGGGGGATACCGATGTAGCTTTCACCCGGGAGTATTCCAGGGATCGATTTCCACGGGGAACGAGAAGTGTACTAATCCTTTAATTAATTCGTCCGAAAGGGTAATATGGGGGATATGGACGACAATAAAAAGAAAAGAAGAGATAAAAAGGCTGAGGATAGAGAGGGTACTTGTGTAGCAAAACTGGATATTACGATAGATCAAGCAAGGCAGACTTGTTCAAGAGAGTTCACTTCGGGCGCCTGAGACACCACCACTCACAGAAAGGGATGAGAAGGGGAGTGGTACCGCCTACCCCTAAGTCCTACAGTCCAGAACTAACGTGGTGGACTACGTCGGCCGGACAGGGCTGTCACCACCTGCCGGCTACCACAACTATTCCGTTGAACTGGGTGCAAACCAAGGTAACGACTAGTCTAGGCACCACGCCTATACTAATAATTACTACTTCACTTGAATTCAGAGCAAAGCACCCACTACTAAGTAGTGAACGAGGAACCAGAGAACAAGCTAGCAAGACTGAATGCTTAATAAATCAGAAGGAGGCCAGAGTTACCAGACAAGACCCGGATGTTACTCGAAGTTGAGCCGCATCCGCCGAGGTACAAAGTGGAAGAGAAGCCGACAGCTCCGGCTTCTCTCCCGGACTCTCACCTCACATCTCTCCCTATTTTCTAAGTATGGAAGTGGTAGCACTTCTCCTCTATTTTGTCGTGTCCTCTTGAGTAGGGGTGAAGGGCGCCTTTTATAGCTTCCCAAGGATGGAATCCTGCGTAATTGTCACGCCACCATCTTGCTTAGCTTCCACGCGAAAGTGGAGGCGTAACAGCCACAGAAGTAGGCCGGCTGGCCTGAAGGAGGCCGTTCGGCCTGGGATGTCGTCCGTTCGGCACCGTCTTTCTTGTGGACGCTCCTGATGATGTCCTGATGACGGTTGTGGTGGCGTTCACCTGAAGCTTGACAGTTGGGGGCCGGCCGGCCTAGGGGAGGCCGTTCGGCCTGGCACTGGCCCCTCTCGGCCCTTCGTTGCACCGACTCACTCATCAACGGTTGCATGTTGTCCCTTGAGGCGGTTTTGGTTGCGTTGAGTTGAAGTTGTCCCAGAATCCTAGGTAGGTGGACCTTCCAATCCATGGCCTAGGCCTTTCGGTCTTTACTTCATTTATTCTTGTCAATTCTTGCTTGGGGGTCCATTGGTGACTCCCTAAGGTCCTTGTGCAAAGTTTGGAGCATTTTAGGGATGATTGCTGGCCGGCCGGCCTTGTCCAGGCCGATCGGCCTAAGTCAGGCCGACCGGCCTGGCAGGTTTCGCCGGCGATTTTTCCGGAGGCGCAACTTTCTCGTCCGGACTCCGAATTGGGTCATCCAAATATCCATTTCGATCGTCTCGACGAGGCCTTCGCAATGGTGCATTCCAATGGTGCCACTTTTATATGTATTTTGCATGTTTTTATCATTGTATCCAGATGTGGCCTCCTGAAATCAACAATTCACCAAAGCTAGTGGAAATAGTTAGAATTTAACCCCTATGTCTAGTTTGGTGTTTGTTTCATGCCAGGGTTGATGGCCAATAATGGCATATAACGGCCGTCAACACTTGCTAGCCTTTATTTTGGAGGCTAGAGGCCTCCCCCTCCCCCTTCCGGTGGCCCCGGGGCGACGATGGGAGGGGATGGCCTTTCCGAGCGGGGGAGCTCTCCTCTAATGGCAACAATCTCCTGAATACGGGAGAGTTCCTCCAACGTCGGACTTCCCTCGATGGGGAAAAGCTTCCTCCGACACTATACTTCCCTGGCCGAGAAAGAGTTCCTTTGATGCCGTCTTTCCCCGGATGAGGAGGGATTTCTCTGATGTTGTCGCTTCCTTTGGTCCAGGAGCATTCTTCCGGGGCCTTACTTCCCCGGATGGCGACGATTTTTTCCAACGCCGGGACTCCTTCGAGTGGGGGGATTCCTCTAGCGCCTTCCTTCCCCGGGTGGGGACGAGTTCTTCCAGTGCCTTCCTCTGACGCCTTTCTTTTCCGGGTGCAGATGACTTCTTTCGATACCGTCACTCTGGACGTTTCCTCTGATGTCTTCCCCCTCCGAACAGGGATGAGTTCTTTCGACACCATCACTCCCTTTGTGGGGACCCCTTGACCAGGACGTCCCTCGACCGCCCGTATCAGTCCCTGGATCAGTACGCTGATACGGATTTCGACACAGGTTAGTGTCGGAAGCGGTAAATGACGTATAAGTTAAAATAACTTTATACCGTTTTAAACTAGCGGAGCGCGGGCGGGCACTCATTCCTCAGTTGGAATGAGCTGTAGCACCTCACAGCCCTGGAGTTCTAACCTGTATGACAATGAAAGCAAGAGTAAGTATTCAGAGTTGAATACTCAGCAAATCTCACAAATTCAATAATATAATATAAATTAAAAGAATATAAATGTTGTCCTGGAGGGGCATTTCCTCCCTGCCAGTCCCGACATTAACCCCAGAACCCAGTCATCGGCACTCCTGCCGTCCGGGTTCTCCATGCAATAAAGTAAATCTAATCAGTGGGGGCTTTGACTAAGTGGACTCATTCCGGAGTCACGGCTATCAAGATAGATTTTATACTCTGCAGAGGTCGTACTTATCTACCCCGCATTCAGTCAGTCCCTACCTTTGTCAAGGCAGGTACTGCCCTACGAGACTCGTACCCACCGGTGACCATCGCTGGTCAGCATTCCCTAGGTCCAGCCACAGGTAATACTGGGGGCTAAGCAGGGGGCACTAATCATCCGCCTCGCGGATGTCGACCCGGGTCTGTGAGCTCATTAATCAGGGCCCTCGGCCCTCAGGGTCTGCGACCCTGTATCCTAGTCGACCCGTGCCGCCCAGTCCCAGTCCTCTGCCTGGGGCTGTCTCCAGCATACCCGTTCCCGACTTGGTGCGTGCCCGACTCGGCACCAGGCGCTACCCAGTTCGCCGGTCGGCACTCTGCACCAATCATACGGCTCCTTGGACTGGGTTACTAAGTTCCGCTGGTGGGGTGTGAGTCAAGGCCTCACATAAATAGGCACTCCCGTAGGCTGTGCCTTTTTGGCATGCAGGGTTGTACTAGGCACTAGAAAGACTCTCCCATGAACCGGTCCTTAGCTGAGATCAGAGCGGCTCTTAGGATCCTCCTAGCGAGGCCATCCTTCCACTCCCAATCTTAAAGCATTCTACGGCGGGGCCGGGCATCCACCCACGTGATGCCCCCTCATAGCTTATGCTGCAGGAAATGGTAAACTTTAATTATTTGGGTGATATTATTGGTGAGACTTGCCTTCATTGTCGGTCCTTAGACGTTCCGTACGCGGGAGTAGTCTGTATGTTGACCGGGCGGGCTTCGGGCCTTCTGGAGCTTCGGTGTCTCGTCGGGCCCGGTCAGGCTATCGAGCAATAAAACACATAAAATAACATCAATATATCAATCAATGCCTATAGATTAGAAATAGAAAGGGGAGATAGACACTTCGGGACGTACCTACGGATCCGGATGGATTTGTTGATGGATTATCTATGAATTATTTAATAATAATTAATAGATAGGACGACGGGGCTTAGGAGGGGTTTAGCCGGTGGGGTGGCTTCTAAGTGTGGGAGAAAGGGCTAGGGATAATTATTCTGAGAATTACTGGATATCTAAGTAATTCCTGAATTTCTATTAATATTCTGGAAAATTATTAATGTAATTTTCTGGGAATATTATGGGTGGCATGACGGCTAGGGTTGGCTAGTATCTGGGATTTTGGGTCGGGTAGCATATGGGCCGGGTTTTATCTAGGTTTTATTTGGGCAGCACAACGGCTACACGGGGCTAGGGTTTAGTAGCCGGTGTTTTTGGTCGGGCGGCATAACGGCTGTACCCGGGAATATCTGGGGTTGGGATTTGGGCAGCGTAACTGCTAGGTGGGCTAGGATCGGGGTTTCGGTCGGGCATTACAACGGCTAGGGGGAACTGGCCTGGAAACCGGGGAATCGGGCAGCATCTCGGCTAGGGTGGCGAAACGGCGAGCTGCGATGGGGTTTAGCGGCGGGGGTCGGGCATTGTGCGGCCAGCCGAACTGGCATCGTCCACAATGCTGGGCGAAGTGGCTAAAGCTACGCCGCTGGTTAGCCTGTTCCGAGCGCACCCGAAAACAGAGCAGAGCAGCAGGTGGCGCACCTTTCCTATGTGTACGTGAGCGGTGTGGTATGACTAAAGCTACGCCGCTGGTTGGACTGTTCCGGGCGTACCCAGGAGCAGAGCAGAGCAGCAGGTGGCGCACCTTTCCTATTGCGTATATGGGCAGCGCTTCCGCAGTGTGTGCGTGTGTTATTGCATGTGAGAGCCGAGCTTCTCCTGCGCTCCCGGTGAGAGCTCCAGCTCTCACACGGGCGCCGGAGAGCTTGAGCTCTCGTGCGCTGGGCAGCAAGAACGGGAGGGCTACCCCTCCTTTTATAGGCGCGCTGGGGCAGGGAGCTGGGCAGGGCGCTGGTCGCTGGCCGGTCCGGCGCTGGCGTCAGCGCTGCAGCGAGCGGAGGCGTGGCAGCTGGGCAGCGGCTAGCGGAGCGAGCAGAGCAGGGTGGCCGGGGGCGAGGCGGGAGCGGGCCGTGCAGCGAGCTAGGGGCGGCGTGGCGGCTTGTGGGTGGCGGGCGAGGCTACGCGGCGTATGGTGAATGGCCGAGCGGCCTGCCAGGCGACGGCCAGCAGAGGCGGGCGCACTCCGCATCGAGGCAAGGACCGAGGAGGTGGCTGCTCTGGTTCGCCGGGACGAGCGCGGTGACGTCGGCAGGGCGGCCAGGCAGCAAAACAGCGGCCAGGGAAGGCCCGGCGGCGCCCATGGCGCCATGGCGGCCACGGCCGGCCTGGTGGCCATGGCGCCGGGGCTGGGATGCGCGGGGGCCAAGGAGGAGGAGGAAAATGGAGAGAGGGAGGGGAGAGGATCTTCGGCGACGAGGTCTGGAGGCACGCGGCGAGCTAGAACGGCGGCGCTGAGCGGCGGCGGCGGCGGCGGCGGCGCACTGGAGGATAGGGTTGGGGACGAGCAGAGCGCGCGAGCGGGCCGTCGCTGGGCCTCGCGGGCGCGCCAGGCCGCGCGTGGCCGTGCCAGGCCAGGCCGCGCTCGCGCGTGGGCCGCGCCAGGCGCGCGCGCTCCGCGCTGGGCCGGGGCGCATGGGCCAGGGGCGGCTGGGCCGTCCGGCCGGAGGAAGGGCAAGCTGGGCCAGCGCGGGGAGGAGAGGAGGAGGCGGCCTGCTGCTCGCGGGGAAAGAGGTGCGGGCCGGCTGGGCCGGGAAGATGGCGCACGCGCGCACGGGCCGGCTGGGGAAGGAAGGGGGAGGAGACACGGGTAGGAGGGAGAATTGGAGGGGGCCGAATGGACTTCGAGTTTGGGCTGAAATCACAAATGGGCTGCAAAGGTGATTTGCGGCCTGCTAAAGAAAGGAGGGCTTTTCTATTTATTCTAAAGGGATTTGAAGGTGGAATTTGAATATGAATTCAAATTCGAATGGGGTTTGAAGTGAAGGCTTGCGATGGTCATAGATACGGGATATTTTGGAGGAATTTCTATCTTCTAGAACTTAGAGATTTGAGAGGGCTCTAAGGCATTCATATGCATCACACATGTCAAATTAAATGCATGGCTTTATAAAATATATTTTGAATATTAAGAGAAAGGAAATTATATTTTTAATTAGGGGAAACATTTAAAATGTACTTTAAATGCTTTTTAAAAGGACGGGGTGTCACACCCTTGGGGGGTTCCTTCGACGCCATTCTTTTCCGGGTGCAGATGAGTCCTTCCGACGCCATCACTCCCTCGGGAGGATTTCTCTGATGCCTTCGCTCCACAGGTGCGGACGAGTCCTTCCGACGCCACAACTCCCTTGGGAGGATTTCTCCAACACCTTCGCTCTACAGGTGCGAACAAGTTCTCCCGACGCTGTCACAACCTTGGGATGATTTCTCTGACGCCTTCACTCTGCGAGTGCGGACGAGTCCTTCTGACGCCATCACTCCCTTGGGAAGATTTCTCCAACACCTTTGCTCCGCGGGTGCGGACGAGTCCTTCTGACGCCATCACTCCCTTGGGAGGATTTCTCCAAAGCCTTCGCTCTGCAGGTGCGAACGAGTTCTCCCGACGCCGTCATTCCCTAGGGAGGATTTCTCCGACGCCTTCGCTCCGCGGGTGCGGACGAGTCCTTCCGACGCCATCACTACCTTGGGGGGATTTCTCCAACACCTTCGCTCCGTGGGTGCGGACGAGTCCTTCTGACGCCATCACTCCCTTGGGAGGATTTCTCCAAAGCCTTCGCTCTGCAGGTGCGAACGAGTTCTCCTGACGCTGCCACTCCCTAAGGAGGATTTTTCCGACGCCTTCGCTCCGCGGGTGCGGACGAGTCCTTCCGACGCCATCACTCCCTTGGGAGGATTTCTCCAACGCCTTCGCTCTGTAGGTGCGAACGAGTTCTCCTGACGTTGTCACTCCCTTGGGAGGATTTCTCCGACGCCTTCGCTCCGCTGGTGCGGACGAGTCCCTCCGACGCCATCGCTCCCTTGGGAGGATTTCTCCAACACCGTCCTTCCCTAGATCAGGGCGTGCCGTGTTACGCCGTCGCTCAATGGCTGCCGCATTTTGCCGATTCCTACGGCTCTTCGGAAGTTCTCTTTCCAGAAGTGAAGCGGGGCGAGCGATGCCACGCCAGCATTCAAGGGTTGCCGCCCTTAGCCGACTCCTACGGCTCTTTGGAAATTTTCTTTCCAAAAGTGGAGCTAGGCTCAAGGGCTGCTGCCCTTAGCCGACTCCTGCGGCTTTTCGGAAGTTCTCTTTCCGGAAGTGGAGCGGGCGTGTCGTGCTACGCCATCGCTCAAGGGCTGCCGCCCTTAGACGGCTCCTATGGCTCTTTGGAAGTTCTCTTTCCCGAAGTGGAGCGGGGCAAGCGGTGCTACGCCAGCGCTCAAGGGTTGCCGCCCTTAGCCGACTCCCGCGGCTCTTCGGAAGTTCTCTTTTCGGAAGTGGAGCGGGCGTGCCATGCTACGCCGTCGCTCAAGGGCTGCCGCCCTTAGCCGACTTATGCGGCTCTTCGGAAGTTCTCTTTCCGGAAGCGGAGCGGGCGTGCCATGCTACGCCGTTGCTCAAGGGCTGCCGCCCTTAGCCGACTCCTGCGGCTCTTCGGAAGTTCTCTTTCCGGAAGTGGAGCGGGGCGAGCGATGCTACGCCAGCGCTCAAGGGCTGCCGCCCATAGCCGACTCCTACGGCTATTCGGAAGTTCTCTTTCCGGAAGTGGAGCGGGCGTGCCGTGTTACGTCGTCGCTCAAGGGCTGCCGCCCTTAGCCGACTCCTGCGGCTCTTCGCAAGTTCTCTTTCCGGAAGTAGAGCAGGCGTGCCATGTTACGCCATCGCTCAAAGGCCTTGGCCCTTAATCATGACAAATGATTAAATTCGCACAGATGCGCATACCGATATGAATGTAATCTCAAAATGCAGCGTGTGGGCATCGTACGAAAATAAAAGTACTCCAAGGTAAAGACATCCAACACCCTTTCTCTTGTTCACATGGTTTCTATCGCACACATCTATCGTATGGAAAAAGAACACGTCAAAGTAACAACATCCGACACTCTTTTTATCCACATCGTTTCCGTCGCACGCATCCATCATATGGAAAATAAAAGACTTCAAAGTAAAAACATCATGCACCTTTTTGTTCATGCGGTTCTCCAAACATGAGAACATGGGAATAAAAACTTGTACTGAGCCGGCGATCGTCCGCTCATTTATATTTGTTTATCTACAACATCCGAATGTGGTAGCTAAATAAATATTTGAAGTAAAAAGGGTGAGAACATCTATCCGGAAGAATAAGCCATCTAAATAGTATAACCTGTTCACGTCAAAAGGCTTCCATTCAACGCACGGAAGCTAATCCACTCGAAACAGAACCATCAGCATAGGTAACGGTTGCAGAATTAATCCTTCAGCCAACGTTAACCTTCACGCTACTATTTAACATAGGGAAAAAAAATGATCCTATCGTCAACACAACCAACGGACGGACCAACTGGTTAGCGCAGCCGTGGCAAACTCCCAGCGTCGCTGGCCAGGGTTCGAAATTTCGAATCCCTCAGGGTCTTTCTAGAGTAGTCGAAGCAGTACAGAACCGCTGGAGCCGTTCCGGGGTTATCCTGGAGCCGTGCGAAACCGTCCGAGGTCTGGAGCCATGCCGGCCTGGCGGAGCTGGGTAGCCGAGGCTGATGACTTCTGGAGATGTCGAAGCCGCGTTGCCTCGGAGCCGTCGGAGCGGAGCCGCGCGGCCCGCGCCGGAGCTCCTCTAGAGCTAAGGCCCTGTTTGACATGGCTGCTCCACTCCTACACTCCAGCTGGAGTCAGCTCCATGTGGAGTAAGAGCTGACTGGAAGGGGTGTTTGGCCGGCTAGCAGGCTGCTCCAAACTCCAGAAACGGGGTTTTGAGGGTAGATTGTCAATCTTACCCTTGGTTTGATTGACTTCACATTTTTTTGAGTGAAATGATTGTACAATTATTTTTATCATGCATATTTACAAGTCCATTAGCTAAAACCAAGTATTCCATAATACAAATGCAATTGTGGAGAACTATGGTGGCAGCAAAACAGGACCTGATGCAGTAAACACATTTAAATTTCAGCGACAAAACACACATCATGAGTGCATGTGGTGACTAATTCATCATATTTTTTTTACAAAATCATCCGTTGTGAAAAAAATAGATATAACTCGCTGATTCACCAACAAAACAGTCCCGTAGGCAAAACAACAAACACCTAGAGTGCAGGCCGCCTTGGATCATCCAACCGAACTAGAGACAAATAGTCTTTGTCTGAATCGAAAAGCATGAGGGCCGCGTAGCCTCAAAGCATCTGGAATCCCTCCTGATATCGGCCGTTGGTCCAGCAAAGCATCGCCGCCGCCGGAATCGCTTCTTCACCGTGGCGCGGGACGGCAGCGCAGCCGCGCAGGGGGCAGCTCGGGGCCGCGAAGACATGGTACAGGGCCGGCGGCGCGGTAACGGGGCAAAGTGGCGCCGCGGCGCGGGACGGCGGATGGGATCGTCGGCCGCGGCGGGATGGGGGCGGCGTCACGGGGCAGTAGGAGGAGGGGCCGGCGGCGCGGAGGAATTGCGATGGGATGGGGGGGGGGTGTCGGTGGATTGAAAAGAGAGAAGGAAGGAACCGTTTTCTGTGTAATCAGTGGCAGTGGTGGGTAATTACCCCCAAACTCCACGACTAGGTCCATATTTGAGGTTGCTGGAGTTGCAAAAGAGGTACTCCACCAAAATGAACTAGAGCTCCTCAAACTCTAGGGAGTTGGGCTGTTCTTGGAGTTGGTGGAGTTGAGGTGTTTGGGTAGAAAATTGGTTAGAGTTGGAGGAGTTTAGCTCTAGAGCCATGCCAAACAGGGCCTAAGTCTCGCCGGAACTGCCGGAGGCCCTTCGGTGCCGAGACGTGCTGGAGCAGCCGGACTGTTGATGATCAACAGTAGGGAGGGACCTTTAGACCCCCGGGGTCTAACAGGGTTTCTAGGGGACTGAGTGGCTAGAAGTCTTATTACAAGTGTCAAAGAGCTTCCCCCTCCTAGCACCCCATGGGGGCTTTATATAGGCGAGTGGAGAGGGGTATGTGGACATTTTATCCTAAGCCCTTGATGGGGAGGAGAATTGCATCTTGGTCCCTTGGGCTGATTCTTCATGTGGGCTGGTTGGGAGGTTGATAGGCCCATGAAGGGGGATCATTTATTATTCCCCCAACAGGCGCCTTGTTGTCGATGCCTGCCACTCAAAGAATAACAGTAGTTAAATCCTAAAATAAATTCAAAAAAATGCGACCAAGTACCGAGTCGAATACTGAAACCCTAGTGGGTAGGTTCCACCACAAGGAACCTCTACGCTCAGTTCGTAAAAGAATGAATTAGTCATATTCTAAAATAAATTGTGCGTTTCCGTGTGTGTACGACAGAGAGATTGTGTGTATAAGACAAAGAGAGATTACATGTATAGAAACACATGATATACCAACACAAGAAACAACATTTGAAACCCAAATATAAAACTAATGTTTCTGTGTATATAAAATAGGAAAATTGAATTAAATCATGTTCTACACAATTCATTTCTTATCGAATCTAATTGTTGGAATCTGATTTATGAAACAAGTTTTAATTAGAAGGATTTAAACGTGTTATGTTCGCTGGCAGGACTGGTCTGCAAATGTCTATTGGTTTTGGCCAATTCTAAACTGAACCAATGATGTTTTGTGAGAAAATAATCTGCCAGGCACGGCTGATAGGCCAAACGAACTAACCGGTCATAAGATGATTTAGTTGACTACGTGATCAAGAACGTCGCTTGATGCAAAGTCAATTAAGAACAAACTAATAAATATGTGACAATTCCCACTAAAACTTGAGCAGCTCCATCCATATTAGAGATGCAAGTTTTACTTGTTTGACTAATTGGACCCACCAAAAGTTCCTGAAATGAACGAAAATAGTATATTCTCAAATTAATTTATGAGAGAAATGACCTATCTGTATGTAATTAATTTGCCGAGCCAAAAAACACCTGCATTCCTAATCTGACATATAGTATATTCCGATAAGTTAATTAAGGTCGACTAGCAAGGACCGACAAGTTTGACAGAGTTTTTACCGGTTCTACTAATTCACAATAATGAGAAGTCATTCTTTATGTTAAACTTTGAGGACCAAGTGATTTTATGCAAGAATCACTTAACCTATTCGAGAAAAGTAATTGATGAACTCATATCTTATAATCACTTTTTTAAAAACTAGAGCCCCTGGTGGAGAGCTCTGCGTTACACGGTAACAATCATGAACAACGATGGTGTCATGCTGGCATGACTCCTCAACAAACTCGATGGCGGTAAGGCAGATGTTATCGACTATAGAGAGCATGGTTGTCTTGACATAGAGTGCGCAGTTAGAAGGGCCTTTTGCCATACCGCGCTAGAGCTCCTAGGAACCGAGGACTGAAGCGGCGCGATGTGACGTTGTTGGCCTGCTGGCCGACGAATAAGAAGAGAGGGGAGAGGACATCTTGAGGACAGGAACTACGGTTCGGCGAACTCGTTTCACGAAAAACGGTGGTCGTGAGCTTCACATGTAAGGTCGGTAAGCCCGTGGTGACGGTATGTCCATCCGAGGCAGCTGCACCACCTCTGATCCAAACTGGAGCTCAAGAGCAGGGAAAGATGTGGCGAGTTGACACATGATGTGAGAGATTGTGCGAGCAGCCGAGGAACGCAATATTGTAATCACGTTCTAGAACGTTCGTGAGGAGGCAACGACAGCTCTAATACATGAAGGGCACCACAATTTCATTTTGTAATCATGTGGCGAGGACGCACCGACTCTAGTTGGCGCATTTTTTTACCGGTATGGATGCATGTATTTGTTCTAAAGATAATACTGAGGTACCACCAGACGTGATACTCGTGTGAAAAAATAGACATACCTTAGCAAAAGAAATATGTTATAAAAAACCTTTGAAAGGGAAAAAAACTGGTGTACTGTAGCTGACTGCAGCGCTATAGTGCGCTACAGTGTTAGTGGACTGCTTACGCTGCCAAAAAGTAAGTATTTTAGCTGGGTTTTGCCGTTCTGCAATACTATATCAGAAAAGTGCATGTACCTAACATCTTTATCGTCCAAATTAACGAAAAGAAAACTTGTTCGTGACACGCCCGATCCCACTGCGAAACTGTTCAAGAATCAAGCGCCGGATCGACCCTCGATCCGTCCCTCTGCACGGTGGGGTCCGCTCCACCGTCGTCACATCACGCGCGTGTCGCACGGCACATGTGCGTACGACGAGACGCACACGCACAGCACCCTATCCACGCTGTGCGACATCAGGTCGCATTATTTTGGGGACGTGCACCGAAAACACGTTCAGGTTCAGGTGACTAGACACGGGCACGTACAGTGCCCGGGAGCACGGAAAATCCACAGTTAATGCTGGCAGCCGCGCTAGTCCAGGCTCTAGACACCGCCTGCTGGCCGCTCGCTCCCCGGTAGTCCAGCGCAGCTCGAGCTCGTGGTTCTCCTGTGCTCCTCAGGGAAAGTCGAATCGAATCGACGGCGGCCGGCCGGCCGTTCAGCGCCGCGCACCGAAGAGACCTTCCATCCCCGCCGTCTTCCTGCTTGTGGCCACTCGCGCCGCCCGCGACGCATCCTTCGCCTGAGGCGCTAGTGGCCGCCACGTCCGAGCCGTCGCTCCCGCCACGCCCTTCTCCTCCCTCCGAACACCTCCCCCTCCGGGCCCGCAGATTCCTGGCCCCACATGTCAGACTCATCCGCGATCCAGCGCGCGCTCCACCCCCGCTGCGTCCAGAACTGGCCCCGCCGCCGACAGTTGGCCCAGCGCCTCCCGGGCCCGCGCGCAGCCGCTCCCGCTCCCTCCTCCACGCGCCCGGTGGGTGGGTGGAGACTGGAGAGGCAGGAGGGAGTCGACTGGTGGATCCACGCGCGCACACTTGCGGCGGGCAGTGGCTCAATCACTCGTCGCGTCCTCCTCTTTTCCTCTTCCTCCATTCCTTGGCGTGCACAGAAGAATTCCTTGGATGCTGGCTGCTGTGGCTGGGCGGCCGCTCCCCCTTCCCTCTCGCTCCCATCTTTCGGCTCCCGCGGCGTACTAGCTTTTTTTCCGGCCTCGTACGCCGTATTCGTCGTCGCTCGCTCGTTTGTTCCTGCGTGTACGCACGCAGGCGCGCGCCGATTTTCGAAGGGGCAGGGCCGCAGGGGGCAAGGAATCCCCCGATTAGGAAAGATTCCCCGCTCCCCAGCCTCAAATCCCATCCCTCCCCTCCCACCACCACGAGAGCCCGCCCACCCCGCCCCCCCCGATTCGCTTCCGGTTGGTGCTGCTGCCGAGGTCGGGATTGGTGCTGGAATTCGGTGCGGCGAGCTGTTCCTTGCCAGCCCGATTCGGCCGCGCCTTCGCGCGATTCGATTCGATTCGGCTGGGTCCGGCCGGGGCTAGCTGCTTCGGCCGCCGTGGGGTGGTGCTTCGGGCTGCTCGAGCTGGGCGCCGAAGTCTCTGGCTGATTTCCTCCGCTGCTCGATCTGATTTGGTCCCCAGCCGCAGCTCCCCCGCTGCCGCCGGCGCTGGCTGCTGATCCCGGCGCCATTTCGACCCGCGCGGCCGGATCCTTGGATGATTCCGATCGATCCGGGGGGACCAAGAGGACCAGGGCTTCGTCACCTCACCGGGGCCCTCGCGGCGGTGGATCCATGGCGGGGGAGAAGGCGCCGCGCGCGTTCTCCATCGAGGAGCTCCCGGGACACCTCGTTGGGGAGGTCCTGACTTCCGGCAGGCTTGCCGCCGCCGACCTCGCCAGGCTCGAGGCCACATGCCGCGCGCTCAGGCCGCTCGCGGAGTACGCCGCCTCCAAGTTATGCGCCGCGCGGGCGGCGTTCGAGGGCATAGGGCCTGCCGCCAGGGGGGAGCTGCTCGAGAGGTGCGGGGGCAGCTGGAAGAAGGTGCTCAGGTTCCTGCAGTCCGTGGAGCAGTCCTCAGGCACCGTCGAGACCTCATCGGGCAACGTGAGCGTCCTTCCCTTCTTCTATCAGCTTACATGCTTTTGCTAAGCCGCTATAGACAATAATTTTCCTAGTTTTGGAGTTGAAGGGCAGTTTACAACTTATATCTCTGATTGACAATCATAGTAACATCCTGAGTTTATAAGCTAGTATGCATTTTACCAGTGACAAACAATACTAACATGAACATGGGGCACAGTTACACTATGAAGCCTTCTGGAAGTTATTAATTAGGATGGAAATCTTGGTAAATTGTGTTGCTGTTGTGCTATAAATGTTCTAGTTGCTTAAAATGTAATTTATGCATTAATTTCAAACATTTTGATGCAGTTTTAACCTCTCATAGTAATTACAGATGGCAAATAATTCATGGCCCATTAGATTGTTTTGGATAGTCCACACTGCTGTTGGACGTTCTTTTTCTCCTAAAGCTTTTGATTCTTCTGGCTTCTTCAATATCATTATAAGTTTATCAGTATGTCCAGGAGACCAAGACATTGCTAATCACTATGTTCATGCTGTTTATGATTCTCTTTATATATATTTGTCAAAAAGAAAATACTATATCCAAATGAGGAAAATGTAGTTTAGACAGCGTTGAAGAAAGGTTTCCCTAATTGTCAGGCTTATGTTGTTTATGGTTTTCTTTATATATGTTTATCACTTATCAGAAAGAAACAAGAATACGAGACGAGAAAAATCTTGTTGTCTTATTGCTTGGAGATAGGTTTGCCTGATGGTGGATGGCATTGAAATAGCTACAAGTTTTTTGATATGTCCAAATTGTTTTCTTATACATGTGAACCTGCTGTATGTTTCCAGATGCAAGTAGCCACAGGAAGATATCACACACTTTTGGTCCATGACTCTTCTGTCTATTCTTGTGGGTCCAGCTTGTGTGGTGTGCTAGGTCATGGCCCAGATACTACACAGTGTGCGGCGTTCAGTCGGGTTTCCTTCCCATCACTTTCCCGTGTTATCAACATCTCTGCCTCGCACAACCATGCTGCTTTTGTTACGGAGTCTGGGGAGGTAATTGATACTCTCTTTGATTTGGAAGCTAATAGAGCATATTGCTGTTTTACTATTTTTTTGTTGCCTTTCCGTACTGAAGAGTTTCATCCAAATAGGTTTTCACCTGTGGTGATAATTCATCATTATGTTGTGGTCATGGTGAAGTGGGGAGGACAATATTTCGACCAACCCAAGTAGAAGCACTTAAAGGGATTTCTTGCAAGCAGGTGGGATCACATATGTTCTCTCATCCTTTGCGTTCTGTCTCCAAGTGTACCTCTGATATCTGACTTGGCAGCCACACTTTCATTTCATGACATAATGTACATTCTTTTACTAACTAGTGATGCTGCTGTTCTTTTTTGCATGTCTGGTCTGCTAAATTTTGCTAAATTGTACTGCACCCTGACATTCTCTTGTAATTTTTTTAGATGTTGCTAACTTAGTGCCGAGTTGTATTGACTAGGAAGCTAACAGCAGTGCAGCATGCTTGACAATGGTTTCTAGGGGATCGATATTTGCACATGTTTTTTCTTATCTTATTCCAATTCTTGTTGAAAGCACATTCCCAGCTAATCAGTATGACTCACATGTTGAAGATTTGATCAATAAATTCTCCACCAAGTGATGTTTTTTAATATGCCATTACTAAAAAATTGATTTGATCCATGTTAATGATCCCTTCCCTGTGTAATCATGTGCATATGCACATACCTTTGGGAACTCTTTCTTAAAGCTCAAGTGCTCAGGGCAAACTACCTAATTCTCTCATTTGTTTTTCGAACAAGCGAGTCTCATATTTTCATCTGTTTTGCTTGTTCAGTTTTTACATACCAAATCAGCACTTCTGCTGAACACATTTCAGTCATCATTTTATATGTATCTGTTTCATATTTGTTCTTGTGATAAGATTTCTGAGGATCTTAATTTCTGCACTTGCCCCTAATTGTATCTTTGTAGAAGCATTGTTTATTCTTAAATTTTACCATGGGTTCACTAATATGCCTAGCTTTTCTTTCAAGTGGTTAAGATCTTTCATTTTGTTTCTGCATTTCAGTATTCCCATTCTAATGCTATCTTGTCAACATTTCACAGGTCGCTACTGGTCTAAGTTTTACTGTGATTCTTACAAGGGATGGCCAAGTATATACGTGTGGTAGTAACACGCATGGCCAACTTGGTCATGGTGACACCATAGACAGGGCCACTCCAAAGATTATTGCATTATTTGAAGGCCCCACTCAGGTGGTGCAGATAGCAGCTGGTGCAAGCTACACATTTGCTGTAACAGATGATGGAACAGTTCATTCCTTTGGGTCTTGCACTAATTTCTGCCTCGGGCATGGTGATCAGCATGATGAACTTCGTCCACGCGCTATCCAATCATTTAAGAGGAGAAACATTCATGTAGTTCGTGTTTCTGCTGGAGACGAGCATGCTGTGGCTCTTGATGCTCTGGGACACGTGAGTATATATTGTGTTGTGTCGATTCAGTTATATCATCTCAATGTTAATTGCTCCCTAGTCAGAAGTAAAAAAAAAAAAATCTGAACTTTGCAGGTTTATACATGGGGCAGAGGATACTGTGGAGCCTTAGGTCATGGTGATGAAAATGATAAAACTAGCCCAGAATTGATCAGCAGCCTGAAGAACCAAGTTGCTGTGCAGGTCTGTTTAACATGCTTGCATCACCTAGATATGTCCTGCAATAGTAAAGAATGGTGCTGGCGTGCTGCAAATTCTTATTTAAACAGTTTAATCCAATTCTTCTTTAGTCATATGATGCAAATTGTTTGTTGTAAATCAAAATGCTGCTCGTAGCAGTGTAGGACCATCTCTATCAGTTTTGTGTGTAAAAACTTTCATTTTCTTGAATTAGGTATGCGCAAGGAAGAGAAAAACCTTTGTTCTCACTGATGAGGGCTCAGTTTATGCATTTGGATGGATGGGCTTTGGGAGTTTAGGATTCCCTGACCGAGGATCATCAGACAAAGTAATGAAGCCCCGGATTCTCGAGAGCCTGCGGGATCACTATGTCTCCCAAATAAGTACTGGACTGTATCACACTGTTGCTGTGACAAATAAAGGCATTGTATTTGGGTTTGGGGACAATGAGCGAGCACAACTTGGGCATGAATACATTCGTGTGTGCTTGAAACCTACTGAGATAATGTTCCAGAAGAGTATGGAAGATATAGCGATTGCGGCACCTAGTGGTTGAATTCAAGACCCAAAACTGCCATTTTGGACAATGTTGCCTGCATATGTTGTATTTATAAGGTATTCTTCTTGGCAAGTGTATTTTATACTTTGTGATTTGTGAGTATTGGTAAACAGAAGAAGATCAAGGTTGGAGGACAGTGTTGTGTAGCTAAAGAAGAATATAGTTTAGTGATGCGTGATGTATTGAATAATTTAACCACCAGTTTTCCTCTGTATAAAAATATTGGTGTGTTTGTTTTTTTATTTTTACCTCCATTTTTCTCCTGTCAAGTGTTGAGTAAATAGTATTTGCTGCCCCTGCTGTTTATTATTGCTAGTTTGTCTATCACTTACAGCATTGTCATCGCTCTGCTTTCAATTATAATCATCATGTATTCATGTGCAAGTCTTAGCTGGAAAATAGTGACACATATAGTTGGAATTACTTGTGGGGTCAGCCAAATGATATGTTATTAAGCTGTCTTATCTATCAATTGATGTGCATGTTCTGCACATGCTGGAAGACAATTCTGGATGCCTAACCTGCTAACCACCGTATGAGATGGCATGTCATGTGTTTGGCTGTATAGGCAACGGATTCCAGATACAGTTCCGAGAAGAGGACGTGGGTCTCGCAAACTAACGAAGCGTTACGACTTTTGTAAAGTTTATACTGATACTGACTGGGACTAGTTACAAAAGGTTCATGCTGACTGACTTTTGGGTTGTGATAAAGTTGTGTTTACGGGGCCATTTAGGAAAATAAAGTGTTCCACGCTGGTAGATGCAACAGGTTTCCCCGTTTTTCTCCAGCAAAAAAATTATTTTCTTGGCCGTATGATCAAGTTGCCATTTTTTCTTGAATACTACGACTCTAGAAGACTGTTTATCCTTTTTTTTATCTATCTATCTATACTATATCTATCTATACTATAAAGACGACGAAATTTTCGTACCGGGTTACTCTTATCCCTCTAACACCGTCGGATTTAATGATGACGATCGGACGCTCTAGATTAATCTAAAAGGTCTATGTTGACTACATCACTCCTACATCGTCGGATTTTATGATGATCTAACACTCTAGATTAATCTAAAGAGTCCATATTGATTACATTATTGATTTAGTATTTTTTAAACACGTGTCGCTGCTATTAAAAGAATCCATTGTTTCCTTCGTGTGGACCCATTAGAGAAAGAATCCCAGATGATTTAAACTCATAACGCGTGAGATGTTGTTCCATACGGAAGGAGATAGATTTGAGTTTTTCCTATCTATACTAAAACGGATGTAACCTTATCGAACGCGTACCCTCACGTAACGTTTCGCTTACATCTACGTATACCCTACATCAAATTACCTTTTACCCACGTTAAATAATCTGATCGAACCACGCACACGTAACGTTCCACGCTTACACAGTAACTCTACGCTCAGGTCGCCGCCGCCCAATCCCGATGCAGGCCGCAGCGCCCAGCGCCGCCCCGTCCTGTCACCGGCCGCCGCCGAGCACCATCACACCGATCACCGGCTATCCCATTCTCGAGGTCGTCACCGCAGCGCCACCCTGTCCCATCACCGGCCGCGCCGCGGATCGCCAGCCATCCCATCCTCGAAGTCGTCGCCACCCAATCCCGTGACGAGAGCCGCAACCACTAGCACCACCCCGACCCGTCACCGGCCGCTGCCGAGCATGATCACGCCGAATGTCATTCATCCCATCCTCACGTCGTATCCGCCGGCTAAGCTCCGTCCATCACAGCCAAGTGACGTTGCCACCTTTGGTCGGGTTCAACCTTCCGCCGCGTGCTGGTTGAACGGCAGGGAAGGGAGACGACAAAATCTTGATGTCAAATTTTACATCTTACTCTTATAATGCCTACAATGTCAGATTTTATGATGATTGAACGCTCTAGATTAATATAAAGAGTTCATGTTGACTACATCTCTAATTTAGTAATTTTTTTAAAACACGTGCCTGTGGCACGTGCCCTTTTGCTAGTCTATACTATAAAGGACGACGAAATTTTCGTACCAGGGTTACTCTTATCTCTCTAACACCGTCGGATTTAATGATGACGATCGGACGCTCTAGATTAATCTAAAAAGTCTATGTTGACTACATCACTCCTACATCGTCGGATTTTATGATGATCTAACGCTCTAGACTAATTTAAAGAGTCCATGTTGATTACATCATTGATTTAGTATTTTTTTAACACGTGTCACTGCTATTAAAAGAATCCATTGTTTTGTGGACCCATTGGAGAAAAAATCCCAGATGATTTAAACTCATAACGCGTGAGATGTTGTTCCATATGGAGGAGATAGATTTGAGTTTTTTTACCTATCTATGCTAAAACGGACGTAACCTTATCGAACGCGTACCCTCACGTAACGTTTCGCTTACATCTACGTATACCCTACATCTAATTACCTTTTACCCACGTTAAATAATCTGATCGAACCACGCACACGTAACGTTCCACGCTTACACAGTAACTCTACGCTCAGGTCGCCGCCGCCCAATCCCGATGCAGGCCGCAGCGCCCAGCGCCACCCCGTCCTGTCACCGGCCGCCGCCGAGCACCATCACACCGATCACCGGCCATCCCATTCTCGAGGTCGTCACCGCAGCGCCACCCCGTCCCATCACCGGCCGCGCCGCGGATCGCCAGCCATCCCATCCTCGAAGTCGTCGCCACCCAATCCCGCGACGGGAGCCGCGACCACTAGCACCACCCCGACTCGTCACCGGCCGCTGCCGAGCATGATCACGCCATTCATCCCATCCTCACGTCGTATCCGCCGGCTAAGCTCCGTCCATCACAGCCAAGTGACGTTGCCACCTTTGGTCGGGTTCAACATTCCGCCGCGTGCTGGTTGAACGGCAGGGAAGGGAGACGACAAAATTTTTATGTCAAATTTTACATCTTACTCTTATAATGCCTACAACGTCAGATTTTATGATGATTGAACGCTCTAGATTAATATAAAGAGTTCATTTTGACTACATCTCTAATTTACCTCTTAGGTTGGCCCCACACGTAAGGTACATCGAGTCCACTTGGTGTAAGCGAACCGGTGAAAGATGGGAAGGGGAGATTCACGCTCACGTTGTTTTTGGGACAACGTCTATTTTCTTTTGGGACGGCGTCTATTTTCTTTTGTCACCGTGATTATTTCTACCCACCCACGTATACCCACCCCTGCCCGACGTTTTCACCTTCCAAAACACATGCATTGCGTTGTTTTGCCCAGGTTTTAGATTGTGTTCGAGATTTGAAGATAATGATTCCCGTCTTTTAGATGTTCCTAGACACCAAGCTGGACACGTGTTGCCTCGCGTGAAAAATATTTGCCCATTAATTATAGACATGTACGTATCCCATGATCCCAATTCCCATCCCAACCCCCTCGATTGATCTGTCTGCCTGCAAACCCCTCCTCCGGCCATGGCTTCCGCTGCTGCCGCTTTGATGACCGCCGCCGCTCGCGGCCTCTCGCGCTCCGCCACCGCTTCCGCCATGGTCCTGCGTGGGGTGAGCGCGGATCCTACAAGCTCACCATCACGGGGTGTAAACTGTCCAAGAACTTGAACAAGGGTTGGGCCTAGGATCGCAATTGCTAGATGCCGCGTGTGCGGCATCACGGACGTCCCCGCACGTGCCTCGAGGCCCACCCAAGCGGGCAGGTGCAAAAGCAGCTGCGCGTCAGCGCTGCAGCCTGGTGGGCCTGCCCGCGACTCACGATGGTGTTGACGGCGTGATGGATGCATGCGAGCCTCTGTTTTTTTTCCTTGGGTTTTGTTTTTTCTTCCGTTTTTCTTTTTTAACATGTGGAACAAAATCATTTAGGGACAAAACATTATCATATAGAAGCTAAAAGTGGAACAAATCATAACTTGAGGAAACAAAAATATCACATAGAAGAAACATAAATATTAACATGTGAAATAAATCATTTAAACTAATTATTTGAAAACAATTCGCATGTATATATTTTTGTTCATGAGTTATATAATTTGTTTCAATAGTCATATTTTGCACTATTTATTTTATATATATTTTTTCCTCATGTATAATAACTTTTTCTTTAAGTTTCTGATTTGTTGCACGTGGTTAAAATTTATGTTCCTTCCATACGATATTTGGTTCCACAAGTTTATATGATTTGTTCCACTTTAACTTATGTCTATAAAGTAATATTGTTCCACTAGATAATTTGTTCCACGAGTTAAAATTTATGTTCCTTCTATACGATATTTTTGTTCCGCAAGGTTAGATAATTTGTCCTGATTGCTAAAATGAAATGGATTGTTCTATAAAAATGATTTATTTTAAACTTTTAAAATATAGCCAAGTGTGGTCTAGTTTTGAAGATCTCGTCATAAGAAATCTAATGGTGCAATCGGAATTTGATTTGGATATTCGGTTCGTGAAATGCAAATTGTTTTTCAAAATCTCTCCTCGTGGGCCCCGCTAACTTGAGAGTCATGGGAGCTGGTGCGAGGTGTCAGGCGCGGTACGGACGGGAGGTTGCGTGAGCTGTTTTTTAAGGTGTGCGGCGATGCGCCGGGTACCGCGTATACGGTATATAGTTGCTCCCGCCTAGGATTCGAAGCGTGGGCGGATCAGGTACTACCGCCGGCCCTATTGTCATGAAGGCCGCCTCATCTCCCTCTACCTCGAGCTCGACCGTAGAAGCGCCATCCAGCGACACCAAGTTCAAGTTCAGCTTGCTCGATCAATCCGGGAACCCACTGCCCAAGTTCACCTGGGCCACGACGCAAGCCTTTGTTGGAATAAACCACGCCACGGTGTTCATGGCCGGGGCGTGCTTATGTCATGGTCGCTGGCGCACGAGTCTGTGCTTGTGTTTGCGTCCAGTGTCCAGTCCAGGACGTCGGTATGGCCACGTTCTGTTTAGGTTGTTAGGATATGGTCGCGTGTGTGCGTGCGTTCTCGTTTGAGTTAGTTAGCTTGTTCATGGGTATGTTATCTAGGTCTAGTGAGTCCACAGGTTGCAAGAGGATGAGCTCGTGTTGGCGTGTGATGGTGTGCGCGAGTGTGTGCTCGCGTTGGAGCACATCGCAGTTTGGGTCGGACGGCGCGTGTGTGGGCGTGTGTTTGAGTCCGTGGCCAGCTCGCGTCCTGTGCGGCGAGCTCTTGTTAGTCTGTTAGACTGTTAGCGCAGGGGTGGCCGTGGTAGTTGCTAGCGGCGGAAGCGGAGGTGCACACGAGACTCTGGATCAGCTTGAAGACCGGTTCTCACGGGAGTACATGGCTCAGAACGTGAAGATCATCCGGGTCGCCAGTAGAGCGCGTTCGTGCGCGTGAAGATCGTCGGAGTGGTTGTGTGGGTGTTGTCGCTGGGGCTACAAAAGGTCATGTAAACCTTGTGTTCTGAGTTGAGTTGAGTCCACTTTGTATCAATACAGTGCCAACATACATGCCGTGTGTGCGGCTGGGGCGTTCGGCGTCATATTGTGTTCACTGTTTATTCTTCTTCAACCTCCCGTCTGAGCGAGTGAGAGTGAAGTCATAGGATTAGATTCCAACAATTGGTATCAAGAGCAAGGTGAGGGCCGGTGCATGTTCTACGACGGCTCGATCAGTCCACCCCGACAACCGCCGTTGAAGAAGCGTGTGATCCCGCGGCAGAGTGCGACGGTGACGGCCATGGCGGGCGGCGATGAGAAGACTCCTCCAGGCTCTCCGAAGAAGCCGTTCGGCGGCAAGGGCGGTTATGATGCCGAGGGCAGCGGGAATGGGGAGGTCGTGCGCGTGATCCGGGAGATCGGCGGGGCGGCGAACTGGCCCATGCTGACCAAGACCAACTACACGCAGTGGTCGTTGGTCATGAAGGTGAAGATGCGGGCCCGCAATTTGTGGGGTGCAATCGAGCCCGGTGGCGTGACGCTGCAGGAGGACCGCATGGCGCTCGACGCCATCACGAGCGCCGTGCCGACAGAGATGGTGGCATCGCTGGCGGCGAAGGCGACTGCGTTGGCGGCGTGGAACGCGGTGAAGGATCGGCGCGTGGGCAGCGACCAAGTGCAGAAGACGGAAGCGTAGCATCTTCTCCGACAATTCAAGAACATCTGCTTCAACGACGGCGAGGGCGTGGATGACTTCACGCTCCGACTGCAGAACATCATCACGGCGTTGGAGACGGTGGGGGAGACGATCCCGCCACGGAGGGTGGTGGAAAAACTCCTGCGCGTCGTCCCCAAGTCGCTCCGGCAGGTGGCCGTGGCGATCCAAGTGACGGCGAACCTCGCCACGCTATCGCTGGAGGATGCCAGTGGGCGGCTGCGTGCGGCTCAGGAAGCTGAGGCCGAGGACGACGGGCCGCTGCCTCCAGGCGCCGACGGCAAGCTTCTCCTCACCATGGAGCAGTGGGACGCGCGCCGGCGGGAACGGCGCGAGCAGGAGCGTGCGCGCAGCAGCGGCGGCGGACGTGAGAAGAAGGGAGGCCGTAGCGGCGGCCATGAAGACAGCAGCGACGACGACGGGGGGAGCAGCGTTCGTTCGGGCGCGAGTGGGCGTCATCGGAGCTCCGACAAGGGGAGGTGCTACAACTGTGGCGTTCGTGGCCATTTCTCCAGGGACTGCCCCAAGCCAAGGAAGTAGCAGGCGTTGTACGGCAACGCCGACGAAGAACCAACGCTACTGTAAGTCCGGGGCACGGTGGTGTCGTGGTTTAGGGGAAGATTGTTGGAATAAACCACACCATGGTGTTCATGGCTGTCGATGATATGATCTCCGGCAGTCTTCCACGGGATAGCCCACGGAAGTGAATTGTATGGAGGGAAGATCGCAAAGATCGGAAGCTAGATGGCTAGGGTGGACAGACGTAAGGATTTAGACAGGTTCGGGCCGTCAACTCGACGTAATACCCTACGTCCTGTTTGGGGGAGTTGTATTGCGTGGATTGTAGATTGGATCCCTCTCTCTTCTTTCTCTATCGTCTTTCGGAGGGGGTCCCTGCCCGCCTTATATATCGGGGAGGCAGGGTTACAAGTCGGTTTGTAGCCGATCCTATCTCTAAGGATCCTTTCCTTCTTTACAAAAACTCCTATTCTAATTAGAACTTCTCCTTCCGGGTCCTTCCTTCATGTGCCGGCTTGTCCCGCATGTCATCAGGTCCAGAACGGTGGGCCGGGCCGCCCCCTATCGGGGGAGGGGGGGGGGGGGGGTTGCCAGGCCTGCTTGTGAGGTACCCGGGGACCATATTCCCCACAGTAGCCCCCGAGCACTTCTTGGCCGATTGTTGGCTGTAATTGATCTGCCTTTTTCTTGCATGATCCGAGTGTTCCGCAACTTTGCCAGAATGCTTGATCAGATTTCCGAGTAGTTTAGGACTTCGTCCGAGTGGTTTCGAGGAAGATCCGAGTGCATGCTCAAACGTTCCTGAAAACAATTTTTTAATTGTAGCCTTAACGAGGGGAAGAAGTGCTCTTTTTCACGACGCGAAAGCGAAGTGTATACACTTAGCCCCCGAGCCTTGGGTAATTTTAGTATAAAATTGGCCAAGGGTCTTCAATTTTTCTCCATCAAAATCATGATCTTCAATGGCGTGCACCTCCTGGTGCACCCATTGGGTGTAGCCCCCGAGCCTTGAGCAGAGTAGAATAGTCTGGTCGAGGGTCAAAATAGAATACTATAAAAATCTTTTTGAACTTAATCCATCAATGGCGTGCACCTCCTGGTGCACCCATTGGGTGTAGCCCCCGAGTCTTAACTCGACTCGGCGCGATCGTGTCAAGACTCTAAAAGCTGTGAATCCTTGCTGAATCTTTTAGCCCCCATGCCTCTGGGCATGGATTTCGAATAATTCCCTCCTTTTAGGGATTCTAATTTTCCCTTTTTAGGGAATCTTTTCTCGAGTCCTTTGAACTCGGTGTGACTCCCGAGTCGTGTTCCACGACCCAGCCTGACCATATGGTAAATCACCTTCTCACAAGATCCATACTTATCAACACTTGACCCGGATTTCCAAGTCAATTTAGCGATAGTATCGCATGCATTAAGTAAGAATCAATTGCAAGGTTGCAATATTAATTGCAAAAATAAGCCTAGCCGTCGACCAATTGTAGCCTCACGACCGAGTGGTTTCTGCCCTTGAGCATTTGCTCACAAGCCCACGTAATTGTCAACTAACAGAACCGAAAGGTCGTGTCATTATTATTTAGCCTATCAAAGGCTTAAGCCAGCCCATTTAGGCCCATCAATCTGCAGCCGAGGGGGACAACACACATGAAGCACTCGGGCGCTTCCACGTCTCTTTCGGCGCCAGCTTCGCTCGATGAGCCAGGCCAGCTGCGGTCACATCTTGGCGATCCTTAAGTCGCTGTTCCCATCGTCCGATCTGGAGCCACTCGGAGGGGGGTATGCTGCTTGAAGTGGAGCCAATCGCCAATGTTCTGTCCAAGGACGTTGTCGATGAGACTGACGAGGCTGGCCCTTCTGGTGGTGGCGATCCTGCAAATTAATTTTTGTAGATTATCTGTAGTATTGGTAGTAGAAGTACTTTGAACAATGTTTAATCTTTTGTGCTTGTATATAAGTTTCTGGAGGTGCTACTCCCTTCCTTTCTGCGCTGGCCGTAATTTCCGAGTGGTTGACCTGTTACGGAGTAGATTAGACTCGTTGGTCTTAGTCTCATGCCGCAGAGCATTATCGTGCGTGTAGAGCTTTGACTTGGCGAGTACTTTCCCCCACGATTTAAAGTTTGTTCCACTCGTACTTTATGTGCGTTACGCGAAAGAAGAAATTCGAGTAGTAGACATAATGTAGATAGAAGATGAAATCAACTTTATTGACAACTCACATGACATTTATAAATCTGCCGAGTCGAAACTGGGGATGATTATCCATAGAAACCACTCGCATTAAAAAATATCTTAAAGAAATAAGAGATTAATACATAACTAGGTATGAAGTGCGGGTGATCTTCCCGAGTGAAGGTGATCGGTACTTCTGACCACTTAAGGTACTCAGGTACCGGTGGCTCCCTGGCGTGCATGACCTGTCGGTTGGTGAGCTTCTGCTGGCGCTTCGTCTCGAAACCACTCGGTCCACTCGGTCGGCCTCATTGCTCATCGAGCATGCGCTGGAAATCTTCTGGAGTTATCCGGCCTCTGGGACAGGAACCACTCGGATCCGAGCCACCCGTTGTCTTTGGGAGAATGCGCTCCCTTCTGCAATCTCGATCCCTAGGTGGAGAACAGGTCTTCCGAAAGGTCCGAGCCCTGGGAGGAGATCGGTCCCGTCGGTAGGTTCTGCCGCGCGGTGGAGTCTGCTCCCTTTGCGAGGTCGGCTACCTCCGTAAGGGATTTGCTTGTGACGGAGTCGGCCGTCGAGGTGGAGTACGACCACCATCATTGCCGCGTCCTGGGCTACCGGAGAGATCAGAGTAATCAGTATACTCTGACTCCGTCGAGTAGCCGTTCCGGTTAGAGTTACGACGGGGATTCCCATGCTCCTGATCGTATTCCTCGCGACGTCGAGTCTCTTCGCGGTCACGTTCCTTAGCGCTGCTGCGGATGATGTTCCTCGCGTCTCGGTCTCGGTTGATCGTGTCACGAAGATCTTCATCACGGTTCGATCCGCCGCTGGTCCGGTGTCGAGTCGACCCGGGCTCAGGAGCGGCCGTACGCGCTCAGTTCTGCATCTGGTGAACCTGGACGGAGGCGGCCTGCACGAAAGCCCTTACCTTATCCAGGCCTGGAGTACTAGGCGGTAGCCGACTGATCTCTTCGTGACGGTGACGAGGTTCTGGACTGGTGTGTCGTAGACGTTGAATCCATTGTACTCGAACATGTCGTCACGCATCAGGTTCCGCTGGTTTCTCCTGTCGCGTCGGTCCCGACGACGACGATGATCCTTCGAGGATGGTTCTCGAGGTTGAGCGGTGCCAGATCCTGATGCGTTGGCCCCTTGTGGTCGGGCGGCTCTACGAGTCGCCCGATTGGCGTTGCGTCCTCGGCGCTGATCTCTGGCTTCAGGCGCCTCGTCGGCCGGGGTGAGTTCATCCTCCGACACGGGGTTAGGTGGCGTCGATGGTGCTACCATGTAGCAGTATGATCCGGCTCCGGGTCTTCTTTGCGCGAGGTAATCTTCCTCGGACTCGGAAGGATCGGTTATGGGCGTGCCACGTTCCGAACTACTCGGAGTTGACCCTCCGGGTGATCCAAATTGCTCCGGCTCCGTAGAGGAGTCAGACGCGGTGTAACCCTCTTGCAAGTCGTCCAGGATTGAGGGTCCCCGTGGGTTTGACTCGTAGGAGTCGCTCTCAGAGGGGGAATCATCCACCTGAACGATCTCTTTCATCTTCTGTTGTCGGGTAAGCGCGCGGAAGCCGGGGGTCTGGATGGTGATGACCTCAGGGCTCGGGACGCGCGTCTGCCGAGCGTCTATGCTCTGAGATGACTCGGCAACGCGACTCTCAAGAGCCAGATCGGAACCGAGTGGTTGCTGACCCGCTCCCGATTGGTTGGTCCCCGCGTTTTGCGATGGACTCAGCGGGGCAGATTCGGCGCGATCAGATGCGATCGGACCGGATTGGGCCGTGACGGCCGAAGTCGGCGCCAGAGAGGAGTCCTTCGTGGCGGTTGTAGCTTCTGCCGCTTGGGGATCCGAGGCGGCGATGGTGCTCCCGAACTGGATCTCGACTTCGTCGACGTCCGGGAGGTTACAGTTGTCCAAGATCTTGACGTGGTCCATCGGGCTCACCCAATTGATCTCGGCGATAACCCCTACCTGACGCGCCACTGTCGGTGATATGAGCTCTGGTAGTCTTCCTCGGGGTAGCCCACGGAAGTGATTTGTATGGAGGGAAGATCGCAAAGATCGGAAGCTAGATGGTTAGGGTGGACAGACGCAAGGATTTAGACAGGTTCGGGCCGTCAACTCGATGTAATACCCTAGGTCCTGTTTGGGGGTGTTGTATTGCGTGGATTGTAGATTGGATCCCTCTCTCTTCTTTCTCTATCGTCCTTCGGAGGGGGTCCCTGCCCGCCTTATATATCGGGGAGGCAGGGTTACAAGTCGGTTTGTAGCCGATCCTATCTCTAAGGATCCTTTCCTTCTTTACAAAAACTCCTATTCTAATTAGAACTTCTCCTTCCGGGTCCTTCCTTCATGCGCCGGCTTGTCCCGCATGTCATCAGGTCCAGAACGGTGGGCCGGGCCGCCCCCTATCGGGGGGTTGCCAGGCCTGCTTGTGAGGTACCCGGGGACCATATTGCCCATAATGCCCGGGGCGTGCTTATGTCATGGTCGCTGGCGCACGAGTCTGTGCTTGTGTTTGCTTCCAGTGTCCAGTCCAGGACGTCAGTATGGCCACGTTCTGTTTAGGTTGTTAGGATATGGTCGCGTGTGTGCGTGCGTTCTCGTTTGAGTTAGTTAGCTTGTTCATGGGTCTGTTATCTAGGTCTAGTGAGTCCACAGGTAGCAAGAGGATGAGCTCGTGTTGGCGTGCGATGGTGTGCGCGAGTGTGTGCTCGCGTTGGAGCACATCGCAGGTTGGGTCGTACGGCGCGTGTGTGGGCGTGTGTTTGAGTCCGTGGCCAGCTCGCGTCCTGTGCGGCGAGCTCTTGTTAGTCTGTTAGACTGTTAGCGCAGGGGTGGCCGTGGTAGTTGCTAGCAGCGGAAGCGGAGGTGCACACGAGACTCTGGATTAGCTTGAAGACCGGTTCTCACGGGAGTACATGGCTCAGAACGTGAAGATCAACCGGGTCGCCAGTAGAGCGCGTTCGTGCGCGTGAAGATCGTCGGAGTGGTTGTGTGGGTGTTGTCACTGGGGCTACAAAAGGTCATGTAAACCTTGTGTTCTGAGTTGAGTCAAGTCCACTTTGTATCAATACAGTGCCAACATACATGCCGTGTGTGCGGCTGGGGCGTTCGGCGTCATATTGTGTTCACTGTTTATTCTTCTTCAACCTCCCGTCTGAGCGAGTGAGAGTGAAGTCACAGGATTAGATTCCAACAGCCCTCTCCTTCCACGGCTTCTCGTTGTACCACGATTTCCATGACTTTGTGAGATAGGAAGATCTCGTAGGAGTCCGGCCGGGTGCCTCAAGGATGACAATTTCGCTGTCCAGTGCGACCTCACCTTTCACCACGGAATATCTGGGCTCCATGACGACCAGCGATGCCGGTCCGGCGAGCAGCACTTGCACCATGCCGGTGCCGGCGCTGGCGCCCATGCCCCCACGCTGCACGGTGAGGACCACCTCATCGACCTCCTGTGCAAGCAGAAGCAAGCTAGCTAGGGGCGGATGTCATCGTCAACATCGGCGGCAAGGCGACGTTCGACGTGCACGGGTGGCTCAGTTGCTCGTCGCTGCGTTCAAGCAGAAGAAGTCCACCGGCGGCCGGTGCATCAAGATCAAAGGCATGGAGCCCAAGGTGTTCGAGGCTCTCCAATACATGTACATCAACGCGCTACTGGAAAAGACGGAGGAGGAGGACCGCGACGACGCCATGGCGATGGCGCAGAGCCTGCTCGCTTGAGCCTTCCATACAGCTTCCTCATGTAAGGCCGAAGGGATCTGCATCGCCTGCCACACACTGCCTTGGCTGACGAGAGCGGTCTTCGACTTTGACCGGCTGCTCCACATCGACCAGCAGGCCGATCGGAGTGCCGCCACCTGCCATGCTCGCCTGGTTTGACCAGGCTCAAGGATGTGGTGCTTCAGCTGATAGGCCCTTACATGCAAACGCCATCGTTATCGGGACGCCACCTAATCATGAGGCATCACCGGCTATAGATGGCCATATGGGCCGTCCAACCCAGCACGACGGCGGCCCAGCACGATACGGCCCAGCCCAATGCGGCTGTTGGGGGAATGGCCCAGCCCATGTAGTAGATGGGTCACATGTAAGGGCACAAAGACTTATTTGTAAATATTGTACCCACCAAGGACTTGGGGGCAAATTGCCACCCCTTCCTCCTCTATATAAAGGACCCAAGGGGTCAAGAGGGAGGGACTGACTTGAGCACTCCTCATTTACTCTCTTATTGTAATTTCTTCCTCTCCTTCATTTTTACCTTCGGAATTCTCACTGTCTCTCTCTTCTCTGTCTGGCGGTTTCGTATCCCCAACAGTTGGCGCCCACTGCGTGTTTGGCTCGTGAAAAAGATTTTTGAAGAGAAAGAACATGAGAACGAAGCACCCTTCGAAGGGAGAAAGAACACATAAAAATGACGCTTCATCATTTATTCTCACGTTTCCGTCGAATTTTATGACCTTCGGAATTTTCTTGGTGACCTTCGGAATTTTTTCCGTCGGATTCTATGACCTTCGGAATCCTTTCCGTCAGATTTTGTGACCTTCGGAATTTTTTTCGTCGGATTTTATGACATTCGGAATGTTTCCGCCGGAATTTACTTGGTGACCTTCGAAATTTTTTCCGTCGGATTCTATGACCTTCGGAATCCTTTTCGTCGGATTGTGTGACCTTCGGAATTTTTTCCGACAGATTTTATGACATTCGGATTTTTTTCGCCGGAATTTACTTGGTGACCTTCGGAATTTATTCCGTCGGAATTTTCTTGGTGACCTTCGGAATTTTTTCCGCCGGATTCTATGACCCTCGGAATCCTTTCTGTCGGATTTTATGACATTCGGAATTTTTCCGCCGGAATTTTCTTGGTGACCTTCGGAATTTTTTCCGTCAGATTTTATGACCTTCGGAATTTTTTCCGTCGGAATTTTCTCGGTGACCTTCGGAATTTTCTTGGTGAGCTTCGGAATTTTTTCCGTTGGGTTCTATGACCTTCGGAATCCTTTCCGTCGGATTTTGTGACCTTCGGAATGTTTTCCGTCGGATTTTATGACATTTGGAATTTTCTTAGTGACCTTTGGAATTTTCAAAGTTACCTTCGGAATTTTTTCCGTCGGATTCTATGACTTTCGGAATCCTTTTCATCGGATTTTCTGACCTTCAGAATTTTTTCCGTCGAATTTTCTGATTTCAGAATTTTCTGGATCAGGTCTTATGGCCTTCGGAATTTTCTCGCTCCGGATTTATGAGCTTCGGAATTTGCTCGCTCTGGTTGAGCTTCGGAATTTTCACGCTCGGGTTTTATGAGTTTCGAAATTTACTCGCTCTGGTTGAGCTTCAGAATTTTCTCGGTCAGATTTCATAACCCTCAGAATTTTCTCGGTCAGTTCTTATGGCCCTCGGAATTTTCTCGGTCAGGTTTTATGACCCTCAAAATTTTCTCGGTCAGGTTTTACGGCCCTTGGAATTTTCTTGGTCAGGTTTTATGACCCTTGGAATTTTCTCGGTTAGGTTTTATAACCTTCCAAATCGTTTCGGTTGGATTTTATGACCTTCGGAATCATCTCGCTCCGATTTTAGGACCCTTCGGAATCGTTTCGATCGGATTTTATGACCTTCGGAATTGTCCCTTTGAATTTTATGACCTTCGGAGTCGTCTTGGTCATCTCGATCGGATTTTACGACCCTTAAAATTTTATATTCCTTCGGATTTTATGACCTTCGGAATTTCGATATCCATTTAAATATGAAAGGCAATTGGATATTTTTCCCTCCTTTTCACTTGATTTTTGTACCTTCGGAATTAATCCGAGATGGGTTTCGGGCTCCAACTCACATTTCCACACAAAAACACATTTCCGCATAATGAGCCATCGTGAACGAGAGGCCCAGTATGCACACAGTATATTCTGCTTCACATAGCCCTGGTTCATTAACATTAGATACTCCGAAGCATTGTTGTCCTGCTGTAATTATAACTTACCACTCATTATTTAATGATCCTCATAATGTTTGTTTATTCCATACACTTCGGAATACGTATGTGTGTTTGCTACTAAGTGTATGCAGTGGAATTTCATGACCCTTTCGGAATTCATTTATCTGTACCACCTCGGAATTCATTTATTTGGATCACTTCGGAATTCATTTATCTGTACCACCTCGGAATTCTTTATTTGGATCACCTCGGAATTCATTTATTTGGATCACTTCGGAATTCATTTATCTGTACCATCTCGGAATTCTTTATTTGGATCACCTCGGAATTCTTTTAAGTGGATCACCTCGAAATTAATTTATCTGGATCACCTCTGAATTCATTTATTTACAACCTCAGAATTCTTTTAACTAGATCACCTTAGAATTCATTTATTTGTACCACCTCGGAATTGGCAACCGAGGGGTTTTTTAGCAAGTCCCCTCGGACCGGTTTTCCTGGGTGGCTTCGGAGTTCCACCGACGCCAGCACCCCCTCGGAAGCAAGAAGCTCTTCGGAGATGAGGCTCCATCATGTTCATTTGCTACTTCGGTGAGCGCACCCTCGCCGGCGCCACCCTCGTCCCGACGCTCGCCAACATCACGGGTGTTCTCGGCGCGCGGAAGACCGGCAGCACCACCAGCACGCCCGAAGACGAGGCACCCTTCGGAGTTCGGAGTCGAGGCCCAGGGTTGGTTCATGGACCGATCGTCTCCGATCTCCCAGTCAGTCCGTCGGCCCAGGTATTAACGAAAGCCCAGGTATTGACGAGGCCCAGGCCGGCAGGTACGCTGCTTGCTGCCAGTTCTAGTTTCGGCTTACGGGCTGAGATGGCAAATCGGAGGATTCACGAGGCATTTGCACGTGAGTCTCTAGAAGTAAGTTTTTAACTACTGCTCCGTACGTACATTTAGCTTATTCTACTTAGCCGCATGCATATGCTAGGCTCCAGTTCAAACAACTGCATATCACATATATTATCATGCACACCCCATATCGCTTCACATGCACCAAAAAGTCAGTCTTTTACCCCTTCGGTCTTGCGTATGCATGGCTTGAGGTTCGGATCGGAGGGGCTGTACCTTTTAATCAATGTACTTCATGCTTCGGAAAGGCTTCTTTCTCGAATAATCAACGAAACATACATATGCATGTTGGCATGTTGTTCTCGCTAACAAGTTCTACAGGGGAATTCATATTACTTCCCATACGTTTGTGGAAATGATTAATTAAATCCATTATCATTGGACATCGGCTTCTATGTATTTCCGAAGCGATCTTTTTCAAGTCGGATTTTCCACTTCGGGTTGGATTACGAGGCAATTGGATTATCTTTCATCATCCGATCGTGTCAAGAACCAGAACAAATATTCACAATATACTGTGGGCACAAGAGAAAGGATCCTTCGGTGTTTCACAACTAGACCCTCGTATTCTTATGCTGGCCAATGTCGGACGACTGCTACTTCGGTCCAGACAGAGAACCTCCTCGGTCCACTCGGCAATTCCTTTGGTGGCCCACGCTGCAGCGACGAAGCCCAGTTCGAGGCCACGGCGGCAGCCGAACCTTGGGCCACAGCGTCGGAGTCCAGTGTCTCTATATACGATATACCTCGGCGGAGTTTTCACGAGGCGAGAATACAAGCTGCCCTTCGGAATGAAAAGGCACGATACCCTCGTAGAGGCTCATTGATCCGGTGCTGATCAATTACACCTGGCCATGTTATTTTAACCCTTCGGAATCAAAAGGCACAAGACCCTCGTAGCTCAGCGGAGAAAACACAAGTACGTCACACACATGGTGTCCACTGTCCAGGTGAGTAACGACGCAACCAGACTGTGACCCCCTCGTCAAGGCCACACTTCATGCCTGTCCTCGGCAACCCCTTCGGAGCCCATGTGATGACGAGGCCCAGGAGTGCTGCTTGTCCCGAGGGGGAGGGTCCGAAAGTTGGTCTCTCTCTAGTTCTTTATGCCCCCTCATTTAAGCGCTTGTCTCTTAGTCAATTAATAAAAGCTTCCGAGGAGGTCATCTACTAATCCATGCGGCTGCACCCTTCGGTCAATGTAACTCACATGTTGGAATTATTTTGTTCCTAGTTGCCTAGCTAGAATATCTCGGTTAGCTTTTCTCGTAAAGTTTATTTTACATGTCAACTTTGACTTCGTCTATACATAAATAACCCATCCCTCGAACATGGAGGATATTTTTCTTGCAGAAATTTGTTTTTGCAAAATCAACTCTCATTTCTTCTCGCCGAAGCAATCTACACTCTTCTACACGAAGGCTACTTACGTCGGCATTGGGGGCCAATTATGGCCCAACTAAGTGAAAGCCGCACGATTTTTTCCGTCGGCGTCAAAATCTACGCCTTTCTACTTAGCGGTGAGTTTCTCATTTGGAGCCTCGGAAATAACGAGGTCCTATTGAACCATGTTCAATGCATCAAACCCTTCGGTTATCATGATTCATGAATATTTGCACTCGCTTGTGAGCTAAGGCTCCAAGAATGCACTTCGTGTGCAAGGAACAAATGCACCTTATGTGCAAAGAAACTACCATTTTTTGTCAAGGGTGCTTGCAGTCAATTGTATTTCATATACATACACCATACTTCTCACTCTTTGCGTATTGGCAAAGAGGCAATGTTACATTTTTGGCTTTTCTCATGCTAACATGCAGGTTCAACCGATCTCTGTAAGTATTTCTCCACCCCTTGAAAGCTAACCCTTCGTATACTGATTTTTGAAAGTGCAGGTTCAACCGAGGTATGTATCTCTACACCCTTATAAATTACCCCTCAGTCGTAACCTTATTTCTTTTTAATCAATTTCCACTTTTACCCTTCGTACGACATTTTATGATCCCATGCTTATACTAACCCTTCGTAAGAAACTCTAGCTTGCTTACAATTAGCTTTCAATTTGTTTATACTTCGTCGCGTTTTGCATCTTATTCACATCAATTGAACTATCATGCATTGTATGTGTACTCTGGCATATTTTTGCAGGATCTTACCCTCATGTTATTGGTTTTCTACCCGAAGCTAAGTCCTATATGAAATCTCGGTTATCTCAGTCTGTTATTGACTCGGAAATGGCTAGGCCATATCAATTTGTTTTCTGTCTATTGGATTTCATCACTTGGTCTTCTGGAATTCTATCTGGACTTCGGTACTGCTTGATTTCAGCTAGTCCGAGGGATTTTTTGTCACTTGTGAAAGTGGAGCTCAACCAAAGGGTGTGGCTCACATGACATGCCGATCCTTTGTTTTTTTACTTTCATTACAAAAGCATGCATTCATTCATTCATCTAACATATGCAATCATTGCATCACAACGCACTGCATTGCATTGCAAAGTGTGGAGGGGTTCGGGCATGAGGTCAAGTTGTCTTCGGAGTGCAGCACATGGCTCCGAGCGACCCCACATCTTAACTCAACCCTAGCGCATAGCGCTCGGGAAAAATCCTTCGTATAACCAAACGCTGAATCAACGAAGGCAGCGAAATCGTTCTCTCAAAGGGGAAATACGCCCCAAAAGAACAAAGGGGAAATACGCCCCACGGGCCCATGAAAATAAACTGATATAAAAATCTAGAACACCATGGAGGGTGTTGCATAGCATTTCAAATCACATCTATCTAACCTGTAACTTCGGATGAAGCCACTGAAGGGGCTTGTATTCGAATAGAACTTATTGTGCAGGTTATGCTCCGTAACGGTACCTTGAGGCATGTACCTTTTCCAACCCTTTCAGTCGGAAGAAGGCTTGCGCGACTTCGACGTCTACTTCGGCAACAACTCTGACCCCACCCTCATCAACACCACTTGGCTCAAGGGTCTAGCCATCAACCTCGACACCAACTACTACTCGCATCATCCCTCACTCTTGTCTCGTGGGCTCGGGTGTTAACCTTTGGTAACATGTGATTGCTATAAGTTATCACATTTATGTGAGCTAACAAGGCGGCGTAAAGGCCTGCCCTATTCTTATTTTGATTTCGCAGGATTTTTTGCATTTATTCATGTGAGAAAAGAACCTTCATCACGAACACCAGCCAAGAGGGGCTACTGTGGGACTAGGATTGGACCAAGACCTTCGAAGGTGAAGTCTTGCCTGGCGTTCGTGACTCAAGACCTGAGGACACAGGGCTTGACGTCTACTTCGGCGTCGACAACTTCACCTTCACCCTCGTCGACGGTGTTCGTCTCGAGGGGCTCGACGCCAACCTCAGCGACAACTACTTCACCATCGGCCTCAACGACAACATCCGGCTCGAGGGGCTCGTCACCAACCTCGGCCACGACTACGTCGCCTTCGGCTCGAGGGGCTCAGCAACGACTACTTCCCCTTCATCCTCATCGATGGTGTTCGACTCGAGGGGCTTGGCGAAGCAACTTCGGCTTCATCCACGTGTCACCTGCCTCGAGTACATACGAAGTATCTTTGAGCCCTCCCGCTACGAACCCCGGCCAAGAGGGGCTATGGTGGAGCCATGGTGGACTGGCACCACTGGCGGACGAGTCTTGCCCGGCGCTCATGAGCGGAGATCCGAAGGCGTTGATGGCTTTGACAGGACCAAGACACTGCCCCCTCTACTTCGTCTACATCGACTACACTGCTTCCTCTACTTCGTCTGCGTCGAGTACGCTGAAGAGGGGTTGGTCCGAGGTGACAACGAGGCTCATTCTGCTCGAGTACCAAGGCTCCAAAGCTAAAGACGAAAGGAGAAGCAAAAAGACCCGCGTCATCATCAGGACCGAAGTCAACCACGAGTTGGGTCATTATTATCTTGTATGCATAGGTCCGCTAGGTGTGCGTGCTCTTTTCTCCATCTGTTTTGTCCCATTGGGTTTTCGGATGGAGTTTTTAGTGAGGCGTACGAGCGGTTGGTCATGAGGGTGCTCTTCATGACCAAGATCTTAGGCAGGTCTGGGCCGCTTCCTTTGTATTCATCTACTTTGCTTTGTTGTACCACCAAAACAAAGTAGCTGAGGGGCTACTGTTGGGGGAATGGCCCAGCCCATGTAGTAGATGGGTCACATGTAAGGGCACAAAGACTTATTTGTAAATATTGTACCCACCAAGGACTTGGGGGCAAATTGCCACCCCCTTCCTCCTCTATATAAAGGACCCAAGGGGTCAAGAGGGAGGGACCGACTTGTGCACTCCTCATTTACTCTCTTATTGTAATTTCTTCCTCTCATTCATTTTTACCTTCGGAATTCTCACTGTCTCTCTCTTCTCTGTCTGGCGGTTTCGTATCCCCAACAGCGGCCCGAAGGGCACTTCGTGCCGTGCCGTGCTGGCCCGCGTGCCGACAAGGCTGCCCAGCCCAGCACGCCGGCCTTTTTGTCGTGCCGTGCCGGCCCGTTGGCACGACAATAGCCCAGCGTGCCATCGTGCCCGTGCCAGCCCGCGGCACAACTCGCCGTCGCCGTCGGGATTGGGGAGGAGCGGGATGCCGGCGGGATTGGAATGGGGGAGGTGAGGTGCGGCGGGTGGCGAGATCGGTGGGAGAGGGGGCAGCGACGGTATCGGTGGTGTGGGTGAGTGGGGCGTGGGGGACTGAGAGTCTAAGGCAGAGGTGGAGGGGAGTTTTTTAGGTCAACTACGGCCGACTGGGCTAGATGGGCCGGTGGGCCGCGTGCCAGCCCATCGTGCCGCGTCGGGCCGACTGTTTTCGGGCCGTGCTGGGCCGACACGCTGGGCTCAAATCTGCGCCCAGCACGGCCTGACAAGTGGGCTGGGCCGACACGGGCCCAATGACCTTCGTGCTGGGCTGTGTTCGTGTCGGGCCAAAAAATCGTGCTTTGGGCTAGTCCATGGGCCTCGTGCGAAATGGCCATCTATATCACCGGTCCTTTGACATCCAGCCGCTGTCCTTGGCTTTGTCAGACCAGGGCGCATGTCAAGTTTTGCCCATCAACACACAATGTACTGTTAGAATTAATGGCCTAGCCCATTTATTACAAACAATAAAGAATTAAAAGCCCATTAATTAATGTTGACAATAAATGTGATTATACCTTATCGGAAATTAAAGAGGATCCTAACCGACTTAAATGCTGGACTATGGGTACACCACTTGTAAAGTTGGTTAGAGGAGATCGGCGAGCCACACGCGCGTGCACTCGCTCGTCTTGCCGGGTCGAGGCCGAGGCCGAGGGGAAAGGTTTTACACCGTTGGAAAGTTATTCGCAATTAAGGGAATTCATTGGTGATTTCCCTTCTTCTGCGCGCACAGATCCGGCGAGAGCAGGTGCCTCCGTTCCGGTTGCCCTCAGCGAGATCCTGCTCGGGATAGCCGGACAATCAGGTTTCTAGGGAGCATCTTCACCGACGCACTGTTCGTCTACTTCTCGCACCGTCGTCTTCCTCCTCTGCTGGCTGCGATCGACTACTTCCCGGTGGCCGTACCTGTGTTCCCCAAGTGAACAGCGCGACTGCATCCCGAAGGCCATCTGCACTGCATCAGCCGCTTCCTGCATCACATTCGTACAATACATCTCGAAGGCCATCTGCACTGCATCAGCCGTTTCCTGCATCGAAGACCAACGAGAAAGACCATGACGGGTGAATCTCCAGTTGATAACAGTGCAACCGGTGGCTCCGCCACTGGTCCCACTTTTGGGTATAATCTGATACCCCTACTCTTCATATTGTTATTTGTGTTCTTGTTTAAATCTGAGTTAAATTTGAACACTTACACATATATGCTATCACTCACTTTAATCATGAATATATTGTGAATGCTTTGTTTAATTTTGGAATCAAAATGTCACCGAAAGTACATAATTCTCTAACAATCCAGAAACCTGATAGTAATGATAATTATGTTGATATGCTTTCGGTCGCTCAATTTGCTTCAACTATTAAGCCCAATGTTTTTTATGGCAATAACTATATCCATTGGTGTGAACGGATGATTTTGTGGCTGAATGCTATGGCCATTTTAGACGTGATCAAAGGGAAACCCACCGAGTGCGGTTCCGAGCAGGGAACTGTGTTTGAGACTCAGGACAGTTTCTTTCGTGGTTGCGTTCTTGGTGTCATAGCACCACACCTCATGGATCCCTTTCTTAAGCATAAGACTGGGAAGGGGGTGCGGGATGCTCTTGAGGCTCAGTATGGAGCTTCCGATGCTGGCAGTGAGTTGTACCTCATGGAACACTTCATTGACTACCGAATGGTGGGAGACCGTTTGATGGTAGAATAAGCAAATGAGATACATCTGCTAGCAAAGGATCTCACGTGCTGCAGCAAGGACAGTCCCTGTGTGCTTCCTAACAAGTTTGTGACTGGAGCTATCATCTCTAAGTTGCCACCCTCTTGGAGGGATTTTGCTACCTCACTGAAACACAAGAGACAGGAGTTCACCATTATGGACTTATTGGGACTCTTGATGTGGAAGAAAAGGCTAGAGCAAAAGACACACGTGGTAAGGGAGTCGTTCGTGCGAGCACTAACTTCGTTCAGAAAAACATGAACGCCCGCACAAACAACTCTAACAAGGGTAAAAAGAAACCACATAAGCCTCGGAATGTTGGAAAGGCTAAACAAACCGCTGCGTTCAAAAAGAAAAAGGGAATATGCTATGTGTGCGGCAGTGAGGAACACTTTGCTAGAAAGTGTCCGGACCATAAGGGGGCAAAGTCCGCCAATATGGTTGTTAGCAAACATGGAGGAACATCGGGGTACGGTAATCATTTACCTACAGTTCTTTCAATTATGTCTTCACCCGAGTGGTGGGTTGATACTGGCGCTAATACTCATGTGTGTGCTGACATTTCCTTGTTTTCTTCTTGACAGGTCGGAGGGGCTACCTCCTTGCTGATGGGGAATGACACCCATGCGCATGTTCTTGGTGTTGGTACGGTCAATCTAAAGTTTACTTTAGGAAAGATCGTGCAGTTGAAGAACGTGCAGCATGTCCCTACAATAAAGAAGAATCTCGCCAGTAGAGATGGTTTTAAATTAGTCTTTGAATCCAATAAATGTATCGTGTCTAAGTTTGGAACATTTGTTGGTAAAGGTTATGATAGCGGAGGTCTGTTCCGCTTTTCCTTAGATGATGGTTGTAATAAAGTAGTAAACAATGTTGTTAACGTTGATGAATCAAATGTTTGGCATTCGAGGCTTTGTCACGTTAATTTCGGTTGCATGACACGACTAGAAAATTTGAGCTTAATTCTAAAAATTACCTTTGTCAAAAATTATAAGTGCCTTGTGTGTGTTGGATCAAAAACAAACTCGCAAGCCTCATATGGCTGCCGAGGCGAGAGACTTGGCACCTCTAGATTTAGTTCATTCCGACCTATGCGAAATGAATGGTGTGTTGACAAAAGGTGGCAAAAAATATTTCATGACACTAATCGATGATATTACTAGATTTTGTTACATCTACCTCTTAAAAACAAAGGATGAAGAATTCCATCACTTCAAAATCTATAAAGCTGCACTACAACACGAACCCCTGTTTTGCAACGGATGGCTTACAACAGAATCTAAAATGTGTTGCTGGCTGTTCCGCACCCCACCAGGCCACCTCCCCTACCTTCTCGCCAAAGTAGAATATAACTTCCTTGGCTTAATTCACGGCTTCACGTCCGGGGTACAAGTTCTCATCCAGTCGTTCGCCTCTTCAGACTCGTAGTTGCTCGCAGATCTTGATTCCTCCTATTCGCCTCGTCCTCATGCCTGCGCCGCCATCGTCATCGCGTATGCCGGCGTCGTACTTCCACAGCACGCGCTTCCCCAAGCAAGCTCCGTCAGATTTCCCAACAACGACAATGGGGGAGGCGGCATCTGGATCTGAATGAACCGTGCTCTACTTTCTGCCCCAGGACATCACCTCGCTGCATAGCATGCCTATCCCTGAGGTACTGTCCCCTCCCTCTTCCTGATGCACATACGGATTGGTCGATGATTTTTGGTACATCGAGTTTGGTTCCACGATTTTGTGTAATGTATTAGGTTTAATTAATGTTGTCAGTCAATTCTTTTTCAGTCCAAAGGATAAGTTTGTTTCCGATCTGATGATGTTTTTGAGTTCTCCATGTCTCCCAGAGTCTGATGAAACGCTATTAAGGTGGATTTGTACGACAAAATTTGTGGTCCCTTTCTTGTGCATTAGTATAGTACTGAATAACCGTATCAAATTCAGGTTCTAAGGTATGCAGAAGTAATTTTTTTATGGTATTTCTAGATTAGTTTTAGAAGCCTGTACTCATGAGATCCTGTCAAATATCGTGTCTACCTGAACCTTTTAACTACTTAAATGTCAGGATTCCGTATGTGATAGGACAATTTATTTTGCTGATCTGCAAACCTGTTCATGGGCAACAGCTACAATTCTTTTTTTTTTTTGGTATGATTCTTTTTTATTATTATTTTAGGTCTCTTTGACATAGCAGAGCCAATGCCGAGTACTAGTATCCTGCTAATTGCCATCACCTCTAACGAGTAAGCAAGAAACAATACAATATTTTCCCCGCAGCTAATAACTTCATTTTGTCAGTTCTTTACACTTGCAAAGATCATCAGAACTGTTTCCTTACTCTGTTTTTGCATGAATTTGATCAGTGGCTTACTTGGTTCTGCACCATTCAATAAGCTTTGACTGTACCCAGGAAAAGACAGAGAGTTATTTGCCTGGGCATTCGCCTGAAGTACTAATGGTTAGTTCAATCATCATAGCTCATACGAATTTACCCTGCCGACACTTACTTTTACACAGTGTTTCTTTAGGAATTAGATTAGAAATCCTAAAAGGAATAAAAGGAAATATAGTAATTTCTAAATCATGGTAAAAGCCTTAAATCCATCTAGAGTGTCTAGACTGCATAGTAGTACTCTTCCTTACTAAAAAAAATGGGCACATTTTATTTGCAGATGAATGATGGACTGTAATGCTCAGCACAAGGGACAAATGCAAAGAGCCATTTGAAGGAAGGCACCAGATTCGATTAGATTAGAATGTGATTTCTGGTTGGAGTATATCAAACATTCTATGTTTGTTGTACGACATTGAATTGTTGGTAGTTCCAGCTAAGTGTAGAATGAATTTTATGTATGTACCTGCACAGTTCAGAGTTAATAACAAGAAAATAATTCAGGAGCTCTTCCTATATGTCAATTTACATTTCTGTGTTGCTGCTGGGTTGATTGGTGAACCTGAAATATATACGTAGCAACCAGCTATTAGAAGTTATTCTCTCATGGTTTGTACAAACATATATAAGCGTTGCGATAACCCATCTATATCCGTTGCAACGGTTATTTACATGTGTTACCAACGCATATTTAACCATTGTAATAGATGCTAGCAACGCCACTTTAGGCAACGCATATATATGCGTTGGTATAGACTCGTCCAACACATATACGGACTTTTAACATTGCATATATGCGTTGCAAAAGGGGGTGTCGTTTTGTAGTGCTGAAGTAGAAAACCAGTTGGAGAGAAAGATCAAAAGAGTTAGGTCGGATCGTGGTGGAGAATACTTCTCAAATATCTTTAATTCGTTCTGCGAGGAGCACGGTATTATTCATGAGGGGACGCCTCCCTACTCACCCCAGTCAAACGGGATGGCCGAAAGAAAGAACCGTACTCTAACAGATCTGGTTAATGCCATGTTAGACACATTGGGACTTTCCAAGGAATGGTGGGGTGAGGCTATATTGACTGCATGTCATGTCCTAAACCGTATTTCTACAAAGAACAAAGAGATAACACCATTCGTGGAATGGGAGAAGAAAAGGCCAACACTTTCCTACTTGCGAACTTGGGGTTGTCTGGCCAAAGTAAACGTGCCAATCAACAAGAAACACAAGCTTGGACCAAAAACAGTAGACTGTATCTTTCTTGGTTATGCTTTCCATAGCGTGGGTTATAGGTTTTTGATAATAAACTCTGGAGTACCTGACGTGCAGGTCGGTACAATAATAGAGTCCAGAGATGCTACATTCTTTGAAAATATATTCCATATGAAAGATGGAACAAGTTCATCTAGGCATGAGATTATCGAGGATGATGTCTCCATTGAGCCGATAGAGCACAATGAACACACACATGTGGAACGTCCCGAGGAGGATAACAATGAAGCTCCTAAAAAGAGCAAGAGACAGAAGACTGCCAAGTCCTTTGGTGATGATTTCATTGTATACCTCATCGATGACACACCCAAAACCATAGAAGAGGCCTATCCATCTCCTGATGCTGACTATTGGAAGGAAGCAGTAAGGGCAGCTCCAGTGTTGCATTTTAGATGGTGCCAGGAAGAGAGAGAATACTCTAGCAAAGGTGCAATACACTGGACAGAACGGGAGAGAGGTGCCAAGCTTCGCACCAGGTTCCAAACTCAGCACCTGGTGCTATGGATAAAATAGTACTTCTTCTCTCTCCTACTCTCCCTTCATTCCACCCACCTTTGCTAGCCCTGCTACGCCAAGCTTCAAGCCTTCAACCAAGAACTCGAACAAACCACAGTGCTGCCTCACCGGCGCGGCCGCCACCCCTCCCCTTCGCCGTCGAAGAGGTCATCCGCGGCGGGCGGCGGCTGTTGCCTCGTCCTTGTTTCTCCCAAATCAGAGCAAGCAGCACACCAAGTACACAATGCCATGCCTCTGATTTCTATGAGCAAGCAAGCACATCTAGTTTTCAGGAGCAAGCAAACTCAAATTGAGTTCCTTCTCAATTCAATCCACTAGAGTCTACAGCGAAGCCATCGTCACTCTATCTCCTTGCTTCTTTCTTTTTCCAAAAGAATAACGCGTGAGCCCGTATGTACATCCCATTATCCCAATCAGCTCGTTCCTGCCGAGCTCGCATCGACGACCGCGTTGCACTGCTTCTGGTCCGCAGATGCTTCCGCCTGAGATGTGAAGCGAAACGAGGGGAGGAAGGAGACGCACAGGCGTTGGGTCAGTGGGGAGAGAAACGATGATTTTTTTCATTGTTTTACCCCACGGTGGGTCCATGTGAAGGTGCAATACAGTGGAGTAAAATCTCGCCAACACCCTTTGTCTTACATGGTCTGACACTAGCACCTTAGGAGGTGCTTTACAGTGTGGATGCCCTAAGGAGTGAAATGGACTCTATCATGACAAATGGTACATGGGAGGTAGTGATTGCCCCCTATGGGTGCAAACCCATAGGGTGCAAATGGGTGTTCAAGAAAAATCTTAGACCTGATGGTACTATTGAAAAGTACAAGGCTAGGCTTGTGGCAAAGGGTTATACCCAAAAGAAAAGAGAAGACTTCTTTGATACTTACTCACCTGTTGCTCGATTGACCATTGTTGACGGCTGTTATATGCCATTTTTGGCCGTCAACTCTGGCATAAAACAAACACCAAACTAGACATAGGGGTTTAATTTCTAACTATTTCCACTAGCTTTGGTGAAGTGTTGGTTGCAGGAGGCCACGTCTGGATACAAGCATAAAATATGCAAAAAATATATAAAAGTGGTGCCTCTGGAATGCACCATTGCGAAGGGCTCGTCGAGACGATCAAAATGGATATATTGCTTGTCTAATTTGGATTTCGGGATAAAAAGATATGGAGGCTATAAATCATTAGGCAGCGCTGACGTCATCGCTGACGTCAGCACCGCCAGGTGTGCACAGGCGCGCCAGCGGGAGGCGGCCCAGGGCAACACGCGCGCGTGCACGGCCCACGACGCGTGGCGGCCCAGCAGCGCAGCGCTGCGCGAGCGAGCGCGGCCCAGGCGGGCGCACCGGCACGGCAGGACGGCCCAGCTAGCGGCGCGCGCGTAGCCCAGGCAGGCGCACCGGCGCGGCAGGCCGGCCTAGCTAGCAGCGCGGCGCGGCAGGCCGGCCCAGCTAGCAGCGCGCGCGCAGCCCAGGCAGGCGGGCGCGCAGCAGCATGGCCCAGGCGAGCGCGGGCGCTGGCGGGTTCGTCCGCCCGGGCCGGGACAGGTGTCGCCCGTGGGAGGCCGGTTCGGCCGGATTCCTCCCCAACTGACGTACAGCGCCCGGTTTTGCCTCGGTTCTCCACGGTTTTCGCCGGTTTTCACCTCCACCGCCTCCAGAAGACTTGGCTCGCGAGTTTGGGGCGCCAACCGACCCTGGGAGGTCGGTTTGGCCCCCCAGAATAGTGGGGAGGTTCTCCACTCCTCCAAGTTTTCTTCCCCTATAAATTGAGGCACTCTCTACACTTCAAGACACGTCGAAATACAAGAGAAGAAGCTCCAAGGCGAAGCGCTGCTGCTCCTAGCCTTAGAAAATAGGGAGAGAGGCGAGGTGAGAGTTCGGGGGAAGAGCCGGAGGTGTCCGCTCTTCCTCTACTTTGTACCTCGGCGGATGCAGTTCATCTTCGAGCGACTACATCCGGGTCTTGTCTGGTAACTCTGGTTCCCTCTGATTAATTAAGCATTTGCTCTTACTTACTTTTGTTTCCTGGTTCCTCGTTCACTACTTAGTAGTGGGTGCTTTGCTCTGACGTCGAGTGAAGTAGTATTTATTAGTGTAGGCGCGGTGCCTAGACTAGTCGTTACCTTAGTTTGCACCCAGTTCAACGGAATAGTTGTGGTAGCCGACAGGTGGTGACGGCTCTGTCCGGCCGACGTAATCCACCACGTTAGTTCTGGTCTGTAGGACTTAGGGGTAGGCGGTACCACTCCCCTTCTCATCCCTTTCTGTGAGTGGTGGTGTCTCAGGCGCCTGAAGTTAACTATTGTGAGTAAGTCAGTGTTGCTTGATCAGTGGAATAACCATTATTGCTACACAAGTACCCTCTCTACCCTCGTCCTATTTACCTCTTCTCTTCGTCGTCGTCCAAATCCACATTTATCCCTTCGGACGAACTAATTCAGGATTAGTACACTTCACGTTCCCCGTGGAAATCGATACTCTGGAATACTCCCGGGTGAAAGCTACATCGGTATCCGTACGCTTGCGGATTTATCTGTAGGTCATAAGAATTACCAACAAGCACCCCCACACTTAGACCCTTGCTCGTCCTCGAGCGAGGAGTAGGGACTAAGATGAGACATGACCTCCAAGGAAATTGAACAAGCATACGAAATATTCCAAGTCATACCTTGTACTTGTGAATTTTGTAGTGTCTATCATGCCATCTTGGGAGTTGAGGATTGGAACGATCATGAATCAAGTCACTTCAACTCTATGTGTCAAGTAGCTTGGGATTTTCTAACCAAGTTTTCAAAAACAAACCTTTGCATTGCTCCTCATTTGATTCTCTCAGATCTCTCAATGTATATATATCCTCACCAAGGCATTAACTTGCCTTTCTTCATCCTACTTCTAATGATGGCTATATGTGGAGCTCAGGGTAGGCTATGGAGATAAGGCATGCTTGCATCACATGTATTGCAAAGTCAAAGAGTGGATCCAAGCAGAAATCAAATCATACAATCAGATCAAGATGTGCACGTGTATGGTTATGATGGATGGTGGATGCAATTTACAACTTCTTTGTGTGTGGTCTCTCTCCTAAAAAATCTTTTGAGAACATGGCTATCAGAGATTTTTTTTCCTTCTTTCTTGGACCTTCATGTGTCCAACTTCTTTTTTTTCTCTCTCTCTCTTTTTGTGTGGACCTTCATGTGTCCATATATTTTTTTCGATAGCCATGTCTCTTTTGTAACAATAACTGAGGAGTGAGACTTACACGTACATGATGGAGCATTTATTTTGTGGAATTGATGGATGAATGATACAATGCTAACTTCCAGTGTAGAAGTATAGCGAAGGGGGATATATGGCGTGTTCGTGAATCTTGATCATGAAAGCATGAAAAGAAATCTTCACAAGGGTCACAACAATTTGACAAATCTCAATGCAATGACAAGTAGCATATGTGTACATGGTTTTCGAGATAACTCGACATATGGCTTTGGTAGGACGTTGGCAAATCAAAGAGGAGCTTTGCAAAAGGTTTTAAAATTTTCAAATAAATTTCCCGAGCACTCAAACATTAAGAGTGAAGATCATATCATCAAACCATATCTCAAACATCAACTACTTAGATGAACATGGTTCCCTAATAATATTTGCTCACAAGCATCAAGACGATAAGCAAGGAATAAATCGTATGCAAGCCAACCATGAAAGCATGGAGGGTAGGCATAGCACCCTGATTTATTTTATCTTGAGATTGATTTAAATGATAGAAATTGAAACTCAATCAAACTCATGAATTAAGGAGCGAGAGGTGGAGTGCACATACCATCGTTTTTTTTCTTTGTCATGTTAGCGCAGTCGATGTTGTGCGACACCTTCGTGGGGGACCTCGAATATGTATGTTGATGATGAGCTTGAGAGATCTCCCCCACACTTGTATTTGTGCTGGTACTGTTATTCAAAGCCAAAAGGTGGAAACAAAAAGAGGGGCCCTACTAGTTCAAGCACCATAGAGCCTTTATTCAAGTTTTTTTTTGTTGTTTTTATTTTTTTAAATCTGGTTGGGAAATCAGTTAGTTGATCTCCAAGAACTCGATGACATCTAAGTCTTCGAGCTTGGGTTGTTGAGGTTCCAGAAAGATTTTCAAACGTTGGCCAATAACCTTAAAGATGTTCCCGCTGTTATCTTGAAGTGCGACGGCTCCATGAGAAGATGCATTGATGACATTATAGGGGCCGTCCCACTTACTTCTAAGTTTACCCCTACCAAAAAGTTTAACGCGGGAGTTAAAGAGGAGTACCTTATCTCCTAGTTTAAATTCCTTGATCTTGATGCGCTTATCATGCCACCGCTTGGTTCTTTCCTTGTAAATTTTTGAGCTATGATAAGCGTTCTCCCTCCATTCTTCTAGTTCAGCGAGTTGGATTTTTCTTTTAATTCCTGCTCCTGGGAGATCCATATTCCATCTCTTGATTGCCCAATGAGCCTTAAATTCCAACTCAACTGGCAAGTGGCATGTTTTACCATACACCAATTGGTAGGGGGTCATCCCAATTGGTGTCTTATAGGCCGTCCGATAAGCCCATAGAGCTTCAGGTAACTTGTCCTTCCATGCCGTATCCATTTCATTAACGGTCTTTTGTAAGATGTTCTTGATTTGTTTATTGGAAGTCTCTGCTTGGCCACTTGTTTGAGGGTGATATGGGGTGGCTATCCGATGGTTGACTCCCAAACTGGCAAGGTATTTCTGAAAAATGTTATCAATGAAATGTGATCCTCCATCACTGATCACAACCCTTGGAGTGCCGAAACGGGGGAAGATAATCTCATGGAACATTCGTCTGGCGCTCTTAGAGTCGGCTGCTCGGCATGGCATGGCTTCAACCCACTTGGACACGTAATCCACTGCCACCAATATGTATTCATAATCTCCAGATCTAGGGAATGGACCCATAAAGTCTATCCCCCATACGTCAAATATTTCCACTTGGAGGTTGTTGGTGAGTGGCATAGCGTCCCTTGCATTGATATTTCCATGCTTCTGGCACCTTGCACATCTCCTGACAAACTCTCGTGCATCCTCATGCATGGTTGGCCAGAAGAACCCACTTTGCCACACCTTAGCATGTGTCCGGAAAGATCCATAATGTCCTCCGTATGGTGATGCATGGCACCGTTCTAAAATCTTGTAGGCTTCGCATGCCGGCACACATCACCATAAGTCCATCAGAGCACACTCGGAATAGGTACGGGTCATCCCATAGGTGGATCCGGCTATCATATGCGAGCTTCTTCCTATTTTCTCCAGGAGGAACATATCCAGAAACAATAAAGTTCACTATGTTGGCGTACCAGGGGTCTGAAGTGGTTACCTTGAGGAGGGTGTCATCTCGTAGGTAGTCATTGATGGGCATTGACTCTCCTTGAGCATGCAGCCGCGATAAGTGGTCAGCCACCAAATTTTCTACTCCTTTCTTGTCCCGAATCTCAAGATCAAATTCTTGGAGTAGAAGTATCCAACGAATAAGCCTTGCTTTTGCATCCTTCTTGGTGAGAAGATATTTGAGGGCAGCATGGTCTGTGTAGACGATGACTTTTGCCCCTACCAAGTAGGATCGAAACTTATCGATGGCGAATACCACTGCCAGAAGTTCCTTTTCCATGGTTGCATAGTTCAGCTGGGCACCTGTCAAAGTTTTACTAGCATAGCAAATAGCATGGTGCATCTTATTCTTGGTTTGCCCCAGGACCGCACCTACGGCAAAGTCACTCGCATCGCACATGATCTCGAATGGGAGAGCCCAATCCGGAGGTTGTATGATGGGTGCTGATATAAGAGCTCTCTTGAGAATGTGGAAGGCAGCATAGCACTCTTCATCAAAGATGAAGGGAGCTTCCTTGGCAAGGAGGTTGGTTAAAGGCCGGGCTATTTGAGAGAAATTTTTGATAAATCGGCGGTAAAACCCAGCGTGCCCAAGGAAGCTGTGAACTCCTTTAACATTTATGGGGGGTGGAAGCTTCTCAATTACTTCCACCTTAGCTCTGTCCACCTCTATCCCACGTTCAGAAATGCGGTGCCCCAAAACAATTCCTTCCCTCACCATGAAGTGACATTTCTCCCAATTTAAGACTAGGTGCTTTTCCTTGCATCTCCCTAAGACCTTATCAAGATTTTCTAAACAGTCGGCAAAGGTCTTTCCATAAACGGATAAGTCATCCATGAAAACCTCCATGATTTCCTCAATCATGTCGGAGAAGATGGACATCATGCACCGCTGGAAGGATGCGGGGGCATTACATAGCCCAAAGGACATTCGTCTATAAGCGAATGTTCCATAGGGGCAAGTAAATGTCGTTTTACTCTGGTCGTCTGGATGGATAGGAATTTGGTGATACCCAGAGTAACCATCAAGGAAACAGAAGAAGGAATGCTTTGCGAGTCGCTCTAACATTTCATCAATGAAGGGCAGAGGGAAGTGATCTTTCTTGGTGGCTTTATTGAGTCTACGGCAATCAATGCACATACGCCACCCAGTGAGGGTACGCTGAGGGATCAGCTCATTCTTATCATTGCGTACCACCGTCATCCCCCCTTTCTTCGGAACGACTTGAACGGGGCTAACCCATTCACTATTAGGCACAGGGTAGATAATTCCGGCATGGAGAAGTTTTAGCACTTCTTTCTTTACCACCTCTCTCATCGCATTATTGAGTCGCCGTTGAGGCTCTCTTGATGCTGTTGATCCAGGATCGATTGGGATGCGATGAGTGCAGAGGGTCGGACTTATGCCTTGCAAGTCCTGGAGGGAATATCCTAGGACCGTTCGATGTTTCTCCAGAACAGAAATAAGTGATGTTGTTTCAATGTCCGTGAGCTTATCACTTATAATGACCGGGGTGTCTCGATTTCCATGGAGGAAGGCATATTTTAAACCAGAAGGAAGAGGTTTAAGCTCGATTGGGGACGATTGAGGTTTTTCGGATGTGTCGAGCTTAACAGGGGGTTGAGTTTCCTCAACCTCCGAGAAATGGGTTTCTTCTTCCTCAAAGCTTGGTTGAGCCATGTCAGTTAGTGCAATAGACATGGCTTCCTCCAATGGATCGGGCTCGATCTCAGGTTCCACTTGAGTGTTAAGAGATCGAGAAAAAGAGGTCGGGACATACTGTCGGCCGACCTTGAGTTCTACTAGATCTCCTACTGGTAGATTCTTTAAGATCTTCTCAATCGGCCTTCCTATGATGATTTGTTTCTCTAGATCTTTTGGAAGGTCGAAGATATGGAAATCGAGATAGAGCTTCGGCTTGTCTATCTTGATTGGCACCACACGAAGGATACCTAGGCAATCTAGGATGTCTTGTGATTGGAGTTTCAGACGCTTTTGTGATGAAGATAGACAAAGCTGGGAAAGCTGGGATCGAACTAATGATTGTGAGATGATATTGATCCCTAAGCTTGGGTCATACCCAATGTCGCCTTTTATGCCCATTACTTCACAGTACATCCTTCTAATTTTTGTGGGCATTTTAACGACTTCGGGTGAGGCCTCTGCCTCATCTAACCATTCTCGACTCATGACAGCAGAAAGGTTTCCAATGAGCTGCTCTCGAGAGTGCTGGTCAATGTAGTCGTTGGCTTGGACCTTAGTATTTGTGTGCCTTTCAACCACGGGAAGTTTCGAGCTGTCCCCGTACTCCAGGAATAGCTCATCATGGAAATCGTAGGGGAAGGCACAACGAGAGTCATGTAGGTCCAGATCATATGCTGGAGTTGGTTCAGGGAGAGTTTCGGAGAGATGTGCTACGATTGGTGTGGATTCTTGTGATGTTTTCACATCTTCCGACGCGGATGTCTCTTCTATGGCCTCCTCCGGAATTTCTTCCGGGAAATCATCATAGATCCCGGTGTAAGGGGAGTTTTCTAGAATTTTGTCTAGAATGGCCCTTCCCTCACTAGGTGTCAAATGACTAAAAGATCCTCCTGAGGATGAATCTAGAAATTCGGCTGATTCGATTTTGAGGCCTCTTCTAAAATGTATTAGAAGGACGGGTTCGAAGATCCCAAGATCAGGTCCTGTGGCCATAAGATAAGTAAATCGAGCCCAAGCGGCCCCTAGTGATTCTCCTTCCCTTTGTTTGAAGGTAAGGATCTCGATTCGAAGGTCCGCGACCCGAGATTCAGGGAAGAAGGTTAAGCAGAATTTATCTCGTAGTGTCTCCCAACTTCCCTTCACTCTCCCACGATAGCGATCACACCATATCTTTGCTCGACCCGTCAAAGAGAAGGGAAACACCTTCCATTTCAGAGTTTGTTGGGCCATCCCCGTAATCACGAGACATGAGCAGATTTGCTCAAATTCACGTAAGTGAACATAAGGATTTTTCCCTTCAGCTCCAGAAAATGGATTCTTTCTGATCTTGGCTATGAATTTTGTGTGTATTCCGTAGCCAGAGCTTTTTATGGGGTGAGATGATGATGGTGGCTCCAGATCTTCAGCTTTTGGAGCTGAGAACTGATATAAGGTAGGAGTGGAATTCATAATGGTAGGTGGATGATATGTGGACGAACTAGGTTCGGGATAAGAACAGCTACCGTTCCCCGGCAACGGCGCCAGAAAGCTTGTTGGTAATTCTTATGACCTACAGATAAATCCGCAAGCGTACGGATACCGATGTAGCTTTCACCCGGGAGTATTCCAGAGTATCGATTTCCACGGGGAACGTGAAGTGTACTAATCCTGAATTAGTTCGTCCGAAGGGATAAATGTGGATTTGGACGACGACGAAGAGAAGAGGTCTGTAGGACTTAGGGGTAGGCGGTACCACTCCCCTTCTCATCCCTTTCTGTGAGTGGTGGTGTCTCAGGCGCCCGAAGTTAACTATTGTGAGTAAGTCAGTGTTGCTTGATCAGAGGAATAACCATTGTTGCTACACAAGTACCCTTTCTACCTCGTCCTATTTACCTCTTCTCTTCGTCGTCGTACAAATCCACATTTATCCCTTCGGACGAACTAATTCAGGATTAGTACACTTCACGTTCCCCGTGGAAATCGATACTCTGGAATACTCCCTGGTGAAAGCTACATCGGTATCCGTACGCTTGCGGATTTATCTGTAGGTCATAAGAATTACCAACAACCATAATTCGAGTGTTACTTTTCCTGGTAGCCTCCTATGGTCTTCTTGTCCATCAAATGGACATAAAGACAACTTTCCTCAATGGAGAGTTAGAGTAAGAGGTCTATATGGATCAGTCAGACGGGTTTGTAGCAAAAGGTCAAGAGGGAATGGTGTGTAAGTTGTTGAAGTCTCTGTATGGCCTCAAGCAAGCTCCGTAGCAGTGGCATGAAAAGTTCGATAGAACTTTAACCTCTGCAGGTTTCGTTGCAAACGAAGCTGATAAGTGTGTACTATCGCTTCAGTGGGGGCGAAGGAGTGATTCTGTGCCTGTATGTGGACGACATACTAATATTCGGGACAAACCTTAGTGTTATTAAGGAAGTCAAAGAATTTTTGTCTGAAAGATTTGAGATGAAAGATCTAGAGGAAGCTGATGTTATCCTAAATATAAAGCTGGTAAAAGATGAAATGGTGGGGTGACTCTGTCACAGACTCACTATGTGAAGAAGATGTTAAGTCGCTTTGGTTAGAGCGATCTTAAATCTGTCTCAACACCTTATAATGCCAGCGTAATCTTGAAAAAGAATAAAAGGATAATGAGAGATCAGCTGAGATATTCTCAGATCATTGGTTCATTGATGTATCTAGCTAGCGCCACAAGACCCGACATTGCTTTTGCTATAAGCAAACTGAGTCGGTTTGTGTCAAATCCTGGTGAGGATCACTAGAAAGCTCTTAAAAGAGTAATGCACTATTTAGTAGGAACAATGGACTATGGAATATAGTGATTCAAATTGGATTTCTGATGCTGATGAGATTAAAGCCACGAGTGGATATGTGTTTACACTCGGAGGTGGCGCTGTTTCCTGGAAGTCTTGCAAGCAGACCATTTTAACAAGGTCAACAATGGAAGCAGAACTCACAGCAGTAGACACCGCCACTGTAGAAGCTGACTGGCTTCGTGAACTCCTAATGGACCTACCGGTGGTTGAAAAACCAGTACCGGCAATCCTAATGAACTGTGACAATGAAACTGTGATTATCAAGGTGAACAGTTTAAAGGACAACATGAAGTCATTCAGGCATGTAAAGAGGCAGTTGAAGTCTATCAGGAAGATGAAAAACTCCAGAGTTATAGCCCTAGATTATATTCAAATGGCTAAGAACCTGGCAGATCAATTTACAAAGGGTCTTTCACAAAATGTGATAGACAATGCATCCTTGGAATTGGGCCTGAGACCCACGAGTGTTATTCCATAGTGGTAACCTGTCCTGTGTGATCGGAGATCCCGTGAAGCAGGATGGTGAAACAAGCTATGGTCTAACTGAGAGAAGAGAACTTTTGTATAAGGTTTATTTCAGGAGAAGGTGCATTTTTCTTCTAAATCTTTTGACGTAGAATATTTATTTGACTTACAATATTTAGTTGCGAATATTTTTTATTTTACATAAAATATTTATTTGACGTAGAATATTTTATTTGACTTGAATTTTTTTATTTGACTTACAATATTTAGTTGCGAATATTTATTTATTTAACGTAGAATGTTTGTTTGACTTGAATTTTTTATTTAACTTACAATATTTAGTTGCGAATATTTATTTATTTGACGTAGAAAATTTATTTGACGTAGAATATTTATTTTGAAGATGACGATCCACGAAGAAGATAATAATGAATTCTTAGCAGTTCAATTTGGTTTGGGTGGAAACACTAAGGCGCAACCTAGCATGGAAGAAATGCTTGGTATTTCTGGTGGCGACAATTTGGACCAAGCGCAACCTAATGTGGGTCAACGTAGTAACGATGAGCCCTCGTCTAGTTAGGTGCTAATATTTCTCATAAAGATTGTATACATTATCTTAATGTTGTGACTAATATAGATCATCTAATTATTGTAGCCATCTAGGCGACAACTGGCGCTAAGAAAGGTACTGGAAAAAGAAGTACGACTAGGGGGCTGAAGGAAGTGAAATTGCACCTCACCAGAGTGGAGGATGATGGCGAGCCAAGTGAGCCCAAAGAAATTTCCTGGACATTTGTCTCTCAATGTGCGGTTATTGTTCGTGAACGTGTTCCCATTAGCATCAGGAAATGGAGTTCTACAGATCCAAGAGAACCGTATGTTCTGCCTAATATGGAGAAAGATATGCTCTGGTCTGATGTAAAAAATTTTTTGGATTTCCTTCAGATCATGAAGAGAAATTGAAGGATTGGACACTGAAAAAGATGGCAAATCTATTTCAAGATTACAAGACAAAATTGTGGAAGAATTATCTCAAGAAAGAAGAAATTCCGGATTTTGACAATCACCCTAGCATAAGACGTCATCATTAGGATGCGTTTGTGGAGTACAAATAGTCTACAGAAGGATCAGAGATATCCGCAAGGAACACAGGCAATGCCGAAAAAAGAAGTACACCCATCGAATGGGTTCAGGCGGTTATAAAGGCAGTGTCGACAAATGGGACAGGATGGAAGAAGATCTGTATACTAGAGGCATTCGTCCAGCGACGCATGAATGGCCCCTACGATCAAAGCATTGGTATTATGGTCATGGAGGCACCCTGAGTCCAGTAGACGGATCATTGATTTTTGGCGACGACTTGCTAGAGCTAGCTCACCGCCTCCTTGAAATCATAAAGAAAGCTGAGGCTGGAGAATTCATTCTTGACAGAGACAGAGATGAGCTAACCTTTGCCTTAGGAAACTAGGAACATCCTAGAAGAACGCGTGGAGTAGGAACTTCTGTTTCTTGGAAGTATGCTTTCAAGGAGGACAACTTCTCCTCTAGGAGACGTAAGCGAAAGAAAACCGAACAAGAGAACAAGATGAGGGAGCTAGAGGAAATTGTAGCGTATATAGGAAATGCAGGTAGAGATGGATCAACGAATGAAGCTAGCACTTATTCAGATGACACAAGCTAGAGGGACAGAAAATCCTAATGCTTTGGTTACCCCTCCACAACAATGGAGCAGTCACGCTTCCATTGAGCTTCCCACAGCTCAATCAGAACCGGCTCGTTACCCTATGGATGAAGTAACTCAGCGCACCGCTTGCGAGCTTCATGCAACATTGAGGAACATATCAGTGGTGGTACGTCTAACAATGACTTAGAGTTAGTATGTACTATATTTATTTATTTGACGTAGAATATTAATTTATTTGATGTAGAATATTTATTTATTTGACTTACAATATTTAGTTGTGAATATTTATTTATTTGACACACTATATTTTATCATATATATTATTGTTTTATTAACTTTCTTCCCCTTCAATATATTAGGTCGCATACGGTATGGCTAAACCATTTGAAGAAGGACAAACAATCCACTCTAAGAACATTTCATAGGGTAAATTCCCTCAATGCCATAGAACTTGTGATTTATGTCTTCAATGCCATTCTGTCACCTTTTCTATCCATGGGCTGTTAACTAAGGCAAGTCATATTTACCCCTGGCCCCACATGTCATTGCCTCTCTTCTTCTTTTCCTTTTTCTCCTTCCTCTATCCTTCTCCATTACTAGCACCGCAGGCTCCAATCCTCCACACTTGAACGCAGCCTTCGATCCTCCACACTGGCCACTTATGCACGGCACAGCTCCGCCTGCTCGTGGCTGCGGCGGCGTGGCCCCACCCGCGTGGCTGCTAGCTCGTGGCCATGCCTGCTTTGCCCGCCTGCTGGCGCCCGCGGCTACCTTCTTGCACCCGCGCAATGCGACTCCTGCTCATGCCCGCGGTGGCGTGACCCCGCCCGTGCCGCGCCTGCTGGCGGCGCCGACGCAACCCTGCCCACGCGCCTGCTTGCTGACGGCTGCCTTCTAGCGCCCGCGGTGGCACGACCCCGACCGCACGGCCGCCTGCTCGTGGCCCCGCCCTCTGCCGTCGCCCTCCTCTGCCGGCAATGGGACCTCGCCCTGACCTTCCCATGATTGCTTGGGCGGCCCGCCGGAGCTCAGCAGGATAAATCCACTGGCATCACACGGAAGCTGCCTCGCAGAGGGGCAGGAGCCATCGCTCACAGTCACAGGCACCACTGCATGACCGCACTAAAGGACCTAGATCTCGATTTCGTGGACCTTGCCTCTCGTACCATGGAGCTTGTGCCTGCTTGCGCAGATGGGATTCACATGGAGCTGGTGGACATTTTTTAATTATCAAATGGGGAAAAAAAGAAGAGAGGTAATGACATGTGGGAGCAGGGGTAAATATGACTTTTCATACCTTAGTTAACAGCCCATGGATGGAAAATGTCACGAAATAGCACTGAGGCATAAATCAGAACTTCTATGGCACTAAGGGAAGTTTTGAAATTTTTGTGGCACTGAGGGAAATAGCCTAAATTTTTGTGGCACTGAGGGAATTTACCCGATTCCATATGGCTACGCACCAGTTGAGGTTGAACAAGTTGTTTCGGACTACAACAGCTTGCAGCTTGACATCCCCAGAGGTGATGGGGAAACACTACTTGGAGAGTGTTGTCACGACATCATTTTATGGAGCAAGTATGACATCATCATACCTGGTATGCAAGCAACAACCTCGACAGCTGATGATCCGCCGGCTGATGTTCCGCCGGCTCATGATCCTTGGTCTCCGCCAGCTCATGATCCACCGGCTGAAGAAGATTGGTCTCCCCCGGCTAAGCAAATGAGGCCTTCGCCCAAAAAGAAGACTGCACCAAGAACTTGTCCAGTACAGAAGAAGCGCCCAACTAAGTAAAAGAAAGTGCCAGCAAAGAAGAAATTAGCTTACGAGCCGACGCTAGAGGAACTTAGTGAGGAGGTCGCTGCAGAAGTACATGCATATTTTCACAAGAAGAAAGAGCCTGAGAAGGAGATTGAAGTTGACCCGGTTAAGGCGGCAACTTTTTTAAATAATTTGAGCAGGTCAGAATAGAAAAAAGCTGCAATATCTGACTACGACCGCTCATTATTAAAATCTTATTAGAAAAGGAAGAAAGTTAAGCAGGATGAACGGTTGGCAAAGTCCAAACCTTCTACTATGGAGCAGCCAGGCAAAAAATCTAAGCCGACACCGCCTAAGTCCAAAACGATTCCTCAGCTTGGCCAACAACCTCAGCGGGGATTGTCTAAGTTGCCAGATGAATACGAATTGAACGTGCAACGATTAATGAGAGAGACCGGTATGACTAGAGGGCAAGTCACTGGGCAAAAATCCCCGCCCCGAGCTCAAGTTACTAAGTGGGCTTTTGAGCTTGACAAGTCTTTCATCAAGCCAGATAAAGTTAAGAAACTTCAAACAAAGATGTATTTATTCCATGAATGGTACATGTTTCAAACGGCAAAAGGACGAAGGATGTTCGGGGCTCACGTAAAGGACGAAGATTTTTTCAATGGTGAAATGACAGTTTGGTTGGAGTTCGAAGATATCTACGAACTGTGCCATCAAGGAGCCATGGAATTGTGTTTGATTCAAGCTTAGGTTTTGTAAGTGATTTGTTCTAATAATTTCTTTATTGTCATGTAAACAAAATCTATAACTGACGGGTCTTTTTTTGGCTTATCATGCAGAATGGAGATTCAAAGATGTCGGAGGGAGTGCGTTTTTGACGTTGGTTTCATGGAACCGTCGAAGATAAATAGAGACATGATTCTGTCAGATCCAGAGGGGACATATCAGAACTTATTCAAGTTTGTGGATAAACAGAATTATATGGACTCCATATAGTTGCCATACAACTACGGGCGAGTGCCAACACAATGTAGTCTATTTTGTTTTCTTCATTTCTCATTATACTATGACACTTATATGTATCCCTGTAGTTTCCACTGGATTCTGATAGTACTGAATCTTGATAGAGGTGTGGTTAACGTCTTTGATTTGTTACGGAAACCACAAGAAGAGTATCAAGAAAACATTGACATGTTTAAAAGGTCGTGTATATATACTTTTCACCAATTCAAATTTACTTTAGAAGTACATTATTGACTTATTTGAACGCAAATTTGAGACTAACAACATGATTATATAATCGCAGGATGTGGAACGACATTCGTGAAGCGCACCCAGGATTTGAATATGAAAAACTTATATGGCATACTGAATTCCTGGTACGCATGCAATTGGTACATATACGTCTTTGCTAATCAAGTAAAACAATTATCTTTAACTTTGTTTTCGCCAATAGTGTGCACAACATGGGCCAGGCAATAATTTATGCAAATACTATGTTTGCGAGTACATGCACAGCTGGATTAAGAAAACATTTACTAACCATGATATTATGTACGCAATAATTATTTACACATTTCTAATTCAAGTGCACCATTATTATATTTTAATTTTAATTATTTGCAAATTGTAGATGATGTCCATCTCGGATAAAAGTCTCGAGCAGCATAAGATCTGCGCAATTACAGAACAACTCATGGGATTTATTTGGGACGAGATCATCAATGTCAACGGAGAATTCCATTATCCAGATTCATGGGATCATCCGGACAACTCAAGTTATCGTTCCTCTTCCGCTCGTCCTAGTTCCTCAGCTCGTCCAAGTTTCTCTGTCGCTCCTAGTCGTAGATCGTAATGCATGGATCTCAAGTTGTACTATAAACTTAACTCTTTAGGCACTAAGATGTAATGTATATGTCTTTTTTATTCTTATATATACGAGCCTGGCTTATACGAATACTAGTGCAGTACGACATCCGTATTAGAACAAATACGTAGGCAAAATACGTATACAAACAAATTTATATATGCTAGCTGAAAAAAGAAAAAAAATAAATCGTGATAATTAGCACCGGTTGGTGACACAAACGGGTGCTAAAGGGGCTTGCGCAGGCGCCGTGTGCGTGACCCCTTTAGCACCGGTTTGTGGCTAGACCTGGTGCTAAAGGGGTACCCCTTTAGCACCGAAAGTTCTGCACCGGTTGGGAAACCACCAGTTTCCCAACCAGTGCAGATATGCATTTCTTCAGTAGTGTACAAATCTCATTCAGTATTTTATTGATGCCTGGATCTGCGAAAACCTGAAAATAGTTACTATAATATTAGCAGATCATGTTCCGGCTGCTGGCAGGAAGCTGTTGATTAGTACTGGGGTAAGGGACAAAACGGGTACATGATTCGCGATCAGGCAATGGAGTATTGGTCTTGCTGTCCTCCGCTGGTTCCCGATTTTCTATACCTTGCCAGCCACATGTACACTCTCAACTGGTTTACTTATAAACTTCCCCAGAGTATGGCGTGCGCGGTATTTTAAATGTTAGTGATTAAGCTTACGTATGGTCACTATTATAAAAAAATGTTCCATCTGTTTCCTTGTTTAAAAACAAGGCTTGTCCATTATACATTTGTAATGATAATTTAAAAAGTTGGCTCCGTCTAATCATCTGTAGACAGATTAAGACATCAAAATCTATTAAATTTTAAAGCAATAAATTACTTTCAGCCTTACACCAGGCACTGAACCAAGCTTGAGCACTTGCAAGTTGCAACAGGGTCCTGCTTCTTTAATTTGGGCCCAAGTCTGAGTATATTTGTTCACTTATTACAGCCACCATTGCATTGTCCTCGTCGATAGAGCATGTTTGGTTTGCTGAACTGGGTAGAGCATAATTACAAACGATGCTGCAAACGTAATAGTGGGTTAAGGATAGTTACAATGCATGAACCGGTTCTATTTGACTCATGATATAACATGCGAAGGAAAAGAAACGGAGATTATTTCTATATTCTTTTATGTGAGATTAGTCATAGAAAAAGCTACAGAAAAGGGATATAGGATGACCAGTTCCCTCGGACTCTTATTTGCTGCTTGGGAAAAGATTCCATATAGTCTTATTCCGTATATTACTTCCTTCTTTCTGCTATAATTTTCTTTTTTGTATTAGGCCGACATGAACAGATTCATGCAGTGTAAACCTTTTGCCTAGAGACCACAACAGAGCTCAAACTAATGTTAGATTCGTGTGGAATAACGAAAATTTCCTCTCTTTTTTCTTACAAATAAATGTGGGAAGAGTTATTTTTCAAACAGCCTCCACTCATGTTCTTACAAGAAGCCTATTAGAGAATGAAGTAGCTCGTGTTCGGGGTTTTATCTCTCCTAAACAGAGGTTCACTTCGACTTTACTACTTTCCAGCCAATGCACTCTACTCAAATTGAGCTTTTCAATTACTGCTAAGTAATGGGTTAGAACAGTTTGTTAGTTTAGCAACCATCCTGGAGCTTAATCATTGATATTTAAGATATTATGCACGCTGTAGCTGTACTCTCGCAAGTTTTTGCTTGGGCACACTGGACGTGCATGTGTGTGCCTTTTGCTGGCCAGGTAGAGAAATCAGGAGCAAGCTCTGACAGCTAGGACAATACTCATGGCTGTTTAGATGTTTCGCGAAATTTTTTTCGAGTATGTTCCCTCACATGCATGACATATTAAATGTAGTCGAAAAAAATAACCCATTATATTGATGGAGTGTACTTCGCGAGACGAATCTAATGAGCCTAGTTAGGTCGTGATTAGACAATAAATTGCTACAGTAAACATGTGCTAATGACGGATTAATTAGACTCATTAGGTTCGTCTTGCGATTTACTGACAGAATCTGTAATTAGTTTTGTAATTAGTCTACATTTAATACTTCAATGTGTGTCCGACATACTCGAAAAAAATTTCGCGTTTCATCTAAACAGGGCCCATACTCATCAGTTCTAACTAATCGAGTACCCTTTGTCCGTTTGTCCAGCCCTACTCATCAGATTATCTCCAGCAGCTAGCCGGAACATGATATGGACCTTTGTACTATAGTATATTCAGGATTGGGCAGATATACAGATGATAAAATACTGTCCGGGACTGTAGGCACTTCGTTCATCTGTTCCTTTGTTATAACTTGCAAGGCCAACTCCAAAAGTTTTGGGAACCAGGAGATTTCTGATAGCAAGCAACTAGCAGTAAAAACTACCATCTACCATCAACAATCTTTCACAACTCACAGGAAAGAATAGCCTCTGTGAATCGAGTATTCAAACTATTACAGCTTACAAGAAAAAATCACTGCGAATTACGGAATCTCAAGGGGCTGGAATTGTGTTGCTCTTATGATTTAGCCACGATGCCGTTCACAATGGTATGCCATTGACGAGCGCGAGGGTGTTGCTCGTGTACTGCTTCACGCTTACCACGCCGGCGGTGAGGCCGGTGACCTCCTTCCCTGCTGGCGAGGCTGTCGCGCCGGCTTCCTCCAACCCCCTCAGCACACATGCAGATTGAGCCATTGACCGGAGAGAAAATGCCAAAATGGTTCGTACTTTTTGTGGCGTTTCCTCACAATTTCCACCACCACAACCACAACCACAACCCATACTATGATACCATACGACTTTACAAGTTGATACCACAATTCACTTAACAAAGCTACTGATGATTTATCGACGATGCCCTTCACAATGGTATGCCATTGACGAGCGCTAGGGCGTTGCTCGTGTACTGCTTCACGCTTACGACGCCGGCGGTGACCTCCTTCCCTGCCGGCGAGGCTGTCGCGCCGGCTTCCTCCAACCCGTCAGTGCACGTGCCTTCGTCCGTCATCGCCGCGCTGAGCCACGTCTTGGCGTTGGACACCTCCCACCTGGCCTCCCTGCTGCTCCTGCCGCCGCTGCCCGACGCGGCGGCCGTCGGGGCCGCGTCCAGCCGGTCCAGCTCGGCCGACGACTGCCTCACCAGGTTGGCCGCGGCCGAGGTTGTGCTCGTGCAATCCCGCAGCGCGGCGGCCTCGCTAGGCCGCCCGCCGCCACTCCCCACGGCCGGCTCAGAGCCGTGGCGGTGGAGGATGCCCTTGACGCGGGTGGAGAGGGCGCGGAGGCGTGCCGCCGCCACATCGGCCGCGGCGCGCGCAAGCCTGGCGTGGCTGGTCTGGAACTCGGAGGCGTAGGGAAGGAGGGAGTCGTAGCAGAGGGTCTGGTACTGCGTGGTGGCGCAGCGGGCACGGAGGAAGGATGACCCCGTCGACGACCGGCTCTCGGCGGCCTCTTGGCGTTGGCGCGGGCGCCGCTGCGTCAGTGGTGGCCGCTTGTGTTGTCACGGCTGCGACGGTGAGCAGGAGGACGAGGTGGTGGGTGGAGAGAGCACGAGGATGAGGTGCCATCGGTTCAGTCTTTTGGCAACTCGTGTCAGAGGGAGGCTCGGAGTTGACGGCTTTCTACGTGAAAATGAGGCGGCTTTATTTGGATTTAAATAGGGGCTCATAGCCGACTGGCTGCTGCTGGACGCAATCACACAAGTTGTAGCAACGTAGAGGTCAGTCGGTAGCAGCCAGCACTGTATCGCGCTGCCTTGATGGAGATGGTACCATCATGCGCGTACGGGTCTAAGTCCTTCAAATTTTACGGAAGAAGAATAGAAGTGGAAAAAAGAGTACAGTAAAAATGATCATAGATTCCAGATTGTTAAGGTGGACAAGCCTGTTTGCCTTGTAACTTTGTGTGCTAAATCAAAATTTGGCAACCACCCTAAGATCATTTCCAAGAGAATTGGTAAAATTAGATTGTTAAAACTTGTTTAAGTTATAATAAAGAATATGTAAGTAATGGTTTTGTGCCCTCTCCAACAGATTTGGTAAAATCCAACACTTATATTTCCTTCAGGGACTAATTAGTGACCTGAATCTTTCCCTATGAGCCATTCTGCAAAATTATCCCATCTTCTCTCTCAGCTCTCTTCTTCCCCGCTGCCCCTCTCTGCTCTCCCAGCCCCGTTGCTCCTCCACCAGCTTCCACTCAAATTGGTGGCAGCCCCTGCTCCTCCAGCACAAATCGATGATCCCCACAGCCCTGAATCAACGCCATGGGGCTCCTTTGCCTTGCACGGTTGGCGCCTTAGCAGTGGCGCTCCTCTGCTCAAGTACGCGGCGGCCTTGCTCCTCGACGAGCGCCACTTCGGGGACCAGGTAGCAACCCGCGATCTTCGTGGCTGGCAGGGGCGGGATGACAGAGGCAGGCGAGGTCTGAGCTGCGCAACGGGGAGGGTGGTGAGCAACGAGATGCAAGCGGCCCGTCTAGGGCTCGACTACATGCGGAGGTAGGTGCGTTGGCTGCACGACGGGACGGGCGGCCCATGGCCAGGCTGGGCGCAAGTCACATGGCCTCAAGATGGATGTGTTGATTGACAAGGATAAAATCAGATGTAAGAATTGTAAAGAAACTGATTCTTTTCACAATCAAAATCGGACAGAAGTAACCGATTTCAAGAAACAGAGAAACAACTAGATTAGCCGATTCTGATATTCAACCAGCTGAAAACCGATTGAAGCAAAGCAATACTAGACAACTGTAAAAGCGATCTAATAAAGCTAAACAGAGCAACACTTAGAATAGATTTAATTAGCTATCAGACAAACTTCAATATTAAGCCTTTACAGGAGCTGATTACAACGTATTCTTGTGGGATATAGGTACCCAGGGGCCGCTCACCGACCAGGATGTCAGTCAGCCAGGGCCCACGTCAGACAAGAATGTGGGCCGATCCATGGCCCGACCCACAGGTAGCCCCGAACTTGGCGCACAAGATTACAAAGACTTGGCCCGCAAGACAAACCGACTTGTAACCCTAGGTTGTCCCCCTATATAAGGCGGCCTAGGTCAAACCCGATAGACATAAACATATCTCTCTCTTCTCGACCATGCCACATATGTTCATCTTCTTCATTGTAACCACGCACCAACTCGCCATTGCTCATTGAGCTTAGCCGAGCAGATAACAAAGACACCACTGAACACAGGACGTAGGGTTTGTGCCTCCAGGCCGCCTGAACCTGTATAAACCTTGCGTCTCCTGTGTTACCTCGGGCTCCCTAGCTCCGCGATCCCCTTTGCCTACAAATTTACCACTTGGGTATCAACTAGTGGATTGCCGGTCCTAGAGTCCGACAGTTGGTGTGCCAGGTAGGGGAGATCGCGGAGCATCTACAGCTAGCTCGATGGCAGTTTTTTGATCGCGCATCTCCTTCGTCAAGCACGCATCATGCTGTCGTCGATCCGGCGCCGTCCACCCGACTCCACGGCAGTCAACTCGCCGACTCTAAGCTGGATAACTTGTGACAAAAGCCAATTTTAAACAAGTAAAACCTTGTAAAAACCTAACAGATGTCGATAAATGTCGAATAAATCTAAACAAAACAACACCGATGCGTCAGGTTCTAAAGCCTAGATATTACTCACTAGAAGCGGAACTTACGAGCAGGCCTTGGAGATCGAGATCGCCTGGACTTGCCTAGAAGAACTCGTGAAAGAGAAAAAGCTTTGGCGAAGTCACCAACTTATATGAATATTGCGAGTAGTAAAAGCATATAAGAAAGATTTGTTTGTTTGTTGTGAGTATCCTTTTCTCATGACTCCAGGGCTTATATTTATACCCATAAATTACAATTCCTAACCGGTTACAGTGTAGACATAACATGACAGAAATGAAAGAAACTTCCTAAACCAGAAACTCAAAATAGAGTCGAACTCGACTACCAAAAGATATAATGAACGACCCATCACGGCCTAGCTTAAGCCCATCAAGCAATCGACGCGACAATCCGATTCTGGAGCTCCGTCGTATCATCCGATTTGATCTTCACCGCATTATCCGATTCGAGTCTTACCGCACCATCTGATTCTGATTCAGAGCACCTTCTTCTTTTCACGTCGGCTCTGACATGTGTCAAAAAATGGTGTCAACACATGCCCCCAGTTTCAGGATAAGATACACATATTGTCCCGAAATTCTCACTCCCTTTTGATCCATTGCCTTTCAAAACAAACCTTGGTCTTTCATAGCGGCCACGCGAAATTCTACTCCTACCCTCAAGGGAAAGACTATAAATATACCTCGTCTTCCTTCCGCCGGTTGCCATTCCCAGTGCTCCTCTCTCTCATGTTGGCGGTTTCTTAACGTCACTACTAATTCCTCAGTAGTGTCGCAAGGAATACCGTATGGTAATCTAACATTTGCGAATGAATCCGCAAGCGCACGGATATACCATTGTAGCACTTCACCCATGAGTATTCCCAAGGGTATCGTATTTCCAAAAGGAAGACGGGATGGTTGAAGAATACTATTGCGAATCATGAATATAGCAAAGCATGGATAGAGTCACACTCAGGAGGGGAAACAAGATAGATATATATGATGGTAGTGTGACACATACAAGGGATCAACTCAAGGTCATCCAGGCTAGGGAGAAGGACTAAGAGTTAGCATCTTGGTTCTTATGTACTTCCTATATATGGCACAGGTCAATCTAGAACTACGGGTCCACACAATTTTACAAACTAAGTCTATGCACCCTAGAAGGGAGAGATAACCTCACACGTTGCTTACGCACAACTAGGTTATTACTCATTTCAGAACTCCTACAACGAACCCGAACGTGGGGGATTTCAGAGGGTCCAACAGGCTGTCACGACCTGCGGCCTACCCCGGCCAAACCGTGGGAAACGCTCATAATCTCTCGATGATTCCTACCCAAGCACCATGCTTGCATTGTTCACAACACATTGACCACCTCGAGGTATTGAGCTATTGATCAATGAGGCTATAAGGATAGCTGGAGAACCTAAACCAAGGCATAGCTCATGAAAAGCATATAAAGCATGAAACCATATTCTAAATGAACTAGAGCAAAGTCTAACATGCATGAGGGCACTCAATTCTATACTATCAATGCTAGGATATAGGACTTCACAAGCATATAAGCCAAGCATCATAAGAGAGCAAGAACTTGAGCACAGATCAACCATGTCATGACAAGGAAAAACCATATAAGAACGAAATGTATAATCAAAGTAGAATAAAGTCTTCCTAGAACTAAGAGATACAAGAGCCATACCCTTACTCCAAGAGACTTGGAACCTGAATAGAGCTACTCTAGCCTAACTCGACTAAGTCTAGAGCCTAAAGAAGAGAGTGATTGCCCAAGAGTTGTGTGTCTCATTTGGAGACCCCTTCCTCTTATTTATAGGCTCCAAGCAGCAGCATCTCGAGCGTATATTCCCTGGAGCACCTCAGTACCAACTTTGGGAGAGCACCAGGAGCTGACACGTGGAAGCATCAGATGAGAGAATGCAGAGGTGGTTCGGCCGATTCTGTGGTTCGGCCGACCCCTCTCTGGCCTCCCTTGGATTGTGCTTCTTCAGGGTGGGTGACAGGTGGGTCCCAAGTGTTGTTTGCATGTGCACACACTGAGTTGAGGTGGTTTGGTCCCTGGTGGGCCCCTCAATCCATGTGATGCACATGTGGCGGCGTCTGATTCGTCGAGAGATTGTCACTTGGTTCCTTGAGGTGGATTCTCCTTCAATTTACTTTATTTTCTGTAGCAAATCACCTAAAACCAAATATTCTCTAGGACATGTGGAACTACATTATTCAAAGGTAAATATGCGTGTTAGCATTGCAAATCCTTCACTTTAGTAGAGAATGTTGGCGGTTATCTTGGTACTTAACAGCCGCCAACAACTCCCCCAAGCTAGCCTCTTGCTCGTTCCGAGCAAGCACTTGGACTTAGGTTTATGACTAATCAGGAGTTGCTACGATGTTGTATTCTTAACTTATACCTCCTTTACAATAAAGTATTCTACCAAGGATTAAATAAGTCGGCGTTGATCTTAAGTTCGTTTGACTGTGGGGCATGTGGCTTCACCTGCCTTGGACGGTTGAGAGGTGGAATAGTTATATATAACACCATTCACTCATTTATGATCAACAATCAATCCGAAGGGTTTTGCAAATTTTTGAAAAGAAAAACTAGTTCCTCAGACGATTCTCTCGGATCGCTCAAATGTGTATGATTCATCACCAAGACTTTAGGATGACTTTCTTTCTCGACCTACTCCTAATAGGCTTTTATGTGGATCTGTAGGTAGGGAAATGAAAGCATACCTGTTTCTCATATGTTGCTAAGTCAAAGACCAGATCCTTTGGAGAAGTAAGTCATACACTTTGATTAAGAATATGCAAGTGTGTGGATGGTGGATGGATATGGATGGGTATATGTGGAACTCCTTTGTGAATGATCCTTCTCTCTCCTTGTTCCTTTTCTTTTAGAGACTTGGGCTATCTCTTTATTTATTCCCTCCTTTTTTTGACATGCTTATTTAAGGCATGTGGCGTACCTTCTTTGGGTATGCATCTTTCTCTTCTCTCTCTCTCTTTTTTTTGATAGCCCAAGACTCTTCTTTCAAGTATTTTTGGAGATAGAGGTCATGAAACATTGAGGAGCTTTCTATGATGGTGGAATGAATGGATGGAGTGCATCACTTCGGATCGAAGTTTTGCATATATGAGGGATGTGTGTACGTGATTCTTGATCATAGGAGTATGACAAACTTCTTGCTAAGGGTCACAACAATTTGACAAAGCTCAATGAGATAACATATAGCATATGTGGAGGCTATGTAACATAGGATCAACATATGGCCTTGTATAGGAATTTCATCATCATTGAGGAACTTAGCGGTTTTAAGTTTTGAAAAGAAAAACTCCGGATATCAAGTTTCACATAAACAAGGTCTTAGTGCTCTATTCTACCATATCTCACCTAACAACAACCTAAGCATGGATCATGCTATTGCTACCCACAAGTTTCAAGCTAAGGTTTGATCAAACAAGCCAACAAACTTAAGACTTAGATAGGATACTAAGTTGTACAAGGGCATACGGAAAGAATAAACAGAGCAACTATTCATCATCTTAGCCATGAAGGATAAAAATTCTAACCGCGCATAGGAAAGCAGTAAATATTTTTGGTCTTTTTAAGTTTTCTTTCATGGGATGTTGGTAATGATCAAGATACAAGTTACCTTGGGCGATCTCCCCCAAGCTAGAATCAAGCTACATCAGACTGTGGAGGAGAACTCCATAATCCTTTGTGCACTATCATCCGCTCGTCTTGGTGTCGTACGGGTTAGCCTTCTCTGCATGGTTAAGTCATTGAGATATCGTCTGGTCAGATCATGTTCCAAGTCACGACCCGTCCAGCGATTCATTCATGACATCAAGCAAGTAAGGAGTAACAAAGTTCCTTATTTCTTTTTCTCAAGAGAAGACTCAAAGAGAGAATTTTGCGAGCTAAACTTTGGTTAGAAGGAATGCTTATGAGGGCAATCTTTCGACTACTCCCGACTCCTAGAGAGCCTGGGAGATGAGCGATGTGAGGAGTAGTGACTAAAAGTTACTTAGCGTTGTGAGACTCAGGAGTGATGAGATTAGTCGAATGTGAATTCGGCTACACAAAATGAGTCTCACAGCTGCTCCCACCACGGTACGAACATTCTTGCACTCATGTGAGGTCATGCAAGCGGAGTCGTACCAGTTTCCAAAGCGAGGCTCAGCTAAACACTATCTTTGAAGACTCTTGATTTACCCAGATCATATTATTGAAAGCGGGGCAGACAAGGTAAAAACCCACAGGTAGGTCCCTTCGCTCAGATCTAGGGTTAGGGTTCTTCCGAATTTTATTTTGGTTCTGAATCAAAACCTTTCCTTTTCTTTCGATCCGAGATCGAAAAATCCTTTCTTCCCCTACTACAATCTACATCCTAGACCTGGCTCTGATACCATTGATAGACTCTAAGGATCGACTAGGTGCAGATCATGTGGGTATTCATATGAACTTGATGATGATCTACCTTATGTGATGCTCTGTTCCGACCATCGCGTCGGAGTTGATGTCGTGGATGCCGACGCAGGGGGGACGGGGCAGTAGCCGGTGGAGCTTCCCGCACGGCAGCACCTCCCTCTCGATCGGGCTAGGGTTAGAGCAGTGTGGTTTGGCAGCAGCGGTGAATCTCGTGTCGTGTGCCATAGTTCCCACCTCCTCTATATAGGGCTGCACAATGGGGGCCCACCAGCGTTCTATTGGGCTGGGCGTCCCCGATCAGGACGCGAGTCAAAGGTCTGGAGATCAACCTAACAAAGATTCTTCTCTTAACCTCAGCCATTGAAGTTCATATCCATCATAGATGATGGCTAGAAATTTTTCTTTTTCTCCAATTAACGTGGGAATTTTTTGAGAGTCTGTGATTAGTAAATTCAGCACACGTATAACATTCAGTTCATAAAGAATACCTGGACACAGCTGTTCCATTATAGTGGCTTCCACTGGTTGCTGCGGCAGACACAACAGTAGTACCATGTTCATATCGTTGATGCTGTTGCCTCTCCCATCTTCATGCGGGCCTTCTTTGTTCCTGTGGAAATTACAGGTGCATAATCCAAAAGAAATAGCTTCAGGGATACCTAATAAGGATAAGAGGAGAAAAAACATATATTTTGTATTACCTCTGAATTGCTAGCGATCTGACATGAAAGCAGAATAAAAAAAATCAGATGGACACGGTGGCGTATTGACTATTGAGGCCAAGGCAATCCCGATTTAGCTCTTGACTCTCTGGTGCTCCTCGTGCTTTATGGCTACGGTGGATAAAAAGAGGAGGCGTGCGGCTAGCCTGTTAACAACAGCTTTTGCGTCGGTAAATCTGACCCTCAACATTGTGCTAAATCTGCATAAGGGGTGTATAGATCAACTCATGGTGGAACGTCAACGCAACGACGCTAGCAGAAATAAAAGCTCCGGCAGGATGAACGTACACTCGTGCACACGGATGAGGCTGGAGCTTAGTGCCTGTTTGGGAGGGCTGCGGCTTCTCTGAAAACGGCTGCGGCTGCGGCTGTGGCTGTGAAGCGGCTTTACTGGTGAAGCTGAAGCCATTCTGAAAAACGTTTGGCAAAACGGCTTCACCCTGTTTTTTTGAATGGATTGAAGAAGTGATATGTCCAATATGCCCTTAGGTACTTGGCTTGTTTGTTGAGCTGAATGTGTTTATATCTGCAGTCAGTTTGCAATTTTACTTGTTATAAAATAAATTAAAAATAGAAATATTGGTTAACTAATAATCATGGTCTTGTTATATTAGTGGAGTACAAAAGTCAATCCTCACATAAACCATACAACCAAGGGCACATGCTCATGATCATCTAGAAAGAAAGATTGCTCCTGCAAGGTCATCACGGAATCTATCCATGGCTCGATCATCAGATTCTGGAGTTGATGTATCTCCTGCATTTTGTCTTCTTGCATATCTGGCCGGTATAGTGGGCACATAATCAGGATCTCGATCACATTTGAGAAAATGTTTATCTTGTGCATTGTTCTCACGAATGAAATTGTGAAGGCACATGGTTGCGGCAACAATCATCTTTTGCTTATCTAGTGGGAAACTCGGCATCTTGAAAATTATTTTCCACCTGTTTTTGTACACACCAAAAGCACGCTCTACCGAATTACGAATACTTGAATGCAAATGGTTAAAGTGCTCTTGCTCACCACTTGGAGCAGGACCCCTCTTCCAATCTGGGACATGATACCTTGTACCTTTGTATGGTGCCAAGTATCCAGGCCTATTTGGATATCCAGCATCAACAGTGTAATATTTTCCTAAAATGACATGACAAATTATATGAGGTAATATTTTCATACAAGATAAACGTGAGCAAAAGCAAGGACATTTGAACATACCTGCAGGGGGGTGCGGAAACTTGTCATGATCATGCCTTAGTGCATGAAACAACACATTAGTGTCATGCATAGATCCAGGTTGCCCAATAGATGCATATGTGAACCTCAAGTCAAAATCAACAACTGCAAGAACATTTTGTGTCGCTTTGCCACTCCGGCCAATGTATCTAACAAAGTCATGCTGAGGAGGTACTGCCGAAATGTGAGTGCCATCCAGTGCTCCAATGCAATCTTTAAAATGTGGCATCATCCTACGATCATTAGTAATCCGTGGGTGTGTATTATGGAAATTAGGATCAATTGGCCTTATATAGTCCTCACACATAGCCACCACACAATTCAAAACCTCATTGAATTTTCTACTAATTGTCTCCCCAGAATGGTACAAAGCACCATTTATTGCATTCATTGACAGACCATGACCACATATAAGAAGAAACATACCAAGTGATTCTATAGAATGGATGCGCATAGATGATTGGAGACCATAGTTACTCACTAGCAAATCATGCAGCTGGTAAAATAGATGTGAATCCATTCTGAACAACTTATGGCAACGTGAACTGTTAACTCTTTCCATAACCCAACCATATCCACTCTGAGCTGGGATTATAGCATCAATTTTGTCATAATAGGTCATGAAATAGTTAGAGGAAACAGAAGCAGCAACAAATAGATTATTCTGATGATTCCTGATCACTTGCATAGATTTTATAGTCCAATCATCATCATCACTCTCATTAGAAGAACAACCAGATCTGTGCATGAGGTAAACAACACTCATTAAAATGTAGCATACCACACATGTTTCTGAAGCATACAGAAAATGGTACCATTATTACACGCAAATGAAGCAAGAACTAAACAATAAAGAAACAAATAGTTCTATTTTGGGAGGCACATCATGTTATACTCATGCTTTCTTGTCAACCAGTCAAATCTCTCCTGGGGAGTGTCCAAAGTGAGAAACATCTCTCTTTCAGGCTTTTTGGTAAAAACCAGAGAGGCTATGAAATGCTCATTGGTCCCTGGAACAGCACCACATTCTTTGACCAAAGCCATCACATCTTGTATGGTGCAACCAGATTTTTCCTCCCCCCTTCTTGCAATAGACTCACAAGATGCATTTGTTCTCTCATTCATCTCCACAATCTTGCCCATTTGTTCCTGAAACCAATGTCCTGCACTTGTCTTAGGTTTCTTTCCTTTGTTGTTAGCAGCCCCTTTACCTCTCTTCCCTCTCCCACTTGTAGGTGTCACCTCTTCTGCCTCACTATCCTCCTCTTCATTGATGGCTTCATCTTCATCATCAACATGAATGGGAGATTGTGGTTCGGTTGGTTGGGAAGGTGCTACACCACTTGAAGCACACCAATGATCATCACCAGTGTTACGCAAGTCTTCAAACATAATTTCCAACTCATCCTCATTTTGTAAGCCCCTGTACTTGAATCTGGTGCAACCCTTTATTTTCTATAATGCAACAAATAATTTTTTCAGTCACATAACAAAGCATGAAACTCTAAAAAAAACAAATAATTATCAGTCACACACCTGTGCTGTCAACTTCCACCAAGCATCAGTCATCACAATATTTTTTCCAGTTTCATCCCATCCTAAACCAGTCTCCTTGTTGAGTTCTTTCCAAATAGTATAATCAGATTTCAATTTATCCCATCTATTCTTGAACTGTTTTCTAGTGTACTCAAGCCCACATCTCTCCTTAAACCTTTTTATCACATTTATGTAACCAGTCTTGTTCAAATGAGTGGTTGCACGATGTCCTTTTTGCACTTCATCAGCAAAAATCTCACACACTATTCTATTATTTTCATCACACCAATCGGCCTCTCTGTTGCCAACAACATCAATACCATAAGTACAAAACATCACGTGTACTGATCAATCCATCCAAGCAAATTACGCATCATGTAGCATACAACATGCTAATACTATCCATTTATGCAGCACATTGATAGGAAGAGAAGTGTTCTTACACAGGATCGGCGTCGACGCTTGCAGGGACAGGCCGGGCAGCAGGAACCCGCGCCGGCGGCCTACGTGCACGACCACCGTGCCCCCCTCGTCGGCGAGAAGGGCCTCCTTGAACTGGCGCTTCCACCCTTGGTTGTCTTGGCTCAGATGGTTGCATCCCGGTCGATGTCGAAGCCGGCGCCGCAGCCAACATGTTAGCTAGCCAATCCGGCCCCAATGCCGCGGCGCTGCTCCACCAATCCAGCGAGCTCCCGGCTGCAGCCATGGCCGCCAAGCCAGGAATCAAGCCCGCGGCCGTAGCGGAGGCCAGACCGCCGGGGTACGCAGCAAGGAACGCGCTTAGGCCGGCCGCGGGACCTCCGAGCATATCCGTGCCCATGCCGGTGCCCTGCAGGCCGCCCAGGGCATCAGCCGCACCATGCCTGGCCGCGACGCTGCCGCCCGGCAGCAGGGCGCCGTTCGGCCCAGATGCAGAGCCCCCGTCGCGCCCGACGCCTCCTTCCACCTCGCTCTCGACGGATCCGCCGATTTCACTCCCCGGAGTGGCCTCCCGACGGGCGGACGCCGCCGGCCGCCGGAGGAGATTCGACATCTGGGCGCCGCCGCTTGCTGTGGAGAAGGGGCGAGATTTTTGGGGTGTGTTGACGAGAGGACGACGCGAGCGGTTGGAAGCGAAGGGGTACGCCTGGGGCGGTGGCAGTGCTGTGTAATTTCGGCGAAAACCAGGGATTACGGGCTGTGAAGCCGGACAAAGCCACGAAACGTGGCTTCGGCAGCCCAGTGAAAGCCGAAAGGGGCTTCAAGTCTGGCTTCTTGGGTGAAGCCGCACCAAAAAAACGCCGTTTGGGAGGGCTTCAGGCTAAGCAGGAGCTGAAGCTGCTCAAAAAGCCCTCCCAAACACACCCTTAGGTTGCTAGCATGTCGATGAAGTGCAGAATTTTGCAGTTGGCGACGAGAGGTGGTGGTTCCGTCTATTGCCGATGTCGCCGTGCTGCAGTCTCCAGGGAAACGCTGCATGGATAGTCGATGTCGTCGAGGTCTCCAGGATAAGCGGCGACAGAATATAATCCAGTTTTGGTATTTGGGCTCGCTTGGTTGGTTACCAATTCCTACCCTTCCAAAATTTTGGCGTGCCCATGATATTAGGCTGTTGCTTGGTTGGTTGCCCTCCATTGGCACGAACCCCGAAAAGTAGGGATTAACAAGCTTTAGGTGCTAATATCTGCTCAACGATGCATCAAATTTAAAATCTCTTTGCATATTAATAATCCTTGTAATTAAACCTACAAAACAAGATCTCGGTTGGCTATATTTAGAAATTAAAAAAGAAAACAACATAAGGGACCCACATGTCATACTTACATAGCTTACTACATTTGGCAATAATTGGTAAGGTTGCAATCCAAACACTACTTCGACAAAAATTTGGCATTGTCCGTGATTTGGCTATGACCAATTTTTGGCAGGGCAAACTTGGGCGCAAACCAAACATGCCCACAACATCGGATTGGCTCAACCTTTTTTTCTCCTTTTCTTTGGTTGAGTCGAGATGGGTCTCTCATGGCATTAGTTAACAGCATGGTGGGTAATTTGAGAAAAGATTTTTCTCTTAATCTCAGCCATTGAAGTTCATATCCATCATAGATAGATAGCCAAAATTTTTTCTTTTTCTCCGTTTAACGTGGGAATTTTTTGAGAGTCTGTGATTAGTATAGGTATAGATTCATTTGTATCCAATTATATGATTGTCGAACAAAGGGTTCAAATGTTTCCACGGATGGGAACCGGTTCTACTTAGAGATAAGGTAAGCTCTCCAGTGTCTGAGTCACTGGTTGCTATCTTGACTGACTTCTGCTGAATAAAGTTATAAAGTGCAATCGTTAGCATACAAAAGAGAACAAAGTGCACTGGCTTTACAATCCTAGTCACCTAACCTAAAGTGTCAAGAAGACAAGAATATCTTATCTTAAGTTCTTAACACACCAGTCATATGCGAAACGTAACACAGATTGGGCAGAGTTTTCAAGTTTTAGTTTTGGGAGATGGCTGCCGCCGGCTCGGTTGGCGCAACGATGGAGCGGTTCATCGTCGGAGCTCAGAAGTCAACCAACCAGCTCAAGGCAGTGCTGGCCAAGCTACTCCCCGCTGCTGGAGGCGCTCGCGCTGGAGCAGGATCCTCTGCCGGCGCCGTGGACGCCCTCCTGTCAGACATCACCGATTCACTTTCTCAGGTGCTCACTTCTCTGCGGCTCGGCGCGTTGAACACTCAGCGACCGCCGGGGCAGAGTTCTATTGTCGTCGTCGGCGGCGGCGGCAGCGGCGGGAGATCAGCGCCAAGGAGATGTGGTCAACGGGCCAGGTACCTGCCTTACAACACCTTAAATGTGCTCAAAAGTCAAGATCCAGCATCAACTTTTAACTAATTCGGATCATGTTTTGGTAATGTGCCCGTTGTTTAATTTTGATGGTATAAAGTTTATCACATATAGCAACCATAAGCGAGCTGTTTTGTTCATATTTTCTGAATCTGTTTTGGTGTTCTTGAGCCTTGACCTCGTCATGCTCCAGGACGGATGGAGAGTGCCGATTGATTGTACTACAAAATGAAGTTCAAGATTCCTATACATGGAGGAAGTACGGGCAGAAGGAAATTCTTGGCGCTAGATTTCCAAGGTACATCGTTGTTTCTCATGCCAAATTCAAATAAAGGCTTTAGGGGGCCGGTGCCGAAAAGATTAGATAGGTGAATTCTCTGCTGAAATTCATAATACGAATCCATGAACTAGAGGGATTAGAAAGGCTTTAGAGACTATCAATTTTCTAACTCATATACGTTTTTACTTTTAGTATGAAGAGAAACTTCAGAGGGATTAGAATATTAGATAGGCACTACATGACTGGTTGCCGTACATAGGAAAAACGTTTCGTGTTACCTGCTGAAGCGGCTGTTTGTATTCATTTTCTTTTTTCTAGAAAAAGAAAATGTTTCTGGCCTCTGTGACTTGTGTATTCACGGATAATACTAATAACAAAGATCCTATCATACTGAGAAAGCCTTACCTGTTGAAAGTGATGCGTTACCAACCAAAGAGACGTGGTAGCAGTAGCACCAAACAACTGTCTTTCTGAAACCGTGTGGCGTGGCTCTTGCAGGAGTTACTTCAAATGTGGCCGCAAACCCAGCTGCCTTGCGAAGAAGCACGTCCAGCAATCGGATGCTGATCCATCCAAGCTCGAGATCACCTACCTCAACGGGCACACCTGCGACGACGACTCGCCGCCACCGTCGTCATCCCCACACATTGTGCCAGACCCCAGGATCATCAGCTCCGGCACCCAGAGGAACACCGCTGGGCTTGTACCGGTCGCCACCGCCGTTCTGTCATCTCAGCCTTGCATTGGCCAACCGCCGTCGCCGCCGCTGCGCTCTGTGCCGGACATGATGACCACCGGTGTTGCTCTGCCAGCTTCTGCCGTCGTTCCAGCAGCGTCGAGTACACAGTATGATCCTGTCCCTGATGACACGGCCTCAACACCGTCGATTGGGGAAGAGGAGGCAGAACTGCTGCTGTTCATACCTTCGCCGGCGTGCTCACAGTCGGAGCTGCTGCACACGGAGCTCGCCAAGGTTGAACCGCTCGGTCCACCTGTGTGGATGGAACACGATGATGTGGCACACGACGATGCGTGTGTCGCTATTTCGGACTTTATGGTGGTGCCCGAGGTGTAGCATTTGTGTATAAAACTATAAAAGGATTGTAACCTGTCACTGTACTGTACTGTTATGAATATATATGGCGTGACCCATGGGCCACTTTTTTCTATAGCTCTTTCAACTTTTAGGAACACACTCTTGTTGACGCAAAAATCAGGCGGAGACAGATGCGCGAACACACGAGCAAAGGCGTGGCTTTGAAAATCGGGGCGTGCCAGTCAATCTGACCTGTTGATTGACAAGGATAAAATCAGACGTTAAGAAACAGCTGAGGAGCCGATTCTCTCGTTAGCACAGTCGGATGTTGAAGAACCGATTCCGATATACGATGAAACAACACAGAGAGTCGATTCTGATAGACCAAACAGCAAGTAGCCGATTGATAGCTAAGCAATAAAAGACAACCGTGAAGCGATCCGATATGGCTTAGTAAAGCAACACTTAGAATAATATTAATTAGCTATCAGATAAATCTCAAGATTACGCTTTCGACAAAGCCGATTAGATAAAATTCTAAGCTGGATAGATGGTGGTAAAAGCAAAAACAGCAAGAAAAGACTTGTAGATCTAGCAAGTACCGATAACTGTCGAATAAATCTAAACGGAGCAACAGCGATGCGCCCGATGCTAAAGCTTAGATATTACTCAGTAGAAGCGGATCTCACGAGCAAGCCTTGGAGATCTGGATCGCCTCGACTAGCCCAGGAGAACTCGTTGAAAGGGAAAAAGCTTGGCGAAGTCGCCGACTTGTAAGTAAATTGCGAGTAGTAAATGCAAGGTAGTAAAGGTTTTTGTATTGATGTGTACCTCAACTTTTCACGACCCCTAGGGTTTATATTTATTCACTGGAATTACAGACTCCGAATTGATCACGACTTCAAACAAACTTGACGCGAATGAAAGAAACTATTTAACCTAAGACTCTAGACGATCTGGCCCATCTGCGGCCCAATTTAGCCCAAAGCTCACGACGCCTTCAATTGGTCCTCCGAGTCCGATTCTGAATCCTTGAATCCGTCTCCGATCTCATCTCGAACCGATTTTAACTCGAACTATACCTTTTGACTCTGACTCGATTCTCATTATATCTCTTCAGGCGCCGGCTCTAACACGTGTCAAAAAACGTCATCAACACATGCCCCCCAGTTTCGGGATAAGATGTCCATATTGTCCCGAAATTCTCGGACCCTTTCGCTTTGTTACCGTTTCGCACGAAACCCTGATTCTCACTTGACTACGCGAAATTCCACTTTTACCCCCTTAGGGCAAGACTATAAATAAAAGGCCTCTCACAATCTCCGTCTTCACCCACCAAAGACCCACCGCTTGTATCCTCCATCGCAGTCTTCTTGAACGAGCTCTCCCCGGCAAACTTTTCCGATGGCGTACATCTGGTGACCTCCAAATCTTTCTTTGCGCAGGCTAAAAATGGCTTCCAGTTCATCTGCCCCCCAGGTAAGAGAAATCACCAACTTCACATCCTTAATTATTCGCTCATAGATTTGAATTTCTCAGACTTTTCTCCCCTTTTTATTTTAGGCGAACCAGATTGATATCATCATTCCTTCAAAGGTTTCTTCAGGATTTTTCTTCTTATGGCCCATAGGAAACAAAGATCCTCTTGACTTCATCAACTTAGAAACGCATCGCATTCCTTTCAAATCTTTATCGGAAAATTCTCCTGATTGGCAAAACCCATTTAGATCTTGGCCCACCTTAGTCCTTGGTTGGAAGAACTGGTACATGAGAATGAACAGCAGTAAACGCCTTGCTTGGGATTCTCAGAACATCGAACAATGCATTCCTCTTTCTTTAGCAAACATGAAACGGAATGATCCTCTTGTTGACGGCCATTATAACCTCGTAGTGACCGCTAACATTTCGGTAAAATGAGGATGATCATACCATACTCCATGCATAAAACTATTTTTATTGACAAATTCCACAAGTTTTGGATGAGTTGTGCTTGAAGGATGAACCAGGAGAAACAAGGGCCAAACCTGGCACAGGGCCAGGCCGGCCGGCCTAGCCCAGGCCGACCGGCCTCCCTTGGCCAGGTCTGGCCACGCCACTGATCCACAAGCCATGCCAAGTGCCCAGGATGATCAAGCACCGTGCAAACAATGTCGGTTTGATCCAAGGATCCGGAAGGCCTAGAGGTGAAAGCACATGGATTGAAGGGCCCACATCATAGGATTCTCGGACAAGCTTCAACTAAACGCAACTGTTACCGACCTTGGGAAAGTATCAAGACCGTTCATGCAGAGGACGGTGCCAAGTGGCACCAGGGCCAGGCCGGCCGGCCTAGCCCAGGCCGACCGGCCTCCCTCTGTGGCCGCCACGTCTCCTCCTTCGCGTGAAGCCTAAGCAGATCCTTGGCGTGCTAATGACGCTGACATCCACCCCCTGGAGGCTATAAAAGGCAGCTCATTCACCTTGGGAAGACACACCACATATCTCAAGTCTTTACTTGAAGGGAGCTCTAGTATCTTTTTCATTTCTTAGATTAGGATTAGAGTTGGGAGTAGAGTCGAGTCGAGCTTAGCTCGGATCTTCGGAGTCTTCGGAGTTCTGGTAAAACTCTTGTATCCTTTCCTTCTTTTGAAGAGTTTATTTATATAATTACTTTCTTATTTCAGAGCTTAAGTTATCTTTTATATTTCCCTCTTGCTCTTCTTTTAGAGTAAAGATCTTGCTCTCTTTAGAGCAAAGTCCTATCCCCTTTAGTTTTAGTGTAGAGTTTAGTTTAGCTCTACCGGGCTTTATCTCGCGGGTTTCCTCGCCTTGACCGGGCCGTAAGACGCCTTAGGGAAGACGGGGATTTCTCTTGACAGGCCTCAAGAGAAATCTTAATCATCGAGTGCAAACGTGGTGTCTGGCTTGTTGATTAACTAGGAAGTGTGTTGCACCCCACGGGACTGCAGTGGTAGGCGGCAGGTGGTGACAGCCCTGTCCGTCCTTCGTATTCCACCACGTTCGGGTGTACTCATAACAGTAGTGCTGAGCCCGGAGAACCCCCTCTCTCATCCCGTTCTGAGGTTCTCCCGTTCTAGCCGTCGAAGCGAGCTCTGTTCCCGGTATCTAAGCTAGGGTCTAGGCTAAGGCTAGAGTGCCTTTTGCTCTGAGTTAGAAAGAGTCTAGGTCCGGTCTCTCCCAACATCTTTCCTTTTCTTTAGAAATAGGTGCTCCGTGTGTCGCTGGTCTTTCAAACCTTCTATCCGGTCATTAACTTGACCATTATCCACCCAAACCTAGAGTTTGTGCCCCTGGGTTTGTGGCTTGATATTTCTGGCAAGATATATCATTTCATTCTTCAATACACTTTAACCATCTGCTTCCCTGCGGAAATATAAAACGATACCCTGGGGTTACACCCAAGGTGAAGTTCTACAATGAGATATATTCTGTGCGCTTGCAGAATTAATTTTGCATACAACGACATATATCTACGCGCTCTTGAGCGTTGCTAAAACGTGACGCTAAGGAGTGCCAACAAGCATTTCTGGCGCCGTTGCCAGGGAAGCAATTGGCTAAAGTTATTGTTGAATCATTTGATTATCTTTACAGATTTACCAAACCACTAACCTTAGTGACCTCACCACTGCAACATTCGTCTATCTTTGATGTGTTTTGCAGGGTAGTGCATGACTGGTTTCAACCTACCATCAAACTTTGATCCAAATCCAGAACGCATTGGAAGAGTAGTGCGAAAGAGAATCGTACCTCCTCAGATTTCACTCAGCTCAAGCAATATACTCGAGTCGTCATCCGACTCCGAGTCCGAATCAGATTCGTCGTTTTCTTCAGCCCCAGAGTCTCCAGAGATTATGGCTCAAGCTAAGAAGATGCTCCGTGAGTTCTCAGCCCCGTCAAGCAGCAACTTCCCGGGACTGTCTAACGCACAGGAAGGTGCATTTGAGCTGAGGACTGGCCTGGTAAACATGGTTCAGGCCAGCCCTTTCTGCGGAAAGGCGATTGAGGATGCGAACGCTCACCTTCGGAATTTTCTGGAGGTGTGCAGTACTATCAATCCCAATGGCACACCGATCAACAACATCCGCCTTCAACTCTTCCCATTCTCCTTGCTTGGGAAAGCAAAGGAGTGGTTTTACGCTAACAAGGCATCATTCGAAGGATGCTGGCAGACGTGCGCAAGCGCATTTCTAGCCAAGTACTTTCCGGTGGGCAAGACCAATGCCCTCCGAGGAAAAATCACTAGCTTTCAGCAGCTAGACGGAGAGACAATTCCCGAAGCTTGGGAGCGTCTGCAAGAGTATATTGCAGCCTGCCCCCACCATGGTGTGGAAGATTGGCTGATTACCCAGAACTTCTTCCACAGCCTGAGCCGACGATCGCAAGAGATGTTGGATGCAGCCGCGGGAGGAGCTTTCCTCTCGTTGGATGTAGACGCAGCGAAGGCGCTAATCGAGAAGATATCCACTCACCAGAGCTGGATAGGAGAAAGACAAGCTCCCCGCAAGGGAGTACATCAAATTGACTCCGTTGATATGCTGGCCGCTAAGATGGACCTTCTCTTGAAGAAGATGGAATCTCCTGGCAAGGAGATGAATCAGATCATGGAGGAGAGAATTACATGTGAAACGTGTGGAGAAGCAGGACACTCGGGCGACACTTGCCCGATGACACAAGAAGAAGCTTATTTCATTGGAAACAGCAATAATTCAGGCTTCCGTCCTCAACAAGGTTGGAATTCCAAGCCCAATCTTCCCTTCGGCCAACAGCAAGGTAATGGCTCTAACAACGGTTTTCAACCGTCGCTAAAGGACATCTGGTATGGCCAAAAGCAAATTAACGATAGCATTAGCAAGAAATTTCTTGCTAATGATAAAGTTATGGAGTCGATGGCCTCCCAGATAGAAGCTTTTAATTCTGTCGTTAAGAACCAGCTGAGCTTCAATAAAATGATTGAAACTCAAGTGGCTCAGCTGGCTGCATCCTGTCCTAACCCAAATGCGGGAAAGTTACCCGTGCAACCGGAGGTTCCTTTCAAGGAAAATGTTAGTGCGGTGACCACGCGGACTGGCAAGTCCACGCGGGATCCACACAATCCACAAGATGCAGGTACCCGACAGAAGGAAGCTAGCCAAGCCGAGGCGGCCGCCGAAGAGGAAGACGACGAGGAAACCACCCCTGTCTCAAAGGAGGGGAACGAGGCACCACAAGCCTCAAGCTACAGCCGAGATCCCACTTTCCTCCCGTTCCCAGAATGGAGGAGAAGACCCGTGGCCGACGAACAATTTGACAAGTTCGTCGAGGTAATCAAGAAGGTATACATGAACATACCATTACTTGATGCTTTGCAGGTCCCGACATATGCCAAGTACATCAAGGATATACTTAGCAACAAGCGGACTTTACCCACAAGGGAGATGGTACAGCTGACCGAGGAATGTAGCTCTGCTATACTCGGGCACCACCTTAAGAAGAAAGATCCTGGCTGCCCCACAATATCATGCTCAATTGGAGGCCATGACTTCGACAACGCCCTATGTGACTTGGGGGCGAGCGTCAGCGTAATGCCCAAGGTAGTCTTTGACCACCTTAAACATATATCGCTTGTCTCTACACCCATGTGTTTGCAGCTAGCGGATCAATCGATCCGCTACCCCCATGGAGTCGCAGAAAATGTTCCGGTCAAGATCAGGGATTTCTTCATCCCTGTGGATTTCATCGTCCTAGATATGGAAGCCGGAGCAACGAACTCTCTCATCCTTGGGAGACCGTTCTTAAGTACAGCGAATGCAAACATTGACGTGGGACGTGGGACCATTCAACTGAGGATTAACGGAGGGACCGAGAGTTTCTCTTTTCGTCCTAAGGAGATCCCCCATCAAGTCAATATGGTCGAAGAAGTCATGCCCCAAAAGTCCAAGATGCCGAGCGTAGAAACGCTCATGAAGATGGTGGAAGCCTTCGCCGTCAAAGAAAAGAAGAGGCATGATCGCTATCATGCACGGCGAAGGATATCGAGAACCAAAGCGCTGGAGGAGCAAGCAAAGCGCGATAAGGAGGTTGAATCCAAGTCCCGTCCCGTCCGAAAGGAATGGCGGGTAAAAGCAGTCCCGAACAAGGATTCGGAGAGTTCCGCTCAGGACGAAAAACTCGAGCCCTCGCCATAAGGTATATGGTACGTATCCTTGCATTGCATATAGAATAGTTTTTCGTTTCTTTCATTTCAATTCTTTTCATTCAGCACAACATGTTTAAATTTTCGAAGCTTGCATTCATATTTCATTTGTGCATTAGGTAGCATATAAAAAAAACAAAAAAAAATTTCGGCCAAATTTCAGGCCGGCCGGCCCCACCTAGGCCGGCCGACCCCACTTGTCATTTCCAAAGGCCAGATCACAGCAAGCAAGGAACAAGAACATGTGGGAGGACACGACACGAGAGGATGGAGAAAATTGGACACAACCCCAGGCCGAACGGCCCCAGGCAGGCCGGCCGGCCTCATGCCACCGTTGCTGTCCCATCCTCACCTACCGAAGCACCATGCACAGGACCGTGAGCACCGACGCACAGGATGGGCACGACCGGCGCCATGTGCAGGCCGAACGGCCTGCCACAGGCCTGCCGGCCACCCCCTGCTGCGCCTCTATAAAAGCCGGTGCCCAGCTCAGAAGGAAGACGCCCCAAGCACAGGTATGCGTGCATCCTGAGCGTTTCCCTTCTCCCTCGCTTGAATTTCGAAAATCTCTAAGTAAGGTTAGAGTTTAAACCACAAGAAAGTTCTGCTAAAATCCATTCTTGAATTCTTGTGAGAACAAACCCCTGCCGGTTGAACGAGAATGTTTGTGGTGGTTCTTACCCCACAAGAACGACTGACCGAGTTGTGGTGATTAATCTCCCACAAGAACGCCTAACCTCTGACTATCTAACCTCTGATTTCCTTCGGGTATTGTGAGACTAACCTTTTGCAGGAATCATGTGGACTAAGGCACGTCAGACGGCACGTGGAGTCGTGACCAAGCTCACCTCTTCGAGCTCTTGTCGCTCTCAGGGATCATCTACTTCCCGGGACACTATGTCTGTCGACTCAACTCGACAAGACACAGAGTCCCAGGAGGAGGAGGTGCCTAGGAACAGCCTCCGCATCCGGATCATGACTCGGGTCGAGCACATCATTGCTCGGACCGAAGAAGAGAGAACGGTGCTGGACCAGCTCCAGAGCCGCTACTACACACACGCCAAGTACTTCGACCCCATGCTGCTGATCAAGACCGGTCTCGGAGGAGACATGGAACGGGCGTTCAACAATGCCGGATGGCAAAACTTCTACCCCGTCACGGAAACAGGTTCACACTTTCTTACTATGGAGTTTTTGATGGGTTTGAAAATCGAAGTTCGTCCCAACGAGACAAACAGTTGCTTTCGGTTTTTCAATGAGGATTTTATCTTGACCCCGAAGCAACTCAGTGAGGCTCTTGGTTTCAACAAGAGATGCATCATTGATGCCAACCTGTTGGTGACTAACCACCGGTACAACTGTGCCGCATGGTGGGATAGCATCACAGGCGAGCCATCCTCGGGGAAAAATAGCATCACTGCCATCCAAAACCCCACTCTTCGTTTCCTGGCGAAGTGGATCGCTATGGTGGTCCACCCACACGCTGATTTGCGTCTTTGCCTCTTGCCTGATTTAGAGTGCCTTTATGCCATGGTCAAGAAAATTCGTTTCTCACCGGTCATGAGCATGCTTGATAACTGGCAGAGGTTAGTCACTGGCCAAGCCACAATTGACATAACCTCGCTAGTCACTCGCATTGCCACCCATGTTGGTGCTTTGTAGGGCGCTCAAGTCACTTTCCTTCCCGCTACACAAGAGTATCAGTCTTGCATTGGTTTAGACCATTTTATCCAGGGTCACTTGATGCGCGAGGGCCCTGGCCATACTCTTTTCATGTGCTATCCTGGTTTCATCGACGAAGTCGAGCTTCCATGCCCAGCTTTGTCGCTGAGATCAGCGAGAAGTCTAACCATGCAGCTTAGAAGGAGGGAACCCGCTCGCCACAGTGTTGCAGGCCTTACAACACGTGGCAGGCGAGCCAGGCAAGACAGTGAAGCCGGAACTTCTACCGCACCAGAGCCCGAGTACCGCTACCAGCAGCAGCCCGAGTACGACTACTGGCAGCCGACGGAGAACCCCACTGCCAACATGAACTTTGAGGAAGCATTCGACTACCACCAAGGAACGGCAGGATACGGCCCGCAGGTCGGACCATCCGCCTCCGCCAGGTATGACTACGAGAACCCGGTCTCCCGGGGATCGCTGATCTTAATACCAGGTTGGAGACGATGACGCTGCAACAGCAGCAACTCAGAGATGAAGTTGCACACAACACCGATCTCACGCTGCAGAACTGGGGGATGACCACATCCCTCCAGACCGACATTCACGGCTTCTTCGACTACATGCACTACGACCCCAACCAGTTTTACCAGTGAGCTTCATCGAAGCTTGGAGGAGTCTCAGGTATGATCAAAAGCCGTTGCCGTTGCCTTGCCTTACCTTTTGCCCTGCCGTTGCCTTGCCTTGCCTTTGCCTTGCTATGATAAAATAAAATGCATAAAAAAATAAAAAATAAAAACATAATAAATAAAATAAAATCTCCAAAAGATGTCTTTATGTATGGAACTATGGTTGAGAACCTCTGGAATGATGAAAAGTTGCTCTGTTTATGCCCTCTAAGTGCCTCGTGCTTAATCCTTTACTCTTGAGTATTTGAGTTCGTTGGCATTTAAGGATCCGCCATGATAAAACTGTGGGAGCAAGAGCACTTGTTCATTGTTTAAGTTATTGTGAGTTTTGATATGGTTTGTTTCGAGGTATAACTGCATGCTTAGTAAGGAACCTCTCGGAAGTTTTTATAAAATGTTACATGGTGAATCTTCCTCGATGGTTTAAAATGTCCTATCCAGAGCCTAAACAGTTATACATTTGTTGAACTACCATATGCTATCTTGAGTTGCTTTGAGTCTTGTCGAATGGTGAAGTCCGCTTGCAGAAGGCACTTGACATTTACCGGTCTTCCCATCCACCTCAGCCTCAAAGTGTCCGACTAGTCAAAGTCCCGCTCCAGGGTTGACGTCCACCGTCGATGACATACACTCACCTCATCATAAAGCTCACCCCAAAGGTCCTCACTTACTCCATACAAAGCTGAATTCCTCTCTGTTACCAAAGTAAGAGAAGAGATGTATTCGAAAAAAATAGAGACAAATGCTCCATCTGAAAAAAAGAAAGAGAGAGAAGAAGCATCTCAAAAATATGAGAGAGAGAAATAAAATAAGGAGTCCAAAGACCTTTGAGCATCACACCTTCTCCCTCTCCATTTGAAACCCCATGAATTCCAAAGACCGGAATTTGACGAGTGCCATCGCTCGCGAACCACTCTTCGACTCGACAACAGAAGTAACCAAGGTATGCCACTCTTACCCTACCTACAACTCCACTTCAGCCTTAGTGTAGGAAAACATTGGTCAATCCCGACCAAGAGTGAGGATTAAACACCTTGAGTGACTCGAGAGTACCATCGGGGAATGAGTAAACCATCTTTTGAAAAATTCATATCTCCGAGATGGAACCTGAAAAGTTGCAGGAAATACTTTAGAGATGACCGTTCAAGCTCTCAATAGCCCAAAACATGAATCGATGCAGTCCCACGTGGAACCATGGTATGAGTTCTCTTTTACGCCAACTTATTCAAGTGATTCGTTGAGTTTTGGCTTAAGCACAAGGTACTTTAAGTGTATACACATTGAAGCAACTCCTGACCTACCGAACCTAGAGTTTTAGCCTTGCTCGAGGACGAGCAAGAGTCTAAGCTTGGGGGCGTGTTGACAGCCATTATAACCTCGTAGTGACCGTCAACATTTCGGTAAAATGAGGATGATCATACCATAGTCCATGCATAAAACTATTTTTATTGACAAATTCCACAAGTTTTGGATGAGTTGTGCTTGAAGGATGAACCAGGAGAAACAAGGGCCAAACCTGGCACAGGGCCAGGCCGGCCGGCCTCGCCCAGGCCGACCGGCCTCCCCTGGCCAGGTCTGGCCACGCCACTGATCCACAAGCCATGCCAAGTGCCCAGGATGATCAAGCACCGTGCAAACAATATCGGTTTGATCCAAGGATCCGGAAGGCCTAGAGGTGAAAGCACATGGATTGAAGGGCCCACATCCTAGGATTCTCGGACAAGCTTCAACTAAACGCAACTGTTACCGACCTTGGGAAAGCATCAGGACCGTTCATGCAGAGGATGGTGCCAAGTGGCACCAGGGCCATGCCGGCCGGCCTAGCCCAGGCCGACCGGCCTCCCTCTGTGGCTGCCACGTCTCCTCCTTCGCGTGAAGCCTAAGCAGATCCTTGGCGTGCTAATGACGCTGACATCCACCCCCTGGAGGCTATAAAAGGCAGCTCATTCACCTTGGGAAGACACACCACATATCTCAAGTCTTTACTTGAAGGGAGCTCTAGTATCTTTTTCATTTCTTAGATTAGGATTAGAGTTGGGAGTAGAGTCGAGTCGAGCTTAGCTCGGATCTTCGGAGTCTTCGGAGTTCTGGTAAAGCTCTTGTATCCTTTCCTTCTTTTGAAGAGTTTATTTATATAATTACTTTCTTATTTCAGAGCTTAAGTTATCTTTTATATTTCCCTCTTGCTCTTCTTTTAGAGTAAAGATCTTGCTCTCTTTAGAGCAAAGTCCTATCCCCTTTAGTTTTAGTGTAGAGTTTAGTTTAGCTCTACTGGGCTTTATCTCGCGGGTTTGCTCGCCTTGACCGGGCCGTAAGACGCCTTAGGGAAGACGGGGATTTCTCTTGACAGGCCTCAAGAGAAATCTTAATCATCGAGTGCAGACGTGGTGTCTGGCTTGTTGATTAACTAGGAAGTGTGTTGCACCCCACGGGACTGCAGTGGTAGGCGGCAGGTGGTGACAGCCCTGTCCGTCCTTCGTATTCCACCACGTTCGGGTGTACTCATAACAGTAGTGCTGAGCCCGGAGAACCCCCTCTTTCATCCCGTTCTGAGGTTCTCCCGTTCTAGCCGTCGAAGCGAGCTCTGTTCCCGGTATCTAAGCTAGGGTCTAGGCTAAGGCTAGAGTGCCTTTTGCTCTGAGTTAGAAAGAGTCTAGGTCCGGTCTCTCCCAACATCTTTCCTTTTCTTTAGAAATAGGTGCTCCGTGTGTCGCTGGTCTTTCAGACCTTCTATCCGGTCATTAACTTGACCATTATCCACCCAAACCTAGAGTTTGTGCCCCTGGGTTTGTGGCTTGATATTTCTGGCAAGATATATCATTTCATTCTTCAATACACTTTAACCATCTGCTTCCCTGCGGAAATATAAAAACGATACCCTGGGGTTACACCCAAGGTGAAGTGCTACAACGAGATATATTCTGTGCGCTTGTAGAATTAATTTTGCATACAACGACATATATCTACGCGCTCTTGAGCGTTGCTAAAACGTGACGCTAAGGAGTGCCAACACCTCTCCTGATTTTTGCTTCATACTTTTGGTCCGATGCTCTAAACGCCTTTTTATTTGGTCATGGTCCGATGTCTCCATCTCTGGCCGATGTGGTTATGTTAACCGGCCTCGATATCACTTCTCCGATTATTTTGGATAGCCTCCCTAAAGTTACCCATAAGATTCACACATCCAAAATCAAAGGCTAGAAAGAGTACATCGCAACTTTCTCCGAGTCTTCTGAGGCTATAGATGAAAAAGAACACACCGCTTTCCTCATGATGTGGCTAGAGAAATATATTTTCGGTGGAAAGACAATCGGCGCTTCTTCCAAATTCAATCGGTTAGCAGAATATCTGGCAGCGCGGAACCATTTTCCTCTGGGCAAGCTTCTCCTTGGGGCAACATATAATCTCATGCATGAAGTATCTGCCCACTTAAGGAATGATGAACCGATTACTTCTCTTGGAGGACCTTGGTGGTTTCTAAATCTGTGGCTAAATCTTTATATGCAAAACACATTTCAAGCCGATATTTTTGGCAGCCAATTCCCATCAGATTAGATGGATGAAGAAGAAATCGTCTTTCGCCAATGTCTGTCTTTCGGTGAAGATGCTTCATCAATCGGCGGAGACAAAGCCAATCCCGGTCGAACAACGCTATACTTCAAATGCTTCTATCATGGCTTTAACAACGACACCTTGATCTGGTTCCCATACAATGATGCTGATCATCACTTCGAAAAGCCAACTAACTTTCGATTTGATTCAACCACCTCCAATGATTCAGAACCAATCCTCAAAGAAATGATCCTTCCAAATATCCTTCCCACCTTGTATCGCAACACGTTCTCTTACGAATTCTACTATCCTTCTGTGATAGCAAGGCAATTGGGATTTGGTCAAACCGTCCCTAAATTACACTTCACTGACCAATTCAAACCTCAAGAGACAATCGAATCCGATCCAGATTTCGACCGACTGTTAAATCGTATTCCCAATGTAAATATAGCCGATTTCAAAACATGGAAACCGGCTCCAGCAATGTCTCCATCATTCAAGTCATGGTGGAAAGAATGGTCCAAGCACCTCTTCTATAGATCGGCAAATTATAACTGCCGTATCTTCGATCCAGATTTCATCATCGATCCTCAGGTATTAATCTTATTTCTGCCTCTGTTTTGCAATCGGTTATAATCCCGGTCTTTTACCCTGACAGGATGAAGATCTGGTACCTCCGACCAAAAGCAAGAGCGATAAGCCAATTGAATACGCTCCTCCATTAGAGGATCCCTACATTGGTGGTGACACACCATCAATAAAAGACTTTATCAAAGGGAAATCGGCAAAACGTGCAATCGGTCCCACTCTGAAAAGATCTTCGAAGAAACCCAAAATGATAGTGATCGATGATTCAACAGCAGCCGCCATGCCAGCTAAGGTGATCCAAAAGACAATACCAGAGTCCCAACCAGAAACATGTATCAACTTTAATCCTGATTCTCTTCATCTTTACTTGTCTTCACTTAACCTTGGTATATTCCGCAGAGCGAAATTCCCCTCATGTTTCTCGTCGAAACTCCCCCATTTCATCGGCGTCTGCACCCGATTCGATCGGTAACATCAAAACTCAACTTTCATGGTTTATCAAGAAATCTTTTATCTCAACATCATAACCGATTTTTTCCAGAAAAACCGGTGGAGCATCTTCAAGACAAATCGGCTGAAATTCTTGAATCCGTTACATAATCGATTCCAATTCCTTCAATGCGACCTACTCAATTTGACGAAATTAATCTGAAACAGGTCATTCACTTATCCTTTTATTTGATCATTGACTTCCTCCCTTTTCTGATCTAATTAAACTTTTTCTTTCAGGCTCAAGATTCAGTCAATAATAGCTTCTTTGATTTCCCAATCGGAGATCTTTTGGATGAAGATGAAGTACAATCGTCTGATAAAAATCCATCAAGCATAATTACACAACCATCGGAGATCAATGCTTCATCATTCCCAGAAGATATCAAAAACAAGCTATCGGATCTTCTGGTTTTGTTGGAATAGGACACTTCTGAATTGGTTCAAGATGCTGGTCTGATCCGATCGATCTTTCACCAGCTACGACCCCATCTTAACTGTGCAGCTCAAGCCGCCATCACCCCTGCAGCTTACATAGAAGGCTGTCAAATCGAATTCGCTGAAGCTCAATAGAAGATATCCGATCAACAAAATCGGGAATCATTGATCAAGGAATCGGAACAGAAAAGGAATACAATCAATGCTACTAAGGACAGGATCAAATCCCTTGAATCAAGTCGTCCTTCTATAATAGCCAAAATTGATGAGTTGAAAGTTCGCAAAATAGAATTAACGAATGAGCTTCAATCGGTCTGTCAAAAGCTCAAGGAAGAGGAGAAAAAACTGCAGGAGCTTCCGACCACGATCGCAAAGCTGAATACGACCCTCAAAGCTCAAGAATCCGAGGCTCTTAAACTTCATAGAAGCATCCCGGTGCAAGAAGGTCCGATTGAAGTTCATCAGCGTGTCATTGATGAGGTAGATCAGATACGCCTGCGTGCCATGAACATGATCCAATCTTTGCTGTGATGACTTGTAATCCGGCTACTGCATTTATAATGAATATTATTTCTCGTAGATTTGACTCATGTCTTCTACTTTAACTCTCATGTGATTTTATTTTTCCTCATTTTTTGCACTAAGGACGATGTGTGTCATATCGGCCATCTATCATCCGATTCACACCTAAATCGGATCAAGAATTTTTTTGAAACGGACACGTATCCGATTCGTTAATCCTCGTATGCTGTCCTTCGTTTCCCCAATAAGCACTCGGTTCATGAACCGACCCAAATGCTAGGGTAATATTGCTTCAAGTATTTTCCATTCAGAGCTCTTGTAAATACTTCTCCTTCAAGTGTCTCTAAGATGTATGCATTGCCTGATGCGCACCGATGAATACGATATGGTCCTTCCCAAGTCGGAGACCACTTCCCGAATTTGGAATCCTTCAATCCGATTGGCAACACTAGTTTCCAATCGAGATCTCCTTCAACAAAACTTTTCACTTTTACTTTCTTATCGTACCATCGAGCTACTCGTGCCTTGTCCTTCTCTATATTGCTCAAAGCTCTCAACCGATGCCCAGCCAAATCCTCCAATTCTTCTTTCATCAGAATATCATAGTTTTCAACCATTAAATCATCCTGTAGGTCAATACGCCGAGATCCAGTCTTAATTTCCCAAGGCAAAATGGCATCATGACCATAAACCAACTGATAAGGAGATAATTTAGTAGCACCATGACAAGCCATCCGATATGCTCACAAAGATTCGCTTAATAAATCATGCCACTTCCTCGGATTTTCTTCAATTTTCCTCTTGATCAATTTAATTATCCCTTTATTCAAAGATTCAGCCTGACCATTGGCCTGAGCATAATATGGAGAAGAATTCAATAACTTGATCCCCATGTTCGATGCAAACTCTTCGAATCCCCAGAAATAAACATAGTTCCTTGATCAGTTGTTATAGTTTGGGGAATTCCAAATCGGTATATAATATGCTCTTTAACAAATTCAATCATATCAACCGATGTCACATTCTTTAAAGGAATAGCTTCAAACCATTTGGTGAACTAATCGGTCGCCACCACTATAAACTTGTGATTCTTGCTAGACGGTGGATTAATCTGTCCGATCAAATCGATTCCCCACCCTCTAAACGGCCACGGCTTAATAATCGGATTCATAGCCGAAGCTGGAGCTCTTTGAACATTACCAAATTTCTGACAATCTTGGCAGCCTTTATAATATCTGAAACAATCCTCAAGAATAGTCGGCTAGAAATATCCATTTTGTCTGATCATCCATTTCATCTTAAAGGCCGACTGATGTGCTCCGCAGACGCCTTCATGAATTTCGCCCATTAGCACTTTAGCTTCCTCAGAACCGATACATCGAAGTAACACTCCATCAAGAGTTCGATAGTATAACCTATCCTCCATCAAAACATACTTGGTTGCTTGTAATCTTACTCGTCTATCGGTTCTTTTAGATGGATATTTCAAATACTCGAATATTTCTTTTCTTCAATCATCATCAGCAAAATCCGATTCTAACATGTCTTGAATCGGTCGGTACCCTGAAGCACTCTGAGCTAATCGATTAGCCTCATGATTATGGAGTTTTGGTATATGTTCAATCGTCACCATCTTAAATTCCTTTAACAATTGGAGACATTCATCTCGGTATCCTAAGAGAACATCATCGTTGCATTCATATTCCTTAGATAACTGTTTTACAACCAACATTGAATCTCCAAATATTTCAACGGCATCGGCTTTAATTTCCCTCAACAATTGTAGGCCCTTGAGAACAGCTCGATACTCAGCTTGATTGTTAGCAGCAGTCTTCTCAATCGGTATTACGAAATCGAAACTTGCCCCCCGAGGCGAGATGAGTACAACACCGATTCCAGATCCAACTCCACAAGCTGATCCATCAAAGAATAAGAACCAAGGAACTGGCCCTACTATAGATACATTCGATCCACAATGCTGGGCAACAAAATCAGCCAATACTTGACCCTTAATGGCTTTAGCCGATTCATATCGTAAATCAAACTCTGAAAGAGCCAATATCCATTTACCGATTCTCCCATTTAAAATCGGTAATGACAACATATATCGGACCACATCATCTTTGCTAATAACAATGCACTCAGCCGATAATAAATAATGCCTCAACTTAGTACAAGAGAAATATAGGCATAAGCACAACTTTTCGATAGGGGAATATCTTGTTTCAGCATCCAATAATCTTCTACTAACAAAATAAACAACCCGCTCTTTTCCTTCAAACTCTTGAACCAAGGCAGATCTAATTGCAGACTCATTAGCCAATAAATATAATTTAAACGGCTTACCTTTCTATGGAGGAACCAAAATTGGAGGAGAGGTTAAGTATTCCTTGATTCTGTCTAAAGCTTCTTGTTGTTCTTTCCCCCAAATGAACTTTTGATCGGCTTTGAGTTTTAATAATGGAGTGAACGGCTTAATCTTACCAAACAGATTTGATATGAGTCTTCTGATAAAATTTATCTTCCCAATCAAAGATTGAAGTTCTTTCTTATTTTCTGGAGCAACAACTTTATTGATCGAACTGATGCTTTTCTGGCTAATCTCAATTCCTCTCTCGTGAACCATAAATCCCAAAAATTGACCAGCCGATACTCCAAAAGCACATTTGAGTGGATTCATTCTGAGACCATGTTTCCTTGTGCACTCTAGCGTACGACGTAAATCGGACAAATGATCATCATAACTTTCCGATTTAACCACAACATCATCGATGTATATTTCAACAATCTTTCCAATGATCTCATGAAAAATATAATTCATAGCCCTCTGATATGTAGCACCAACATTTTTAAGCCCAAAAGTCATCACAACCCACTCATATAATCCAAGATGAGCAGGACAACGGAACGCAGTCTTATGAATATCTTCGACTACCATCAAGATTTGATTATATCCTGCATTCCCATCCATAAAACTAATGACTTTGTGTCCTACTGCTGCATCAACTTGCACCTCAGCTATAGGCATCGGATATCCATCCATCGGAGTTGCTTTGTCAAGATCTCTGAAATCTATGCAAACCCGAAGTTTTCCTTTTTTCTTGTATACTGGAACAATGTTTGAAATCCACTCGGCATATCGACATTGTCTAATAAATTTAGCATCTATAAGCCGAGTAATTTCAGATTTAATATCATCCAGAATTTTCGGATCAGAACGACGAGACGGCTGCTGATACGGCCGAAACCCTCTCTTGATTGGTAACTGATGTTCAACAACCGATCGGTCTAAACTAGGCATTTCAGAATAGTCCCAAGCAAAACAATCTTTATATTCTCGTAACAGAGCTATTAACTTGGCTTTAAACTCAGGATCTAATTTAGAACTTACATATGTCGGCCTAGGCTTACTACCATCACCCAAATCTACTTCTTCCAATTTATCAGCCGACGTAAATCCATAACCTAATTTTCCATCATCTTCTGCATCCATTTCTTCTGGCTTCTCAAAGGTAGCAATTGTTGATTGAGCAATTTCTTCTTTGATGTCTGATTCAATTGCCTCATCCGATGCCATAAATTCCTTTGGTGAAGTAAATGCCATAAGAATATCGGCTGCTGGAGCAACATCCCGATCATGATCTCTGGTCTTCATTTGCGACACCTGATTGTTGCTGCTTCTATTGGTTTGGCGTTGCTCTTCCAACTCAATTTGCCTCAACCTCTGGACACGCCTCTTCTGCGATTTGGTTAATCCTTCTAGACACCATTGCGGTTGCGGTTTCTTGAATTTATGGGAAGGCTGTCGAACACGAATTGGCTTTCTTGCAGGATCTTTTTGCCTGACTTCATTATTAGGGACCAGATCATTAGCCATGCTTTCACATTGATCTTTAATTATGAATTCTTCTGGTCTCGAAAAATCATAGACTTGGGTCACACCTCCCTCCTTATTAAAACTAAATGTTTTGAGGCATGCCAATCTATATTCCTCGATGGCCCTTTCCAAAGCTTCCTTCTGATCTTGCTCAAGGCCCTCTTCTATTGGTTCTGATTGATCTTGAACTGACGCTTGAGAATGCTGCAGCTGATGATCTTCTATTTGCAAACTATGAACCGATATCTGAGCAGTCGGATCTATCGGTTGTATAACTTGACGAGGAACATATTGCTGATAATTTTCCCAATGTTGTTCCTGGTACGACTGATCCAAATAAGAACTCATCGGCCAAGAGGCCTGAGGAGTTTGCTGAATTTGATACTTGTCCATGTGTTGTGGCCAATATGATAGCTGGGTTTGGGGACTCGCTGGCCAAAATGCTGGAGGAGGACATTGCACTGGGAAATTCCCTTGATATTGGTACATCGGTTGGGAGAACACAGGATGATACACAGATGCTTGAAATGGATATGGTAACATCTGATGTGAATCCATGGGTCTTGAACTTTCGGGTCCCACCGGGCATGCCAAAAGTGTGTTGACGCAAAAATCAGGCGGAGACAGATGCGCGAACGCACGAGCAAAGGCGTGGCCTTGAAAACCGGGGCGTGCCAGTCAATCTGACATGTTGATTGACAAGGATAAAATCGGACGTTAAGAAACAGCTGAGAAGCCGATTCTCTCGTTAGCACAGTCGGATGTTGAAGAACCGATTCCGATATACGATGAAACAGCACAGGGAGCCGATTCCGATAGATCAAACAGCAAGTAGCCGATTGATAGCTAAGCAATAAAAGACAACCGTGAAGCGATCTGATATGGCTTAGTAAAGCAACACTTAGAATAATATTAATTAGCTATCAGATAAATCTCAAGATTACGCTTTTGACAGAGCCGATTAGATAAAATTCTAAGCTGGATAGATGGTGGTAAAAAGCTAAAACAACAAGAAAAGACTTGTAGATCTAACAAGTACCGATAACTGTCGAATAAATCTAAACGGAGCAACAGCGATGCGCCTGATGCTAAAGCTTAGATATTACTCAGTAGAAGCGGATCTCACGAGCAAGCCTTGGAGATCTGGATCGCCTCGACTAGCCCAGGAGAACTCGTTGAAAGGGAAAAAGCTTGGCGAAGTCGCCGACTTGTAAGTAAATTGCGAGTAGTAAATGCAAGGTAGTAAAGGTTTTTGTATTGATGTGTATCTCAACTTTTCACGACCCCTAGGGTTTATATTTATACCCTGGAATTACAGACTCCGAATTGATCACGACTTCAGACAAACTTGACGCAAAAGAAAGAAACTATTTAACCTAAGACTCTAGACGATCTGGCCCATCTGTGGCCCAATTCAGCCCAAAGCTCACGACGCCTTCAATTGGTCCTCCGAGTCCGATTCTGAAGCCTTGAATCCGTCTCCAATCTCATCTCGAACCGATTTTAACTCGAACTCTACCTTTTGACTCTGACTCGATTCTCATTATATCTCTTCAGGTGCCGGCTCTAACACGTGTCAAAAAACGTCATCAACAACTCTGCAGAGTTATGATCTATATGTATAGCTGCGTCCTTGGTCATGGACAGCCCTGTTTATTGGCTTTGTCTGATTAGTTCTTTGGGACTTTCTATCTCCCCCTCTTCTAAAACTTCAGGTTGGGATAAGAGCTACTAGTTGAGGTTAAGATCCGGCGGTTGCTGTTGAGATGGGGAGGGTCGGAAGCTTCCCCATCGACTCGAGAGGTGATGGAGGTGAGGTTGAGGCGGGAGTCTGGTGCGCCAGAATAGCCCATGCTGTTGTGACATAGTTGGGATGATGATGATGGTATTTTATATTTTGCTGCTGCTGCATAGGAAACCCGAGTCTTTCTCTGATATACTTTTACCCTTTAGAATATAGGCCACTTAAAGCTTGCATACGGATGGTGACGTGAACCTATCCCATTCCTTGGGGATAGTTTGTGAGTTGCAGGTCAAGACTTGGTGTTCAAGTCCGATTGTGTTAGATGGGTAGCGCGGCTTCGCTCAAGGTTGCCTGTGGATTGAAGATGAAGACTTGAAGAGTTAGCTACCGCTACGCAGGATTTCCGCTTGTCGCTCAGCCCGTGAGGCTTGTACTACATTCGTAGTTCCATATTGGTATGGATGTAACCCTCTTCTTGTAATGTAATTTTTTTGTATGACTATGATATTATGCTGAGATGAGTTCTGTACGTGATAGCTACTGATCCAGGGACTATCAGAACGTACAGAGAGTCGGATTCTCGATTACGAAAATCCGGTTCGTCACAGTGGTGGATACGCATTTGGGGACTTGCTTGCTCTGGCTTAGCCTGAGTCGGATTGGACCTAGTGACAGGACTTTTCACGAGCACACCACTTACCCTTATGGGATGGGTTCCAGCCACTCTCTTTCTCGGTGGTACCAGTTCTGAGGGAGTAGTGTGTAGGATTGGGTGGTTTCTGAGCATGCCCACGGAACATGCCCATGGGACATTCGGGATGTTCGGCACCCGAGGATTCTCGCCCTTCGTTTCCAAGACCCCTCAGCGCCTGTGTGGCACTAGAGACTCACGATCCCGGACCGTGCAGGTTTACTCGTCTGAGTCCTTGTCCGGGAATTCAGGCTGGTACTATCCGGTTAGGGAGTCATGGTTGTGGGTTGTGTCTCGAGGTAGCCGTACACTGCCTTGCAGCCCGAGTGGGTCCAGGTGCACACACTCTGCAGAGTTATGATCTATACGTATAGCCGTGCCCTCGGTCATGGACACCCCCCTGTTTACTGGCTTTGTCTGATTAGTGTTTTGGGACTTTCTATCTCCCCCTCTTCTAAAACTACAGGTTGGGATGAGAGCTACTAGTTGAGGTTTAGGTCCGGCGTTTGCCGTTGAGATGGGGAGGGTCAGAAAATTCCCCATCGACTCGAGAGGTGATGGAGGTGAGGTTGAGACGGGAGTCTGGTGCGCCAGAATAGCCCGTGCTGTTGTGATATAGTTGGGATGATGATGATGGTATTTTATACTTTGCTGCTGCTGCATAGGAAACCCGAGCCTTTCCTTGATATACTTTTACCCTTTAGAATATAGGCCACTTAAAGCTTGCATACGGATGGTGACGTGAACCCATCCCATTCCTTGGGGATAGGTTGTGAGTTGCAGGTCACGACTTGGTGTTCAAGTCCAATTGTGTTAGATGGGTAGCGCTGCTTCGCTCAAGGTTGCCTGTGGATTGAAGATGAAGACTTGAAGACTAGCTACCGCTACGCAGGATTTCCGCTTGTCGCTCAGCCCGTGAGGCTTGTACTATACTCGTATTTCCATATTGGTATGGATGTAAATCTCTTCTTGTAATTTAAATTCTTTGTATGACTATGATATTATGCTGAGATGAGTTATGTACGTGATAGCTACTGATCCAGGGACTATCACAAGGGTACAGAGAGTCGGATTCTCGATTACGAAAATCTGGTTTGTCACAGCGAGGACCTAGCTTGCCAGATCTGGCTTAAGCTCAAGGTAGCCTATGGTGGTGATAGCCATGTCAAGGCTAGGCTTTTCTCGGTCTATCCTAGGGAGTACGAGAACTTTGAGCAGTTGCCTGGTGAGTCGGTTGATGCTATGTTTCAGCGCTTTACTTCCATAGTCAACAACATGAAAGCCAACATCACCGCACTCCCATACACGGATCATGACAAAGCTTTGAAGCTCTTGCTTTCCCTTGATCAGTCCGTGTGGGGTGCTAAGGTTGAGGCGATCATGGAGTCGGCTAACTATGAAATTTTGAAAGTTGACGAGCTTTTCTCCAAGTTGAAGTCTTCTGAGGTTGATAGACAGCTTATTGCCAAGGCTAAGAGTCCAACTGATTCCCATAGTCTAGCTCTAATCGGTGGATCTGGTTATGGACATGCTAATACTTCCAAACACTTTGCCTTGTCTTCTCTTGTGTCTCTTCCAGATGAGGAGTATGAGGTGCTGAGCGAGTAGGATCTCGCGTTGCTTACCAAGAGGTTCGAGCGCATGTACCATAACCGCAAGGGCTCAAGGCGTGCGGGGAGTACGTGCTACAGGTGCGGCAAGATGGGCCACTTCATCACCGAGTTCCCGAAGGAGATCAAGAACGACTACAACCGCAAGCACCGACCGCGAGACGAGCACAAGCACCACTCCAAGGACGAGTACCACTCCAAGCACAAGAACAAGGAGGAGAACACCCACACCTCGTCGAGCTCGAGCAGCGAGGATGAAGACCGTGGCCACCGCAAGGAGAAGAAGCACATGAACCGCAACTTCAACGGGCTTTCCTGCGCCGCTATGAACTTCTGCACCATGGCGCATGACTCTAACAACAAGAATGACTCCGACTCCGACTCCGACTCTGAGGACGAGGTAATGACCGATCCCACCTCTTTGCGTAAGGAGATTGCTAGGCTAGAGGAGTTGGTCGATAATCGTGATGATGTGCTTAGGAAGACCAACAAGGAGAAGAGAGAATTTAGGTCTTTGCTTGGTGAGTCTAAGGATAGGATAACTGAGCTTGAATCTGAATTGGCAAGTGCTAGAGCTGAGATAGGTGTGCTAAAAGATGCTCCTATTTTTTCTGATGAACTTGAATGCTCTGTGTGTGATGTGCATCTTGCTGATTTGGTTGCTCTCAAGGATAAACACATGGCATGCCTTGATGAACTAGAAGGAGCTAGGGTTGAGATTGCTGAGTTGAAGTCTAGATCTTCTTTGCTAGGTGCTTGTACTTCTTGTCCTGCTTTACATGCTCAATTGCTTGAATCTCGTACCATGATTAGTTCTCTTGAGGCTCAATTGAAATCTCCTATTGCAAACTCTTGCTCTGCTTGCAATGTTGTGAATTTGAAGAATGTTGATCTTGCACAATATGTTGATCGCCTGCAGGATGAAAATGATGAGTTGCGTCAGTGTTTAGGTTGGTTGTCAGGTCATGAGCCACAACTTAAGATGATGATTGCTAGATTTAAGAGAGCTGACGGTTGTAGTCTGGGTTCTGAGAAGATTGGTGAGTGCAGTGGTGAGAAAGAGAGAGAGAGCAAACCGATTCCACCACAAACATCACAATGCCACCACAGAAAGCTCCTTCCAAGAACACCTTCACACCCAAACCCAACCACCTGAGAAACAAGCTTGACGCCACTCCTGATCCTCCCAAGTTTCCACCAAAGATAAACAACTTCCAGAAGAGAGTGACCTTTGTGAGGAGTGGGGTTTACCAGACGAGTGAGAAGCCTTTACCGAGAGAAAACGCAAAGCCAAAGCCAGTCCGCTTCCATTGTGATCACTGTGGAAGGGATGGTCACCTTGAGCAATTCTGTTGGAGAAAGAAGAGAGAGATAACGCGAGAGAAGGAGATGGGTAACAGGGACAGGTACTACTCTTCTCATAGAGTACCTGTGTCTCGTACACTCCTACCTAGGAGAGAGGTTTTTGTGCATTCAGTTCCTTCTTTGGGTGTTCGTAGTGTTCCAGCTCATGGTGAGTTCGCTAGGCGACCTCCTGCTCGTGGTCAGTTTGGTGCAGGGAGGTTCGACCGTAGCTTTGAGGTGAGGAAAGAGTCTAGACCGCGTTTTCCACCGCGTGGTGCTAGAGGTCCGACGGTGAGATACGAGAGGGTTCCACGGAGTGACGTTGATTTTGCTAACCCTTCTTTTGAGCAGATGGCCCGACACTGGTTTAACTCTTTTTGTGCTAACCCAAGTGTCGAGTCGTTCGCCCATTCTCGTTCTCGTTTTTTATTGTGCAGGTGGGAGGCATGGAGAACTTTTGGTTGATGGTTCTCCACACCTTTTGGATGGCCCCGATATGGCCTTTGTACACTTTGTGTTGTGAGTATATCTATTGTACACTCTTGTACTCACTTGTGTATCTTTAGCAAGATTTGAGTTGTATCTTGGTTTTTGGGTTGCATTTTGCTTGTTTGAGATTTCTCTTCCTTTTTGTTTTGTGATGGAGCTTTCCATTTGCTTTTGTACACCATTTTCTAGTTTTCTTTTACTATGTGTCTTTGGTTGAGGGGGACCTTGGCTTTATTTAACGAGGAGAAATTGCACAAGTTGATTTGAAAAGGAGAAAACCTTGCTTATAGCTTTTGGATTGCATGAGTTTGTGAGTTTGTTGTGTTGGCACTTCGGTTGTGCATATCATGGGGAGTTTGATGTTTGAACCTGAACCTTGGATTTGCATTTTGGTTGCACATTCCAAGGGGAGCTTGTAGGTTGAACTTGAACCTTGGATTTGCATTTTGGTTGCACATTCCAGGGGGAGCTTTATATTTGTACTTTGATCACGCTTGTGTATTGGCTTTTGAGAGATGCCTAGAACCTTCGAACTCTTTGGATTCGAGTCCCTTGCTTTGTCGTGATCCTTTCTGAGCTGTGTTTTGGAGGCTTCTGTTGTAGCATAGGTATACTAGTGTATTTGTTTTTGGCTTTATCCATCTTTGTATCTTCATGTATAGTTTTTCTCTTTGCATCTTGTGATATATATCATGCTGCATTTGCATCATATCTTAGGATGAGCTTCTCCTATATGCAGTGATTGCTACAACTTGCTACTTCTTAGAGTTTAGGCAGGCTTGCTAGGGATTGGTTGATGATTGGCTATGCTCTTGATGGTTTTGGTATATATCTGTTGAGATAGTCAATTTTTAGAAGTAAAATGACAAATTGAACTTAAACTCTTTTCACCCATGAGTAAATGCCATTGCATGTCTTGTTTGAGCCGAAATGGCTATATCTTGCTTAAGATCATGCTAGGATGTGATGTTCTTTTCAATTGGGTCAAAGACCTTTGTCATTGTGAATGTTTAGCCCATGTTTTACCTTGTGGAGGGGCATAAGCTTCTTTTTGTCGCAAAGACATTTCATGTACCATGCTTAATTTGAAAAACTTGAAAAATGAGATGTCTATGCATGAAAGAAGAAATATAAGAAAAAGATACATTTGAGAAAAATTTATGCTCATGTCTCTATGCTTTCACCATTGCACACACTTGCACACATGGGTGCTAAGCGGTTGCATGATGTTTGCCAGAGAAGTCTCCCTTGAGAAGTAAACACATGGCTCCGTGCTTTGACATGACATGAGATAAATCTTGGGCGTTTGTAATGATCTTTTGTTAAGAATACTTGTCCTTTCATGCTCTTGATGAGGTGAAGTTCATTTTTGCTTGAACAATCCATGCTTAGGACTTTGCTCATGTGGTGACACTTTTTGATAAAATCTAAACAAATTGACCATGGCTTTGTCAAATGGCTATATGGCTTTACCTTCTTCATGGCAATGTCTTTGTGATGCTATGAACTATCTAGCTTGCTCATTCTCTAATTTGTAGCATTTTGTAGTGCACATCATATATTTGAGAAGCTTGTAGTTGCATTTTTGCTATGCTGTCTGTGCACACTCGGCAGGGCCGGTTTTTGCAATTCGACAGTGCTGGTTTTTGCAACTCTGCAGTGCTGGTTTTTGCAACTCGGCAGTGTTGGTTTTGGGATTCTGGCCTTGATTCCTGCATTGTCAACAAGGGGGAGAAATTGGTGAAGAAGAGAAAACAATTGCTCGGTTTCTTGCACACATTTGTTCACTTGATCAACGGGAGTATGCATTTGCACAGGGGGCGCTCTTTGTGTATCCTGAAAAGTGTTTTGGAGATTTGGGCTTTGCTCTTTTGCCGATGGCGTTGAGCCCTTTTCGCTTCTTATTGAAGGGTTGACGTTTTCTGGAGCTTTCACTTGCGAGTGACTTTGTTTTCGACTTGTTCTTGCTTTTTGTCACTTGCTTGAGCCTTATTTTCGATTTCTTTTCTGTTTTCCTTTTTATACCTATCTTGATTATGTGTGTGTTGTCAATGCACTCATCAAGGGGGAGTTTGAGGACCGGGTTTGTCCGAGGACCGGTGGATGGTCGCTTCCTGGTGTGATGAGTGATTGACAATGTGGTATGGACTGATGTTTGCCTTGGCTTAAGTATTGCAGGTGTAGAATGCGGCTTGATTGCATTGGTGCAGGTGAAGAATAGGCGCGAAAGGTCCTAGCCATGGCGGCCTCCAGGGAGTGGAGAGACAAGTAGGCTTGGTTCGAGGGACCCGGTGGCCAGATGGATCAAGTGCGGTTCACATGGTGGCAAGAACGAGCAAGGCGGCGTGGATCCGGTGCGAGGTAGCGGCTCACAACTGAATCTCATACGCGGATGTGAAGCCGGTGCAAGGTGGCGGCTAACAACCGAAGCTTGTACACGAGGTTTGGTGATTTGGCCACAAAATCATCAGGAGTACGGTTTCTTGGTTTGGGCCTCAAAACCAAGCCCAAGAACTTGGCGTGGTGGTAAGGGCCCATCGGGAGAAGCCGTGCGCGTCAAGGAGCCTGGACCGGAGCACACGCGGTGTGGCCGCAAAGCTTGCATCAGAGGGAAGCAAGGTTGCGGCGGATGCGGTCCGAGCCAGAGGAATATTCGCGACTATGACAAATTTGCCCCTGAGGGGTATGTATCACTTAGGGGTAGTTTAGTACTTAGGACTCCACTTGGACTACATATAGGAGGTGGTAATCATCTAGTCATGTAATCTCTTTGGTTATCCATTTTCCCCTTCCCTTTCATCCTCTCCACGTAGAACCATTTTCTTCAATCCTTTGTAGTTTGTATAGGTGAATTCATCGTTGGTTGACGGAGTTTAATCTATTCAAGTTTGTGCCATGATCTGAATTCCCGAGCTCTTTTTCTTTTTTTTCAGAGCTATTTTCGGAGCCATATTTGGGGGATTTTCGTTCTTCGAGTTCTAGGGCGTTTTCTCTCAGATTTCTTTGGGGGAATCACACATGAGTGCCTTGTGCCTCTTTTCTTGGTGATCCCTTGCCCCCAAACGCCGGGAATCGCTCTAGATTTGAAGTTTTTGGGATGAACTCGAGATGGAGGTGTTCTTCGTGAGATTTGAGATTCCGAGAGTTCTAGAGAGTTGGAGGCCGAGATTTTTGGGGCATACCCTCTACTTGAGGTGTACATCATCTGCCCAAAGTTTCGTCTCAAGAGCTCAAGCCGTTTGGGAGATCCATTCACGAGATTGAATAGTTGACTTTCGGGTTGGGCTGATTCGCATATACCCGACAGTGCAGAGTTTGGAAATCCGACAGTGCCGAGTACATACACCCAAACTAAGCAGTGCCGAGTTAACATACCCAAACCCAGCAGTGCCGAGTTCTCAAATCCGGCAGTGCCGAGTTTGCCCAGATTCAGACTTGCAGGTTTTTAGTTTTTAGTGGATCGAGGTTCTTTCTGTTTTTTCGCTGCTTGTATCTTGTTCCTAGGGTCAGTAGCATCTCAGTTACTACGTGATCTTGGCAAGATTGTGTTGCGAGGTTCGGAAGTGATTTTTGGGATGAAAGCCGGATTCGGGAAAGAATTTTTTGTCGGCTCCCATTCACTCCCCCCCCCCTCTCTTGTCGTCTGATCGGTCCTTCACATACATCTGGATCTCCAATGTCTTTACCAGTAAAAAGGCTTATTCATCCCTATATGGTTGTATCCTAGCCTCTCCCTTGTTCAAATGGATGTGGAAGTCTAGGGCACAAAATAAGCATAAATTCTTCTTCTGGGTGCTACTGAGAGATAGACTGAACACAAGAAACATCATGCGAAGGAAAAACATGCATCTACCAAGCTATAGCTGTGTGTTGTGCATAGAAAATGCCGAGGAGGACATTGATCATCTCTTCTTTTCATGTCCTTTTAGTCAAGTCTGCTGGCTCTTCCTTGATATACATTGGGACACTTCTTTACCTCCTTTTGAAATGGTGGATCTTGCTCGAAGTCAGTTTGGCACTGTTATTTTCAGAGAGGTGATGATTGTTGCTGCTTGGTCTATATGGTTGTCACACCCTGAAATTCTCCAATTTCATGATGTGAATTTAGAGAATAAATAAACAACGATTTTCTCTCAATTTTAAAATTTTTCCAACGTTTATTTATTTTACAGAGAATTTAGCGTAGAAATAAAAACAATTATTGTTTTCTTAAAATAAATTAATTGCTCTCTGCGTGTTGCATTCATGCCGAGTTGCATCTTCATGTTTCATGAGTGCAAAGTTTTGAAAAAAAACGTGTTTATCCAACGTTTAGGTTCCTCCGAGAATTTTCTAGATTTTTCTAGGATTTATTCTCATTTTCCTAGAGCTAAATCTATTTATTAGAATGCTCTACAATTCTCTTCATGAGCTCCAAATATTTTATTTGGATTTCTCGTGTCCCAAACTATTTTTTTAGCAGCCGACATGCTTCGCCTCCCGATTCGACGATCTACATCCATCGCCGCCGCATCTCCGATTTCGACAAAGCCGCTCACGCCCTGCTGATGATGAGCTCACCTCCGCGATCTCCTCCCTTGTTTTTCCGCCTCTCCGTGATCTCCGGATCGCTAGAGTGTCGGCAAGCCGGACGGCCCAGCAGCCCATCAGCCATGGGAAAGAAACCCCAAGCTTTTGCAATAAGACCTTTGAAGAATCTGTAATGTCTAGTGTTTTTCTTGACATCCACAGTTTACGGAAAATTTCTTTTCCCATTTTCCGTAACAAATTCTATTTTGGGCTTGCATAATCTGAAATCTGGTCACGCATATCTCCTCAAGTTCTTGTCTTCTTTGTAGCTTCCTCTCGTCTGCACGAGTTGGGCCAAACCCAACAACGTGGCATCTCATGTTTGCACCTGCACTGGTCGTTGATGTCTGGGCTTGTGTCACGTTTCATCTCCTGCTTCCACACACCTACGCTCGAGCCCAACCAACCTGGAGTCCAGCACGGGCGCCGTTTCTGATTCAGAGATGCACACGGCCAAGAGTCTCGGCGACCCTGCCACCAGCCTACAAGTATCTTGTTGCTCTCTCATCACTTTATTTTCTGTATCGCCGCAATCTACTGCAGTTTCCCCACGAGCCCTAACGCTAGCGTGCCGCCACGCTGCTGCCCTAGCTACCTCTCGCCTTCCTGCGCCGCCGCCGCTACCGCAGCAGAGCGCTGCCGCCCCCTTGCAACCTCACATCGCGCAGCGCCGCCGTCGCTGTTTAGCCGTGCCTGGTGACCGTCGAACGAAGCCGCCTCCACCAGGAGCTCCACGACGATGAACCGCCTCCAGCCGTCACAGCCTCGTCGTCCGCTGACGACCACTGCATAGCGCTGCCGCCATTGAGACCCGTCCGCCGTCCGTCAATCTACCGCTGAAGCACACCGGCAACACCGTGCTTATTCCCTCGCTGCCAAGCAACTACAAGATGCGTATGTTATTACTTTATCATAACTAGCCCAACGTATGTAAGCTCTCTACATAATTCCCTTTGTTCTCTGTACAAGTTGTTAACGAGGTCAGAGCTTACTCATGAAGTTTGCCGCAATGCATCTATGATCAAGACCAGACTCCGGCCGTGATGTTTCCTGCCCATCTCCGATCCCATCCTTGTGCGTGGCCAAGATTTTTCCTTCACACCAGGAGATCAACAGAAGCCGGCGTCGTAGCCATGAGGTGCAGTTAACACTTCAATATCTTGCAAAGTTATTTTAATTTCCAAAAGTATCTGATGATGCCATACCTACTAATGCTTGAGCACTCCTTTGTCCATCTTTTCTCTCTGATCCATGCTACCTGCGATTCGTGCTGCCTACGGCCATGCCCCTGTTGTTCCATGCCGAGCCAGCTGCTGAGCCCTTCCGTGGTCTCTTTACAGCCATCGCTAGCTATCTGGTGCAAGGCATCGTCCATGGAGGTACAGAAGCAAAGAAAACGTTGGTCATGCAAGTATGATATCACGGTGATACCATTTGTTCCTCTTCCGCATTCTTTTATTGCCTAATTAATCTAGTGATGATATGCTTACATCATTGTTGAGCAATAATTGTGTTTTCCCTTCACTTTACCGTGATCCATTCTGAATCTATCTACCAGCCATGCAATCCTACATGCACGTGAGCATCAAACAATAAGTTTTGTCTATCGTTATCTTACATGGCACATCCTTTGGATTAAGCTGTTCAACATGGCCATCAACCTCTTCTCATGTTCACTTTATTGTTCTATTTACCATAATATTATCTGAACATATTTTGCCAGCTACTCATATACGACAATATCTGTGATCATCCATATCAACTTGTATTATCTTTTATTTTTCCTATCATACATCATTGACACATCTTGCTCATCCAAAATTTATCGATGCCATTAGCATCGAGCTCTACCGTTTAGAACGTTGTTTTTAAATCTTTTCTTTTGATTGGTGTATTGTTCTTAGTTGTCTTTGTTTGCTTGCTCTAGAATGTTTGCTTTGCTTGGATGATTGCTGCGAGTAGAAGGAACGCGGTTCGAGAGCTTGAAGAGTTGAAGAATATTCTGAGCAGCTATTCTCTGGAATTAAGGCAAGTGTGTCCTTGATATTTTTGTCCCAATAACTATACTTAATCACTATTGCATTAGCTCTGCATTAATTTCGATGGGTCCTATTAAGGTTTGCCTAGTTTTTCATGATTATTCCTTGTATGCCTGGGTTTATCTTTATGTTGGGTAGCACTGCTAGTTGCTATACTTGGGTTATGGTGGTTCTAATGAACATTAATGATGAACATGCTTTACTTTGTGCTTATACCTCTGGTTAATTACAAGATCATATGATTTAATCGGAACATGGAGAACCACCCGGGAAAACAGTACAACCATAAGACTAATGGGCTCTGGTCTTGGCTGAATTAATTAGATACTCTAGCTTGAGATAGTCTTACCTCGTACTGGGCAAGAGGGGGAAGACGTGACGTGGTGTATAGCCCGGCCCTATTTGGGAGGAAGCCTTTGCTAAGGTGTGCCCATTAGAGAGGGTTATGCCTGCTTCGGCTTGGAACCTTAGCGGACTATCACTTGCTAGGGAATCTTTGTAAAGGCCTTGTTGCGTCCCTATGCGTCACACCTCGATAGTGTGATACGTGCTTGGCCAGCACAGCGTGGTTGGGTTTAAAGTTCTTTTGGACTTTTACGCGACTTATGGTGAAAGTGTACAACCTCTGCAGAGTGTAAAACTGATATATCAGTCGTGCTCACGGTCAAGAGCGGCCTGGACCCTCACATGATAATTGAACTTGAAGATGGACTTAAATCGTGGTTCTCGTTGTGCCATGTGGTTATGGCGCTCTGTTTATATTAATGTGGGTTTTGGTATATGCTTATATGTTAGTAAGTATGTGCTAATAAAAGTTTGACCAACTAAAATTGCTTATCGCTTTAAACCCTCAGCCTCTCCTTGATTTAGCCTTGCATTCATACTTTCCCCACACTTGCTGAGTACGACATGTGCTCACCCTTGCTATAAACAATGTTGCTCAGAAGAAGGAAGTGTTGTGGAAGTTCACTGAAGACGTTGCTGAGTGCTAGGCGTACGCAACCCCCGGTCGTCTGCTTGTGGAGTTGGAGCCTCCGTTTCCAGGATTGAGCTGCGTAATACTCTGATTCATTTTCTTTTACGTAATACTGTCTCTATTATTCACTTTTCGTTCGCAGTATGTGTGAAACTTGATCCTGACACACATACGGTGTGCACTCGGTTTTGTTTTGCAGAACCGGGTGTGACAATGGTGTCATCGAAACAAAATTATATTTGAGGGGGAATCTCTATCCTTTGCCAGATGGAGAGGTTTTTTTAGCATGAACTGAGACTGGTCTCCCTGAGGATTAAACCAGAATCAAAGATGAAAACTGATACTTGGTTGAGTAGTCTTTAATTGAGCTTCAAAAAATAATCTTATACGGTTCGGATGACAACACAAAGACTGCTTCCTGGATGCTTGCTGATGGCCTCCTTGAGCGCAGCCTTCAGGCTTTCCCCTTCCCACCTCCGATGCTCTTCCACGTTTGGTTTCTCAATGATGGCGCACTCATAAGAACGAGAAATGAAGTCCTCGCGCTCGAAAACATCCACCTTCAACTCGTCGAGGCTACCCAGGTGCTCGATGCCGTCAAGCACACCGTCGCTTAGCCATGTACCTTGCTCGTAGCACTCTATATGGAGGACACGAAGCCTCGGCATGGCTCCTGCCTCGAACGCGAGGCAAGGTGCCTCGCATCGGAACGAGAACTCCCTGAGATTTGGGAACGCCGCACGGCGAATGACCACGACCCCTTCTCTTGGGGCACTCTCGATATGAAGCGTAAGGTGCACCAGCAAGGTCAGCCTGGCGAGAACGTCAGCGCCATCACTCTGGAGTGACAGGACATTGATCTCCAAGCTGCTGAGGTTGCCGAGCTCAGCGAGGAAATCGGCTGGCACGGTGGAGAAGAGGCATGCCATCACATGTAGCCGGCGTAGATAGCGTGGAGGCGGCGACCAACGAGCCAAGAAATCCGGGTACCGGTTGAGCTCGAAGGGTCCACTGATGATTAGGGACCGAAGGTCGCAGAGTTTGCAGAGGGAGGAGAGTAGAACATCACAAGTCTCGTCATCGCCACCACGTAGACACTGATAGAGCTTCAGCTCCCTGAGATTGGTCAGCTCGGCGAGCTCCTTCACTCCCCCGACATTGCCGTGGACAATTTCTAAGCTACATAATGTACGGAGGTCTCTCAATCGTCCGATTCTACCATCCAGCTTTACACCTCCCTTTAGATCCAGATGCCACAATGTTGAAGGTAACATCTCAGGATCCAGCCTGAAATATTCTAATTCACTGACAGCAACCTCCAGTGTCCTCAGCTGCTCTAGGTTGCGCAATTGTGTTCGCATCAGTTTCTTACAGGAAATGCCCCTGGTCCTCAAGTACCTCAGTTGGAACAAACTGCTTACAGAAGGCATGTCGTACCGCCTATCCTTGGAGCCGAAGATATCAAGATGTAGAACTCGCAGAAGTCGAAATTTTTTTAGTGAAGGCAGCCATTGAGCAGGTCCCCACAAGTTAAATGACCTAGCCTGGGTGAGAGCCATGCTTGCCAGCACGTCGCAGTTTTCTGAATTTCTGACATGGAGAGATAGCCGACGAACTTCGAAAGAACCTTTGGTGCTTTGCTTGTCATTAATTGTAGTGATGAAGTTTTGTTCCGTGGACTTCAGTAAGATATACTCAAGCAACAGATCATGCACTCGCACTGAAAATACTTCACCGCAGTCATCGAACTCGTCTATTTGAACCATATTTCTGTTAATGAGTTCATTAATGTTAAATTCTGCAATCTCCTCTGCCTGGAAGTCACCATGCCCTCCAGTAATAAAACCCTCTGCTATCCATCGCCTCAATAAACTATTCTTTAGTATTTTGCAATCTTCTGGATATACACCAAGATATAGCATGCATGTCTTAAGGTTCAGAGATAAATCATTGTATCCAAGATCAAACACATATCTCATCCATTCTAAAGCAGGGCTTCTTTCCAGCTGGAAGCCAAAAGAATTTATTATCTTGTCCCAAATTTCCATCGAGCAGGCCTCCTGATGACTAGCCAAAATGCTCCCTACAGTAAGTATGGCTAGTGGCAACCCTCCACATTTCTTTAAAATTTCACTGGAAATACATTTTAGTTGCTCGGGACAGGCATCTTCTGCATGAAAAATCCTTCTGTAAAGTAATCTCGTTGAATCAGCATCATTAAGAGGTTGGATCTTGTATACGTATCCATACAAAGTAGAACAGCATTCCTTTGCGGTATCTTCAGTACGTGTAGTTGTTATAATTCTACTACCACGATTATTGTCAATCAAACAGCACTTAATGATGTTCCATGCTTCTACTGTCCATATATCATCAATCACGATGAGGTACCTACCAGAGAGAACAAATAATCCTTTTGTCATTTTCATTGTAAAAATACATCAAAGTTTTAATTAAGATCTTAATATTCCCCATATATCATCAATCAGGATGAGGTACCATTAGTTGCTTTAACTGAGGTGTGATTAAAAAAAGACCTTAATATTCCCCAAAAAAGACCTTAATAATGAGCAGAAATTTGGAAGGCCCATTTAGCCTAGTATGGTTAAACTAGGTTGAAAGGGACTTGTAATCCTCATAATCTCCTCCCATCCCCTTTGGAAGGGGATTAATCAAACAAGATCTTAGCATGCAGGATCTATACTAGGGGAGTAGTTGTGGATGGTTGTGCTTATATATACGATTCAACCAGTCCAAACACTGGCCACAGCCTTTTTTTCTTGAGTACGCAGGAGAGCTGCGAATCGTTGTATTAAGTAGAAAAAAGTTTCCACAAAGTCAGCCACAAAAATAAGAGAAAGGGAAAAAACGATCATCAGCGAAAACAAAGGAAATAAAGAAAAGTCCTAGCGGCTGCTCCTAGTATAGACTGATTACTCGCAACATAAGCAAGCAACCTAAGCGTTTTGCACCAGCTTTTGTATCCAGAGCTGGGAACAACCTCAACAGGTGAGTCCACAATCTGGTATCCATGCAAAAGTTACTTGATGACAAGGGAGTAAACAAACAATAGGCATACCATAACCTCCTACTTGTTCATTACACGATAGTAATTGTAGGAGCATCATCTGAAGGTAGTACCTTTTATCTTGGAGAAGCTCCCGGATTAAGCTGATGCCTTTGTTCTCATCATCCAGGCTTGAAACATATTTATACCGTCTAAACTGTTGCAATATATCTAATAAGATTTTGGCGAAGTTTGGGAATCGGGAGACCGACACAAAAGCTGTGTGATCATATTGGCCCTGGATGGCTTTGTAAACTTGGTTGGCGAGAGTTGTCTTGCCAATCCCCCCAAACCCCACGATAGATACCACCTTCAGTTGAGGTGCCCCGTCCTGGAGCAGCTCCACGAGCTCCTGCCTTGGACCGTCTATGCCTTGAAGGTTGGCAGCATCCGTGTAGAGCGCCTGTATCCGAGGGTCGACGCGAACACCACGAGGACGCTCAGGCAGCTGGACGAACAAGTTGTGTCGGTTGCCCAGCTGTTCCACTCGAGCCTTCAGATCTTTGATCAGCTTGGCGGTCTCATAGCGCGCCCCGAGCGTCTTGAGGTTGTGAAGAAACCCTGCCTTGTTAGGATCGCCGACGCCGTGCATGTAGATGTCCACGCAGTCCTCCATGTCGTAGGCCAGCTCGCGCACCTTGTCGCGCAGCTCTCTGTGTGGCTGGTCGATTGGTTCATCCATCTTGGACAGCTCCATGAGCGAAGTGTTGATGCTCTGCATCTCGTCTCTTAGGAAGAGGATGCCCTTCTTCGCACGGGAGGCCAGCTTGAAATCCTTCTCCAGCAAGCCGGCGAGCTTGGTGAGGAGCGATCCCATCGCACCCGAGAAGGCGCTCACCATGGAAGCCTCCATGAGTTGCAGGGTCACTGTACGAGGTTCGAGTTGGGAGTAGGAAGTAGGGGCAAGTCAAGTGGCATATACATAGATGGGCACTTAACCATACATGAGCTCCTTCTTATGTTGCGGGGAATGAGCTGGCCTGACGTGACCCATGGTTCTTTTGGCAGACAAAAGACTCGGCCTGTGCTCACATCCATCCACACCTTTGGACCTGGCCTGTGCTTACATCTGTCCACAACTTTGCTGAGGGCTGAAGCATTTGGCGCCAACAATCTTTTTTTTATTGCGTGACACAATATGTATGTTTTATTTTAGAGGAAAAATCCTTCTATACCATCTAAGTTATAGTTTATTTTTGTGTACCATCCAAAATTAGATGTTTTTATTTTCTAGGCAGTTGGTTTCAATTTAAAATTTTTGAGTCTTTTGAGGGCCACTGCCATGTTTCAAGGTTAACCTACCGTCACCCCACGACCGACCCACGATGGCGGCATCATCCTATTGGTCGTTCCCACATTAGTCATCCCATTGTCGTTCAAGCCTTTGGAAGGACCGGACCCTTCACCAGCCGAGCAGCAGCGCCGGCTAGCCAATGGATGCAGGGCGGCTAGAGCAAGTGTGTGTCTGTTGTACTTAGTAATCGGTAGGAGTAGATCGAGCGGGTAATTGACTTTGATCGACATACCTTGCATCTCCTGTTGATGTTGAGGCTCTGCAGGACGGCGTCGGTGGCTTGGTGGAGCTTCCCGTCGCTTCAGCCCTCCCTCTCAGATCGGGTTAGGGTTAGAGGACAGTGGGGAGCGGCGGCTGCGACCAACCTCGTGTCTCGTGCCGTTACCTCCACCTCCTCTATATAGGGCTACGCGACGGGGGCCCACCAGCCTCTATTTGGGCTGGGCGTCCCCGATCAGGACGCGGTCAAGGGCCCAGTTCGCCTTTGGGCCAACTGGTGGAGATCAACCTAACATTCTCCCCCTTGATCTCACCTTAAGTTTCTAACATTTCAGCTCTTCGCTTAGCATCCACTTCATCACAAACAAGCACAGCGAGTATGGGTCATCATGATTGTCATTCCAATCGGATTAACCAACCACAATATACTTATTCATTTTGAAGGATCATAACTTTGGGCCTTTATAGTCCGGAAATCAATAGGCAATACCTTGAACCCATGTCGACTCTGTGTCCTCTGCACACACTGGGTGGTAAGCCTTTAATAGACGGATCCGTAAGTACTTAATTGTTGCTTTTCAACATGATTCCGGACTTTCTCCTTTACAACGTATGCCTTTATGTCAATGTGTTTGGCACCACACTTGACTCGTTGTCATAGGAGTGAAATACTTGGATGGTTGTTGCTGTTGTCAACCATTATCAACTCCGGGCACTGGTTTTCTTAACCATTTTGCCTGTCCCTCAGCCTCATATCATGCTATACTATATTTTTACATCACATTGATGATAATTGTTCAACTCTTTGGAGTTTTTTCCACACAAAAAACCCCAAATGTAAAAGTTAGCGACAATTGTGGATTTCGCTACACATTTCACAAGTTCTACCCTGCACTCACAATCTTTTGAGAGCACTGGTTATTTCTTTTCTTAATATAGCATGAGACTGATACAATTAACTCCAGCCCAGTGATCTATATCTGGACTTGTCATTGCCAAAACAACCCGGATATTTGAACTACGTCAAGGTAATGTTATTCTTTTGCATCTTTTGCATTAAACTTCAAACAGCTGAAGCATATGGTACCATATTCTTTTCATCTTCTGCTTGTTGGTTCTTGGAACACTATAGTTCCCATAACCATCACTTGTTCAATTATTGAAAATACTAAAGTTTTCAAAACCATTACCCTTGACTTTTAGGACAGGCGTAGGCATTCTCGCATGCACATTTTATTTCATCAAAAACATTTCTTAGCGTGCATGTGCGATATTCCTAATACCTCTTTTTCTTTCATCTTGATGAATTTCACCGAGATTGAATCTTTGAGGACAAAGACTTCCTTGTTTTCATTAACAGACTGACATCACTGCTAGTAAGTGAAAAGTCATCTGCATGAACTTGAATTAGGAAAAAGATCTTCCCATTCCATGCCTTTATACAAATACAATTATCCTTTCTTTTTCTCTAACCCAAAAATAACTGAGTCTTAACTTCAAACACTATTGTCTAGAGACTTGCTCTAGCCTATAAATATTTTCTTCAAGCAGCATTCCGTATGTTCTTTTACCTCCATGACAAAACCTTTGGGTTATGACACAAATCACATCTAAGAATGTTGTCTTTACTTTCATCTGATGTAACTCAGATAATGATGTGCCATTACTTTGTGCAAAATCTTTCGATTTATGCAGACTTCACTTCTCTACATGTTCCCTTTGGAGTCACAATTCGATTGTCAGACCCATCACGGCCTAATGTTTTGAGTCCATTAGGAAATAACTACCGAGTCCCAAAACACGTTGGAACTGAGTTCAACTCATATTCCATGGCCACGAGCCACTTCGATAAGTGAACGCCCTTCATGGCACAAACTCTATCATGTGGGGCTGGTGACGTTCTTCCTCATGAGCAACAATGAGTTCTATCGGCTCCTGAAGGACATGTTCCAAATTACCATGAGTGCAATGATTGCCAAAACGGCTCCTGAATCGTCGAAGTGGATACATGCATACTCTTCTCCTCAAGATCAATTTCTCGAGTCACCATGCTCCCCCTCATCATTTCATCCTTTAGATCTCTATATGGGTTAAAAAACGTCAGCCTCAGTTGAGCTCCCCACACACATGCAAGTGGTTTAGCGAGGATATTTACTTTGTACTGTATTGATAATGTGAATAGGGTTAGCACCTCCACCCACAATTCCAATGATTATTTTCTTATGTTTCATTCTACTGAGACTCGCCCAGTATAGAATACTGGGTGACTGAGCTATCTTCCTTGAGGCTTTATAGAACTCAGGAATTTAGCTATTTCTTTACTTTAGGGGTATTGCCATTATGACCGTCGTACTCCCCCTGACGATCACGTTCATCATTTATAGATCACTTTGCATTACATTAAGTATTGGGGAAGTTTCATCTATTCACTTTTTCTTAATTGATCTCATATTTCTCCCCCCTCGAAATGTGGTTAGAATCTTTCTAACCACAATTTCGAATCCTTTCAGAACTTAACGTGAATGAGGAAACTTTAATTATCTTCTATGCCTGCATGATTACGTCATGCAAAACTTAGATCGTACGGGAGTGCCTTTTCCCATCTTTCTTCAAAAACTCAACATAGTTCTTTATCCTTAATCCTCATGCAACTCTCACTCGCATGTAATTCACGTCTTTTGGTTCTTAAAATTCATTGCTTGCCTCCCAGTATGGGATACACAAAAAGCACATGAGTTATAGCAACTTTCTCCCGCCTTGCAGGATAAGTCTTTTACCAACCTTCTCCCGTCATAAGGGAATGTCTAACATAAGCATTATTTCAACTTTATCCCACCATGCGGGTAATTTTCTCAAACTTTCCTGCTATGCGGGCTCTGCCGCTAACTTTCTCCCCTTACGGGTATTTCCCATAAGGGACATAAATGCCAGAATTGGCTCTTTGTTTGCATATTCAATCATCAAATTCAGATATTTAAATCTGAATGTTCTTTAACACACGCTTAGCCCGACTTTGGTCAAAAATAAGCATGCATGTCAATTATTACTTCTCATCATGATAATTGAAAACGTAAATACATTCTTCTTTATAGAATACATGAAAATAATTCTCAATAATCTATCTTTCTTCTTGGATCACTGTCCAAGAATGCTTTCCTTTGAAGGCGCTCTTCAAAGAGAACACTTCCCCTTGTGCTATGGCCTTCTTCTTTTGTCATTTTCTGAGTCTCAAGTACCCAGATGATTTTTCTTACTGCAGTCAAGAATGAAAGCATGAATATCTTATGTCTGAGAAAATTATTAACAAAAGCAATAATAATGCTTATTAGACTTTCAAACATTTATATTCTATTCTATATCACCTTTGGGCAGAAAATAGAACAAAATAACATCTCTTTACATTAATTCCATATCACCTTTGGGCAGAAATAGAAATAACGTAAAAACTTTAAACATTTCTCTACTTCAAGAGCATTTCTTAAACTTTATCTCTACATTAATTTCACATCACCTTTGGGCAGAAATGAAAATAACGTAGAAAACCTCAATTATTATTAAAACTATTATAATATTGTTATCATCAACTTTGGTCAGAAAATAACAATATCATAATCTCAACTGAAAAACTAATGTCTATCTACTCCTCATAATTAAACTTAATTTTGAGGATGGAAATTTTACTTTGCAGCGGAAACTTTTAAAACTATTCAGAAACAATATCTCAATAATCTTTACTTCTCTCTAAAACAAACTATCCATTTGGTTCAAGTTTAAATAGAGACTTTACTTTACAAAATTCAACATATAATTGCTTCTGAAAAAGATCATAATAAATGCGAAATGTCACTATTCATAACTTTACTTTTGACCCAGTCGCATAAATAGCCCACAGTCTGCTTACGCACTCGCGGTCCACGCCTCTGCGTGGCTCGGCCCACGAGCTGACCAAAACGGCCAAGCTCGACTTGTTTGCTCGGTCTAGCATGGTCTGAAAACTTAGCATATGACTCATCTATGCTCTTAAAGCTTAATTCTTCCTGTTGGTTCCAATTATTACAAATAAAAGGAGCAACTATTTAACTTTTGTAGTGGCAACAACATAAAATCATACTTTATTCAAAAGCAACATGACATTATACTTTGCCACTAACTTTCAGAAGCATTCTACTCTCTGTAAAATTTTATCCCTTTGGTACAAAAAATTAACAGAGATTTAAACTTTAAATTCATACATAATTGTTCAAAAACATGCTTCTGAAAATGATAGACATAAATGTGAAAAAATTCTGTCCATAAACTTCAATTTCGGCCCGCGAAAGGAATTTGCCCGGCCTGCTAAACACCCGAACGCGCGGGTCGTGCGCGCTTGCGGCCCACTGGCGGCCCAGCAACTCCGTCGCTCGGCTCGCTCTCTCACGCGCGCACGCAGCCCACGTAGCGGCCCAGCTTGTTCGGCCCGCTTCGCGCTGCTTGGCAGCTGGCGCGGCTCGCTCGCCCCGCGTCCGCCTGGGCCAGCGGCCCACTCGCGCCCGCGCCTGGAGTCCGGCCTAACGCGCGGATCGCGGCCTAAGGCCCATCAGCAGCCCGTGGAAAAACCGCTCGGCCGCTCCTGGCCATTGATTTCCTAGGGTTGGGATCGGACGACTGTCCGCGAAAATCGCCCAAACAAAAAAAACCAGCCGCCTTGCACCCCTGAAACCCTAGCCCCTTTTTCATTTCCTCCTCTCCCGGTCCGAGCCGGCGGCGGTACTCGTCTCCGCCGCGGCTGTCCACCCCCAGAAACCCTAAACCGTTTCCTTCTTTGCTTGGTCAACTCGGGCCGGCGGCGCCGGCGGTGACGCCAGCGATGCCACGCCGCCCTTCCTGCCGCCGGCGCTATGGCTCAGTCATGGCCAGTCGAGCTCGAGCCGGTCCTCTACTTTCCCTTTTTCCCTTAGTCCGAGCCGGAGCTCGAGCCGCCGCGCGATGGCGCACGCCGGCGCGTCATCTCCCCCGGCCACCGGCTCCATGGCCGGCGCCCCGAGCTATTTTTTTTCTTTTCTCTACCTCTCCTCCTCGTCTTACTCAATGACGCGCGACGACGACGCAGAAGATGCGGCCGCTCTTTGCGGCCGGAGGAGGAATGGCGACGGCGCCACCGCCGGTCCACTCGCCGGCGCGCGCGCTCGCCCTAGGGTGAGCGTGCCACCGTCAAGTGGTTCTGCGGCGGTGCCCTAAGCCCCGAGCTCGTGGCCCGATTTTTCCGGCGAGCGTGGCGCTCGAGCCGGTATACCCGTGCGACATGTTGTCGGCGGTGATGACGGCGGTGGAAGGCCCCGGTAAGACCACCCCCTCCGTCCTTTCTTTCACTGGGTTCTAGGGTTAGGGTTTGACGTTTCGATTCGAGATCGAAAAAATCGTTTTCTCTCTGGTTTCTATCGATTCGGGGTCAAATCGATTTTTCCCAGCTACGAAACTACTCACTAGGCCTGGCTCTTGATGCCATTGTTGGACTTAGTAATCGGTAGGAGTAGATCGAGCGGGTAATTGACTTTGATCGACATACCTTGCATCTCCTGTTGATGTTGAGGCTCTGCAGGACGGCGTCGGTGGCTTGGTGGAGCTTCCCGTCGCTTCAGCCCTCCCTCTCAGATCGGGTTAGGGTTAGAGGACAGTGGGGAGCGGCGGCTGCGACCAACCTCGTGTCTCGTGCCATTACCTTCACCTCCTCTATATAGGGCTACGCGACGGGGGCCCACCAGCCTCTATTTGGGCTGGGCGTCCCCGATCAGGACGCGGTCAAGGGCCCAGTTCGCCTTTGGGCCAACTGGTGGAGATCAACCTAACAGTGTCCGGTCGTCCATGCCTTCACAGGGACAGGGATCGTCCGCGCCACAGCTGCAGTATTGGCCCCTGCAGGCCACACACTTTTTGGTCCCGCTGGCTCAGCCCCAATGGCAGTGGAGGGCAAGTGGGAAAGGCAAAGGTAAAATTGGCTTTGCATCATCATCACTTAAAAGCAAACTTGTAGCCATCTAATGGCAATGGCACTCAACGGACAAAAACAATTAAAATCGATGGCATAGAAGGGAACGTCTAATTTTAGATCAGTGCATAAGGGATGAATCAGTATAATTTTAGATAGAGTAAAGTAAATTTCCTCTGTATTTTATTTTATTTTGCCTGAGAGAATCACACTTGACCATGACAGGTCTCTAGATCCTGTAGCTCCTTTTCTTAGTCGCTTGGCATTGGGTTGGAACCGTACCGCTGCACTCGCCGTCTAGTTCGAACAAATTCTCCTCGTGTGCAACAGCCAAGTCCTTCCATATACACCACTGTGAAAGCGAAGCATCATTATTTTCTTTCTCCGTGGACAATTTTCCCGTCGCATCTTATCTGTTCTTGGCGTTCTTATCGCTGAGCGTCTAATCCTGCCTCCTTTGCAGGACGGGGACGCTCCATGTGCAGCGGGCAGCGGCTGTTTCTGCTTGACAACCATGTGGGCATGCCGGAGGTATCTGTGCCTTTGCCTCGCTTTGGGCCCTGCACCACCACGATACAATGCCGGGCATCCGATCCTCTCCTGCTCCTCTTGTTGCCTCTCTTCTCAACTGGCGCGCAAGTGTACGACGGCCTTATTACCACCATCGTTATTGTCGCTGTTCCAGCCATCAGCCTGTGAGCAGAGGGTGCTAAGCGTCTAAGCTTGCGCAGAGTGCACAGTCCAACACAATACAATCGATTGAGCAAACATTGGCATGCGACAATAATGATGCAAGAAAAAAAAAACACTCTGCAAAAACAATTAACCAGGGTCGATTTGGCACACAAGTAATTAGCCACGACAAATTCAGCACATGATTCGCCTATTAAATTACTTTAATAGAACACCTCGATCTCGCAAAAAACAAAAGCACGGGAGATCGACACTCAAATTTGGCACGTTCCAGGATGAGCAGGACTAAGACAAAACAGCTAATTCAATGCTATTATTCATGGTATATATAGTCCCACATATAAGTTGCATCATATTTGACATTGCATCAACAAATCATTTTATTGCAAATATCCACCACTTATTAATTTTTGCAAAATCTAGCATAGTACTCGCAAATGTAACCAGATCAATCCGGCCTCCAAGATCGGACAGCCCCCATTGGGCCATGTCGATGTTAATTGTCGGCCGCCAGATCTTCCATCTACGGCTGAAATCAGAGCTCAGGCATGGGCTTGTTCTCGACGTTTGGCATTCGCCCGCCGCTAACTCTTCGGGTCGCAGGCCGCCGGCAATATCATCTTCTTCCTCGCCGCAAATGGTTGTAGCAAATGCGGCGGCGAGGACAAGCGTGCTCATCTAGCACTAGTGACAACATTAACTAGACTGCCGAAGGAAGAGACCACCGTCATGGCTCTAGCAACTTACCACAGTTTTACTAGTTTGCACAACATAAAAACTAGAACCAGCTGCAGCTGCATAGATGTGCAACTATAGTTTCTTTTAGTGTTTGCATCTCATCCTAAAAAAAATTACAATCTAGAGCTAATCCTAACAATATACACTACTCTATAAAAGTAAAGGCACTCCAGTTGCCAATATGAAATACGAAAACATAAATAAAAAAAGAGTTAGGGAATGCAAACTTCACACGACAATTTATCCCGTGGTATCGGTAGACAAATTCCACCACTAGTCCACGTTGGAGCTCTACAAAAAATATATGCCTAGTCACCAAGATGAGATCTCCCGGTCATCTTGACTCGCCACAAAGGCCCACGTCAAGTTGGCCACTTGTCATAAAGATAAGCCTCACCTCCCTCTACTCTTCCTATTACCTTGATGTCATCTTCACTAAGAAGCTTCTGCATGAATGAAGAGGGTTTCCACATCCCCCACACACGGATCTCCGTCACCGCTCCACATCAAACCAGGAGGTTGAAGACTTGCCAACTAGTTACTAAGATCTGAAGGTGCAGGCAAAACCTCTTGTACAAGATGGTTCACTCTAAGAGCTAAGCGCAAAGCAACAACTCATTATTCTCTCAATTTAGGCCTATCCTAGCACTCTTCTAAGCATGTGCTGATGGCCTTTGGATGATCTCTTTAGCACTTTGGTAGGTTAAATGTGTTCTTGATGTAGCTTGTTGTTCAATGGACTCCTGGTCACTCCAATGCCTAGCTACATGATCTTCATCCGGTCTAGTCAAAAACATCCTCATCGAATCTGGTCGTAGAGGGTTTTGAACAAAACCTCAGTCACCTCGTAATGGCTACTTGATCTTCATGCGGTAGATCATCCACTCGCCCACTGGATCATCTGATCAGCTTATTTTCACTTTATCGCGGCTTGCAACGTCTCTACATGCTCTCTGCATAACTTATAATATTTTCTTTTCTTCGGCTGATGGGCTTGACCTTCACTCAATTGGATCATCTGGTCGCTCATGTCTTATTGCCCAAAGCCGTCCGGAAAAACACCCATTCATCCGCTCCATGTAAAATAGCCCCCACCGGAACTTCCGATTGCGAAGACCCCATTGTCCAAGGCCGACTGTAAGGCAGAAGCGGGGGACTAGGGGGCCAGCGGCCCTAGGGGCGGGGGTGGCGACAAGAGCAAGCGGCGGCAGTGGCGGTGGCAAGGGGATAGGGGTGGCGGTGTGAGAGGGAGAGGAGAAGCCGAGAGCTAAAAGCAAAAGGGAGTTACCACTATGATTTCTTTCTTGAATAATTTGGTACAAAGGCCCTTGATTATATAGGGGGACTCGACTTGACTCCTAAGGCACACTTGACTTAACCCCTAATGCACTCAACCTGGATTCCTTATCAATCGGATCCATTCTTTCCTAACAAAAATATCTAAACTACCTAATCCAAAGCTACTTGACTTCGACTCCAAGACACTAGACGAGATATGCGCCGGTGGGCCCGGCGGTGGCCGTGGGATGCCGCCCCCCTCAGGGGCGCGCCTCCCCCTCATGTGTGCCCATCAGGGTGGTTGCTTCTTGGGCCTGTCTCGTCCTGGCTGTCGCGATCCTTGTGGGCTCCTCGACACACATAACATCTCCCGCCGGATTGACTAGCAGCGTGTCCTCACACTCCACTGTTATCCATCTTGTAACTCCTGGCGGTGGCAGCGGCTCCGCGAGACAGCATATGGTGATTGTCGCGTGCAGTTCCCCGACCGGCAACCTGGTCATCATGTTGCAGCGCGTGTTGTCGAGGCGTATGTGGAAGTAGTAGCGTAGGTCCCCGATGTAGCCGTAGATGATCGAGTCGCGCGCCGGCGGGTTGTCCTCTCCTTCCAATGACGATGGTGCTGATGGTGCTCCAATTAGTACTCGAGGTACTCCTGCATCATAGAATAACTTACCTAGTGGGGGTGGCCTGACGAATTAACGTGCCTGTAGTCCTTCTCCTGGTAGCACCATCACCGGGATCCTCACAATAAATGATGGTTGTGGCCTTGCTCCTGCTGCTGTAAAATCCAAGACTCACCCAAATATCATAGCATGTGTCTCTGCTTGCCATGGCGAAGCTACAGGCATACCTGATGCCTGATTGATGCTGTAGTGTACATGTCCCACCCTGATGAATTCTATCCTGACCATGTCGAGAAAGTGGACGTCGATGCTCAACAGTTGCTCTTGTGGCCAATCTTCTGCTAATATGATCATAGCTGGAAGGTTTGGCGTAGCTCGTAGTGATGTCAGTGTGTGGCCTCCGATGGCGAGCAAGTCCAATTGTCTTGGGTCTCCTGTCGCCATGAGGGACATTACCAACGTCGGCAAGTGAGGTGATGATGTTGGCAGTAAAAGCGTGTGTCGAAGAATATCACGCCTTCATCCATTGTCCAAGCGGGGCTTGCTTGGCCTGAATCGATCATATGTCGAGCCACGACTAACTCCGGCTCCGCCCATACTGCCTGCCTGATGTCATAAAAAATGGCCAGATGTAGGGATATCATATCAAAGGCGTTACCATGGCGGCACTCCGTGTTTGCCAGGGTCGGTGTTGCATCTGCTGCCCGCTGTGTTTGGCGATGTCGTACGATGTCGTGCGGTCTCCTGTGTGTCTGCTGCCGGTGGTCTGCTGGTGGTGCCAAAAGAGTTGGTGGATTTGATATGCCCTGTGATGCCTGTAGTGCTGTTGGCGGATATATGCCATCAAACCTCACCGTCCGATCCCCTCTCCTGAAAGTCATCAAAAGGTCAGAAAAATCCCAAGTCACTTGACCTAGGGAAGCAAGCCAGGGGTCCCCAAGATGATGTCTGTCTCTCCATCCAACGCGGTAATGTACGCGTCCAACGAGAAAACCCCATGATCCAGCCGTAGTGGCACGCCTCGGCATAAGCCTCGGGTGCGTACTCTGCTGCCGTCGCCGATGGTGATGCTGACTTTGGCCCTTCTCTCTGGGATCTCCACCGAGCTGATGTAGTTCATGTCGACGATGTTGTGGGTTGCTCCTGTGTCGACTAGGACACAGGCTCCCACTCTAGAAACAGCGCACATTAGTAGCATGGTGCGCCATCCCTGTATGACCCCATCGGGATCTGCAGTCAGCGCCATCAGGGAGGCGTCGTCATCGTTGTCATCGTCGAAGTTGTTGACGGTCGTGATCTCAAAGAGCATCTTGCACTTGTGCCCTCTGCTAAACTACTCATCATAGTTGAAGCAAAGGCCCAAGTGCTTTCTCTCCACGATCTCATCTTGAGCAAGCCTCTTGAAGACGCGTGTAGCCAGAGTTGTTGGTGTTGTCGTAGTCGATGCAGGTAGAGGTGCTGATGTAGATGTACTCCTAGAGGGTGGTGGAAATGTAGATGGGCAAGGTGTAGACAATGTCTCCTTGGACAGATTGGCTACCACAGCCGCCCTGTGCTCGTAGGCTCAGGCCAACGACATAGCCTCCTCTATGTCCTTTGGGTCGCGAAGCTCAACGTTGGTCCTGAGGGGCTCTCCTAGCCCGGCAGTGTAGATGTTCACCTGCTACTTGGTGCCGAGGTATCCTGTGCGAGCCACGAGCGTGAGGAACGCCTCTATGTACTCGTCCATGGTGCCCGTGTGCTGGAGGGCAGTGAGCTCGCCCAAGGGGTTCCTCCTAGCAGGAGGTCCGAAGAGTTCGTTCATGCAACGCGTGAACTCCTCCCGTGATAGTTCCCCTCTCTCCTGGGACAGGCGCATGTACCACTGCTGAGCCACACATGTCATGTGAAACGAAGCATAATATACCTTGCGGTGCTCGGGAGTCCACTGGCCAATGAAGAACTGCTCACACCGATTAAGTGTTGATGGTCCTTAAGTGCTAAATCTGACCATCAAATCCTGCATAAAAGCTATCAAATCTAATCACCAAATGTAGTAGTAGGGTTTACTACTAACTATTTCCACAAGCATTGGTGAATATTTGTATGCAGGTGATACTTGTATCAAATCAAGAGAAAACGCAAGTATCAAGTAGAGAGCACAACTCCAAGCAATCATGTTTGAGATGGAACCTCAATATACCATAATAATAAACATTCTCAAATGCACCATTGGATAGCACCATGTTGTAGGGCTCCTCGAGATGGTCAAAATGGATACCTAGATGACCCAATTTGGAGTCTGGATGCAAGAGTTATGTAACTCAGAATATTGCGACCCAGGCTGACTGGTTCGGTCGACCCAAATAGAGGCCCAATGACATCAAAACTTTGCCAGAAGCCTCTTTGAACATCACAAGGCCCATTGTCCACCAAAGCGAGTTCGGCCGAACCGACTTTCGTTCGGCCGAACTTGCCCACCGCCTCTAGGCTACCTTGGAGCATGAGTCTTGGTGCCAACCGACTTGGGAAGGTCGGTTCCCCATCCAGGTGGCGCCCAAAGAGAGAGGGGAATGAGAATATCCTCTAGAATCAAGTGAAGCATCACCATTATCCCAAGGAACCTCTACACTATAAATAAAGACCCCCTCCTCACTTACAAGACACACCATCAAGGAGAAAGCCCACATTACTTTTAAGATGTAGAGTTAGGATAGTTTAGTTAGGAGGTAGAGTCGAGTCGAGCTTTGCCTCGGGGTTCCGGATAAGTCTTCAGAGGTTTTGGTCAAAACTTTTGTATCTTTTCCTTTCCTTTTGTAAGACTCTGAGTATTAATATAGTTTACCTTCCTTATTCCTTCCGAGTTATTTATCTTCTACATTTACTTTGCGAGTATTTGTGGAATGTCTAGTTCAGATTAAAGTAGTAATGGCTTAGGTTGTAACATCTCGAAATTTTGCCCGGAATGTTAATTATGCAAAAATGTGGATTTAAAAATTTTTCGTGGATTTATTCCTAGCTAAGCAACTGTAAGAGTGTCTTCTGTGAATCTCTCCCAAAATTCCTAGAAAATAATAAAATAAATTAAAATTGGTTGATATGGTGAATTTTCCTTAGTGTGAATATTTAGATTTTACTTGGATTTTATTCGGATTTATTTGTGTGATTTGGATTTGAAATGGTACTTCAAATACAAATCAAATAGGAAAAACAAAAGGCAAAAACCTAAAACTAACCTAGCTCGGCCCAGCCCAAACTCTCTAAACCCTAACCTATCTAATCCCTCAGCCCGCCAGCCGCCAGCCCGACTCCACCACCCGCCGCCCTCTCCCTCACCCTTCCACCGACACGCGGACCCTGCTTGTCAGCGTCACCCTTTCCCCTGTGCATCTTCCTCCTTTCGCTTTACAGCTCGATGCAGCCACCTCCACCACCCGGCTGCGCCCAACCAATGCCGCCTCGCCAGCTCCGCCCCACCGCGTCACCCACGCCACCAGGGACACCATCGCGGCCGCCAGCTCGCACCTAAAAACCCGAGGCCTTCCCCCTACGTAACTCATCTCTCGCTCTTGCGCCGCCGCCAAGCTACCCCAAGGGGAAAACCCCAATCGCCCAGAGAGAAGAGAAGCTCGGAGAAAAGAAGAGGAAGAGGAGAGCAGGGAGAGGTGGGGGAGAGGGCACCAGGAGAGTAGCCGGACTAGGGAACGCCGCCATCTGAGTGCCGTCACTGCCGCCGCCCTGCTCCACCTACGTCGAGCTGCCACCGTCTGCATCGTGGACCCCGAGCTCAAGCCCGATGCTGCCCTACGGAACTCGATCCCGCTCGCGCCGCCGCCTGTGCTTCCTCGACCCCAAGTCGGCATCCATCTTCTCTATCGCCCCCAATGTGAGCACGCACCCGAGCCCATTCCTTCCCCATTTCCTATGCCATCCTTGCCGTCGTCCACTACCTTTGCCTGAAACCGGCCTTCGTGCCGCGTTCAACGTCCTGCAGGTGCTTGCTGCGCGCTCCGTACCCGCCGCCGTAGCATCGCGCCCCGCCTCGCCCGGTCTGTGCCGTTGTGCCGCCGCAGCGCTGCATCTCGCTTCAGTCTGGCACCTCGCATTGCGCTCACGCGCGTGTATCCACACCCCGCCGTGCTCCGCTAGCTCCGCCGCCCGCTGCTCTGCGCTGCCACTGCAGCCGCTCTGCGCCGCGCTCTACCGCCCCCGCCGTCCCGTGCCACGCTCGTGCTGCCCCGCCTGCACACTGTCGCTCCGCCTGCGCGTGCGCGCCATGGCCCTAGGTTATTTCTTCGAACACCTCGTGGGCGGAACCGAGCCAAGCCACACAGATCTAATCATACAGCCGCAAAGTTGCACCTTATCTTTTGCGGTTGGTGACGTCAGCACTGACGTCGTCACCCACCGGCCTCTTTTTAATTAGGCACCCGCTTTTTGCAGAAAACCCCCTTGGTTTATATGGTTTCATGGATTGGTCCTTCCACCTTTGGTGTTTCTGCAGAAAACCCCCTGGCCGAGCCTTTTTGTAGTTTGATCCCTGCAGTTTTGCACATAGGTCTCTATCCTTTACCAGTTTTACAAGCCGGCCCTTCCACCTTGGTAAAATTGCATAAAACCCCCTGTAGTTTTAAGAAAATGGTTTATTCTTTTATAAATCCTTTTTCTTAATAACTAAAATAGGTTTTTATGCCTTTAAACCTTAGATAAATCATATCTAATCCGTCCTAGCTCCAAAAAATGCCAAACCCGTTGTATTAGGTTCCTAATATCAAGCCCTACGCCTCAGAACGAGCCGAGTGGCCGTCGCGTCATGGTTACGCGACCGCCACGTAAACTGAGCCAGCTCGAGCCCACTTGACCGATGGGGCCTGCATGCTGACATGTGGGACCCGATGACCTGTTAGCCTTTGCTCCTGGCCATTGACCCATTGATCGAGAGCTTGACCCTTTGACCGTTGACCTAGTCAAAGTTGACTAGGTCAACAATGATGTCATCAAGGCCCATGATGACGTCATCAACCCCGAAACTGCTGGCTTTGCCAGCTCGACTCATGGTTAACCCCGAGCCGACACTTGCCACCTCTCAGCTACTAACATGCGCCCTGTCTTTTCTTGTCTTTTTTGGAATGATTTATAAATCCAGAAATTGGTTTAAAATTTAGAAAATCATAATAAATCAACCATAGCTAAGAAAAATATGAAACCAGTTTCAGTATTTTTCTAAAATCAGGACGAACACGACAGAATAGAGTTTGCTATTATTTGTCTTTCTATTGATTCTAATTTGGAGTTTATTTGCTAATAGATGTCGTTATTTATTTGTATTCACGTCTAATAGGATCCCCGGAGGACCCGGACTTCTTCGACGACGTCGACTACGCTGAAGGCGAAGACAAAGGACTTTGCTCCAGGTTCACGCCCATCCTAATTGTTTATACCTATTAGGCATTAAATGATGGTAATGATTGAGCCATGCGTAGCCTGTTATGTATCTTGATTCCTTGATTGCCTACTACACTACTAAATATGATTGCTATGCTGCTACTTGCATGTGTGATGGGATATCATGGATTATGATCCTTGGTGTGTGTGGGGATAAAACCGGCAGGAGAAGGTGTTTTTGGGATACTTTGGCGGGGGCGAGCAACAATAACTCGATCTTCAGATCGAGGCGATGGGGGTCTCGTACTGGAATGAGCCCTATCCTATTCCTTGGGGATAGTTCGTGAGCATACAGGTTAGGACTTGGAACTCAAGTCCGATGCTTGAAGAAGGGTTGTGTGCTTCGCTCAAGTTTGCCTATGGTGAAGATCGAAGATGGAGGCTTGAAGCCCTAGCTACTGCTGCGCAGGATTTCTTCTTGTCGAATAGCCCAATGGGCAGGTTCCAGAATCGTATTCATACTGGTATGGATGTAAATCTTCTATATTTATGCCTTGTTTCTTTTGTAGTGGGAGTTCTAACTCACACACTCTAGACTCACACTCTAGTGAGAACTAAACAAAGGAATGAAGAACAAGACTATACTCTAAATAGAATATGCATGAGATACTCACTTTATTCTACCTGAAATATAGCAGCATCTTCTGAGGTACAAGCAAGAGAGGTGAGTGCCAACCGCACACCTTGGCACTCCTCTCTAGACAACCCCTCACCCTCTCCTTACACTAGCACTAGCTAAGCCAGCTCTAAGCCTATGCAAGAGAGCTCTCAACTCAAGTGAGTTGCAAAACTTGGAGTAGGAAGTGATGTCTTCATTTGGAGCCCCTCCTCTAGTATTTATTGGTGTGTAGAGGTCGGTAGCTAAGGCATCCACCATGGAATATTCCATGTAACCGTCATAGGAGAGGACACGTGGCGGCTGGAGGCGATAGGGGCCACCCCTGGTTCGGCCGAACCAGGAGTTTGGCCGACCCAGGCAAACCGACTTTGCAACCGTCCTTTGGCCAGTGACTGTCCTATGGGTCCTTGTGTGGGTATGGGTGTGCTTGTGGTGAATTGCTACTTCTAGCTCCCAGTTGTGGGCCCTTCAATCCGTGTGCTTGCACGTGATTGGTCAAAAGTGTGTTTCCTTGCTCATGTGGGCCCTTGGATCCGTGGGAAGCTGATGTGGCAGCCCTTAGTTGGCTGAGTTTTGCTAGTTGTGATTCATTGATGCATTCCCACTTCATTTCTATGGTTAAGTGACCTACATACAAATATTCATCGACACTTGTGGAACTTGTTAGTAATTAACTCCTACCACTATGTTGATGATCATATTTTATGTGTTATGCAGAAGTTGACGGCCTAAAGTTGGCACTTAACAGCCTAAGGGCACAAGGATTCAGATTCTCAGAAATGAAAATCTCTTGACCGTAGCACGCAACCCTAGACTGGTCATTAGCTTTTAGGACATTCTTAACGCTCTACTTTATATATACCCCTTGATTTATTTTGAAATCTACCTCTCTCACCTTGAAAACCTTCTATCTTACCTATGATGATGCAACTCTCTCACAAACCAATCAAGATGAAGCAAAAGCTGCCAGAAATTTGGATGAGAAGATCATAAACCCTTATTGATAGATCCTACCATTTTGATTGTGCCGCGAAGTAGTTTTTCGGTTAGTGTTTCTTATTGCTTGAGTGCATGGTTCTTATCGGGCTTTCCTGATTCTTATGCTTCTTCACCATAAGTGTAGGATTATATAGCAGTGTTTTCATGCTTGTTTTAGGCTCCATCTTTAAGTTCTACGCCTTTCCACCTAGATGAGACCTCCACTACTCATGAGTGCTCAAGCCAGCCAATCACCCTCAGCTCAAGAAACCAATAAGGGCTCCGTTACAGTTGGGGCACAAGATCAAGATTAGGGAAGATCAAGAATTTTGGAATGAGTTACTACAAGAGTGTTGGAATAAGTTCTCAGACATGGAGATAAACACCGAGATGTTGTGGCACAACCACGTGGAACATGAAGCTACATGAAGAAAGAAGGACGAATTGGTCAAGAAGCAACCACACCTCTTTGGATCCGAGGTGCGCGCTTAATCTCGAGGATGAGATTCTTTTTGTGACAATCTAGGGGTTTAATTAGCATAATCACCTGCAAATCACTTGGCTTAACCTTAATCAGGTGTACCCTGGCCCCACCTAGATTTTCACTTAAGGAAACCTCCCTAAAAACCCTAAACATCTTGGTGGACTCCTAACCTTTCTCGGTTGGCATGGACCAATTTCAAATTTTTGCTTAAACACTTCAAAATCTATCAATATAAAAGTTGTTCACTTTTTAGTGGGACACAACTTTGTCAATTGGCAGACTTCAAAATTTTGAGTGTTTCATGCCTAAAAACTTGGTCAAAGTCAGTCAAACCCAGAAGTTCACCCTAAAGTTCAGCCGAAGTTCACCCAACTTCTCCTCACGTTCACCACCAATCTGTGCACTTTTTCTATGGTCACCCTTTGTAAACGTTGTAGTAGATAGCTGGGAACACAACTTTTGTTTTTGGAGAATTTGAACTTTAGTTCAAATTTTTGGAGAAACGAGTGTTGGAATGTGTGCCTGGCAGCTGTTCGACGTTTTGCCTCGCGTGCGTTGGCACTCAAGAGCGCGCCGCGTTCGCGCCGTCGCCGGTCCTGTGACCCGGACGCCATGGCCTAAGGGCCATCAAGGCGATGGGACAGGGCAGCCATTGACCCCGCGCGCCTCGGCCTTGCCCCGCGCGCCCGCGTTGCGTCCCGCGCCGCGCTTAGCCGCCGGCCGCCACGCGGCACCCGCTCCTCGCGCCGCGCTCTGCGCCCGAGGCTACCTGTCCGCGGCCCCAACCACTTGCCGTGCCTCGCCCAACCAGCGTGCGCGCAATCCCCCTCCTCCACGCACGATCCCGCCCGGCCAGTCCCCGCGCGCGCCCGCCTCGGCCTCCTCCCACGCGTCCAGCCCGCTGGGCCTCTCCCCGCGCGGCCTGCCCTGCCTTGCCTCACCTGCCGTCCACTGCCCCGGACAGTGAAGCGCGACATCACGCTCGGCCAGCTCACAGCCACGTCAGCGCGCCCCGGCGGCCGCCACGTGCTCGCCGTCCGACGACCGGCGCCGAGCACCTGCCCACGCGCCTGCCCGCTGGCCTGCCTGCGCTGCCCCGCTCCACTGGCTTCCCCTCGACGCTAAGACCCTTCCCCGCCTATAAATAGCCCTCCCCACGCCCTTGCCGAGCTCCACCGCCGCCCGCCATCGACGCCGCCAGGCTGCCGCAGTGAAGCCCGCCTCCACACCGCGCCGTAGCCTCCCAGCTCCGCCGCCGCACTCCACTGCCCCACTCGAGCTTCTCCCACCACCAGCCGAGCGTCTTCCCCACCGCCGCTGCCGGCATTGGGGAAGAACAGAGCCGCCGCCGCCGCTCACCGCCCGCCGCCGTCGCACCTTCTTCCGCCCTCCTTCCTGCACAAGAATGACGCTAGGTAAGCCGGTGAGTGGATCCCCCGAGTTCTCGTCCAGCCCAGCGGTCCCACTTCGCCGGATTTGGCTGCACCGCCGCCGGCCATGGCCGAGGACCACATTGCAAAGCTCGAGTTCTTTCTAGAGTTCAAAGTGTAAAGTGCAGGGGCCTACCTGTGAAGTTTTAGAAAGTCCAGGGGGTTAAGTTAAAATAGATTCTTCAGATCTAGATTCAAAAGCTGAGAACTTTGAAAATCGATTAAAAATCACAGAAAAATCAGAAAAATGCAAATCCACTTTTGTTGAGCTCTCTGTGGCATGTATAGGAGTTTTCCTGCTTTGATTTCAAACTAGAATCAAATCTGTTCAAATACAAGTTTGTGCACAGTTTGAAATCTATAGGTTAGTTTGTACTGATTTTTTGATATGTTGTCGTCTGAGTAGTTTGTGGCTTGCTGTAAAAAGTTGGCACACAGAACTGCTCTAGAATTTGAGCCATGATTTGTTTAAACTCATCTGTGCAGTTTATGTTTAGAAATTGTTTAAAATACTCTGTTAAGCTTTTTAATCCAATTTGTTTGCAGTAGCTCTATAGTGATGTGATGCACCTGTGATCAAAAGCGAAGCTCAGATTGGCATTGTTAACTTGCTCATTTAATTTATCAGTGTTTAAATCAAATAATTTGATCAGCATGTTCCTGAAATCTTTTTAAGCTCATCTTTGGCATGGAAGCTTGTCTCAACTATAAATAGCCCTGGTAAAAATTTTAGGATCAATTACTGATAGTGTGATTTTCTAGGATCTATTCTTCATGCTAGTGTGCTGGATTTGTATGATTTTTCCTGGTGGTTCTGTACATGTTTTTGATCTGAATTTTGGATAGTAAATCCAGGACCAAACGAAGAGCACCCTGTAAATTTTACACATGCAAAATATACACCAAACGGCCAGAATAAATTATTGAAGTTTCAATGCTTAAATGGGTTAAATAAAAAGCAAATCACCTTTAAGTGTTTTAAATAAATAAACCACCCCACAACACCACACTTGCTGTTTTATGCTGAAAGCAAATTAAATAATCTTAGATGTGTACACAATCACCATCGAACCACTCCAAGTTCTTTTATGAGTAAATACAAACTTAATTAAAGAAAGGAAAGGTCAGACAAATATTGTCCAGGTGAATGTGTCATTCAATACACCCCGGGATTATCGTGTGAAACACGGTGCTCGATATAACATCATTCTCTTATGCATTGCATCTCATATAGGAACGACTCTCGCCAACGGGAAGCTACAAGCCGATCCCGGCGCAAGAAGAAGGACAACCCGAGAAGAAGCTGAACGCCGTCGTCGCAAGCAAGTCAAGACCCGAACCAAGTTCGGAAGAACCAATACTAACTTAGCTCGGAATTAAGGCAAGCCCCAGAGCATGTGCTATGTTTCTAAATTATGCAACTATGTTTTGTTAAGTTATGTTTGTGCATTTACGTTCAGGAGTTCAATTGAAACCTTAGTTGCATGATCCCAGGTACCTATGCTTTGCAATACTAGTATGATAGGTCGATAGCTGCTATGCTATAAGGACCCGATAAAAGTCGAGTGATTTCCTGTCACTCGCGAGATTATAGGAATCACCTGCTTTACTTATGTTGGAATCATAAGGATGACGGGCGGGGATTTTTGTCATGTAGATGCCCCGTCCGTGTAAGCAAAATTTGGTTAAGGCCGAATGGTGTCGTACCGATGGTTAAGTGTTTGAAAGCACTAAGCACTTGTTTGGGCATGGGACCGGTAAGTTTAATACCTGTTCGGAATGGTGAGTGGCCTCGCCCTGCTTTCCCTGGGATTCAACCCCCCATGCGGCGCACATGTGGCTCAAGACCGAATCCGGCCGGTGTGGCCGCGAAGTATCAACCGGATAGGCTTGTGTCCAAGGGGAGTAGGCTCGGATTAACAAGCCAGGAAGACATGGGAACGGCCTGGTTAGCGTCGACCTTGGTGGTCGGTGCTTTTCCATGTGTTTAGTTTCCACCTTGCAAGGCTATAAAATCGGTTCGAACTGTCTGTTTCTCGCAGCTAATGAGACTACTTAACCCCGCTGCCACATTGAGTAAGAAAGTGAAACATGACGATGATGGTAAACTTGGTGCTTGCTTAATTGCTTGCTCAACTTGCTTGACTAGTATAGGCTGCTTACCTAGAATGGTTAAAGTACTAGAACTTGATGCTAAAATGTTGAAAGTAAGGACTCACTCTTAGTCGCTTTTTGGCAAAACAAACCCACCAGCCAAAAGCCTTGCATGTCTAGGAGTTGGTGATGTAGTTTTCACCCGACGGGTAAGTCTTGTTGAGTATTAGTATACTCAGCCTTGCTTGTTGAATTGTTTTCAGGTAGTACTCTCGAGGAGATGGTTGCAGGTCTTACCTGGACGACCACCCTTCCTCCGGGATGGACCGTTTTCTGGGACGAGGATGCTTCCGAGTGATGTCACGACGGCTTCACGTGACGTCACTACCTTTCCGAATAAATAGTTTATTTTCCACTGCATTTTAAACTCTGAATTATCACTACTTTATGCATGAACTGAGTTATAATAAAGTATTCTAAGTGGGACCTTTAATTATTGTGGACTGTTGTAATCTCTGGTACTCTCCTTTGTGTGAGTAAATGCACGACTCGTTTCGATCTCGGTAACTGTGAGTGGTTGCATCGGGCTTGACCCGACAGACTTTCACTTTAGTTCGGTTTAAGTGTCTAATCGTTTCTAATGCGATGTTTAGCACACTAAGCCGGATTAATTTGAGCGGTTCTGTCACACTTTTGAGGGGTGGAGTCTGTAACATCCCGGAATTTTGCCCGGAATGTTAATTAAGCAAAAATGTGGAATTAAAATTTTTTTATGGATTTATTCCTAGCTAAGCAACTGTAAGAGTGTCTTCTGTGAATCTCTCCCAAAATTCCTAGAAAATAATAAATAAATTAAAATTGGTTGATATGGTGTATTTGCCTTAGTGTAAATATTTGATTTTATTCAGATTTATTGGAGTGTGATTTGGATTTTAAATGGTACTTCAAATACAAATCAAATAGGAAAAATAAAAGGCAAAAACCTAAAACTAACCCAGCTCGGCCCAGCCCAAACCTAAGTCTAGATCCTACCTTCTAGCTCTCTAAACCCTAACCTATCTAATCCTTCAGCCCGCCAGCCGCCAGCCCAACTCCACCACCCGCCGCCCTCTCCCTCACCCTTACACCGACATGCGGATCCCGCTCGTCAGTGTCTATCAGTGTTTTACCGGCAATCCCACCGAGGGGTATTCCAAGGTAGTAGAGTTTAGGAGGAGTGTTCTCAGAATCAGGAATCCAAAGGTTGCGTGTAACGCGATTTATACAGGTTCGGGCCGTCGATTAGACGTAATACCCTACGTTCTGTTGCTGATCTTGTATTACGTAGTGTAAATATGTGTATATGGTTGTTCTCTAACTCGAGATTGAGTTGAGTTGAGTAGACTTTAGAGATTAGGTTGAGATCGTGTCTAACTAGAGATTGTTCGATCTCTTCCTCCTCCTCCTTGAAAGGGGTCGCTGCCCGGCCTTATATACTGGCGAGCAGGGTTACAGGGCGGAAAGAGTATAATCCTAGTCTAATACGGGTAGGAACATGTACATATCTCGTTGAGGCGAGTACTTTCCATATATAACGACTAGTTTCCTTCTATTGTAGAGTTCTATGCCGTCCTGCGTCATAGTCTCCACTTGTTGCCATATCCTCCCTTGGAGCCTTCCCGAGTCCGTGTGGGGCCCTATACCTCCATGTCCGACAAGCCCCCGAGCGCTTCATAGACGAGTGCTTCTGCCTACAAAGAGTGTTGGCCCACTGGTTCGAGTACTTCTTGAGCTTCCTTGAAGAACTTCGAGTGCTTCTTGGACTACAAGCTCTGGCTAAGTACGAGGCTATGAGGTGCTCAAGCCTCGATTTGTTCTTGGATCTTGTAAGATGGAGTGCGATTTGAAGCTATGAGGCTATGAAATCGCACTTCATATGAAGTAGCCCCCGAGCTTTAGGTTGAATCAACTAATCAAGCTAAAGGTCCCTGAAAGTCTTATATCTTAGGTAAAATTGAAAAAACTTTATATTAGTGACCGTATGCCCTTCAGCCGCTGAGCCTTGGACCACACTTTGGTGTGGTGAAAAGGGTCAAAAGGTACTCGTGGCTGGTTTACTACTTAAATAATGGGAAGTCCTCGAATTTAAAAAGTTAAAATATTAGATAAATCATTAAGTTTAGGAGCTCATCTAAAAATAAAGATTTAGGTAATATCTTTTCCTTTTTAAAAGATAGAAAAAACCCCTTATCCAAGTAATGGTAATCTGACATACGTCTTCTCCTTGGTTATAAAAATAACCCTTTAGGTTTTTACGTTTTACCCTTGTTTCTTGCGAGCGAAACATCTTTCTTCCTTCGATTCTCCAAACTGCCGCCGCCATTGTGGACGATTATTTTCGGTTGTGTTTTTCTTCAACCCTTTTGGGTTGATGAGGGAGAAAAAACTCATGACAACAAGAATGGCTCCTCAAAAGAAGAAGAAAATCACCAAGCGGAAGCGAGCGAGTTCAGATCTGGAGCTTCCTGCTCGTAAGCTTGCTAGAGTTGACGGTCCTCAGTATCCGACACGGCCAAACTATATCAAGAAGTCTGTGGTCAAGGATGCGGATTTGGAGCGCCTTGTGGAGCTTTGAATGATGAAGGATTAGGCAACCCTTCAATGGAGTGCTCCTGCTGCTGGTGAGATATACCCGCTGGATCCAGTTGATAAGATCACGATGTTTACTTCTTTTGTCCAGAGAGGTCTTGGATTTCCTAGTTGCCGATTTCTCCGAGATCTTCTTGATTTCTATGAGTTGGAGCTTCAGAATCTTGATTCCAATGGGATTTTTCATATATTGGTCTTTGTGCACATTTGCGAGGCTTTCCTTGGAATTCCTCTTGATTTTGATTTGTTTCTGCAACTGTTTTTGCTTGTGCCTTTCCCCAAGAAATTCTCAGTTTCACCAGTCGGAGGTGCAGTCATTCGATTTCGACTGGGTGTGAGGCAAAAGTATTTGGACTACACCCTCCCTGAAGCTGGCGATGATTGGAAGAAGTCGTGGTGGTATGTTGGCAACCACCCGCCTGCTTTACCAGAATTCACTGGAAAGGCTCCCGGTTGTACGCCCCGTTGGAGTGAACTACCTTCTTGCGGGATTCCAAGAAGCTGTTATCCTTGTATAGGACAATCGTGTATAGTTGGGTTGATTGCCGCGTGCAATTGTTGATGCTGAGGGAGTCGTTTGGTTATGAGTACAGTGGTCGAGACAACCCTTCTCGTCTTGTTGTGGAGGATTTGACTGAAGCAGAGGTCTTGGAACAGGTGCCACTGATGCTTCCAGGGTTATCGAGAAGCCTTACATCTCACAGCTGTATGATAGAGATCATCCTCCTATTCAAGTGATTTTTGCCTTGCTTTCTGTTGGCTTGCTTGAAATCATATTGGTTCGAGTACTTGACCTACGTCGCACTGTTTTCGCAGGATACTCGGGCTTCTGTTCCTTCTTCACCTGTTGAGGAGGAGGAAGAGCATTGGAGGTACGAAGGCCCTCCTCTTGATGATCTTGTGTGAAACCGGGTGGGCACCGAGCGTTGCCGTGCGTAAGAGGAAAATTCCTCGTGCCACCGTTGAGGCGAGTACCCCTGGTACTGAAGAAATTGTCACCAGGTAACTTTAGACGACAAGTCTTGTCTTTCCTTGCAAAATCTGCCTTCTGAGGTTCTTTAATGTATGACTATTTCTGCTTCAGGTTAAGCCCTGATGACTTGCTTCCGCTAGCCTCCGAGCTGGTTTCTGAAGGAAAAGTTGCCCCTCCCCCCTCTGAGCCAGCTATCGAGGGAAGACTTCTCTTGCCGCCCCCCTGAGCGCAAAATGAAGGAGGTCGTGGTTGACTCATTGGCCGCGGGGTCCTTATCACGTCCGGAGTCAGGTGCCATCAGGAAAAACCCGAGGAAGATGGTATTTGGCTTCCCCAAGTGTCGCGTGACTTGTTCAGATAGGTAAGCAATGGTTTGCTTTTTGCGAATCATAAGTTTTGCTAGTCGTAGCTTTGTTTCTGACTGCTTTTGTCTTTTGTAGGATGTCCACTCTTTTGCCGATTAGAAAGGATAAACCGAGTAGTCCGGCTCTCGAGGTGGTATCGGCTCCTGAAGCGGTGTCGTCTGCTATTAAGGCCACTGACATAGAGGACCGGTCTGGGACAACGCCAAGTGTTGCTGAACAAGTAGTCAAGGTCATGGTACGGAGTACTTCTGATGAGGCAGTCGATGCTCTGGCCCCTGTTTCGGAAGCTAAACAATCCGAAGTGGTCGAGCCTTCCTCTGCTGAGCCCGAAGGTTCATCGAATGATCCAGTTGAAGATCCCTAGGCTTTGAAGGAGAGGATAGCGTTTCTTGATGCTGAACTTGTCGAGTATAAGAGGCGCAACTCTAATCTCCGAGGAAAGTATAAAGCTGCGGAGGCTGCCCACTTAAAGAGCATCAAAGAGCACAATGAAGCTATAGATAGGATAGTCAGAAATATTGATGCTGCTTTTGGTTTTGATGCTACCAAGGCAAAGTATGAATACGTGATTAAATCCTTGATGGAGCAGAAACAGAGTTAGTATAACTGTTTCTTGCCCATGCTGCTTTGCTTGTCCTGTTAGTTGCCTCAATGCTTCTTGTTTCCTTTGATAGATCTAGAAGTGGACTTGATAGAGGTCCATGCTGATCCTGACTCTTGGAAGAAAGGCATGTATCAAGTCACCGAAGAGAACGAGAGGCTTAGGCGGCCGCTGAAGAGTCTTCAAGGATCATACAACGCTCTGCAAGCTGATCATGAAGCTGTCGTTAAGCAGTATTAAGAATTGGAGGCTGCTGCCACAACTGTTGCAGATTCGATCACGCCGAATCCAGTCGGGGTCAGGCCACGACTTCTTGTTGATCATCTGAGGGGGCTGCCGGAGAAATTTGACTCGTATTTGCACAACACCTGTAACTTTGTGACCAATAGTGTTCTTGCGGCTGTCCGATCCTTGTATCCCAACATTAGGTTGGATAGCATGCCGAGTGGTAAGGTTAAGGATTGTACATATGCTCAGTTTAAGGAGCACTTAGAATTCATGAAGCCGATAGCGGAACAAGTCATTGCTAAGCTAGACTTTGATTAGGGCATTTGTAAGTTGTGAATACAGACTTATCATGCTTTTATGAATTGTTGAAATGAAATTTCATTCAATACTTGTATAGAAGTAACCTGTGAAGCTTGTAATCAAGGAGCGTCGACTTATCTTTTGAGACAGCGGGCCGTTCGAAGAAGTTCACGGTTGTACTCTTTTTTAAGTCTTCAATGGTGTAGGCGTATTGCTACTTGAAAGAGTTTAGATAGTGTTGGCATGTTCAAGGCCTGAGGTGTAGGATACCTGTTTTAGGTGATGCAGGAGTTATACTCGAACGTACGTTTAACCAGGTTCCTCTTTCTTTATTTGTACTTTGTCGAGTACTTTGGGTAATCTGAGTCTTAGTCAGGTTGAGCTATTCTAAGGCCAGCGCGCCTAAATTTCATTTCGCCTATGGGCTGCTTGAATTTGCATTCCCTTATTTTTAGAAACTATTTTTAGATCTGGGTCTAATGCTGCTGTAAGGCCAACGTACCTTGTCACGTACCTCTCGTTTGGTATTTCTTTTGAAATAAGTACTCGGAAGTCCCGGAAGACTTGTCGCCCGTTTAGACCAGTAAGGACCTTATTGAACTTCTTTTTTTTCTCGAAGATTTTTAGAAAGGTATTTGTTTTGTGGCCTATAGAACTTTATTGAGCTTCTTCTCTTGGACTTGATTTCCTTTGCTGTTTCAAGTACTTGAAGAGCCCGAACAAAGTGAAAAAGTGCATCCTCTAAAAAGGGGCACCGTACTTGATTGGTTTTGTTCTTTTGAAGTGTTTCCTCGTCGCGAGCCTTGTTCTGTTGAGCCCGTGACTTGTACGCGTGTTGTCGGGTATGGAACCCCGATACCCGTAGGAAAACTAATCGAAGGATGGAAATAGAAAGTCGGACTCCTACTAGGACTCTCTTGTAATCCTACTAGGACTCCACCCTTGTAAACCGACTAGTTCTCTACCCCTGAGTCTTGGTCTATTGTCTTCTACCAATCGGTAGAAAACAATAGACCAAGACTCATAGAGTAGAACCAACTCTCAACAGAGAGACATCTACAATCTACAAACGCAATACAAACCACCAAACAGGACGTAGGATATTACGCTATCTCGGCGGTCCGAACCTGTCTAAACTTGTGTTGTGCAGCCATTGCGTTCCTGATCTCGGTGAAACCTCACCTGAAATCTACTACCTCGGGACCCTCCTCGGTAGGATTGACGGTAGAACACCGACATCTGGCATGCCAGGTAGGGGTGTTCATCGAGATCCCGTGGTAAATTCAATGGCGTTTTCAATCAAATCTATCGCGTTCAAGAGGGCGCGACCTTCGTCTTCGGCTCTGGCGTCACCTCGCGCTCGCCACGGAGAAGAAGACATCGGCATCAATAACTCAATTAAGTTTGGATTAGACTGCTCGAGTCGGATTTGAATCCATCGAGTAGTTTCATTACCCACCCACCCTGATTCCCAATATCAATTTACTGATGCGACAGGAATTGCTGTTACGAGATGAGTAATCGGCAACTCGGTCGTGTTGGTACGTTATGTCCAAGATGGAAAGGTCAATCCGTTACTCGCCTTTGATCACGGCGACTCGGCGTGTCTCCTCGTCGAGTACAAGATGGGTTCGAAGTCAATTTGACGATGGCGCGTGACTTCTTGTGTTGCTGTGCAATTTGACCGAGCCAAATTGAAGTCCGAAGCACAGACGACGTACCAATCCGATCCGGAACAGGCACTCGTCGATGGCATCAGCTTGTCTACAAAAACCAAATCCCTGCTGCGTTGTATCCAGGCGTGGTCCGCGTGGAAAGAGCTTCGCACGGGTATCAACCGAGGCATGCCGGGCGGTCAGCAATTCAACCTGCCCCTGCATGGAGTCCAAGGCTACCGGCGTGAAGATTTACTCGAAATGCAAGTCACCCAATTCGAGTTCGGATCGGACACCTGCAGACGGCGCCAGGAGCAGAGTACCAAATACGGTCGATTTATTGTTGAGCGAAAGTGCGGAATCACGATAAGATCCTTTCCGTCTCCAAGTCCAAATCAGTTCTCGTGCGGTCCAAGAGCTCCAAGATTGTTTTGTCAACGTCAGAAGCAAAGCGAACTGCGTACAAGTGCCTCTACTGATCCGAGACGGAAAGGAAGAACAGAGTATCAATTGCCAGGCTTTGTTTGTGTATCTCCAAACAAAAAAAAAAATCAAGTTGGCTAAGACCTACCAGAAGCATGCGACACTACACCTCTACAAGTCAGCAACACTGATACACTAGCGACATCCTCGGTAACACGTATGAAGACTACGGTAAGTGCTCAGCTACGGACACACAAAGGAAGTTACTTGAGCCAGATTATTTAGCATGCAGTGCTACGCCGTGGACTACTTAACTCAACTCTAGCTCGCACTGCCAACACGCTAACAACTACTCCAACTACTCCGCATGACTTCCGCTCACGCTGCTGACGTACTGGCGATGACTTCGACTACTTTAAGCTTTGCGCGGCCGCCGACATCAACTACTCGGTTCAAACCCGACACTACTCGGAGACGGTCCTCGCGCACTCAAACTAGTCGGAATCAACTCCGACTAGTCCACGTCATCAACCTCGACTACTCGCATCGACTAGAAACAAGTCGGGGACAGGTCTCGCGCCGTCAATAACTAGTTGAAATCGCCTTCGACTAGTCGGCTTCATCAACAATCGTCCACGAATCAAGCTAAGTTACTTATTTCAATTATTTTTCTTAATCTTTCTATCTTGTTCTAACGAGATTGGCCAAGCGCCGACTACTTTTTTTTCGGGTATGCCTCTCAACGAGATTTACGCAGTTACTCTCGGAGGCTACGCTGACTACTCCTAGGGTGTTCGACAGACAGCTATGGGCTTAGTGCACCAAGTACTGGAGGCTCTGTCACAGGCTTGTGCATCGAGTGTTGGAGGCTTTGCCACAGGCTTAACACACCGACTGCGGAGGCTACGGTCACAAAGTTGTGTTCTAAGTGCTGGGGGCTCAAACAGCTACACCCTGTGGAAGTACAATCCTGCGCGCTCCAACATGCGCTCTTGCCGACCGCTTTATAAGTCCGCTTTCTTTTTGTCACAATGTCGGCTACTTATTTCGCTGATTTCTCTTAATGGTCGCTAATCTCCTCAAGTAGCAAATGCCTTAATCCGTGAAAAACTTGGACCAGGTGAATTAGCACGAAAAACTTGGGTCAGGTGAAATAAACAACTTGAGACTAGGTGAATTAACGTGAAAAACTTGGGATCAAGTGAATTAACGTAACAGGTGGACTACTCGGGAGAGTACATGGCCTAGCAAGAGCTCAGCATGCCCTGAATTGGCATTTTATTCTCTTACTGAATACAATTTCGGTATATTGAACATTCCACATTATGTACTACATAATGTTTTCATTGTCTTTTTTCAGGTGACAATTCTCCAGGCAGCATAGCGTGCCATCACATCTCCGCCAGCTTCCATGCTTGGGGGCTGGACGCTAATTACACTCGGTACGCCATCAGGCTTACCTAGTTGTTTCTTCTCCGACATCTTCGAGTTGCCAAGTACCAATGGTGGGGCTACGGCCACATTGGCACCTGACTCCTGTTTCTGGGGAGCTCGCGGTGTGACGAGTCAACCATGACCTCCTCTGTTTGCTACTCTAATGATGGTGGCTATTTCGACTATTTACTACTCGATGCATCTATGCTGGCTCCTATGCTCGGGGGCTGGGTGCAAGAAAACCACTCGATTGACAAGATTTGGAGAATTTACAACTTAAATTAAGAGGCCTTCGGTATTTTGGGAAAAGAATATCGGCTTAACCATTATTCTGGGAGACGTCCCGGGATAAGCGGGGTTTTCTGATTTTTCTAAGAACAATAATCGAGGTGACCATTATTTCTAGGCGCAAATTACTACTCGGATGATGATCTCCAAGATGATTCGATAAACACAAAGCTCGCTGGACCCTTGAATTGATTATTCTAAATCATTTCAAGGTTCGGGGGCTGATAGGCTATATATATCGACTGTTGATTTTTTCAAGACGAAGAATAAAGATTCAAATCAAGACCCTTGGCTCGATTCTACGATTGAAACTAAGGTTCGGGGGCTTCTTGATATCAAGTGCAATTTTTCAAATTGCACATTTCAAGACAAGATGAAGATTCAAGATTTTGTAGACCCTCAGCCTGATTCTTCGATTCAATCTAAGGCTCGGGGGCTACTTGATATCAAGAGCGACTTTTTCAAGCCGCTCATTGATTATTGAAGCCTACAAGTTGATCAAGAAAACGGGGCATCAGCACCTTACAGCCTCGTGACAACCGAAGACTTTCCAAGATTGCTGAAATAAGTACACAAAGGACTTGCAGAAGCTCAAGAAAGTACTCAACGAACATGGCAAATACTCGGTTGATGGCAAGAACTCGGCAATGAAGCGCTCGGGGGCTTGTCGGGTATGGAACCCCGATACCCGTAGGGAAACTACTCGAAGGAAGGAAATTGAAAGTCAGACTCCTACTAGGACTCTCTTGTAATCCTACTAGGACTCCACCCTTGTAAACCAACTAGTTCCCCACCCCTTGGGATATATAAAGGAGGACAGGGGTGCCTAGATCGATAGAAGACAATAGACCAAGACTCATAGAGTAGAACCAACTCTCAACAGAGAGACATCTACAATCTACATATGCAATACAAACCACTAAACAGGACGTAGGGTATTACGCTATCTCGGCGGCCCGAACCTGTCTAAACTTGTGTTGTGCAGCCATTGCGTTCCTGATCTCGGCAAAACCCCACCTAAAATCTACTACCTCGGGACCCCCCTCAGTAGGATTGACGGTAGAACACCGACACGTGGGCTGCGTAACTTTGTCATCTTGTCAATTAGATAGGATGCATCAAATGATGTCGTACGGAGCCAGAGGTTCACACGTGAATAGTGACTTGTCTTTTTGCTCCGACTCCTCCCTATAAATAGGCTTGTTTGAGGCTGAATTCTTGAAGATATGGCTGTCTTAGAAATTTTCTTGTTCCTCTGCTTTCTTTGTCCTCCTGGAGGCGATGCTATTATGCTGAAGTCTTGGTGCTAGAAGAAAGTTTGCAAGCGGTTGGCCCCTTTGCTGTCTGCTCAGCATTTCTGTGTTGTGCTCGACGAAGGCACTCCGGTCTGCCTTGACGTTGGCCCCTTTGCTGTCTGCTCTTTCCATCCGCAAAATTTTAGCTTCGTGCCTTGATGCTAGAAGAAAGCTTGCAATGTGCTAAAGATAAGCATTGTTTGCTTGATCTTGGGTTATGGGCATGCTGTCTTTTATATAGCTGCTGAAGAGTGGCTGTTGTCCTTGTTCTTGTAAATAGTTGATCTTTGTTTGTCCTTGTTCTTGTAAATCGTTGGCGGTCTTGTTGTAACCGAGATGAACTCTTTATAGAATGAATCTTCTTGTATTTCGTGAGAAATTGCTTTAGTTATGGTTATCTAATTCCTCGACTGGTGCCAAGGAATTTTGACCTTCCATTTTGTGACTATGTTTGTTTGAAAGAGCTACAACCCCCAGGTATTGGCCACCAAACTCTTCAGCTATTGCCAAAGAAGTTTGGACTTTCCAAGTCTGTGACGATTAGCTATTTCGAACTAGTTGTGACTATTTCACTTTATGAGCCTCTGAGACGTGGTTTCTCATCGTGATGGCATTTGTAAAGTAATCGAAGGACCTGCGCAAAAGAATTTTATGCGGCAACACAATCGATAGTACTTTATATATCTATAGATAAGAGTCGTTGCTAAGTGGTTGTCATCAACTTGTTTTCTCCTGAAAGCCTCACTGTCTTGGCCAAATCTGCTTGATTGAGGTAGTGGCCATCTTGATGACTTCTTTGTTACATCAATATTGGAGCCCCATAGTTTCTCAAAGTGATAGGGTGCTATTGCGTGTAGGCATTTTTAGAACAAGGTAGTTGTAATTTGGAATAGCCCTGAATTTGACTAGCATAGGTGGTCTGAAGATAGCGTTGTATAGGGTATTGAAACCGATTACTTCGAAGTTAAGATACTCTGTCCTCGACTTCCTTTCGTCTCCAAACTTCACTGGTAGTGTCACTGACCCAATTGGCATGGCTTCTATTCCTAGTATGATGCCAAAGAATGGAGTAGTTTCTAGGATTAGCCATTTCTTAGAGTCGAATACCATGTTTTTCAAAGAGGAGGCTGTCAAAAGGTTGATCCTTGACCCGCCGCCGATCAATACTTTTGTAGCCTTAAGATTACCAATTTCGGGGTTCATGACGAGTGGTGGGGGGTTAGATTTTGAGATGTTTGTCCATTGATCATTGTCAGAAAAATATATGGATGTATCTGTCCTTCTTGGGTAAACATGTCTGGTTATTGGTATGGATCTTTGTCTCTGCGATTCCTTGGCTGGGGAGTTTGAATTCCTCTAAGAGATTACCATGACCATAGCCTCGTGAGTTTGAAATACATATGGTTCTTCCAGTACGACTTGACTTGGAGTTGTCTTCTTATTTTTTACTGGAATACCTAATGTTTTTTCAGAGTATAGCACTCTTTGGTGAAGTGCTTTTGATTTGGGTGCAGAGTACATCTTCTGTTTAGTGCGTCTTCAAATGCGGCTGAGTTGCTACTTTTGCTTAACTCATTCAGTCGCTTGACAATTGTCACAGCATTGTTGTATGGCTTCTTTTTTAGAGTACTTTGAGCCTCTTGTGGTTAAATCTTCCAGTTGTCTTGAGGATCATATTGCTCGAGTGCAGCGACTTGTAAATAAGCTTCCGAGTCAGTGCTTTCTTCCTTTTATGGTGCCTCAGAACCATCGAGTTGTTTGATGGTGGAGGTCGTCAACCCGAGTAGTTTCTTGACCTCCGCAGTTTGCTGCATATGGGTCAACTGAAAACGCAACTCCATGGCATTTGCAATTGGGGTGTTGTAGTACTTGTTGGCTTGTGTGTGATGATTCTTGCTGCTTGCTTTGTAGTGCAAAGAGACATTATGTCGATGCTCAGCACGCTTTTGATTTCTGGTTACTCGACGTGCTCTCTTTTCTTGTTCTTGAGTTGCGTTTAGGCCAACAGAGAGTTCTAGGAGGGCTTCTCTCCTGTAGCGATTGGACTCTTCAAAGTCTTCCTTGCCTATCTACTTGTTAGTTGCTATACTCTTGTGTAGATCATATTCAGAGGCTTATTCACTTCATTTGTCAACTTTGTATTCAAAGGGAATCATCAAAAGCTAAGTCAAATTTGAATATCATACTAGGTTTATTCTCCTGGTCGGATTATCCGCCCCTGTGTCGGATCTCCCAGGCTTTAGGAGATCCGAGACAATATCGGATCATCCGACCTCTGACAGTTTTCAAGAAAGAATTTGCAGGTTTTGTAACAGCGCCTATTCACCCCCCTCTAGGCCTAGTGTTGGTCCTTTCAGATGGTACGAGTGAAGTACTCGAAATTACGCTGATCAGTTTCCAATTCTTTGTTTGTACTGGCCGAGAACTTGTAAATTCTGGGTCATCGTACCATTGAGCTGTTCTGGGCCAGCATACCCAAGTTTTGTTTCATTTTTCGACTACCAAGTTTGCATGACCATTTTTTAGAAACTAATTTAGATCTGGATCTAATGCTGCTGTAAGGCCAGCGTACCTCCTCACGTACCTCTCGCTTGGATTATTTCTTTTGAAACAAGTACTTGGAGGTCGTGGAAAAAATACTGCTTGTTAGGCCATTGAAAACCTCGTCGAGTTTCTTCTCTTGGACTCAGCTACCTTTGCAATCTAAGTACTTGAAGATCTTGGAAAAGCATTGTTCAAAAAGCTAGCGAATTATCACTAGGCTTTTGTTGTTTGATTTAGTTGCCCTTGCAACTTAGGTACTCGAAGAGCTCGAACAGAACTTTGAAGCGTTACTTTTTTTAGGAATAATGTGTTTGAGTAGTGTTGTCCTCATAAAGTATTTTTATGCTGTGAGTTTTGAAACATTGGACCCGTGACTTCTGCGCGTGACTCATTCAGTGTTGCCGCCTTGTCAATTAGACAGGGCCAAATCGAGTTTTGGTCTATGGAGCCAAAGATTCACGCGTGAACATTGTCTTGTCTGCATGCTCCGATTTCCCTCTTATAAATAGGCCCGCTGGGACTGGTTTTCTTCCAATCCATCTTAAAGCATGGCAATCTTCAAAATTGTCTCATTCTAGTTCCTTATTCGTCCTCCTAGAGGTGATGTTGTTGTGTTGAAGTCCTGGTGCTAGGAGAAAACTTGCAAGCGGTTGAAGAGATGTATTCAGCAATAGGCCAACTCAGCATTTCTGTGCCGTGCTCGGCGAAGGCACTCCGGTCTGCACTGATGTTGGTCCTTTTGTTGTCTGCTCCTTCCTTCCGCAAAATTTTGTTCTCGTGCCTTGATGCTAGGAGAAAGCTTGCACTGTGCTAAGGATAAGTATTGTCTGCTTGATCTTGAATCGTGTGCATGCTACCATGTGTGTAGGTGCTGAAGAGTAGCTGTTTCCTTTCTTCTTGTGAATGGTTGATCATCAGCCTTTAGTTGTAATCGAAGTAATTTCTTTATTGAATATGTCTTTGAATGTCTTCTCATGTTATATCTTCTTGTTTGTTAAAGCCCCCAGCATATGGTTATCTAATTCTTTCACTGCTGTCAAAGAAGTTCAACCTTCCATTTTAGTGGCTGTGTTTCCTTAAAAAACTAAAGCCCCCAGGTTCTGTCACCAAATTCTTCGACTATTGCCAAAGAGATTCGGACTTACCAAATCTGTGGCGACTAGTTTTAATAAAGAATTTATAACCGCCTCTGGCTGTTTCTTTTTCTTAAGCCTCTAAGATGTTAATTCTCATGGCAATAAAAGTATAAAGTAGTCGAAGGACCTACGCAAAGGATATTTCACGTGGCAACACGATCGAGAGTACTTCATAATAAAATCAACTAAATTGATTACACAAGTAATGAAGCCCTGGATTACTTCGTTTATTTTGATTTTCTCTGAAAAATTGTTCGAGAAAGCGAGATTACGTAAATTAATACCCTTTATAACTCAGGATCTTTGATAGAAGAATCTATGTTGAGTAGTTGATGCTGAATTATAAGGATATTCTACTGTCTTGGCCAGATTTGCTTGATCGAGGTAGTCGTAGCCTTTCTGTCGACTTCTCAGTTATAGTAGCAGTGGAGTCCCAAAGTCCCCGAAGTGATAAAATTCCGTTTCGGGTAGGCATCTTCATGAAAAGGTAGTTGTAGTTCAGAATGGCCTGGAACTTGACTAATGCGGGTCGCCCAAAAATAGCGTTATATGGTGTATTGAAATCGATTACTTCAAAGTTAAGGTACTCTATCCTTGACTTCCTTCCATCTCCGAACGTTACTGGTAGCGTTACTAACCCACTTGGCATGGCTTCTATGCCAGGAATGATGCCAAAGAATGGACTAGTTTGTGGAACTAGCCATTTCTTGGAATCAAATCCCATGTCTTTCAAAGAAGAAACTGTCAAAAGGTTGATTCCTGACCCACCGTCGATTAGAACTTTCGAGGCTTTGAGATTGCCGATCTTGGGGTTTAGCATGGTGTAGGACCGAAACGGGCGACCAGAGGGGGTGAATGGGAGCCGATAAAAATTCTCCGATGAGAACAAGGCCTATGTCCCGATTACGACCCGACACACCTCTCTTCTAACCGTCAAGATGACACAAGCCAACCTGTGGCAAGCTCACCCTAGAAACGAGTTAGGGAAGCTCAAAGCAATGCGGAAGCACAATAAAAAGGCAAGGAAAAGCTTCACACTAATTTTCAGCTAAAACAAGCTCTCTAATTAATCATGTGAAAGTTAAATTTGCAAAGCCACTGCCGACCACACAAAACAAGCAGGCAACCGAAATTCAAGAAAGCAAACAAATAAGCTTATGCACCGAGATGATCACTACTCATTAAGATGCACACGTAAAAGCAGAGCTGGGTCTCAGAATGGAAAAGTACACGCTAAAACAAATTTCCAAGCTTTGGATCAAGACAAATACTAGCAGCACATATCTCTCATGCCGAGCACACTTGAGCTAGAAAATGGGATTAAACTAATGATAATGATTTGCTCATGATGGCTGGCGGCATAAATATGCAGAGGAAACAACAGCTTGCTATTATCCACCGACCGAACGTGCAAGAAAGAAATCACTGGCTGATTACTTGCATGCGTGAGAACTGTAGCTAGATAGTGACTTTCCCGTCGACAAGAACAGAGGCAAACCAGTAAAGAACGCACGCAAGAGCTCGAGCTTCACGCCAAAAATACTCCCTCAATACTCGATGAATCAAAACGATTTCTAAGCCGTAGATGCACCTTATCAAGAGCAAACAGATCCACGAAAACGATCTGAAAAAGATCAAAGATCCATAGCGAATTTCGGAGGAGACCGAGTATTCTTCCAAGAACACGGGATAGGGGAAAACTTCAAATTCGAGCCGAATCCGCGAGGGATTCGAGGGGCAACCACACGAGAGATGCTCACAAGGATCCTAGCACAAGATCCCCAACAAATTTTACGAAATTCGCAGCCAATCGTGACCAAGGAAAAATCACTAATAAATGGCTCCGAAAATCTCAAAAATAATAAAACTCAGATTCACACGGGACAAAACAAATATGCACGAAATTGAACTTTGGATTACTTCACCATGTGCGGTTACAAGCCACTTGCTAGCACAAACAAAGCTAGAATAGGAAAAAGACAAATCAAAGAGCCCTCCTCTCTCTCCCTGTCAAACCCTAGAGAACACTCTCCCACAAACAAAATGAGATGTCCACCACCTATCCTCTCCCATGAATGGCTGCCCACAATAGTCACTCCTCATATATATAGGCGTCCTACAAATGTCCAGAACGCCCTTACATGAAGCATACAACAAAATACCCCTTAGGGGCAAATTTGACATTTTCACGAATCTTTTCCGGCTGGGACACCTTCCACCACAAGCTTTCTTCCCTCCAACGCAAACTTTACGGCCACGCCGCGTGTCCTCCGGTCTAGGCTCCTTGACGCGCACGGCTCCTCCTGATGGGCCGTTACTGCCACGCCAAGTCCTCGGGCTTGGTTTTGAGGCCCAAACCAAGAAACCGTCCTCCTGATGATTTTGTGGCCAAATCACCAAACCGCGCATACAAGCTTTGGTTGTTAGCCGCCACCTTACACGGGCTTCACGTCCGCGTACGAGCTTCGGTTGTGAGCCGCTACCTCGCACCGGATCCACGCCGCCGTGCTCGTTCTTGCCACCATGTGAACCGCACTTGATCCATCTGGCCACCGGGTCCCTCGAACCAAGCCTAATTGTGGTCTCTCCACTCCCTGGAGGCCGCCATGACTAAGACCTTTCGCACCTATTCTTCACCTGCACCAATGCAATCAAGCCGCATTCTACACCTGCAATACTTAAGCCAAGGCAAACGTCAGTCCACACTACGTTGTCAATCACTCATCACACCGGGAATCGACCATCCACTCGGTCCCTCGGACACACCAGGTCCTCACACGGGTGGGGGGGATTAGACTCTGGGGTATTTGTTCACTGATCCCTGTCAGAAAAAGATATGGATGCATCTATCTTCCTTGGGAGGGTGCGCCTAGTTACTGGTATTGACTTCTGCCTTCGTGATTCTTTGACTGAGAGGCTCCGATTCTTCTGAGAAATTACCATGACCATGGTTTCGTGAGCTTGAAATGCATTTGGCTATTCATGGGTAACCTGGCTTGCAGTTATCTTTTTGTCCTTCACTGGAATGCCCAACGCCTTCTTCAGAGTATAGCACTCTTCGGTAAAGTGCTTTTGGTTTGGGTGTAAAGTGCATCTTCTGTTCAATGTTTCTTCGAATGCGGCAGAGTTGTTGCTTTTGATCAATTCATTCAACCGCTAAATAATTGTTGTAGCGTTAACGTTGACCTCTTTTTGAGAGTACTTTGAGCTTCTTGTGGTTGAATCTTCCAAGTGTCTTGAGGATCATACTGCTCGATTGCAGCGACTTGTAAATAAGCTTCTGAATCAGCACTTTCTTCAGCCGGCGGTACCTCAGAGCCGTCGAGTTGTTTGATAATAGAAGACGTCAACCTGAGTAGTTTCTTTACTTTTGCAGTCTACTGCATGAGCGACAACTGGAAACGCAATTCCATGGCGTTAGCAATTGGGGTGTTGTAGCATTTGTTAGCTTGTATCTGCTGATTCTTGCCGCTTGATTTGTAGCGCAAAGTAACATTGTGTCGACGCTCGGCGCGCTTCTGGTTTTTTACCACTCGACTAGCCTTCTTTTGTTGTTCTTGAGTAGCGCTCAGCCCAACGGAGAGTTCTAGAAGAGCTTCCCTTCTGTAGTGATTGGTTTCTGCGTAATCTTCATTGTCTATTATGAATACAACACAATCAAGAGGGTAGCGCTCCATGTTATCTTTCTTTTCCTCGCCTTGAATCAGAGAGATTTTAGGCTGGAATAGAGGGTTTTTACTTCCTAGAGTGGAATTGCAATTGCTCTTATTGATATTGGGGGTTGCGTCTCTCCAATCTGCTGATCTGCCCTCAGGGGTTGAAGTTATATACAAGCACTGTTTGGATGCGCATGGAAAGTCTTCATTATCTGAATCCGAATCGTGGTCGAGTACTGGAATAGCCGCCTTACAGGAAGTGGCATGTTTTAACCCGACTTGAATTAGGACGTCAATGTATTGTTCCATAAATGTGTTAAACTGAGTCCATATCACCTCCTGGTATACAGCTGCTAAATTGCACAATCCAAAGATGGGAAGGGCTGGGTGGGAGCTTGGACCACTTGACAAAATAGCATCCAACTTGCAACGTGTTTCTCCTTTCTAGGCTGAAGTCGAGAGCAGCTCGGATTCGAGCTCATGCCCTTTGACGATGTCAGATAGCCGAATTTCGTCGAGATTCTTGATGAGCTCATCAATGTTTGTTGCTAACTGCTTCTTCTTAGCAATGTGTTGATGCGAAAAATCGTGAGTTCTGACCATGGCCGGATCGAAAACTGTGCCCTCTTGAGACATGATGCCTTGCTTGGTTGGCACCATGGAATTCTTCGGAGTATTCTCAGAGAACACCCCTACCTGGGGCACCAAATGTCGGTGTTTTACCGGCAATCCCACCGAGGGGTATCCCTAGGTAGTAGAGTTTAGGAGGAGTGTTCTTGAAATCAGGAACTCAATGGTTACGTGACACGAGATTTATACAGGTTCAGGCCGCCAATTAGGCGTAATACCCTACGTCCTATTGCTGATCTTGTATTACGTAGTGTAAAAAATGAGTACAAGGTTGTTCTATCGATCATGATCGATGGAATCGTTTGTTGAGTTGAGATACGATTTGATCTTGTTTTGAAAGGGGTCCCTGCCCAGCCTTATATACATGGCGGACAGAGTTACAGGATGAAAAGAGTAGATCCTAGTCAAATACGAGCAGAACATATCCATATTTTGTATACACGAGTACTTTCCATATATAAACGACTAGTTTCCTTTTACTATAGAGTCTTATGCCGTCCTGTTCCATAGTCTTCATTCGTTGCCATATCCTCCGTTGGAGTTTTCTTACGTCCGTGTGGGCCCATGCCTCTATGTCCGACACCGTGTGTCAAAAAAAAATGCACACGGCAAAGAGACTCTTTGCTGTGTGCCTGAGATATTGCAACGGCAAACAACCGGGCACACGGCAAACAAGCTGTCTCCCGTAGTGCATGGGCACTTACTTGAGGTCCTTATGATGTTGGGCGGAATGAGCTGGCCTGACGTGACCCATGTTTTTTTTGGAGACAAAGACTTGGCCTGCGCTCACATCCGTCCACACCTTTGCTGGCATTTGGCACCAACAATCGATTTATTGTGTGACACAATACGTTCTATACCATCAAAATTATACTTCATTTTTACGTGCCACCCAAATAGACATTCTCTTTCGTTCCATTGATTTTAATTTTCAATTTTCCGACCTCTTGAGAGCCATTGTCGTGTTCCAAAGTTACCTTGTTATAACCTCCGTCCACTCCACCACCGACCCGCGACGCGGCATCGCATTTGTCCTGGATCGATTCTGCCGGCACCCCTTTGGTCGTTCCCACATCAGTCATCCCAGTGCCTCTCACGCCTTTGGCAGGGCCCGACCCCGCACCAGCCAAGCAGCGGCGCCAGCCAGCTGCAGGATGCAGGGCAACAAGAGCCACCATAGCGACTATCCGCGCCTCAGCCGCGGTATTCGCCCCTGCAGGCCGCACACTTTGGTCCCGCTGGCCCGGGCGATGACGCATGAGAAACAAGCAAAGGGGAGGGCAAGTGGGAATAGCGGAGGTAAAGTTTTCTTTGCACCATCAGTCCATCACTTAATGGCACAATGGCACTCAAACGGCAAAAATTAAAACCAATGACATAGAAAGAAATGTCTAATTTTAGACAGTGTATAAGGGATGGAGTATAATTTTGGATTGCAATTTATTTTATTTTATTTTGCCTGAGAGTATCACACTTGACCATGACAGGTCTCTAGATCCTGTAGCTCCTTTTCTAGTCGCTGCCAGGTGGGCCTCAGGTTGGAACCGCTGCACTCACCGGCTGATAGAAGGAAAGTACCTGCTAGTCGGAACAAATTCTTCCGTGTGCGACAGCCAAGTCCTTCACACTTGACTCCATGTTTTTTAGGTCAACGGGGGAGAGCGTCCCACCCACCTGATTTCATTGATGGGTTTTTGGGCAAGCCAAAATGTTACAACATTTGAGTTTCAACAATTGTTGGAACATTTGAGTTTGAACAGTTCAAGATACAAAGCCAAGACAAGCCAGAGAGACGACCACTGACCATTAATAGGAGCTGTCAATGAACAACATACTCGTTGGATGCACCACAGGCATTGCACCTCCACAGAACACCACCCGTAGTAGCTACACCGCTCTGCTATCACCCTTCATCTGAGGGTCAGGCCAATCGAATGGGGACTAAATGCGGCGAGAGGGGCATAAACCATAGCTCACCGAACACGACCATCTTCTCTTTGAAGCTGATAGAACTACCTTTCAAAGCATATCAGGCTCCACGTCTCACGAACCAATGCCATAGAAGGGGAGGAAGCCTTGAAGGGGAACAATGAAAGAGCCTACCATAAGGTTTGATGGCACCACCCACAAAAAGATCGCCGACAGAGCAGAGGTGCCGAAAGGGGACACTTTACTCCATTACTTTGAAAGCCAAGAATCATTATTTCCTTTCTCTATGGGCAATCTCCCTATCGCATCTTGTCTTTTTTCTGGCGTTCTTATCGCCGAGCATCTAATCCTGGCTCCTTTGCAGGCCGGTGACACTCCATTTGCATTGGCAGCGGCTGTTTCTGCTTGACAGCCATGTGGGCATGCCGGAGATATCTGTGCCTTTGCCCCGCTAGGGGCCCTGCACCACCACGATATGATGCCAGGCAACCTCTCTTGCTCCTCTTGTTGCTTCTCTTTTCAGCTGGCCCGTGCCAGCGTACGACGACCTTGTTACCACCATCGTCTGTCGCTGTTCCAGAGTTCCAGCCATGAGCTTTGTGAGCACAGGGTGCTAAGCGCCTAAGCTTGCGCAGAGTGTGTACAGTCAACACAATCGATTGAGCAAACCTTGGCATGCGACAATAATGATGCAGGAAAAAACACTTTGCAACAATTAGCCAGGATTGATTTGGCACAAGTAATTAGCAAGACTAATTCCAGAACATGATTCAACTATTAAATTACTTTAATATAATACCTCGATCTTGCAAAACAAAAATCCCTGGGAGATTGATACACAAATTTTGCACGTTCCATGATGAGCAGGACTAAGGCCAAAATAGCAAATTCAATGCTAATAATCATGGCACAATTGCATAGACCTCTCATAAGTTGCTTCAAGTTTGACATTGCTCTCCACAAAATATTTTATTGCAAATATCCACCGTTTATTAAATTTATTGCAAAAATAGTCGAATACGCGAAATTTAACCATTTCAATCCGTTTTCATTGAGATAGTCACTATAGGTTGAGATAGCATAATCAAACTTGTCTGAATTCTTGGATTATGTTCATTTACCATGTTGCATTGAAATTTTTGTACAAGTAGTGAAACTCTCTGTGTGACAATTTAATTACTCATTAGTAATTCTTTTTGTGAAATCTCCAAAAAAAGTATCGAGGTTATACTCTAGAAGTATTAAATTTCTGTAAAGACCCTATTTGTGGCTCGTTATTTTTCAGAACGTATTGAATTGGTTAAGTTTGTGCACACTATGTGGGTATTTGCAATAGAATTAAGTAGGTGGGTGGGTACTTACAATAAAATGGTTTATGAGAGGTAATGTCAAAATTGAAGTGGATTATGAGGGTGTTTTTGCAATTTTATAAATATTAATTGTTCTGCAAGTTTGACATGTTTATATGTTTTGCAGATTTTGAGCGTCATATTACATATTTGGTCATGATTTCATTAGCGAGGAAAAGAAGACCTAAAACAACATCAAGATGTGGCCTCATCTTGATTTTGAGTTCACCAAGATGACGCCCTCGTTAAGATGATTGAAGCTGGCATGTGGATCACCTAATTTGGACTCCAGATGCAAAAGTTCTGGCGATCACAAGGTTCTCAAAGTGTCCAAAACCAAATATAACGGTTTTGTTATTACGGTTTTGTAATTTTTTTTGATGCAGACGCTCACAAACACACACGCACACTCGCCCCTACAAACACATGCACGCAACCCTACCTCTATGAGCACCTCCGAAAGATTGGGCGGGCAAATTCATGAGATTGACGAAGTCACCATTGACGCCTCGCTGTCGACGGGCATGCCGCTTACCACTGAAAGAATAGCGCCGGTTAAATCCAGGAAAATGTGAGCACCAGTGCCAAGTCGAGGACTTGAACCCTGGTGGGTAGGTTCCACCACAAGGATCCTTACCAGCTGATCTACGCTCAGTTCACCCAGTTTTGTAATTTTGGTGTCAATGGGGCATGGAAAATTGGAACTTGTGGTTTTAGAAGTCAGAACCTTCGGCGCTTACTAGCTAAGTCCAAAAAAAGTATTGTAGCACAGTTTTATATGTTGATTTTGGCATGTATCTCCTACTCACCCAGGTATAGACCTTGCCACTCTACAAATGCAAAAGGTCAAGGCCGATTGAAACACACCTAATCGAACAAATATACTATGCATTTACTTTTTACCATCTAAACCCTAATTCCTCTTCCAAACCTCCATGATATTCATCTATTGATCTACACAACCATAGATGGCATCCTAAGCTTGCTAGCCAATCTAGGGCATATCTAGCGATGTTTACACCCTAATGGGTCCCGCCCGGGTGAGAGTTTTGACGGCTTTTGCTAGTTCGTCACATAAATATATTGGTTATCTTTTGTTAAACCTAGTTGTCTCTTACCACGAAGGCGTGATAATTATCTATCTAGAGCAAGTGCTCCATGATTTACCACAGAAGAACTATAAATCTGGACCATCTAGTTTTCTAAAACCGGAGCATCCCGTTTCCGCTAAGGCTTGTCAGCAAGAGCCTTTGCGGGCTCCACGTTTAGTGCTTGATGTTCGGCGCGGTGTGTTTTCACACATGTCAACAGATATCAAATATGAAACATTTTCTCTCGTCTCCTCATCTTCCTAGTGTTTTCTCAATGATTAGAGCAGGTTGCAAGACAGCCAGGGAAAGGTGCAATCACTGAGAAGACGATGGCCGCGTGGATGAATGATTTGACACGCAACTAGTACCATTGTGGCCTCGGATGTCTTTGAGCTTTTAGGATGATTTGTGATTTCTTAGTGGCCAAGTCTTTTGGAGTTTTGGGACTCTTTGTATAGTCACCTGGCAACCCCAGCTGGAACTATGTGTAAACTCATTTGCTTTTCCATAGAAGCAGAGATGTCCTCCTTTTAAAAAAAAATCACTAGCCTTTTTCCCTCCCATCCTGCGAGATAACCAAACCCATAAGGTAGTTACTATTTCCATGTGCGTCTTTTATGGAACTTAAGAAAGAAATACGTGGTACAAAGAAAATTCCAGTTTCCATGTGTGGCTTATTCCTTGTTCTATCTGTTCTGCCGTGAGGTAGTCTTTGCTAAAATTCATAATATGAATCCATGAACCAGGTCAAATAGAGACTATCTATTTTCTAATTCATTTACGTTTTTTAATTAGTATGAAGAGAATTTCATAGGGATATTATAATGGGAGTATCAAGACTAGTTGCCATACGTAGGAAAGAACGTTTTATGCATGTTAATTACTTGCCGTGTTGAAAGTGATGCGTTACCAATCGACGAGACGTGGTAGCAGTATCACCACCCATTTACACTGGAGACACAACGATCTGTCAGCTGTCTCTTTTTGAAATCGTGTGGCGTGGCTCTTGCAAGGAGTTTTCAAATGTGGCCGCAAGTCCGGATGCCCCGCGAGGAAGCACGTCCAGCAATTCGAGGCTGATCCATCCAAGCTCGAGATTACCTACCTCGACGTGCACCGATGGGCTTGTACCGATCATCATCGATCATAACGCATTGTGCCGGACCCAAGGATCATCAGCTCCGGCACGCAGACAGACACCGCTGGGCTTGTACCGTACCGGTCGCCACCATTCCGTCAGCTCAGCATTATTATCCCGTGTTCTTCTGCCAGTTGACGCCGTCGTTCCGCCAGCCCTGTCTCGTACACAGTATGATCCCTGTTCCTGCTGAGACGACCTCAACACCGTCAATGGTGGAAGAGGAAGCAGAAATGCTGCTCTTCATACCTTCGCCGGCGTGCTCGCAGTCGGAGCTGCTTCGCACGGAGGCGCAAAAGGTTGAACCGCACGGTCCACCGGTCTGGATGGAGCACGTGATGTGGCACATGATTGTGACGAGGGAGTCACTATTTCCGACTCCAAATAAAACTTTTTCAGTGGCAACACATACATGTTCAAGGTCTAGTCATGTCAAAGTATATCAGAAACTCTAATTTAGAGGTGCCATGCATAAATACATACAGAGAGTAGCAATAATTAGAAAATAAGATCACATAGAAACCTTCTGAGTCCTCTTCTTCCTAGAGACCGGACACGCTGGCATCCGCTGCTCACAACTAAAGACATAGTTGTAGTGCGGCGGTATGTGTGATCTCCATGCAAGTGCAACAAACTTTCCTTGAGGCCTAGCACGTGTTAAGATAAGTGTACGTGACAATTGTAATGTAACCATACACCGTGAGAATATCTAGAGCCGGTTATCTGTTGTATTTAGAGATAGCGATAGAATCTTGTATGAGTTTGTTGTAATCTCAGGAAGTAGTTCGGCTCTAGATTATCTCTAAGGTGACTTGGATTGTAAGCCACGCCGTGGGGCTATTCCCAGTCCATATTAACAGAGATGCGGCCCTGAGAAGGGTTCAACGCTTCAACTTTACATGGTACCAAGAGCCTCTCCTCAAACACATCTATGGCGAGCTCATCCACCTCTTCCATGATTGTCGTCCCCCTAGCTCTCCCTATCATGGAGAAGCTGACCAGGCCGAACTTCACCTTGTGGAAGGCGCAGGTTATGCCTGCATTCCGAGGCACCCAGCTTGAGGGCCTCCTCGATGGCTGTGATGCTAAGCCACCAAAGCAGATCACCGTCCTGGTGGACAACAAGGAAGTCAAGCAGCACAACGAGGAGTATGGGAAGTGGATTGCTCGCGACCATCAAGTTGTGAGCTATCTGCTTTCCTCGATCTCCAAGGAGATCCTCACTCAAGTCGCCGACAAGAAGACAGCGGCTGAAGTCGGCATCCTCATGATGCTGGCCTCACAGACCCGATCGCGGGTAGTGACCACGCGCATCACCCTCGCAACAACGAAGAAGGGCAATATGTCTATGGCTGAATACTTCACCAAGATGAAGTCCCTCGCCGATGACATGGCATCTGCTGGCAAGCCGGCCGATCGACGACGACGAACTCATCAGCAACATCCTCACCGGCCTCGACTACGACTAGAACTCTGTGGTTTCAGCCGTGCTTGCACGAACTGAACCTATCTCGGTGAGTCAACTATATGAACAACTCCTCTCCTTTGATCAGCACATGGATCTACCCCATAGTGGCTCCCAGTCATCTGCAAACTCCGCCTCCCGCGGTGGATGCGGTGGTGGACGGGGCAATCAAGGACGAGGAGGAGGTCGTGGTGGCAGCAACTCCAGTCGTGGCAACCCGAACTACACCAACAACTCGGGTGGCCATGGCCGTTCTCCAGGAGGCAATGGAGGAACCAGGGACAGGTTCACCTCCAACAACTCCAACAACAATGGTGGCCGTACCAGCAAGCCAAGATGCCAAGTCAGCCTCAAGGTCGGCCACACCGCTACTGAGTGCTGGCACAGGTTCGATGTGGACTATGTGCCCGACCAGAGAAGTGCATCTGCTGCCATGAACAACTACGTCGTCGACTCCAACTGGTACACCGACACCGGCTCCACCGACCACATCATGGGGGATCTGAACAAGCTGTCCATGCATGATGTCTACCACGGCTCCGTCTAGATCAAGGCTGCCAATGGCGCAGGTATGATTATTAGTCACATTGGTCAAGTTGTTGTTCCTACCCCCATCAAAAATTTGCATCTCAATAATGTCCTTCATGTACCTGATGCCTGCAAAAACCTTGTCTCCATGCATCGCCTTGCAGCCGATAATAATGCTTTCATAGCATTTCATCCTGATTTTTTCTTGATCACGGATCAGGCAACGAAGGCAATCCTTCTTCGAGGCAGATGTTGAGGCGCGCGGCCTATATCCACTTCCTTCCACTATCTTCAGTTTCAAGATGCAGGCGCTAAGTGCAATAAAGCCGTTCGTTGAGAGATGTCATAGGAGATTACGACACCCCTCCTTTTAAATTGTTCATCGTGTTATTAATCAGAATAGTTTACCTGTTTCCTTGAGAATAATGCTGAGACGACGGTTTGTGATGCTTGTCAACAAGCCAAAAGTCATCACCTTCCATATCTTATCTTACTGTTACTAATTGGAGGCTCCTTTTAAAGCCTCCACGTTAAGCCACCTATGATCCTATGTGGACACTCTAGAATTGGAGGTTTGTTTTTACAGTCTCCACGTTAAGCCACCTAGGATCCTAGGTGGGCACTCTAAAAAAACAATCATGAATAATCCCATACATTTATGTCACTAGAAGAGAATGAGGCATCCGCGGACCACATAAACAGTGGTCATTTTTGGACCCGGTGCTGATGGGGCTTTATCACCGAGTCCATAAAAACCTGGTGTTAATATAACCTTTATCACCGGGACCGTAAAAACATGTCTAAATTACCTCTTTAATCTCTCTTTCATATTCCATCTCATTCATATACCGTCCAAGCTATCTTGCTGGTCACATCTACTGAACTAATTTTTTGTCATTTATCTCTCTTCTATAATTTAATCATAGAGATAATCTACCCCAAAGGATTTACGTGTGTACATAAAAATAAAAAGAGAGCTCACGTCTTGCTCTTAATTAACCGATCTACGTGATCTCACATAGTAAAGCACATATAAGCACTTGATCTCAACGAAATGTGCAAAAACTAAAAAAATGCAAATACAATTTCTCCACGTGAATGTGAGAATCTATCTCCACCTCAACGCGAGAATCTATATTTTAATTAGGTTCCACACGTGAACGTGAGGATCTACCCGTTAATTAGGTACGACCACTATATATACAGTAAGATCTTTTCCACCATTTATTTTTTCCTTTCTCTCCCAAGGCCGTTTCTCCGTGGAAGGCCCACCAAGGTACCAATGTCTTCCTAAATCTACCCATGATCATGGTGTTAGAGCATTTTCAGGAGTCTCTCTAAAACTCACTCTCTAAATTATCATTTAGAGAGTCATTTGCATAAAAATTATTTCTATATCTTTACGTTTTCTAACAGCTTTTCTATATCTTGTGTGCACTCTGGAAAACTATTCTTTTTTTATATTTGGCTAGCGAGAAATCTGGAATAGAGAGTGGCTATGTTTGGATAACCAAATAGAGAAGTTGTTGGAAGGTAGCTTTTTAATCAAAATCTTTAAAACTAGCAATTAGAAAGAATTTAGAGAGTCCCTTGGAGTTGCTCTTAGCACGGAATAATCTTTGTGCACAGATATTGAACCGAAATTAAACTACCACATGCTCACATATGTTTTTGAATGTCGTCTTGCCCAATCTACCTCACGGTCTGCTTCTTTCATCAATAGGACTATACTGCTACTCAACAAAAAGTTATGATCGACCTCTGAACGTTCTTCTGGAACTGTGTTATTCGTATTGATTCTTCAAGCGCTACAACTCCCAAGGTACGATCAACATGCCTCCTGATATCTATTTGTAGTACTTCCATCTCCTCTTAACTTATGGGGATAATAGGTATTTATAGCTTGAGAAAGAGAGTCTGCTATTTGGTCATGAATTTGTCATGATTCTCGATTAATTGTGCATCTACGCGAATGTTTTTGTAGAGAAAGCAATGGCATGACATTGGTGAGCATAAATACGTAATAGAAGACCTAAAACGATGATTGATCAGTACCGATAGATCTGCATGCTTTAAATTGAGCTTTGTGTGCATGATTGCAAGCTACTGGCCGTACAAAAAAGACCTGATCCATCGAGGCATCAGGTGTACATGCTCCTCGCACCTATTACTATCATGATGCTTGGAAAAAATCCCTAAAAATAATCCAGTTGATAGCTTCAGTAAAAACAGTATGATTTTACTTAACCACAATAGGAAGCCTATTTTTTTTTTCTTTGCCACATACAAAAACGCATACAACATAGTTACTCCTATAATTATATTGCCACTATGAGTGCTTCTAGACAAGACGGGGCTGATGTGTCTTAACTTTTGAGGATGACAAAGTTAGCGTAGCTGACTTAATACCAGCAGGGTGTACTGCAACAAAATTGCCTGGTGCTCCATGCTGTAGTCGCTGCTTTTGCAGCAAGGCAACAGTTTTGCTAACAACCCCGTGTGCCTCTCATGGGGTTCTGAGTTTAGGAAGGTTCCAATTCAAGGTTTAGAACTAACAATGTCTATTTTGATTGTAGATACCTACACGGTTCAGTTCCAAAAGAGGGGCCTCTGACATGCCCATATTCTCAATACTCTTATATTTCATACAACAATACTCAAAAAATACCAACAAGAAGACATCAAACATAGCGAATTTTCTTTTAGTGTCATAGATATCTGAAATAAAAATAAATTCAGTTGTACTTATTAGCAACATCTTACAAACGTATTGATCTCACTCCCCAATTACGAGAAACAATGCACATTGATATAATATGTATTATTTATATTATATATAGTATATGTGTAAAAAATATGTGAGCCTTCCTATGACGCCATAAATATTAAGAAATGAACACATGCAAAAAAACAAAAAGATTTGTTCACCCTCATTTTAATAATAACTTATAATATTAACGTCACCTAAAATGTTAGCCCGTGCGGCAGCACGGGTTGGTGGACTAGTTTCTAGTAGTGTTTCTACTGCACCTTTAGATCTTATTTTTTCGGATGTATGGGGTCCTGCGCCTGACTCTTTTGGAAGGAAGAACTATTATGTCAGTTTCATCGATGATTTTAGTAAATTCACGTGGATCTATTTGCTTAAACACAAATCTGAAGTTTTTCAGTGTTTTCAAGAGTTTCAATCTATTGTCGAACGACGCTTTGATCGCAAAATTAAAGTTGTCCAGTCGGATTGGGGTGGTGAGTATGTGCGTCTCAATTCCTTTTTTCGCCAAATTGGCATCACCCACCTAGTATCCTGTCCTCATTTGTATCAGCAAAACAGGGCTGCTGAGCGCAAGCACCGCCATATCCTCAAGGTTGGCCTCTCTCTTCTTGAGAACGCCGACATGCCACTAAAATATTGGGATGAGGCATTCCTTGTTGTGGTGTACTTGATAAACCGCATGCCCACACCCATCCTTCAGTTTCGCATGCCTCTTGAAGTTCTGTTTCGTTAAAAACCAGATTATAATTCTCTACGAATTTTTGGCTGTGCTTGTTGGCCTTATCTCCGCCCCTATAATTCGAGGAAGATTGAGTTCCGGTCCAAAAGTTGTGTGTTTTTGGGCTATAGCAGTATGCACAAAGGATTTAAATGTCTCGACATCTCCTCCAGCCGTATTTACATCTCGCGTGATGTTATTTTTTATGATACTATATTTCCATTCTCTGAATTGCACTCTAATGCCGGCGCATGTCTTCGCTCTGAGATTCTTCTTTTGCCGTCCCATCTTACCAATTCTTCTGGGGATGGTTCTATAACTGATCATGTGACTAATCATCATACAGGTGCTACTAATCCATCTCTGTCTTCTGCAGAAAATTTGGAGCAAAATGGTGCCCAAATCGGCCAATTTGGCCATGATTTCCTGCCTGCATCATCTGGCGCAGCTCCCGAGGTTGATCTGCCTACAGAGGAGCCTGCAGCTGCCACCGGATCTGCTCCGGGATCATCACTTTGGACTGGTGCAGCAAATCTACCTCGCACCTAGTGTAGGGACACTGGCTACCCGTCCGCCTCCGACACGTCGCCTCGTACCTCTCCGCGTCCCGTAGCGACGCGCTCGACCGGCCCATGTACGGCTGCCGGGGGGGGGGGGGGGGCAAACGCGCCTAGCCGCAATGATGAGCCATCCGGATCTTCTGCACCTCCAGTCCATGCCACCGATCTTGCTGATCCTATTCCTGATCCAGCTCTTGTTCAGCGTCCGACAACAAGAGCTTCACATGGTATACGAAAACCAAAAATCTATACAGATGATACAGTCAGGTATAATCTCTTGAGTACAAGTGGTGAACCAACTTGTTTAGATGATGCTCTTAATCATGCTGATTGGAAGCAAGTTATGGATTGTGAGTATATGGCCTTACTTAAAAACCAGATTTGGCATTTAGTACCTCCTGATCGCAGCAAAAATATTATTGAATTGTAAACCGATGGACACACCTATGTCAACAACAGAAAGCTACTAGTGAATGAAGGAGATATTCTCGGTCCAGAAGATGCAACTAAATACCAAAGCTTAGTGGGAGCTTTGCAGTATGTTACTCTTACTAGACCGGATATTGCTTTCTCGGTTAACAAGGTGTGTCAATATCTTCATTTGCCTACACGGTTCATATGACAGCAGTCAAAAGAATTTTGAGATACTTGTGCTACACACATTGTGTTGGGCTTAATATTCATCGATCATTCTCGACAATTGTCAGTGGGTTTTCTGATGAGGACTGGGCTGGCAGTTTAGAGGATAGGCGCTCTACAGGAGGGTTTGCAATATTCTTAGGATTTGATCTTGTGGACAGCAAGGAAACAAGCGACTGTTTCAAGATCATCTACCGAGGCTGAGTATAAGTCGTTAGCTAATGCAATGGCAGAAATAATATGGATTCAAAAGCTACTGCAAGAGCTTGGGATTCCATCGCCAAAGGCTGCTTGGCTATGGTGTGACAATGTTGGGGCCACATACCTATCAGCGAATCCGGTATTTCATGAAAGAACTAAACATAACTAAACATATCGAAGTTGATTATCATTTTGTCAGAGAACGAGTTGCACAGAAGTTGCTTGATATAAAGTTTATACCTACAAGTGATCAGGTAGCTGATGGATTCACAAAGCCTCTTCCAGCTCGGCAGCTAGAGATACTCAAGAACAATCTCAACTTGAGAAGTTGTGATTGAGGGGGAATGTTAAGATTAGTGTATGTGACAATTGTAATGTAACCATACACGGTGAGAATATCTAGAGCCGGATATCTGTTGTATTTAGAGATATCGATAGAATCTTGTATGAGTTTGTCGTAATCTCAGGAAGTAGTTCGGCTCTAAGGTGACTTGGATTGTAAGCCACGCCGTGGGGCTATTCCCGGTCCATATTAACAGAGATGCAGCCTTGAGAAGGGTTCAACGCTTTCTAAACTTTATAGCACGTCCAAGTATGACATCTTGCACAGAAATCTTCGGAGCTGTGCCATCACCATGGGCAGAGGCAGTCTGATAGCTCTTGACAACTACAGAGTATCCAGGATATACTCTGCTCACTGTTGGGAGAAGCAGTGGTCTGGAAAGCGCCCAAGGGTCAACAGGATTTGAACAAGAAAGAAAACGATTTCTCTGCCTGAACTCTCGATAGGTTGCAAGGGCCAAGCTCCAGGTACCAATGTCCAACCTTGATCTCAGCATCCCACCGAAGATGGTTATGCCGATGAAGCACCCACTCATCTCCCTGGCCATTTCCATGGCTATTGATGCGAGCTTCGGGTACTCCACGACCACGTCCACACTTCCAAAGGTTCGCACCTTGAAGAAGTACCAGTAGGCCTCTTGGGTCAAGAACTGCAACCTAGTGTGGGTCCAAATCTCGCAATCTTGTCAGATCGACCTATGACAATGATTTTACTGCCATGTACTACGAAGCAGTTTTTAACAGTTGAATGTAACCTTTGCCAGAAATCCCCACTGATATCCCTGTCCAGTTCTACAATGATAAGCACCCTGCGCCCAACCAACTCGGCTCGGTTCTCATGCTTGGTCACACCGGCACCATCAGCAAGAGCTTCTGTGTCTATGCCAACAACACCACCTGCACTGAGAAGCACAATCTAGGAGAAGTGATCGTGCACCCTCTCGTTGATGCAGGCATGCTCGACCAGGTTGCTCTTCCCAACATTATGCGGGTGCAACAATTGCCACAGATCAAAGGCAGTGTCCCTTACCCACAGAACAGCTTGGTAGAGCGACAATGATTTCTCCCCATGACGGCGTCGATTGCGTAACATCCAAAGCGACCGCATTCCGCAAAGTTGCCATTTTTTTCATGAATACTGTATGACTCTAAAAGACTGTATACAAGTAAAATGCACCGGGGGTCCCTAAACTAGTGAGGGTGTGTCACCTGGGTCCATGAAGTCCAAAAGTGCATTTTGAGGTCCGTAAACTATTTTAGTGTGTCACTGGAGGTCCAAAACGCCTTTGGCCCTTGTTGACTGCCACGCCACACCCAGGAGCTGACGTGGCTTCCTATCCTTTCTCCCCTCCCTCTTCTTGCTTTCCTTCGGCGGGATCGGGTGCGTGGCGAGGCGCAACCGCTAGGCCCGTCAAGCGGCAACTCGGGGCGCAGAGGCCGCCGGTGGGGGCGGGGGTGGAGCCCCAGCTCTTCTTGGGTCGGCTCTAACATAGTCCTGCTGCCACTGTCGCCGGCGAGCACATCCCCTCCCCTTCCATGGTCGTCGGTGAGCACCTCCTTCTACCCCATCCTACCTCTTTTGTGCTCCATGCTCTGCTCCTTGGCCGCCTCCGCTACTCTCCTTCTCCCTTCCTCACTTCATCCTTCGACCAAAAACAAATCAAGCCGAGCAGAGTCGCCGCCGACCAAGTTTACCGGTGACTATATCGACCGCAACCAAATCACCCCCTCCAGAGGCTTGGCTACCTCACCCTCTCCCTCCTCAATCCATCCTAACCACTCGCCATTCCACCATTCCCTCACCGGCTTGGGATTTGAGCCCCTGGGCCCGCCATTGTCGACATGGCCACCCTTCCTCTAGCGGCAAAATTTGCCCGACTCCGGCCACCTCCTTCCAATCACCCGTCTTTGAAGCTTCTCTACCTCCCTGACCTCATTCCCGTGATACATCAAGCACTGCCCATGGCCCACCTCGTCGGGAATCGGCCTCTCCCCGGCCGCCCGTGTGCGCCACTACCATTTGTGCAAGCCGCCGTGTAGCAGTGTCGTCCCGACCCCCTCCAACCCAAGCGGCAACACAAATCGAACCTCGGTGAGCCCCTAGTACTGTCACCTAGCTTCCTCCCTCCCTCTGTCGCCCTAATCGCCGGACTTGGTGCCCACCATTCCGTCGTGTTGCCTCTCGCCGCTGGCAACAACAGGACAGGCAAGACAAAGGACAGCGCCACGGCTGAGCGAGGCAGAGGTGTGTCGCGCCCGAGCCGGAAAAGGCCGTCGGGCATTTTGGGGCCACCGGCAAGAGGGGCAGCGGCGCGATCAGTGCGGTGACGCTGGTCGTCTGGGCCCGGAGAGGAAGAAAGGGCCACGACGTGGTAGTCCACGTAGGACCCGACGTGGTAGTCCACGTAGGTAGACAACAAGGGTCAAAGGCGTTTTGGACCTCCAGTGACACTTAAATAGTTTAGAGACCTCAAAATGCATTTTTGGAGTTCATGGACCCATGTGACACACCCTCACTAGTTTAGGGACCCCCGGTGCATTTTACTCTTTTTTTTATGAAAGGAATGACTCTTATGTAAGGTATGCGTGTTATAGTGAAAACACTTAGAGGCGGCATCATTACAGTAAGAGCAGGACACCCAGAACGGGAATTTTTTTATTTTGATGCAAAAATTAGAAAAATAACCCATACATTCACAAAATCTATACTATAAAGGATGATGAAATTTTGTTTCGTCAATCATCCTTCGTCAAATTTTGACAAGTGGGCCTATACCTTTGAGCCTTGCACCGCCAGATTTTAGGATGATCAAACGCTCTAGATTAATCCAAAGAGTCCATGTTGATTACATCTCTAATTTAATAATTTTTTTAAAACATGTGCCTGCGGTCATGCCCTTCCACTATTATAAAAATAGATCTCCAATGAAATTTTGTCTTTACAGCAAACGGAATTTGCTATTTTCGTGGGACCACTAAACGAAACGTATTTTCATCATGTCAAGAGACGAATTATCTATGGGCATGGCTTTTTGTTGGCACGTTTTCTTCTTCGCGAGGCAGCCGACAGAGGGCCCACGCAACAAACTGGCTAGTCATGCGTGTGAAGAGTCTTTTGGCCCGCTAGATTCCCATTCCGTCGAAATTTCAAAAATAGTGCAGGTGCAGGGGTTCGAACCAAATACATAAGCGGTAAGTGTAGTGCAGGTGTAGAGGGTTATTCCAAAAATAGATAAATAAACATGATTAAGTGTGGTATTGTTTTAACATATTGTTGTAAGAATATTAGTGGTGCAATCAAAATTGAATTTAAATGTCCGATTCAAAATTTATGGCTTTTTTTTTAGATCTACATGCATGTCAAGTGATGTCACTACTTTTATGGTTCCTTTCATGCACACACCAAATTTATTTGATAAAGTTGGCACATTTTTTGCACGTGTAGTAGAGTTAAGTTTGATGAGCTGAAAAGTAACAGCCGGCGGTCCCTATGTTGCTTTTCGTGCAACTGTAATACTCATAGTTTCCTTGGTGCATGTGGCGCTATATTGAGGTATATCCTGAATTCTACCTTGTGAATTATAGCTGCAGTTCTTCCCCGATTTTGTTCATGTTCTTTTGAGTTAAATTTGATTCTGTTTTCTCACTTGTTCGTTCCACACAATTGGTATCCAGAGCCATACATCCTCAGCACGGCTAAATATGCTAAGTTATCCCATCGGTAGGGAGCGACTGGGGGTCGCATGTGCAGCTTTCCCCGTCCACTCATACCCCCTCCCCACCTCCCGCACCGCGTCACATGCCCGAGCCCAACCCACTAGAGGAGATTTTGAAAAAAAAAAATTGTATCTCATAAATCGAGTATTTAAATCAAATTTCTATTGCACCACTACATTATGACAAAATCTTGAAAACTAGACCCCAAATATATTTTGATTAATTTTTTTCTAAAACATAGAACGAATATAGAACGATTGCTCTAGCTTCACTATAAAATGTTCCAGCTTCAAAAAAGTTATTCTAATAAAAAAATTCAAACATAGTGAAGTGTGGTCTAGTTTAAAGATCTCATCGTAAAAAATACATGGTGCAACCAAAAATTGCTTTGAGAAGCTAATTTAGAAGATATGATTTTTTTTTCATACACTGCTCGAGGGTTGTGCATGCACTTTCGCCTACTCGGGGTTCTGCATGCGCTGCTTAGGGCCCATGCTGCATGTACTGATGGTCAGCTTCGGGGGGGCGGGGGGGGGGGGGGGGGGGGGAGGGTGCGTCGCTACGTTAATACCGCATGTGCGGCGTATAGCAAAACCGTCATCGGCGTGGTTATTTGGAGGTTACAACTCACCCCTGGTCAGAGGGTTTCTAAGCAAGTCCTGGTGTAAAAATTGTGAACCTCAAGCCGCAATATGTGCAGCGGTAGACTTCTTACAGATCTAGTGGTGAGGGCTTGTATGGACAATTTGAAGAGAGATAGTCATTGTTTCCTTACGCTACCACCGCTTAGAGCATCTCCAGCCGTCTCCTTTTCCCCAATCCAACTATCGTATTGGAAGGATTGGTGAAAAAAATTATTCTCTAACAGTTCCCTTTAACCTTCCATTTTCTCAATAATTATTGGGACAAACCAATAATACATCCCAACTCTCTCTAAATACAGGGGGAGTAGTAATTCATCCCATTATGGTAGTTGGATTTGGATGAGATTATTGGGCAACTGCAAAAGCAACTCTCCCAATAATAATAGAAGAGATTTTGGGTTCAAATGTTTCCAATTATGATTGTCTGAAAAAGGGTTTAAATGTTTCCATGGATGGGACCTGGTTCTTCTTAGAGATAAGGTAATCTCTCCAGTGACTGGGTCACTGGTTGGTATCTTGACTGACTTCTGCTGAATAAAGTGCAATCGGTTAGCATACAAAAGAGAACAAAGCACACTGGCTTTACAATCGTAGTCACCTAACCTAAAGTGTCAAGAAGACAAGAACATCTTATCTTAAGTTCTTAACATACCAGTCATCTGCGAAACGTAACACAGATTGAGCAGAGTTTTCAGTTTTAGTTTTGGGAGATGGCTGCCGGCCCGGTTGGCGCAACGATGGAGCGGTTCATCGTCGGAGCTCAGAAGTCAACCAACCAGCTCAAGGCAGTGCTGGCCAAGCTACTCCCCGCTGCTGGAGGCGCTCGCGCCGGAGCAGGATCCTCTGCCGGCGCCGTGGACGCCCTCCTGTCAGACATCACCGATTCACTTTCTCAGGCGCTAGATTTCCAAGGTACCTCGTTGTTTCTCATACTAAATTCAAATAAAGGCTTTAGGGGGCCGGGGCCGAACGGATTAGAAAGGTGAATTCTCTGCTGAAATTCATAATACGAATCCATGAACCAGAGGGATTTGAAAGGCTTTGGAGACTATCAATTTTCTAACTCACATACGTTTTTAGTATGAAGAGAACTTCAGAGGGATTAGAATGGGACTACATGACTGGTTGCCGTACGTAGGAAGAACGTTTCGTGTTACCTGCTGAAGCAGCTGTGCGTATTCATTTTTTTAAAAAAAAGAAAATGTTTCTGGCCTCTTTGACATGTGTATTCATGGATAATACTACTAAAGATCCTGTCATATTTGCGCATTCGATAAAAAAGATCCTGTCATATTGAGAAAACCTTACCTGTTGAAAGTGACGCGTTACCAAACGAAGAGACGTGGTAGCAGCAGCACCTATTGCACGAGAAACACAACCGACGATGTGTCAACTGTCTTTTTGAAACCTTGTGGCGTGGCTCTTGCAGGAGTTACTTCAAATGCGGCCGCAAGCCCGCTGGCTGCCCTGCGAGGAAGCACGTCCAGCAATCCGATGCCGATCCATCCAAGCTCGAGATCACCTACCTCAACGAGCACACCTGCGACGACGACTCGCCGCCACCGTCATCCTCCCGCATTGTGCCAGAGCCAGACCCAACGATCATCAGCTCCGGCACCCAGAGGAACACCGCTGGGCTTGTGCCGGTCGCCACCACCGTTCTGTCATCTCAGCGTTGCATTGGCCAGCCGTCGCCGCTGCTGCACTCTGTGCCCGACATGATGACCACCGGTGTTCTTCTGCCAGCCTCTGCCGTCGTTCCAGCAGCTCTGTCTAGTACACAGTATGATCCTGTCCCTGATGACACGGCCTCAACACCGTCGATGGGGGAAGAGGAAGCAGAACTGCTGCTCTTCGTACCCTCGCCGGCGTGCTCACAGTCGGAGCTGCTGCACACGGAGGTCGCTATTTCGGACTTTATGGTGGTGCCCGAGGTGTAGCATTTGTGTATAAAAAGGATTGTAACCAGCCCTGTACTGTACTGTACTGCAGTGAGTATGGCGCATGACCCATGGGCCAGTTTTTTCCTACAGCTATGGCAAGTTTTAGGAGCATAGAGAAGGTCCATGTCACTGACAATGTAATCTAGTCGCTTCAGTACACTACCAATACTGTGCAGCAGTGGCGAATGTACCCATGACACTATCCGGCGATGACATAATCTGGGTGTTGTATCAGGATAAAAGCCTAAGAATAACTCTCCCTGGAGGGATGATGTGGGTAATTTGCCACCCTTTTTGGAATCTTGGAGGATTCGGGGGTTGAGTGTGTTATGTTCTGTTTAAAGCCTGATTTTAAGCCTCAGCGCGATTATTCTAATCGTCCTGAGCCTTGGGAGCTGCACCCAATGGGTACGCCGGAGGCATACACCATTGAGCTTTTGAAGATGATGCTGGATTCAAGAGTTAACATAGTTAGTCCTTCTTTTTGGCAGACTTGGCACAGCCATTCTGGTTGTCCCAAGTCTCGGAGGCTACACCCAATGGGTGGGTCAGAAGACGCACACCATTGAGAATTGATTTTCTAGATGAATGCTTTCTGGATCCTTGGTTGGCTTATTCTAAACCATCCAAGTCTCGGGGCTAAGTGTATACACTTCGCTTTGTAGCGTCGTGTAGTCGTTAGGAAGTTAAATTTGGGGGAGCTCTCCTCACCCTCTCTGCAACAGCGCCCGAAGCACTCGACTGGATGATAAATCACTCGGCTTGCTCCTGGAAGATCGAAGACAAGAAGTGGTGATTGTGCAAACCACTCGGAATGCAATGGAACCACTCAGACGATGTTGCCGGTCGGCTGTGAAGCGCTCAGAGGCTACTGTGGGGATATTATCCCCAGGTACTATGAAGATGGGCCCAGCTGCCCACCAAAAGGGGGAAGCCTAGCCCACCTCGACGGAGCCTCGCGACGTACGGGACAAGTCGGCGCATGACGCAAGGCACGTAGAGATAGGGATGTATAATTTGGAATGTAAAAGATATGGTAGGCAATAGATCGCCTGGTGATCGGTAGAGATAAAGCTGATCAAACCGACTTGTAACCTTACCCCCGGACTATATAAGGCGGGTAGGGACCCCCTCAAAAACAGGCCTGAAGAGATCCAACAGATCGAACCTCAAGCAATACAACACCCCAAATAGGACGTAGGGTATTGCGCCTACTCGGCGGCCTGAACCTGTCTAAACCCTTGTGCCTTTCTCATCGACATACACCATCTAGCTCCAGGTCCTACGATCCCCTCCGAAACAATCTACCGCCGTGGGGATACCCGTGGTGGAGTGCCGGAATATTGCACCGACAGAGGGTCTCTTCTTTTTCCTACTCCTTTTCTTCCTCTTCCTTCTTCTTTCTTCTAAAAGATTAAGGGGGTAATTGCGGCAGGGGGTGGCTATCCATGGTGTTTGGGGAGGTAGGGGGCTTGAGCCCCCCTGCACTGCTCTAAATCCGCCCCTATGTGTATTAGACGGACATTGCACCTTATTTGAGCGCTCTATGGAACCTAAAAAAGAACTTCGCTAGTTTAGGAGCCACCACCAACCATGCTTCTTCACATATCTTTTTTAGGAAACCTAGAAGTAATGTCGCCAATCCATTAATTACATGGATTAGGAACGTGATACTTCCTACGTTTGCGTCGTCCCCACGCAGGCGACTCGTGCGGCCGCCAAACCCTAGCCACCCCTCCCCCGGCACCTTTCCTCGCCGCGCCTTCGCCCAAGCGGGCCACCAGAAGCCCACGTGACTTGCATTGTAGGTGGCAGTGGGCCTCTCTCCTGTTCTCCGGCAGATCTGGGCGGGCGCGTGTTGACGGTCATTAAGTAACAAATATAATCATCAATATTCTCAAGAATAAAGGAGAACTAACATTTCTTACATGCATATTTGGTTTGGAATAATGCAGTTCCACAAGTCCTTAAGATTATTTGAGTGTAGGTGAAATAAACACTAAATGATGGAGAAAACACACTCTCATGGCAAGAAACACAACTTCAACCAATGAGAAATCACCACCTAGGCAGCACATGGATCTATGGGCCCACAAGAGAGCAAAGAAACACACTCTCAACCAATCAAGTGCAAGCACACAGATTGGAGGGCCCATCTCAGGGGGTTAAACCTCCTAGAAACACCCCATGCACCGCCATACCCGCTTGGGGACCCACCTGGCAGTCTCCCAGACGAAAGGCGGTGAAAAAGGAGCTAACCAGGGTGCGATCGAACCACTATGGTGGCCCATCGTGCCCATCTTCCACGTGTCAGCTCCTCGTTCTGTCCTAAAGGCGGTTGTGAAATGTACCCCGATTATTCCTCTCAGGAACCGACCTTCAAAGGCCTATAAATATGAAAGAGGAGGGGCTCCATTCTAAGCACCACAAGTTGAATCACTCTCTCTAACTTTTAGTCTTTAGGATAGTGAAGTTAGGCTTAGAGTAGCTCTACTTCATATTCCAGGTCTTCTTGGAGCTAGGGTATGGCTCTTGTATCTTCTAGTTCTAGGATGACTTTGCTCTACTTCAAAGATACATATTCTCTATATAATGTTTGTCTTAGTCATGATATATGTGAGCTGTGTATTGTGTTCTTTCTATCATATGTTGCTTGGCTTATATGCTCATGTGTTAGTCATATACCCTTGCTTTGGTAGTATAGGACCTTATGCCCTCATGTGTTAGACTTTGCGCTAGTTCGTGTAGAGTATGGTTTCATGGCATATATAGTCTTCATGATCTATGCCATGGCATCGGTCTGATGATCTTTATATTAGATGGTTTTAGCTCTGATCGTCCATAGCCCTGCAAGGGGTTAGACCGTTGTTTATCAATGCAAGCATGGTGCTTGGATTGTTGGCTTCCATTGGATATGAGCGTGTCCCACGGTTTGGCCGGGGTAGGCCGCAGGTGGTGATAGCCCTATTGGACCCTCTAAAATCCCCCACGTTCGGGTATTGCTGTAGAAGTTTGTAAATGAGTAGTCACCTTGCCATGCGTAAGTGGCGAGGAAGGCTATCTCTCCGTGTGTGCCTGGGTGCGTAGGCTTAGACTATATCATGTGTATGTATGTTGTGCTAACATGATCTGTGCAGTATATGGGAAGTACATTAGAACCTAGAGCTAACTCTTAGTCCTTTTCCCTAGCCTTAGACTGAGTTTGATTCTCTTGTGTGTCACATTACTCTGCTATTATCCTTACCACTATCGAGGTTTGGTTCACCATATCAAGATAACTCATAAACATAGTACAATCTCTTGACCAACCCGCCTTACTTTAGGAAATACGATACCCTTGGGAATACTCATGGATGAACTGCTACAATGATACATCTGTGCACTTCTGGATTCATTCGCATTTGTTAGAATATCACCAGACATCTTCTTGTGGCGTTGCCGGATTCACCAATCTGGTAGCGACATTAAAAAAAATGCCAGCAACACGACCGTCTGAGTCTCCCGAGGGTGCTTGCTAGCGCGGGCGGCGACCCGTGGCGGTAGAGCTCATGTGGCTATGGATCCAGCATGGTGCCAACCGGATACAGTGGCCTCGTGGTCGCGGCGCGCACGAGGTGGCAAGGGAGTCGCCACTGGCGGTGTGGCATGGCTGCAATGGGGGCGTCGTATGACTTGCAACCTAGTGGGGCTGGACTTGCAGCAGTGGTATGGCAAGGTTGCAGCGGAGGCTTGACATCAGTGGTATGCAACAGTGGCGGGACGGAGCGGGGATGCAGAGTGCCGATGGATGCGTGGTGGCCCTAATGCAGCTGCACGCAAGAGAGATGTTGGTCAGGTCACCCAACAACGAGGAGTGTTGTGGTGGTGGCGGCTGCACGAGCATGATGGCCATGGCGGCAGAGGCATCCTATGGAGGGGTAACCTATGATAGGTGCTGTTGGGGCGGTTAGCATGCCAATTCGTGAACCGCAAGCGCATAGATCGTGTGTAGCTTTTTCCTTTGATTATTCCCTCAAGGTTTATCAATCCACGGATCGGCAAGGAACTACCTAGTGTTTACCATCTAGCTAAATGGATCTAAACCTAATATTAAGCATAGATTGCATATGAAGGGATTGACTTGAGTGTGTATGGATGAATGGGTCACATTAGTCGATACGAGGTAACACGACCAAAGGTAGAACAAGCCTACCATCTTATAGTTGCAACTCCGGCCAAAGAGGTAACCAATCTAAACTCATATCAATTAGATATAGAGTCATCCTTAAGACTTTTCCATGGACATCTTTGTGAGGTGCGTATCAACGCCTAGGTTAACCCAACTTTACCTCAAATGACTAGCAAGTGCTCTTTACCCGAACCTCCTCCTCTTGATAGCCGCTGCAACAACCCCCACGGTATTCGCCATCGGTCCTACTGAACATTACACATTCATTCGGTCTTTAGCCTCCCGTACGCTGTCACCATGCGAGGGTAATTATTGGTGACTTCCCATGCACTACAACGATGTATCCGCAAGACATAGAATAATCACCATGATTAGATATAATCCTACTAAGAGCATATGGAGCCTAAGCTATCTCGTAGGCAACTTTGAGGACTTGTGGCGACCGATGGCTTCCTCCGGTGTGTGTCCCTCTATTTGTCAACCTCTGATGAATGGATGTGTTTGCCGCCGGGTTGTGGAGCTATTTATGCACCAAGGAAACCCTAGGCCAGAGGGGAGGTTAAGGTGGCGTGAGAATGGGGTAGGCTGGCCAGCATGGCTCCCTTAGGCCGGCCGAACTAGGCCCTTTTTGTCTCATTTCGGCCCCAGTTTCTCGTGCAAGGTTCATTGCTCCCTCTAGAATTCTCCCTCAGCATCTTGTGCCTGTGGGACGTCGTTTGCTCTAGGATAGGGATGGGCCTTGATATCTTCTGAGTCTTCGTTAGATTCTCCTTGATCCCGAAGCATCTTGGCCATATATTCAATCAAGTCTGGTTGAAGATCGGCCCGTTAGAGTTGAGCGTGAATGGGCTTCAATCCTCTGGGCTTCTTTAGAGCTTCCGAACCTTGAATAGACGTTGGTCTTGGGCCACGACTAAATATGCTAAAAAATAGCCCAAAATCCTGCGTAAATAGAAATCCTCCAAAAATACATGCAAATGCAAAAATAGGGTTATTTCAAGTGCCAAGTGGCAGGTTAGTATAAGATTACTCTAAAATCTCCCCTTAAATGTCACTAAAATGATATCATTAATGAGCGCCAACAGGTGCGGTGGGGCTGGTAGTGGCCGCGGAGGCGTTTGGTAGCTGTGGCGCGAAGCATGCCGCCCATGAAGTGGTGACCGAGTGTGGCCACGATGGGGTACACAAACCCGCTGGCATTTGGTCGTGCAGGCCGCTTATCCGCGGCAATGATGGCATGATCACATAGCGGCACCGATGCAGTTGAGGGGAGGCTGCACATGCGCGGAGGAGGCCCTATGGTGCGAGGCTCATGCTGCCAAGCAAAGGTGGTGTAGGGCATTCGACCCATGGTGAGGCCGCGCGGCGTTGACCTGCGACCCGGTGTGGGGCGAGTGGCAATCCAGCATGGAGTGCAAAGATTGAGGCTGCGACCTAGCATGGCGTGGGTGACCACGTGATGGCATCATGATGCTAGGAGGCACGGCAGTGGCGCCGCCACCGGGAGGGCTCTCTCATGGCTACAGTCTTAGTATTGTTAGGCTATGTGCATGTAGTGCTTAGGATAGGATATTCCAGACGAAAGCCTTGGCCGATGATCTTGCTAGTTGCGATGATGGTGATGCCCTTGGGCGTCGTTCTCCATGTTAGGGGATCATCTTGGAGCTCCATCCCTACTACACAGGGTCCACACATATATAGGCACACGTCAAATGACCAAAATGCCCTTACATGTAGAGTACAAGTCAAATACTTCAGGTGTAAAATTGTCAAACTTTTTATTTGTGCATCGGATGGACCCGACGGCTTCACAACTTCGTCTCTCCTTGATGCAAGCTTCACGATGGTGCCACTCATCTTCTGACACGTCACTGTTTAGTTTTGAGACCCAAACCGACTAACCTGCCGACGCTCTGTTTTGAGACCCAAACCGACCCTCTTGGACACTCAATCCATGTTGGAGCTCAACTGTGGGCCCTGCCACCCGGCGGGCCCACCTAGCATGAAATAATGTCATTTCCTGGTAAAGGAAAGCATTAATTGCATAAGAGTTGGCAGCGGCTAATCAGAATTGAAAAGTAAAGATCGGAACTAGGACCTGATCAAGACGACTTGCAGGGCCGGTGGAGGGAGGGAAAACCATCCGATGGAACTGCAAGATTAAGCAAGTCTGAGTACCACCGCACTCAGCAAGTACAGAACAATTGAAGGTATAACCATGCATTATTAGTTGACAGGTGATTAATAAATCAGTGTTGGGTCCTGGAGGGGCAAGAACCTCCCAACCAGTCCCCCCTCTGGTGACTCTGGCCCGGATCCTTCTGTCGATCCCGCAATCACCTTCATCTTGTTATCATCACTCCTATAGGTTATTCTTGGCTAATCTGTGGGAGCTTTAACCAGACGGGCTCATAACCGAGAGCCACGGCTATCGATAGATTAGGTAACTCTGCAGAGGTTTGTACTCTTGAAACTATACGGTCAGGCGACCCTCCCGTGGCCAACGGTAGGGTCCCCCTACGGGACTCGTATCCACTGGCGTCCATCTCTGGACAGCTTCCATCTGGGTCTACCCACTGATGCTACTGGGGTCTAAACAAGGATCGCATAAACGTCCACACAAGGACACTAACCCGGGTATGGATGCATCATATAAATTAGGGCATGCATCGCCCGTGGGCCCTACCAGCCCTGTCACATGCGACCCGTGCCGACCAGTCCCAGCCCTCTGTCTGGGGCTGTCTCCAGCATTTCCTTTGCCCACCGTGGCCCCTGGGGTAGCTTTGCCAGAGGTAGCTGGTGGAGTGTGAGTCGAGGCCTCTGTTGGTATTTCTTATGACCTACAGATAAATCCGCAAGCGTACGGATACCGATGTAGCTTTCACCCAGGAGTATTCCAGGGATCGATTTCCACGGGGAACGAGAAGTGTACTAATCCTTTAATTAGTTCGTCCGAAGGGGTAATATGGGGGATATGGATGACAACAAAAAGAAGAGATAAAAAGGCTGAGGGTAGAGAGGGTACTTGTGTAGCAATACTGGATATTTTGATAGATCAAGCAAGACAGACTTGTTCAAGAGAGTTCACTTCGGGCGCCTGAGACACCACCACTCACAGAAAGGGATGAGAAGGGGAGTGGTACCGCCTACCCCTAAGTCCTACAGACCAGAACTAACGTGCTGGATTACGTCGGCCGGACGGGGCTGTCACCACCTGCCAGCTACCACAACTATTCCGTTGAACTGGGTGCAAACCAAGGTAACGACTAGTCTAGGCACCACGCCTATACTAATAATTACTACTTCACTTGAATTCAGAGCAAAGCACCCACTACTAAGTAGTGAACGAGGAACTAGAGAACAAGCTAGCAAGACTGAATGCTTAATAAATCAGAAGGAAGCCAGAGTTACCAGACAAGACCCGGATGTTACTTGAAGTTGAGCCGCATCCGCCGAGGTACAAAGTGGAAGAGAAGCCGACAGCTCCGGCTTCTCTCCCGGACTCTCACCTCACCTCTCTCCCTATTTTCTAAGTATGGAAGTGGTAGCACTTCTCCTCTATTTTGTTGTATCTTGAGTGGGGGTGAAGGGCGCCTTTTATAGCCTCCCAAGCATGGAAGCCAGCGTAGATGTTAAGCCACATGCTTGCTTAGCTTCCACGCGAAAGGGGAGGCGTAACGGCCACAAAAGTAGGCCGGCCGTCCTGATCTAGGCCGTTTGGCCTGGGTCTGTCGCCATCTGGCACCGTCTTTCTTGTGGACGCTCCTGATGATGTCCTGATAACGGTTGTGGTGGCGTTCACCTCAAGCTTGACAGTTGGGGGCCGGCCGGCCTAGGGGAGGCCGTTCGGCCTGGCACTGGCCCCTCTCGGCCCTCCGTTGCACCGACTCGCTCACCAATGGTTGCATGTTGTCCCTTGAGGCGGTTTTGGTTGCGTTGAGTTGAAGTTGTCCGAGAATCCTAGGTAGGTGGACCTTCCAATCCATGGCCTAGGCCTTTTGGTCTTAACTTCATTTATTCTTGTCAATTCTTGCTTGGGGGTCCATTGGTGACTCCCTAGGGTCCTTGTGCAAAGTTTGGATCATTTTGGGGACCATTGTAGGCCGGCCGGCCTTGTCCAGGCCGATCGGCCTAAGTCAGGCCGACCGGCCTGGCAGGGTTCTGCCGGTGATCTTCCCGGACGCATAACTTTCTCGTCCGGACTCCGAATCGGGTCATCCAAATGTCCATTTCGATTGTCTCGACGAGGCCTTCGCAATGGTGCATTCCAATGGTGCCACTTTTATATGTATTTTGCATGTTTTTATCATTGTATCCAGATGTGGCCTCCTGAAATCAACAATTCACCAAAGCTAGTGGAAATAGTTAGAATTAAACCCCTATGTCTAGTTTGGTGTTTGTTTCATGCCAGGGTTGACGGCCAATAATGGCATATAATGGCCGTCAACACACCCCCACACTTAGACCCTTGCTCGTCCTCGAGCGAGGAGAAGGGACTAAGATGAGACATGATATCCAAGGAAATGGAACAAGCATACGAAATATTCCAAGCCATACCTTGTACTTGTGAATTTTGTAGTGTCTATCATGCCATCTTGAGTAGTTGAGAAATGGAACGGTCGTGAATCAAATCACTTTAACTCCATGTGTCAAGTAGCTTGGGATTTTTCAATAAGTTTTCAAAAACAAACCTTTGCATTGCTCCTCATTTGATTCTCTCGGATCTCTCAATGTGTATATATCCTCACCAAGGCATTAACTTGCCTTTCTTCATCCTACTTCTAAAGATGGCTATATGTGGAGCTCAAGGTAGGGTATGAAGATGAGGCATACTTGCATCACATGTATTGCAAAGTCAAAGAGTGGATCCAAGAAGAAATCAAATCATACAATCGGATCAAGATGTGCACGTGTATGGGTATGATGGGTGGTGGATGGAATAAACAACTCCTTTGTGTGTGGTCTCTCTCCTTTAAATAAAATCTTTTGAGAACATGGCTATCAGAATTTTTTTTCTTTCTTGGACCTTCATGTGTCCAACTTTTTTTTTCTTTTTTTCTTTTTTTTGTGGACCTTCATGTGTCCATATATATTTTTTTCTTCGATAGCCATGTCTCTTTTGTAACAATACTGAGGAGTGAGACTTGCACATACATGATGGAGCATTTATTTTGTGGAATGGATGGATGAATGATACAATGCTAACTTCTAGTGTAGAAGTATAGCAAGGAGGATAAACGTGTACGTGATCTTGATCATGAAAGCATGAAAAGAATTCTCATAAGGGTCGTAACTATTTGACAAAGCTCAATGCAATGACAAGTAGCATATGTGTACGTGGTTTTCAAGATAACTCAACATATGGCTTTGGCAGGACTTTGGCATATCAAAGACGAGCTTTGCAAAAGGGTTTTCAAATTTTCAAATAAACTTCCCAAGCAGTTAAACATGAGAGTGAAGATCATGTCATCAAACCATATCTCAAACATCAACTACTTAGATGAACATGGTTCCCTAGAAATATTTATTCACAAGTGGCAAGATGAAGCGAGGAATAAAACATATGCAAGCCAAACATGGGAACATGAAGGGTAGACATAGCAGGGTGAATTATTTTATCTTGAGATTGATTTTAATGATAGGGATTGAAATTCAATCAAACTCATGAATTAAGGAGCGAGAGGTGGAGTGCACATACCATCGCCTTTATTTTCTTGTCATGTTAGCGCAGTCGATGTTGTGCGACACCTTCATGGGTGGCCTCGAATGTGTATGTTGATGATGAGCTTGAGAGATCTCCCCCACACTTGTACTTGTGCTGGTACTGTTATTCAAAACCAAAAGGTGGAAACAAAAAGAGGGGCTCTACTGGTTCAAGAACCGGGAGCCCTTTATTCAAGTTTTATTGGTTTTTTTTTGGCAAGATGCATGAACAAACACCATCTCCAAACCAAAGAAAGTTTGGCATGAAAGGAACTTTACTTGGGATACTCACATACCTCCCCCAGACTTGGAGTTTGGATTGCTCGGCAACACAAATCAAGTGTGTGGAGTTCAAGCTTCCCTTCATAATGTTCCATCACCAAGACGTACTAAGGTGTTGTAGTTGATGTAGCTCTCATGCTCTTAGGCTTCACTTATCCATCGTTCTTCTTGATCTCTACCTGAAATAGTTAGCAACCAAAAATACCCGAAGGACAACTCTATCCTAAAGACATGATCTTGCTTTTTATTCAAAAGAAAATAAATGCTAATCATCCAGGCTATCTCCCGGCAGTGCTTTGTTCATGGTCATAAGCTTGACCTTGGGAACATTCTCCTGCAGCTACCATTGGTGATGTCATTCCCGTCTCATCACCAATTGTTGATGTGTCATGAAGCTTTTGGCTGCAAGGTTAGTGCAATAGAGCAACCACGAGATTTGCAATGCTTATGGTAAACATATGCATCTACAACCAACCTTCTAAACATTTTGTAGAAGAGGACCTTGAGGTGGTTGTAGTCATCATGTGTGCTCTGGGCACCAGACGTGGTTAACTTTGGAGAGGCAGTGAATGAGCATGGTCTATGTATGACTTCAAGAATGAAACTTCCATGCTCATCCAAGAGATTATTTTCTTTGGACTCCAAAGTTAATGTTTTACAATCTTCTATGGCCCATGGGTTCTCTATCTCAAGAGATTCATTGTGGAAGCTTAATGTGGCTTTTCGATCATGGTCGGAAACAACATAGTAAGGGCCAATGGGAAGAGGCTCAAACTTGTTCGACGGTGATGATGATCGTTCATCTTCACAAAGGTGAAGGGTCTCTTCCGACTCGTAATCTTTGAGAGCGGAGACCGCAACCTCAAAGAGAACAGGCTTGGATGATGTGAACGAAACATACATCACACTCTCAAATGAGGTTGGCTTGGGAAGAGGCCTTTCCAAAGGATTTTTCAGCCAAGAGGTAGCGGTGTTGAATGCGACATCCCTAAGCCTTCCATCTAGGCTCCCATGAGATTTTTCAAGTAGATCTTTTAGCAGGCAGCCTAGGAGTAGATCAAGATCGAGTATATCAAAGATGTGAAAGTCTAAGCTTACCTCGATCTTGTCTATCATGAGTGGCATGGCATATGCAACCCCTCGACATTCAAGAATATGTCCGAAGGGACAACTCTCAAGGAGCTTGTCGGATGGTCTTAGCGAGATACTGCCCAATAGAGCATACGCTAGGTGCCATGGCATCACATTAACCTCCATGATGGGGTTAAAATGGGCTTCTACGGTTATTCCTCTCACGGAACATGGAAGGATCGTAGAGGGATAACTAATCCAAATTTCTTCGGAGTAGCATCTTGCTCTATGCAACCATTCCTCCTTCATAGCCTCCATGAGATATGATTCGTTAGGAGGATCGGGAGGTAGAGGAGGCACTGTAGGCCTAACGGAAGGTTCTGTCAAAGAATTTTTAGAGTGATGGATTTGGACAAAAAAGGGTGTTGGTTCAGGGAGAGTATCGGAGAGATGTGCTACGATTGGTGTGGATTCTTGTGATGCTTTCACATCTTCCGACACGGATGTCTCTTCTATGGCCTCCTCAGGAATTTCTTCTGGGAATTCATCATAGATCCCAGTGTAAGGGGTGTTTTCTAAAATTTTGTCTAGAATAGCCCTTCCCTCACTAGGTGTCAAATGACTAAAAGATCCTCCTGAGGATGAATCTAGGAACTCGGCCGATTCGATTTCGAGGCCTCTTCTAAAATGTATTAGAAGGACGGGTTCGGAGATCCCTAGATCAGGTCCTGTGGCCATAAGATAGGTACATCGAACCCAAGCGGCCCCTAGTGATTCTCCTCCCCTTTGTTTGAAAGTGAGGGCCTCGATTCGGAGGTCAGCGACCCGAGATTCAGGGAAGAAGGTTAGGCAGAATTTATCTCGTAGTGTCTCCCAACTTCCCTTCACTCTCCCACGATAGTGATCACACCATATCTTTGCTCGACCCGTCAAAGAGAAAGGAAATACCTTCCATTTCAGAGTTTGTTGGGCCATCCCCGTAATCACGAGACATGAGCAAATTTGCTCAAATTCCCGTAAGTGAACATAAGGATTCTCCCCTTCAGCTCCCGAAAATGGATTCTCTTTGATCTTGGCTATGAATTTTGTGTGTATTCCGTAGCCAGAGATTTTTATGGGGTGAGATGATGATGGTGGCTCTAGATCTTCAGCTTTTGGAGCTGAGAATTGATATAAGGTAGGAGTGGTAATTCATGATGGTAGGTGGATGGTATGTGGACGAACTAGGTTCGGGATAAGAACAGCTACCGTTCCCCGGCAACGGCGCCAGAAAGCTTGTTGGTATTTCTTATGACCTACAGATAAATCCGCAAGCGTACGGATACCGATGTAGCTTTCACCCAGGAGTATTCCAGGGATCGATTTCCACGGGGAACGAGAAGTGTACTAATCCTTTAATTAGTTCGTCCGAAGGGGTAATATGGGGGATATGGATGACAACAAAAAGAAGAGATAAAAAGGCTAAGGGTAGAGAGGGTACTTGTGTAGCAATACTGGATATTTTGATAGATCAAGCAAGGCAGACTTGTTCAAGAGAGTTCACTTCGGGCGCCTGAGACACCACCACTCACAGAAACTGATGAGAAGGGGAGTGGTACCGCCTACCCCTAAGTCCTACAGACCAGAACTAACGTGGTGGATTACGTCGGCCGGACGGGGCTGTCACCACCTGCCGGCTACCACAACTATTCCGTTGAACTAGGTGCAAACCAAGGTAACGACTAGTCTAGGCACCACGCCTATACTAATAATTACTACTTCACTTGAATTCAGAGCAAAGCACCCACTACTAAGTAGTGAACGAGGAACCAGAGAACAAGCTAGCAAGACTGAATGCTTAATAAATTAGAAGGAAGCCAGAGTTACCAGACAAGACCCGGATGTTACTTGAAGTTGAGCCGCATCCGCCGAGGTACAAAGTGGAAGAGAAGCCGACAGCTCCGGCTTCTCTCCCGGACTCTCACCTCACCTCTCTCTCTATTTTCTAAGTATGGAAGTGGTAGCACTTCTCCTCTATTTTGTTGTATCTTGAGTGGGGGTGAAGGGCGCCTTTTATAGCCTCCTAAGCATGGAAGCCAGCGTAGATGTTAAGCCACATGCTTGCTTAGCTTCCACGCGAAAGGGGAGGCGTAACGGCCACAAAAGTAGGTCGGCCGACCTGATCTAGGCCGTTCGGCCTGGGTCTGTCGCCATCTGGCACCGTCTTTCTTGTGGACGCTCCTGATGATGTCCTGATGACGGTTGTGGTGGCGTTCACCTCAAGCTTGACAGTTGGGGGCCGGGCGGCCTAGGGGAGGCCGTTCGGCCTGGCACTGGCCCCTCTCGGCCCTCCGTTGCACCGACTCGCTCACCAACGGTTGCATGTTGTCCCTTGAGGCGGTTTTGGTAGCGTTGAGTTGAAGTTGTCTGAGAATCCTAGGTAGGTGGACCCTCCAATCCATGGCCTAGGCCTTTCGGTCTTAACTTCATTTATTCTTGTCAATTCTTGCTTGGGGGTCCATTGGTGACTCCCTAGGGTCCTTGTGCAATGTTTGGATCATTTTGGGGACCATTGTAGGCCGGCCGGCCTTGTCCAGGCCGATCGGCCTAAGTCAGGCCGACCGGCCTAGCAGGGTTCTGCCGGTGATCTTCCCGGACGCGTAACTTTCTCGTCCGGACTCCAAATCGGGTCATCCAAATGTCCATTTTGATCGTCTCAACGAGGCCTTCACAATGGTGCATTCCAATGGTGCCACTTTTATATGTATTTTGCATGTTTTTATCATTCTATCCAGATGTGGCCTCCTGAAATCAACAATTCACCAAAGCTAGTGGAAATAGTTAGAATTAAACCCCTATGTCTAGTTTGGTGTTTGTTTCATGCCAGGGTTGACGGCCAATAATGGCATATAATGGCCGTCAACAGCCTCACATTATAGGGCATTCCCGAAGGCTATGTCCTTTTTGGCCCGTATAGCCGTACATGGCGTTGGAAAGACTTTCCCAAGAACCGGTCCTTAAACGACCAAGGTAGGCCTCTGGACAGGAGCTCCTCCGAGACTATCCACCCTACCTCGCATCTTCTTCCCCCTGGGTGCCTCTCGCAACCAGGGTTTCTGGCACTGGGTAGTGTCTTAGTTGCTGGGGTATCTGAGTGGCTAACTCTCAATGCAACTACAGACATTTAGCTAATAGGAGAGCATGTTAATGCAATTGATTATCATGAGCAAGGAAATTGCTAAGACTTGCTTGATACGGTGGTAGTCTCCGCCGGGGCTATAATTCTTGAGGTTTCCTGGTGGAGTATCTATACAAATACAAATATAGGACTAATCAATCATCACAGCGAATGAATTATTTGCGAGGGGAGAGGCTAGGGAGAATAGCCATAGGGGTGGTTCCTAAGTTAAGTAGTGGATCGCCAGGGTTTCACGGGGTGTCTCAGGGTCTTTGCGGGGTTTGGCGGGGTTTGGAAATGTCAGTGGAAGGCAATAAATTATTTCTAAGTTTAGGAAAGGCTTCTGGGGAATCTAACCTTATTAAAAACCTTAGAATATATTGTAGTAATTTTAGGAATTTAATGGCTATTTATGGGGTTCTATTTTGAATTAGGCATAAACCGGGGTACGCTAACGGAGGCTTTCTATAGGCTGAAAAAGAACCCCTCTAATTCTAAGCCCTAGAAATGGGTATAAATAATTTGGATGGTACTAAATAGCTTATTATTTTCCCTAATATTTTTACGTATTTTCTGGGAATTTTTTGGAATTTCTAAAGTGGAGAAATAACTTCTTGGGTGCACTAAGCCGGGTGTACCTAGCATTTTCTCTGTGTTTGTGCGGCTGACGAGTGGGGCCGGCTGACGCCAGCACTGGCGCCAGCCCGTAGGCCACTGTGCTGTGGACCGGCAGCGTGGGCGCGTGGACCATCTGGCCCATGGGTCTGCGGTCCACCAGACCGGGTGCACGCGGGGCGGGGAGGTGGAGGTGGCAGCTGACGCGGGGCGCGGGGAGGCTGGCAGGCGGGGCCCATGCTCGCGTGGCTGCCACGCAAGCGCCACGCGGGCGCCGGACTTCACGGCGGCGCTGAGGGACAACAGTGGGAGTTCGCCGGAGAGCTCGCCGCCGGCGGCGACAGAGCGGCTCTCACGGCGATGAAGGCACCTACGCCCTCAGGGGAACACGGCGGATACGGCGAGGATGTTCTCGTCGAGGTTAGAGGGCTGAGGCGGCGGTGCGGGCTCGCCGGAGCTCGAGCGGCGGCCGGCGGGAAGGGAGAAACACGGCGAGGGGTTTCTGGGGCTTTGGCTAAGGGTCACTCGCACTCAGGGGTTCGCACGGAGTGTACTGGTGCGCGAAGGTGCGGAGGAGGGGTGCCAGGGCCGGCCGGCGGCTCGCCGGGGCACGGCGGCGCTTACGGCCGCTGGCTGGGGCTCGGCTGGGCATCGTGCAGGGCGATGGAGAGATTGGGGAGGATGTAGAGGGCCGCGGGGTGCTTACTGCAGAGAGGCTGGGGCGAGAGATGGCCGGGGTGGCGTCGTCGGCGTGCGACGACGCTTGCGGATCACGGCGGTGCTCGGGCGGTGCTTGCTCAGGGCGCGGGCGTCCTCCAGAGCACGTCGCTCCGCTCCTTGGGCTCCACGGTGTGCTCTAGGTGATGTCGCGGCAGCCGGAGGGGAAATTAGGGGCTTGGCGGCGGCGGGGGTGGCGGAGCAGCGCGGCGGCGCTTTTGGTGCTCGCGGTGGTGGCAGTGGTGGCGGTGTGGTGCGGTGTGGTGAAGGTGAGCTCCATCCGGGGCGTGCGCAGGGCTATTTATAGCCCGGCGATGCTCCCTGGGGGCTCACCGGGGCAGCAGGGCGACGACACGCGGCGCGGCAAGCTCGCCGGCGTGCGACGCGTGCCGCCGCGGGCGTTCGTGCGGATGGCCGGGGAGTGGGTGTCGGCGCCGCACTTCTGGTGCGGTGGCCTCGCGTGATGCTGACACGTGCGCTGCGCGTCTTTGTCGGGGTTATCTGGGCCAGAGGAGGGGGATCGAGCGGCGACGACGATGGCATGGGCGCTGCGAGATGGAGGAGGAGGGGGCTCCCGTGCCGGAGCGGGCCCTCTGACGCAAGCAAGGGACGGCAGGGGTGGCGTGGCGTTGGTTTTAGGGCGCCACGCGGGCTGAGGGCGTCGCGGTGGCGGGATGGGCGCGCGGCGGCGTCGGCGCCGGAGAAATGAGGGAGGGGGGAAGAACCAGAGGGAGGAGGGAGGAAGATGACGGCGGTGTGGGCCGAGCCGCATCGCGCGGAGATGAGCCGGAGAGAGAAGTTGAGGGGGTGTTTGTGAACTTCGCGGGGAAAGATTGAAGGGGAGGTGGAGAAATGGGCTGGGCCGCGCGGGAGTGAGCCAGGGAGGAGAGTCAAGGGGGCTAAACTAGACTTGACGAAGTCTGGGCCACGGCTGGCCGGCCCGTCAGGCTTGGAATTCTTTTTCTTATTTTTCTAAGGGTTTTTAAAAGGGTTTTTAAATTCGAATTTGAACTAGGTTCTTTTAATTTAAATCTAGGGCTTCCGATACTAGTTTTGTCCTTATAGAGCACTCAAGTTATAAAACTTTATTTTTATTTTTCTATTATCATTTTATATTCTATTATTCCTAGAAATTCCTATTCTATCCTATAATAATTCTTATAAATCTAATAGTTAATCCAATAATTAATTAAATAATCCTTATTAATTTTGAGGGTGTCACAGATCTACCCCACTTAAAGAAATCTCGTCCTCGAGATTGGAGGATGGTTATTGGCTAGAGGTTGGGTTTTTGGGCGAGGTACTTTTAGGAAAATCACTTCTCATTTTTGTTTTGGTATGGTGATTCTTTTAGAAACTCTGAGAAGTGTTTCTGTAAGTATTCAGTGGTTATTCTTCTTTGGATTGGGGCGAATAGGGTTTGATGTGGGTTAGGAAATAATTTTGTGGAGGGGGGGTAAGGGTGGTCGAGGGTTTTCTTTTGATCGGTTTTAGAGTTATGTCTACCCCACTTAAGGTAACTGGGATAGGGTACATTTTCGAAAGGTAGGTATGAATAGGAGAACCAAGGTTCCAATGTGTTTCGAGGGGTGAATTTATTTGTATGGGGTGGGTCCTTAATTCAAACATCAAACAATTTTTATTGAAGGAAATTTTTACATTTTGAACAATTTCCTTCCACACAGATTGCTAGCTAGCGGTATATACATCCGGGATATACCAAGGCCTGTACATTATTCTAGCGTCCTAGAGTTCGTATTTCCTGTTTACATTTTTACATATTATCTCGTATATTACCCTAGACGGAGTAAAAGATGTCTTCATCTGGCAGCGGGTCCTCTTCTTCGGGAGTCTCAGCTCTTTCTCCCAGGTATTCTTCTTCAGCTGGGTCACGGTAGATCTCTTGGATGATTCGGTCTTTCTCGGATGTAGTCTTTGATCCTGGAATCATTCGAAGAGCAATGGTAGCTGCCATTTGTGCCTCCGTTGTCAGAGGAGGTGCAGGGTGAACTTTATCATCGCATGCTCCTAAGTCCAGGGTGGTGATAGGGATGGCGTAAGTGGTCGGCTTGATCTCCTTCCTAAATTTCATAGGCACTTGGTAGAGCATTTGCTCTATTTCTTGAAGTCTTCCGGTATCTGACTGTTGCCATCCCATCTTCATTCTTCTTACTTTATCTTGAAGGTATATCACCTTTTGAGTCAAGGTGGTAAGATGGATTTGGTTGTCTGCCAGATGGCTACGCTGGCGACCTAAGCGATATCTCAACTCCTTATTTCTTTTGGCTTGATTTCCAGTGTCGGTCTTGGTTAGAGATTCTATCTGGCTTTGTAGGGCACCAATCTGCTCATGGAAAGAGTTTTGTAACTGCTTGTATTCCGTATGCAAAGCTTGTAATCTCTCCCTTAGGCTGTCTCGCTCTTGCGGGTAACGACGGCATTGTTCTCCTTGATGTTCCAGCATTCTTTCATAAGTCTTGGCCTGTCCCTTCAATACCATCTGCCTACATTCTCCTTTTCCAATGTCTTCCCTTAGTTCCTTTAGAACCCTGGCACTAGTCTCAAGCTGCAGATTATAGCCTCTTCGCTGTCCTTCTAGGGCTAGGATATGCTTGTGTTGAGCTATGATATATTGTCCTGTGAATCTACAGCATGAGTCATCTTCATTGCTGGGCGCTTCTTCCATCTCTTTAGCTATCCGTGTTATGTTCTCCGGTCCTTGCCCATGTAGCATTCTGGGCAGTAATCGGTACGGAGAATCTGCAAAGCGGTCAGGGTTTTCGGTGTGCAGTTGACACAACATTTTCTGGGCGGCTGACTGCACAGCTAGATCAAGTGAGTTCTCCACTACCATTACATTGGTAGGGTGACGATCTGGATTTTCAGGTGCAGCCGGTACGGTAAGGGTAATCATGGCAGTTCCTTGTTCATGATTTAACCCATACATACTTCCATAGAACTGGGTATGTTGTGAATCGAATCGAAGATCCTGAAGACATTGGCGTAGCAAGGCTGGGAATCCCTGGTGGTGGTCACCACAGAACCGAAGCGGTCCATCTTTCCTGCACAAACATTCCTTTATTTAAACAGGCTGTATGATTTGGAACATCCCTTACTACACAAGCTATTTTACAACTCTTATTTTCCTGTACATGAGTACATGTTCCCACTCGTTTCCTTTTCATTTTACTACTCTAGCGATCCATTTGCCAGTACCGAGCATTACCCTCGAAGCTATGGGGAAGGCGATCCCAGGCGAGAGGGGCCCACATCCTCTTCTGTTAGTCCATGTCGGTGGAGAACTTTCAGCATCTTATCCCGTGGTCCCACTACTAAGTAGGTTTTTCCTAGATTTGGGTGGGGTTTAGAGGTAACTGCTTGGTCGGGGGTTTCGGGTTCTGGGGATCGGTTATCAGAATTTTCTCCTGCCGATTCGAAACGTAGTGGGGAATGAGCGGAGGGGATGGTGGAGGTAGAGTCTAATCCCGACACTTCCTCTTCCGTGGGTTCTTCCTCCGAAGATTCCTCTTCATCAACTATTTCTACTTCTTCTTCTTCGATCAAGTTTTGCTGGTTCTGAGCGTCGTGCTGAGCCTGATTTAATGCTTCAGTAAGTGCTTCAATCTCCTCCTGCCGTTGAGCTAAAGTCTGGGTAAGATTTTCAATGGTGAGTTGAAGCTCGTCTATGGTAGAGGTCATATTCCTCATGGCGGTTTCAGTTTGATATTCCGATATAGCGGCTTGATCTTTGGTCTTCATCAGTTGAAATCGGGCACTTCTTTCTCGGTGACGTGCCTCTTCTGCCTCTTGGCGGTAAGTTTGGGCATCCATTTCTTTCTGAGTATGGAGGTTGTACAGGGAGACTGCGTATTGGGTTGTGGTGGCTAGGACGTGGTGGAGTTCTGTGGGTTGGACAAGCTGTAGGTGTTCAATCCGTTGTAGCCAGCGATGATCTGTGAGGTCTAGCACTGGAAGGTATTTGGCTGGGATATGTTCGGTTTCGGTCACATGTCAGGAGAGGATTTTGGTAAGGGTTCGGAAGGCTATAATTTGGAGCGTGTCTGAAAATTTGGTTCCCTCGGCATGTTCTACCCAAGGTACCCACTCTGGATGTGCTTGGATGCCGGGCATTCGGAGGTACATCTCGCAACTCCTTACTGCATTTCTTTTTGTTTCTTTCCCCGAATACTCTGGGTATTGCCCGTATCCTAATCTTTGCAGAGTATCCCACAGAATTCGGGGGAATCCATGCTTCGTGATGTAATGCCCGTGCGTCCATCCTTCTTCATCAACCCAGTTGTCCCAGCTGTCCCAACGCTGATCCTCCGTCATCTACCTGTAGTGTAGAAAGGAAGGTTAGAGAGTTTCCTTCCTTTGCAGAGTAGGATAGAAGAGAGCCATATTCGGGTGAGAAAAAGATTAGTTCTACTTGTTCGCGTATTCTAGCCCTCAGGGTGTTTAAAGTAGGAATTAAAGATGTATTTTACGGCTTAACACGGCTCTGATACCAACCCTGTGGGCCCCGCCACCCGGCGGGCCCACCTAGCATGAAATAATGTCATTTCCTGGTAAAGGAAAGCATTAATTGCATAAGAGTTGGCAGTGGCTAATCAGAATTGAAAAGTAAAGATCGGAACTAGGACCTGATCAAGACGACTTGCAGGGCCGGTGGAGGGAGGGAAAACCATCCGATGGAACTGCAAGATTAAGCAAGTCTGAGTACCACCGCACTCAGCAAGTACAGAACAATTGAAGGTATAACCATGCATTATTAGTTGACAGGTGATTAATAAATCAGTGTTGGGTCCTGGAGGGGCAAGAACCTCCCTACCAGTCCCCCCTCTGGTGATTCTGGCCCGGATCCTTCTGTTGATCCCGCAATCACCTTCATCTTGTTATCATCACTCCTATAGGTTATTCTTGGCTAATCTGATGGAGCTTTAACCAGACGGGCTCATAACCGAGAGCCACGGCTATCGATAGATTAGGTAACTCTGCAGAGGTTTGTACTCTTGAAACTATACGGTCAGGCGACCCTCCCGTGGCCAACGGTAGGGTCCCCCTACGGGACTCGTATCCACTGGCGTCCATCTCTGGACAGCTTCCATCTGGGTCTACCCACGGATGCTACTGGGGTCTAAACAGGGATCGCATAAACGTACACACAAGGACACTAACCTGGGTATGGATGCATCATATAAATTAGGGCATGCATCGCTCGTGGGCCCTACCAGCCCTGTCACATGCGACCCGTGCCGACCAGTCCCAGCCCTCTGTCTGGGGCTGTCTCCAGCATTTCCGTTGCCCACCGTGGCCCCTAGGGTAGCTTTGCCAGAGGTAGCTGGTGGAGTGTGAGTCGAGGCCTCACATTACAGGGCATTCCCGAAGGCTATGTCCTTTTTGGCCCGTATAGCCGTACATGGCGTTGGAAAGACTTTCCCAAGAACCGGTCCTTAAACGACCAAGGTAGGCCTCTGGACAGGAGCTCCTCCGAGACTATCCACCCTACCTCGCATCTTCTTCCCCCTGGGTGCCTCTCGCAACCAGGGTTTCTGGCACTGGGTAGTGTCTTAGTTGCTGGGGTATCTGAGTGGCTAACTCTCAATGCAACTACAGACATTTAGCTAAGAGGAGAGCATGTTAATGCAATTGATTATCATGAGCAAGGAAATTGCTAAGACTTGCCTGATACGGTGGTAGTCTCCGCCGGGGCTATAATTCTTGAGGTTTCCTGGCGGAGTATCTATACAAATACAAATATAGGACTAATCAATCATCACAGCGAATGAATTATTTGCGAGGGGAGAGGCTAGGGAGAATAGCCATAGGGGTGGTTCCTAAGTTAAGTAGTGGATCGCCGGGGTTTCACGGGGTGTCTCAGGGTCTTTGCGGGGTTTGGCGGGGTTTGGAAATGTCAGTGGAAGGCAATAAATTATTTCTAAGTTTAGGAAAGGCTTCTAGGGAATCTAACCTTATGAAAAACCTTAGAATATATTCTAGTAATTTTAGGAATTTATTGGCTATTTATGGGGTTCTATTTTGAATTAGGCATAAACCGGGGTACGCTAACGGAGGCTTTCTATAGGCTGAAAGAGAATCCCTCTAATTCTAAGCCCTAGAAATGGGTATAAATAATTTGGATGGTACTAAATAGCTTATTATTTTCCCTAATATTTTTAGGTATTTACTGGGAATTTTTGAGAATTTCTAAAGTGGAGAAATAACTTCTTGGGTGCACTAAGCCGGGTGTACCTAGCATTTTCTCTGTGTTTGTGCGGCTGACGAGTGGGGCCGGCTGACGCCAGCACTGGCGCCAGCCCGTAGGCCACTGTGCTGTGGACCGGCAGCGTGGGCGCATGGACCATCTGGCCCATGGGTCTGCGGTCCACCAGACCGGGTGCACGCGGGGCGGGGAGGTGGAGGTGGCAGCTGACGCGGGGCGCGGGGAGGCTGGCAGGCGGGGCCCATGCTCGCGTGGCTGCCACGCAAGCACCACGCGGGCGCTGGACTTCACGGCGGCGGTGCGGGCTCGCCGGAGCTCGAGCGGCGGCCGGCGGGAAGGGGGAAACGCGGCGAGGGGTTTCTGGGGCTTTGGCTAAGGGTCACTCGCACTCAGGGGTTCGCGCGGAGTGTACTGGTGCGCAAAGGTGCAGAGGAGGGGTGCCAGGGCCGGCCGGCAGCTCGCCGGGGCACGGCGGCGCTTACGGCCGCTGGCTGGGGCTCGGCTGGGCATCGTGGAGGGCGATGGAGAGATTGGGGAAGATGTAGAGGGTCGCGGGGTGCTTACCGCAGAGAGGCTGGGGCGAGAGATGGCCGGGGTGGCGTCGTCTGCGTGCGGCGGCGCTTGCGGATCACGGCGGTGCTCGGGCGGTGCTTGCTCAGGGCGCGGGCGTCCTCCATAGCACGTCGCTACGCTCCTTGGGCTCCACGGGGTGCTCTAGGTGATGTCGCGGCATCCGGAGGGGAAATTAGGGGCTTGGCGGCGGCGGGGGTGGCGGAGCAGCGCGGCGGCGCTTTTGGTGCTCGCGGTGGTGGCAGTGGTGGCGGTGTGGTGCGGTGTGGTGAAGGTGAGCTCCATCCGGGGCGTGCGCAGGGCTATTTATAGCCCGGCGATGCTCCCTGGGGGCTCGCCGGGGCAGCGGGGCGACGACACGCGGCGCGGCAAGCTCGCCGGCGTGCGACGCGTGCCGCCGCGGGCGTTCGTGCGGATGGCCGGGGAGGGGGTGTCGGCGCCGCACTTCTGGTGCGATGGCCTCGCGTGATGCTGACACGTGCGCTGCGCGTCTTTGTCGGGGTTATCTGGGCCGGAGGAGGGGGATCGAGCGGCGACGGCGATGGCAGGGGCGCGGCGAGATGGAGGAGGAGGGGGCTCCCGTGCCGGAGCGGGCCCTCTGACGCAAGCAAGGGGCGGCAGGGGTGGCGTGGCGTTGGTTTTAGGGCGCCACGCGGGCTGAGGGCGTCGCGGTGGCGGGATGGGCGCGCGGCGGCGTCGGCGCCGGAGAAATGAGGGAGGGGGAAAGAACCAGAGGGAGGAGGGAGGAAGATGACGGCGGTGTGGGCCGGGCCGTATCGCGCGGAGATGAGCCGGAGAGAGAAGTTGAGGGGGTGTTTGTGAACTTCGTGGGGAAAGATTGAAGGGGAGGTGGAGAAATGGGCTGGGCCGCGCGGGAGTGAGCCAGGGAGGAGAGTCAAGGGGGCTAAACTAGACTTTACGAAGTCTGGGCCGCGGCTGACCGGCCCATCAGGCTTGGAATTCTTTTTCTTATTTTTCTAAGGGTTTTTAAAAGGGTTTTTAAATTTGAATTTGAACTAGGTTCTTTTAATTTAAATCTAGGGCTTCCGATACTAGTTTTGTCCTTATAGAGCACTCAAGTTATAAAACTTTATTTTTATTTTTCTATTATCATTTTATATTCTATTATTCCTAGAAATTCCTATTCTATCCTATAATAATTCTTATAAATCTAATAGTTAATCTAATAATTAATTAAATAATCCTTATTAATTTTGAGGGTGTCACATCAACTAAGTATATGCTCCCGGTCACTAAGACCCTCTCGGTCAAGGTCTTGGACTTGCCGCTGTCCCTTCCTCGTAGCACTCTATATGGAGGGCACGAAGCCTCGGCATGGCTCCAAGACACATCTCAACTTGGTCTCTTCACAAATACTGTTAGCTTGAACCCCTCTATTGTGTTGTGTAGATGCGCGCACTGAAGAGTTCATGCATTATAAGGTGCCCAACAGTGGCAAATACCCCAAACGAATTTGATAAATATAGAATGCTGCATTTGGATAAGGGACAAGTTTAGCATATCGGCCCCAAATCAATGATTGAAGAGAAACAACCCGAGGAAGCATGCATGCAACTGGATCCGCAAAGAAAGTTTAGATCATTCACAACATTTTGGCTTCTCTCAATAAAGAATAATAATATGCACCTGTTTTACATCTCCATATTGACCATGCTATGATCTCATACCTATTGGATGACAACGCGAAGACTTCCTGGATGCTTGCTGATGGCCTCCTTGAGCGCAGCCTCCAAGCTTTCCCTTTCCCACCTCCGATGCTCTTCCACTTTTGGTTCCTCAACGACGGCGGAACTATGCATTATGAAATACTCATCAAAACGAGACATGAAGTCCTTGAGCTCGAAAACATCCACCTTCAACTCGTGGAGGCTACCCAGGTGCTCAATGCCGTCAAGCACACCGTCGCTTAGCCGTGTCCCTCTCTCGTAGCACTCTATATGGAGGACACGAAGCGTCGGCATGGCTCCCGCCTCGAACGCGAGGCAAGGCGCCTCGCACCGGAACAAGAACTCCCTGAGATTTGGGAACGCCGCATGGCAAATGACCACGATCCCTTCTCTTGGGGCACTCTCGACATGAAGCGTAAGGTGCACCAGCAAGGTCAGCCTGGCGAGAACGTCAGCGCCATCACTCTGCAGCGACCGGACATTGATCTCTAAGCTGCTGAGGTTGGCGAGCTGGGACAGGAAATCGGCTGGCACGGTGGAGAAGAGGCATGTCACCATATGTAGCCGGCGGAGATGGCGTGGAGGCGGCGACCAACGAGCCAAGAAATCTGGGTACCGGTTGAGGGACGTCGGCCCTCTGATGGTTAGGGACCGAAGGCTGGAGAGTCTGCAGAGGGAAGAGAGTAGAACATCACAAGTCGACTTGTCGCCACCACTTTGACACCGATAGAGCTTCAGCTCCCTGAGATTGGTCAGCTCGCCGAGTTCCTTCATTCTCTCCCCATTTCGAAGGAGTATTTCAAATTCACATAATGTGCGGAGGTCTCTCAATCGGCCGATTTCACCAACCAGCTTCACACCTGCCTTAATTTTCAGATGCCGCAATGTTGAGGGTAACATCCGTGCATCCAGATCATAATATTCTTGTTCACTGACAACCTCCAATGTCTGCAACTGTTCTAGGTTCTGCAGTTGTGTTTGCAGCAGTTTCCGACACAAAATGCCCCTGGTCCTCAAGTACCTCAGTTGGAACAAACTGCTTACAGAAGACATGTGGTACTGCCTATCCTCGGAGCCGAAGATATCAAGATGTAGAACTCGCAGAAGTCGAAATTTTTTTAGTGAAGGCAGCCATTGAGCAGGTCCCCACAAGTTAAATGACCTAACCTGGGTGAGAGCCATGTTTTCCAGCACGTTGTAGCTTTCTGAATTTCTAACATGAACAGATAGCCGACGAACTTCAGAAGAACCTTTGGTTATATGCTTGTCACTAATTGTAGTGATGAAGTTTTGTTCCGTGGACTTCAGTATGATATACTCAAGTACCAGATCATGCACTCGTACTGAAATTACTTCACCGCAGTCATCGTACTCTGCTATTTGAATCATATTTCTGTTAATGAGTTCAAAGTAATAACTTTCTGCAGTCTCCTCTTGGCAGTGACTATGCCTATCAGTAATGAAACCCTCTGCTATCCATCGCCTCAACAAATCATCTTTAAGTATTTTGCAATCTTCTGGAAATATTCCAAGATATAGCATACATGTCTTAAGGTCCAGAGATAAATCATTGTAGCCAAGATCAAACACATGTCTCATCCATTCTAAAGCAGGGCTTGTTTCCAGCTGGAAGCGAAAAGAATGTATCATCTTTTCCCAAATTTCCATCGAACAGGCCTCCTGATGAGTAGCCAAAATGCTCCCTATAGTAAGTATAGCTAGTGGCAATCCTCCACATTTCTTTAGAATTTCACTGGATATGGATTTTAATTGCTCTGGACAGGCATCTTCTGACTGAAAAATCCTTCTGTAAAATAATCTCTTTGAGTCAACATCATTAAGAGGTCTGATCTTGTAGACGTAGTCATGCAGTGTAGAACAGCATTCCTTTGCGGTACCTTCAGTACGTGTAGTTGTTATAACTCTACTACCACGATTATTCTCAATAAAACAGCACCTAATGATGTTCCATGCTTCTATCGTCCATATATCATCAATGACAATAAGGTACCTACACGAGAGAAAACATAATTTATCATGCAGATTTGCAATAAAACAAATACAGCAGGATCCTCAACAATTGTTTCCAGCATGCGGGTCCATTTTAATCTAACAGCAAAGGTTACTCAAAAAGCTTGTTGGGATGTGATCTTGGCCACCACCAAAGATTACGTGCATATCCACAGTCAAGCTCATTGATATGTGTTTGTGTTGTGAAAGAAACTAAAGGTCTCAGTATTTAGTTGTTATGCTTAAGAATGCACTAGGTAACATATTAGCAAAACGACATACTAAAGTTTTATAGTAACTCTATTTTCAAAAAATTAATGAGTTTGCATGATCTTTGGTTTGATTATGGGAATAGGCCGTATGAATAATTATTAAATAAGTTAATAACTGTTCTATTAAGGTACTGCATTAAACTGTGAGTAAAGGAGTCCTACTAGCGATTAATGACTACTACCTGTAATGCATTGGTCTGGTCGTAACCAAGTGTGAACATAAGTTTGATATGAATATAAAAGTGTTAGTCATTCAATTAAGTAGGAGAGAATGTTGGGATGTGATCTTGACCAACACCAAAACTACGTGCATATCCACCCACACGAACCAACGAATACTGGTGAGGTTATTACATACTCACATCACCATCATCGACACGTGACCCTAAGAACCAACGAAACTATACCGTTGGATGTGGCTTAGGTTAACTATTCCTTTTCCATCGTTGCCTCATCCTGAACTTGACGCTCCTGTTCGCTTTCTGCCGCCACCATCTAATTGCAATTCCGCTCACGCCATCGGTTCCACTACAAGAAACTATTTAATTTATGACGATTTTTTTAATGTTTTTAAATATCGTTACGAATTTGCATATGGCTCATATGGGCTCCATTTTGGGCTCAGTTTCTGTGATGAACCTGTGATAATTGTCATGAAACGACAATTTTGCTAATGTTTATTACTAGCACAATAGTTGTGTTGTAAGTTGGGAGATTGGCAAGCTATTATTGTGAAGTATCAAAAATTTTTGTTATTGTTGTTTTTTTTTCACGACTTAACCCGAAGCAACTTTCTCATATTTTGAATTTAAGATTTTCTTACAAACATTTTTGCATGAGTCTCCATAAGAAAAGGCATTACATACGTGAATGAAGCATAAAACAAAAAAAAATCCTTGTTACTACGTACGTGAAAAAAAAAGTACGTGAATGAAGCATAAAACAAAGGTTGTTCTCAGCCGTTCTTTGGGCGCTTGTTCTCAGCATGCTTGTTGAGCGTATGTCTGTGCGGCCTTCTATTTGATTTTCTACAAAGGTTTGGGATTGAGATTTGGAGCTGGTGCTTAGGGCGTGAGTACATTGAGAGTGTCATATGTAACTTAATGATGTACTCAGTTTTATTATAATATACAATTCTTCTTTTTATCTAAATAAAAGTTACTCGACGAGGAGGCCAGGACAGTAACGTGAAGGGGAGCTTAACAAGGAGGGGTAACATGAGGGCGGTCGGCATGAGATTGGCAAGCGATTAAACAATAGGCATAACCTCCTACTCGTTCATTAATAAGCAATAGTAATTGCATGAGCACTAGTTGAAGGTAGTACCTCTTGTCTTGGAGATAATCCCGGAGTGTGCTGATGAGTTCTTCCGTATCATCCTGGCTTGAAGAATACCATCCAATCCGATCCAATAAATCTGACAAGATTTTGATAAAGTTCGGGGCTCGAGAGACCGACACAAAAGCTGTGCAATCATACCGGCCTTGGATGGCTTTGTAAACTTGGTTGGCGAGAGTTGTCTTGCCAATCCCCCCAGACCCCACGATAGATACCACCTTCAGTTGAGGTGCCCCGTCCTGGAGCAGCTCCACGAGCTCCTGCCTTGGACCGTCTATGCCTTGAAGGTTGGCAGCATCCGTGTAGAGCGCCTGTATCCGAGGGTCGACGCGCACAGCGCGAGGACGCTCAGGCAGCTGGACGAACAAGTTGTGTCGGTTGCCTAGCTGTTCCACTCGAGCCTTGAGATCTTTGATCAGCTTGGCGGTCTCATAGCGTGCCCCGAGTGTCTTGAGGTCGTAAAGAAACCCTGCCTTGTTAGCGCTGTGCGTGTAGATGTCCACGCAATCCTCCATGTCGTAGGCGAGCTCACGCACCTTGTCGCGCAGCTCCCTGTGCGGCAGGTCGATTGGTTCATCCATCTCGGACAGCACCATGAGCGAAGTGTTGATGCTTCTCATCTCGTCTCTCAGGAAGAGGATGTCCTTCTTCGCACTGGACGCCAGCTTGAAATCCTTCTCCAGCAAGCCGGCGAGCTTGGTGAGGAGCGATCCCATCGCACCCGAGAAGGCACTCACCATGGTAGCCTCCATGAGTTGTTGCAGGGCCACTGTACGAGGTTCGAGTTGGGAGTAGGAAGTATGCGCAAGTCAAGTGGCATATACATAGATGGGCACTTACATGAGGTCCTTCTTATGTTTCGCGGAATGAGCTGGCCTGACGTGACCCATGGTTTTTTGTGGCAGACAAAGACTTGGCCTGCGCTCACATCTATCCACACCTTTGTTGGCAACAATCTATCTATTGCGCGCGTGACACAATATGTGATGTTTTATTGTATAGAAAATTCTTTCTATGACGTCCCAAATTAGATGGTTTTTCCGATTTGTTGGCAATTGTTGTTCTATGCTATTGCTTTTAGTTTTAAAATTTTCAGTCTCTTGAGGGTCATTGCCGTGTTTCAAGGTTACGTCATTATAACCTCGAGTCACCCCACTACTGACCACGATGGTGGCATCGTGCTCGACTTTGATCGATTCTGCACGCATCCCATTGATCGTTCCAACATCACTCATCCCAATGTGGTTCACGCCTTTGGTAGGGCCGGACCCTGCACCAGCCGAGCAGCGGCACCGACCAGCTACTAGATGCCGACCAGCTATATTGGAGACGATTTCAATGCTAATTGGAGATGGCAAACAAACACGTCTCCAATACGAGACAAATTGGAGACGACAAAAATGTCGTCTCCAATATCTGTCAAAGACGGGGATTCTACAATCCACATCTCCAATATTTGTCATCTGAAATGGGGATTCCACAATCGGCGTCTCCAATATCCTTCGTCCAAGACAGGGATTCCACAATCTGCATCTCCAATATCCATTTTCGAGATGGAGATTCCATAACCCACGTCTCCAATATCTTAACATAATATAAGAGCTTATTTTAAACCACAAATATAGATCAAATTGTCGAATAAATTCACATTTGTTGTCATCAAAGTCTAGCTGGTTGCATAAATATTCAAATGAAGAACTACTCGCTTGGCTAATACTAGTACTAATAAAGTTTTGGCTGCACAGATAGAAATTGAATATGCTAGTCTCCATTGCAATGAATTGTAATAAAAATCTTGCATCAGTAAAATCTCCATTTGCAATGAACTGCAACAAGAAGATTCCATATGTTGGTAATTGTAGATATGGTCAAAAAATGCGTCACCAATATGTTGGTAATTGGAGACACGGGTCAAGGAAGTCTGTCTCAAACATAACGGAGACGCGGCTCAAGAAAATTCCGTCATCTATATGTTGGCATATTAGGCCCATGTTTAGTTGGTGAAAAGTTTTTGGTGAAAAGATTTTGGGTATTGATTTTACCAATTTAGGAGTAGTAAATGTAGACGAAAAATGTGGAAAGTTATATGGATAGGTTGGAAATCTCGAGACGAATCTAACGATGGTAATTAGAGGGTAATTAATCCATAATTAGCGGATGGTTACTGTAGCATTACTATTGCAAATCATGGATTAAGTAGGCTCATTAGATTCGTCTCGCGATTTACAGCCCATCCATATAACTTTTCACCTTTTTCGTCTACGTTTAATACTTCATGCATCTAAGATTCTCCTTTGATACGATAGGTGAAAAGATTTCGGGTGTGAACTAAACACGGGCTAGAGATGCGTTCCAATGAGATCCATCACTTCAATATAGGGTCACCCATTTTGTTGAGAGCAGTCTCGAATGTGTCCGCTCCAAGCAGTACTCTGTCATTTGCTAAGTTACCAGTGACGCGTTTCAACTCAGACCATCACAAATGTTAAAAAAGGAGACGCATTTTGTTTTTCCTTCGCCAAATAGATGTCTCCTATATTTCGTTTTCACGTAGTGTGCCGCTAGAGCTAGTGTGGGTCCGCTCGTCCATGCCTTTACAGGTATCGAGGGAGCTGCAATATTCGCTCCTGCAGGCCACGCACTTTGGTCCGGCTGGCTCGGATGGCCGGAGTGATGGTCTGCATGGACAAGCAGCCAAAGGAGGCGCAGATGTGCCTCATCGGCCCCGGAGGTGATGGGCGACGACGCATGGGAAACAGATAAAGAGGGAGGGCAACTGGGAAAGGCAAAGGTTAAATTGTCTTTGCATTATCACTTAAAGCAAACTTGTAGCCATCTAATGGCAATGACATTCAACGGATAAAAAATTAAAATCAAGCATATACCCAACGTCTATTTCCTCTTTATTTTATTTTATTTTGCCAGAAAGAATCACACTTGACCATCTAGATCCTGTAGCTCCTTTTCTAGTCGCTGTAAGGTGGGCATCAGGTCGCTGCACTCGTCTAGTTCGAACAAATTCTCTCCGTGTGCGACAGGCCGACAGCAAGGCCTTCACACTTCACTCCATTACTCCACTATAGTACTATGAAAGCGAAGCATCGTTATTTCCTTTCTCCATCGACAATTTCCCGGTCGCATCTTATCTTTTCTTGGCGTTCTTATCACCGAGCATCTGATCCTGGCTCCTTTGCAGGCCGGGGACGCTGCATCACCGAGCATCTGATCCTGGCTCCTTTGCAGGCCGGGGACGCTGCATGTGCAGCGGGCAGCGGCTGTTCTGCTTGACTCAATCTGGCTGATGTGGCCGTTGTCTCATTTGCTATTGTGGCCTACAATTTAACGCTATGAAACTGTCTATGAAACCCTCACTGAGACTGGCCTTAGATCCGTCTACACACCTTTAGACATGGCCAGTGCTCACATCCGTCCACACCTTTGCGGACATTTGGCGTCAGCAAACTATTTATTCCGTGACACAATACCTGATGTTTTATTTAGGGGAAATTTTTTGTGTGCTATCTAACTTATACTTTATTTTTATGTGCCATCCAAAATTAAAAGTTTTTTTCTATGTCATTGATTTTTTTTGTCTCTTGAGCGTGACCGCCGCATTTCAAGGTTATGTCGTTATAACCTCCGGTCACCCATGACCCCACGACTGACCCACCACTAATACAAAACGACTTTCAGTACTGGTTGGTATGGTTAGGAAGCCGGGTTTAGTACCGATTTCCTAAGCGAGACTAATTAATCGAGACTAAAGTGGCTGGTCGTTTAGTACCGGTTGTGGAACCGGTACTAAATGGTATGCACTTTAGCACCGGCTGACTTTGCGCCCCAAAAAATAAAGAAAAAACATCTGAAAGCGCCGGGAGGCCCGCACATGCACAACGTCACAAGTCACGCGAATTTTTCAGGTGTAAATGCGCGAACACGGTCATAAGGATTCGAACAATGACTTTCTTCCTTACCATCCCACCTATGCATCACATGTGACTGAGTGAGAGATGCATTCCTTTTAAAGTAACCCGTGGAGACCCATTTAACACCGGATTGTAACACAAACCGGTACTAAATGTCACCTTTTAGAACCGACCTATGTTACAAACCGGGACTAAAGTGGCATATCATTTTAGTACCGGATTGTAACACTAGACATTACTAAAAGGTGACATTTAGTACCGGTTTGTGTTACAATCCAGTACTAAATCGGTCTCTACTGACTTCTAATGTTTGGAACCGGTACTAAATAGCTCGGTGACTATTTTAATACCAGATTTTAGACAACTAGGACTAAATTAGGGACCAAAGGTGTGGTTTCTTCAATGGCGCACTATACGGCATCGCGCTCGACTTGGATTGATTAGGCCCATGTCCTATTGGTCGTTCCCACAAAGTCATCCCATTGTGGTTCACGTCTTTGGAAGGGCCGAACCTCACACCAGCCGGCGCCGGCCAGCCAACGGATGCAGGACAGCTAGAGCTAGTGTGTGTCCCCATGCCTTCATAGGGATCCTGTAGCTCCTTATTTTGTTTTATTTGCTGGAGAGAATCACACTTGACCATGACACGTCTCTAGATCCTGTAGCTCCTTTTCTAGTCGCTGCCAGGTGAGCCTTAGATTGGAAACGCTGCACTCGCTGTCTAGTTCGAACAAATTATCGCCGTGTGCGACATCCTTCACAGTTCACTCCATTACTCCACAGTGGTACTATGAAAGCGGAGCATCATTATTTTCTTTCTCCATGGACAATTTCCCCGTCGCATCCTATCTTTTCTTGGCGTTCTTATCGCCGAGCATCTAATCCGCTCCTTTGCAGGCCGGGGACGCTCCATGTGCAGCGGGCAGCGGCTGTTTCTGTGCCTTTACCTCGCTTGGGGCCCTGCACCACTAGACCACGATATGATGCCGGGCATCCTCTCCTGCTCTCCTCTTGTTGCTTCTCTACTCAGCTGGCCCGCGCAAGTGTATCTTATTACCACCACTGTTATTGTCGCTGTTCCAACCATCAGCTTGTGAGCAGAGGGTGCTACAGCGTCTAAGCTTGCGCAGAGTGCACAGTCCAGCACAATACAATCGAGGAACATTGGCATGCGACAATAATGATGCAAGGAAAAAAAAAACACTCTGCAGAAACAATTAGCCAGGATCGATTTGACACAAGTAATTAGCCAAGACAAATTCAGCACATGATCTATTAAATTACTTTAATATAATATCTTGATCTCACATTAAAAAAAAGCTTCGGAGATTGACACTCAAACTTAGCAGGTTCCGGGATGAGCAGGACTGAGTCCAAATAGCTAATTCAATGCTAATATTCATGGCAAATTTTCATAAACCCATAAATCACTTCGAGTTTAGCAATGCCCTCCACAAGTCATTTTATTGCAAATACCTACCTAGTTATTGAATTTGATGCAAAACTAGCCTAGTACGGGCAAATTTAACCGGATCAACATATTATCATCCAGATAGATTCACTGTAGGCCGACTTGCCCGGATTCTTGCATTAGCTTCATTATCATTTTGCATTAAAAAATTTATACAAATAGTGAAATTCCGTGCATTAGCAGTTCTTTTTATCAGATCTCCAAATAAATATCGAGTTTATACCCTACATGTACCTAGTTTCGGTAAAGGCCATATTTGTGGTTCGCTATTTTTGATAACGTGTTGAGTTAGTTAAGTTTGTGCACACTGGGTGGGTATTTGCAATAGAATTAAGTAGGTGGATGGGTATTTGCAATAAAATAAACTTGTGTGGGAGGTTATGTCAAACTTGAAGTGGATTATGAGGGTCTTTATGCAATTTTACTAATATTAATTATTCTGCAAGGTTGACATGTTTATATGTTCCGTAGGTCTTGAGCATCATATTTACACATTTGGTCATGATTTCACTAGAGAGGCAAAGAAGGATCTAAAACACAACAATCAAGATGTGGTCACATCATGAGTTTGAGTGCACCAAGATGAAGCCCTTGCTTTTTTTTACCGAAGTCGGTAGGGGAATCCCCTACCTATTTTTTTTATAATATGTTTATTCCAGACTCATTTAATTCGCTCCAACGAGGAGTCGAACCTGGGCCTGCTGGATGCTGCTCAGGTTCTCTGACCACTAGGCTAGAGGCCCTTTCACGATGAAGCCCTTGCTGAGGTGATCAAAACTACATATAGATCACCTAATTTGGCCTTTGGATGCAAAAGTTCTAGCGATCACAAGGTGCTAAAAGTGTCTAAAACCGAACATTCCCGTTTTGTAATTCCGATTTTGTAATGGTGTGATCTGCGGGGCAGGGAAAACGGACGTTCCGGTTTTAGAAGTCGGAACCCTAGGCTTTTACTAGATATTCTGAAAAAGTATTGTAGCGCATTTTTAGGTTGGTTTTGGCATCATGTATCCTCACAGGTATAGACCTTCCTCCCTACAAATATAAAAGATTAAGGCCAATTGAAACACACAATCGAACAAGTCTACTTTTACCATCTAAACTCTAAATCCTCTTCCAAACCTTCATGGCATTCGTCTACTAATATACACGACCATAGATGGCATCGCTAGACAATCTAGGGCATATCCACTGATATTCGTGCCCTCACTGCTGGAAAAACCACTGTCCTAATCGGCTCATGCGAACCAATTAAAAATGCCCCGCTTCATTAAGTCATTAGAAGCGGTGGAGTAGACAACGATACAGTATTTTCTCTTCGAATAGTTATCCTAAGCGGCACGGTTTGAGCCGCTTCCAATAACAAGTTATTCTAACCGGCTCTATTCACGCCGCTTCCAATAACACTTACAATAACCGGTTCTATTCGTACCGCTTCAAATAACTAGTTATTCTAACCGGCTCTAGTCGCGCCGCTTCCAATAACTAGTCACCACGAAATGTTATGTTTCAGAAAATCATAACTTTTGCATATAGTCTCGAATGGAGAGAAGTTTTATATAAAAATTGTATGTTTCAACGAGATCTACAACTTTGTAGTTGAAAGTTTTTCGATTTGACATCGTTTAGATTCTCAAAACAGTTCCCGTCCTCTTTTCCGTTCTTGTAACTTGAATTTCAAATTATATTTTGAAATTTGTAACTTTTACATATGGTCTCCGATGGACAAAAGCTATATTTGAAATTTGTAAGTTCCAACGAGATCTACAACTTTGTAGTTGAAAGTTTTTCGAGTTGGCATCGTTTAGATACCCAAAACCGTTCTCGTTCTCATTCCCACTCTTGTAACTTGAATTTCAGATTGTATTTTGAAATTCGCAACTTTTGCATATGGTCTCACATGAAGAGAAACTTTATACAAAAATTATAGGATTCGACGAGACCTACAACTTTGTAGTTGAAAGTTTTTCGATTTAAAATCGTTTAGATGCTCAAATAATAGAACTAAGCTTCAGGCAATAAGGGTCAAGGGGAATAGAACTCCCTCGTGTGTACAACAACGACATCTGGGTGAGACTGTAAGGAAGGCTCGCATGAGGCAGGAGCTCGTGAGTTCAAAGGCTAGGCACTACACACGCGCGTATTTCGCGTGAAATACACGTGACTTGTGACCGTAGCTTGGGGGTGGCCTCCTGGGCTACCAAAAAAAATATTTTTATTGTTTTTATTTATGAATTTCTATTTTTACTATCTGCGTCAGCACGAGATACTCCGCTTAGAATAACTTGTCAAACGAAGCAGCGAAATAACCGCTTCGGATGACCCCTTATTCTAATCGGAAAAAGGGAAGCGGTGAATTAACCGCTTCGGATGAGGTTTTCACCCCGCTTAGATTAATGGTTTCTGCAGTAGTGCCTAACGGGTTGCTCCTGGGTGAGAGTTTGGATGACTTTTGCTAGTTTGCTCCTAAACTAGTCGCTCTTCGTCACATAAGTACATTAATTATATTTTTGAAACTGTATGGAGTGGAGTTGCTTCAATTGTGGTGGCAGGTCCGGCTGCCGCGCTCGCGAGGAAGCACTTCCACTAGCAATCCAATGTCGATCCATCCAAGTTCGAGATCAGAGCAACACCAGCCTAGCCCTCAAATGGGGCTATATACCTATTTTAGTCTCCCAAGTGAAAAAAACTACTCCAGCCGGGTGTCGGTGTTTTACCGGCAGTCTTACCGAGGGGTATCCCAAGGTAGTAGAGTTCCCGTGGAGTGACAGTAGAATCAGTAACTCGACGATCATGTGACACGAGATTATACAGGTTCGGGCCGCCAATTAGGCGTAATACCCTACGTCCTGTTGCTGATCTTGTATTACGCAGGGTGAATATGAGTACAAGCTTGTCTTCTCGATTGATGATATGAGAGACTAGTCGAGATTCTCTATATCCTATGAGATTGGGTTGTTGTTCGTATAGGTTATTGAACTTGTTTTGAGAGGGGTCTCTGCCCAACCTTATATACTGGTTGGTAGGGTTACAAGGGTGCAATCCTAGTCTAATTCGAGTAGTAACTCGGGCAAGCCTCGCTATGCGAGTGCTTTCCTTATGTCGACTAGTTTCCATTTTCTGTAGAGTCCTATGTTGCCTTGCGCCACGGGCTCGACTCGTTGTCATATCCTCCTTTGGAGTTATTCCTACGTCCGTCTGGGCCCTAGGCCTCTATGTCCGACACCGGGCCTCTAAACAAGCCCCCATTTTGTGGAGACCTCCAAATGTTGGTCCAAAGCCCCTAGATCTGTAGGCCCTCTATTTCCACCCAACACGTGGGCCCCACCTCTCTTTTTCCTCAATTCTTATTTCTCCTCCCCCTCCCGACTCCACATCGCTGCTCCTCCTCCCCGGTCGCCGCTCCTCGTCCCCGACCGCCGCTCCTCCTCCGCACGCCGCGGCCCCTCCTCCCCATGCCGCGGCCACCGCTCCTCCTCCGCCTCGCGGTCGTCCACGAGTAGGCCTCTGGCTTGCTAGGCTCCTTTTTCTTGGCCATGACGCGGCGGCCGGAGGGTGCGCGCGCGGCGGCGGGTGGCGTCGTACGCCGGCGTGGGAGCGAGGCAGCCCCAGCAGAAGCGGTGGCCACACGGCGGCGCGCACTCCATGTTGTCGCAGCCGCCGGGGGCACGCTCAATGGGGCGGCGGCATGGCGGGCACGTCTTAGTGTGCAGCAGGATCCAGTCATCGCTCGCCCCGTCCACAGCGCGCGCCCACTGCGCCGCCGCGCGCACCCCGCCGGCCAGTGCGGTGCGCTGCCGCACCGCCAGCAGAAGACATTGCCACACCGACACTCCAGGTCGGCGTCGTCCTCGCGGCCCAGGGCGAGCTCGATGGTGAGGCCGCAGCTGGGCGCCATGCACGGCTTGAACCGGAAGCCCCACGCGTCCACATACGAGCGCGCCAACGCCCGCGCGTATGCGTCCCGGCCGGCGCCCGTGGGCAGCTCCAGGTCAGGACGGCGTGGCTCTTCCTCTTCTCGGTGGGCGGGGTGCGCGCGGCGGCGGGTGCGCGGCGGCGCGGGTGAGGCCGCGCGGGCGCGGCACGGTGGCGCCAGCCGCCTGACGTCCTCGCCGGATGCTGGCCGGCGGCCAGCGGGTGCGCGGGGGAGATGGGGCGCGTGCGGGTGAGACGGCGCGTGTGGGAGGGAGAGAAGGGGAGGAGCCCGGTCGCTGATAGGTGGGACCCACTCGACCCTTTTATTTAGGGGCCATCATTTGATCAGCCAGGTTAGAGTGAGAAGAGAATTTGAAGCCCTCAAATTTTAGATGTCCATCTAAAAAAGCAAAATGTGAGCTCAAATATAGAGGGTGGGCTGGAGTTGCTCTCATCTACCTCAAGCATTTTTCCCGACCCAAGGATCAGCGGTCCCCGCCCTCTCAAAGGAAACACCGGACAGCTTGTGCCAGTCGCCAGTCGCCAGTCGCCACCAGCTCAGCGTTGCATTGGCCAACCGTCATAGTTGCTGCACGCCTGCACTCTGTGCCGGACATGATGAGCATCGGTGTTCTTCTTCCAGCTCCTGCCGTCGTTCCAGCATCTCTGTCCAGTACACAGTACGATCCTGTTCCTGATGACACATCATCAACACCATCGATGGCGTGCTCACAGTGGGAGCTCCTGCACACGGAGGTCGCCAAGGTTGAACCGCACCATCCGCTGATGTGGATGGTCCACAATCTGGCCAGTATCCTTTGTGACAGGTATAAAAGTATTGTAACCTTCCCAGTGCGATACTGTAGTGAATAGCAAGATCCATATGGGCTAGTTTTCTCTACAGCTAGTGCAAGTTTTTTTTGGAACATATAGAGTATGCTTTTCCATTTTTATGGGGAAACATAGAGTATGTTAATTGTGTACATAAAAGAAAAACCTCCAAATAATACTTTTTCAGTATAGCAGACACGAGCTCAAGTCCCTCAAACTATGAAGATAGCTATCCTACTAGCTAAGGTCCAGCAGCAAATCTTGGACAATAAACAGTTCAAGAGCAGCAGATTTAATGGCAGAAATAATGTACCCATGCCAAAGTTTGACAGCAAAAGCACTAGAAACAATACTACTATGTGGAAAGAGAGACAGTTGAGGGATTTCAGAAATCATGTTAAATCAGGTACATGCATTAGTGGTTAATGGTTTGGATCAACAACTCATTGATGAAGTGTTAAATCAGTTAGCAATTATTGAAGATGCTATATCTAGAGACTTTCAGCAACCATCCTTGAATGCAATCTCTGGAACAGCAGATGGAGACGTGTTGAAAATCAGGGCCAAGGTGAGGTTAATGCTATTAGACAATGGTAGCTCTCACAGTTTTGTCAAATCCATTGTAGTATCTGTTTAAGCATCCTTGAATGCAATCTCTGGAACAGCAGATGGAGGCCGGATTATCTTTTTTCTAAAAAAAAAATCTGTTTAAGCAATCCAAAATAAATGTCATAAGTCCATCCAATTGCCCGAATTTCGTTAAAAAGAATCTATACACAATTAATCTTATACAAATGAGGGAGGACCACTGTGTAGCCAGCATCATTGATTAATTGGAGCCCAATTTTTTTCTGCAATACGCAGGAGAGCTGCGTATCTTTGTATTAGGAAGAGGCGACGAAAAAGTAATTATGACGACACAACGGAGCCAAGACTCACGCCAGCACCTGCACGCCGAGGCATACAGAGAAACGACAACATGTGGCCGTAGCCGCTCACAACTCGTACTGCTCGCTCCTAAGACAACCCAAACGTTTTGCGCCCGCCATCACCCATAGTTCCATCTCTTGTCGAATTCGATGAATAAGCTCCTGGCATGTGCTTGGTTGGTCGTTGAACAGCCGATCGAGCGTTGCGTTCCTTGCAAAGGTTCCAGGCGATGAGCATGAACAGGTTGTTGATCCCCTTTCTTTTACCTCCCGGCTGCTGGCTTCTCAGGTAACGCCACCATCCTTGCAGTGACCGATTTTGTGTAGCGAACTGGCACTGACAGCCCACCCCCGAAACAATCTCCCACCAGACCTGCTTAGCAAAGGAGCAGTTGACTAGGATATGACCGCCAGTCTCGTTAGCCTGGTCACAGAGCCAGCATGTGTCGTGGGCGTCCAAGCCATGGCGGCGGCGGCGATCTGCAGTACCAAGGCGACCCTTGGTCGCGAGCCATGCAATTTGACTCTGGGCGGCGCCCAGCTCTTCCAGATGCACGATGCCCCCTTCATTCTTGTACTTCCCACATGCACCTGCTTGTAGGCCGACGATGCTGCGTAAATACAATAAGCCGTCCACCGCCAACGGCACAGATCATTGCCGTCTTCGAGTCCGAAGTTGGCTAACCTCCCACGCAGTGCGATGTACTACGTAATGATTTTTACCGTGAGACGACCCTGGATGTCATGTATCCATTGCTGCCCCTGCAGTCCTTGTGCCACCGTCCTAGTAGTGTTTCTGACTCTCTTCAAAATGATCCCATGCAGAATCACCGCAATGGCAGAAATTGACAGCCCGTCAATCTAATTGTCTGACCAGAACAACGTCCTTTCCCCATTGCGCACTGTCACCATGATCGACGCCCTGAAGAAGGCGTGAACCTCTGGTTCTACCTGTATCTTCAACTCGGACCATGACCCATCGCCCTCCGTATTTTGCAACCAGAGCCATCGCGTTCTCAAGGCAATGCCCGCGTGCCTCAAGTCAATTACGCCCAGTCCAGATCATAGGACGGTAGACTGCCGGCTAAGCTACTGCCACGGACCGTTGTGTCAGTTCCTGTCCAGAGGAAGTTTCTCCTGATGGCGTCCAGCTCCTTTACCACGCCCAGGGTGGCAGCTTGTCCGCCATGATTAGGTAGATTGGCATAGCGGACAAAGTTGACTTGATCAAATGAGACGACCGCTTTTATTCATAAGTGGTCCTTGCCTCGCCGGCAATTTCCCAGCTACCTTTCCGGCGAGCAGCGCAACCTGTAATTTGGATACACCTCTGGTGGATAGGGGCGCACCCAGATAGGTTATCGGAAAACTGCTGGACTTGGCAAGGGAGCACACTCTGGAATTCCTTCATTGTTTCGCCGCAGACAAATATTGAAGTTGTCGGTGCCAATCCTAAGGGGGCCCCAAGACGACGATAATTACCGACTAAGCCACAGAAACTAATAAACTCAGTGAGAGTTTAGCAAGGCAGCGCCAAACCTCTGTCAGGCTCGAGGGTGCCCAGCACCCCTCGAGCGAATCGGAACTCTGCCTCGCTCGAGGCCCGGAGGCCGCCCTCGAAACCCGTCTCCGCCTCGCTCGAGGTCTCTCCCTTGCTCGTGGGGCCCGCTGACGGTTCGCCTGCCCCATGGACAAAAGCATTTAATGGCTCTGTACGGCTTTGGACGCGGAAGTCAAGCGACGTATCCTTCACCCATCCCCGGTCTTCTCCACCAACTCCTGACACCGTGCGGTCATCCTCGACGCTGCGCACAGACCCGTGCAGCGTGACAGGCCTGTGCTGTCACGCTCCCCTGTTCCACCAACTCCGGTACGGGAACCTCTCGAATAGGTATGGGGGACCCTCGAATGGGTGCACGGCCTGTTGCACCTGATGGTGTCGCACAACGCAAGCCCTCAAAACCAGGAGCACAGGGAGCACGCATCATGAACAGGGAACGCTACGTCATGCGCCAGAGCCCCATACGCCAGGAAGTCGTATAATCCGACAACGCAAGCCAAGACAGGAGCCACGCCTGCGACCATACCCCGTCATACGCCATCACTGTGCCAAGCTCTGTACTCTCACTGTTTGTAACTGCCCCTCTTTAGACTATAAAAGGAGGAGGCAGCCCCCTAGAAACACACGACTCACAGAACACACACAACACGCTCACTCACTCCTTCGCCGCTAAGTTCGCCAAGAACACTACGCTCAACTTCCCACTCGCTCTAAGGGACTTGGGGGTTCATCCTCCTCTCCCGCCAAGCTTGTAGCCCCCATACTACGAGCACTCCCGGTGCAAGGCAATATAGTGCGCAAGCACACCCTGCTGGACGTACGATCGAAAGATCGGAACCAGGATAAATCTCGTGTCATTGTGTTGCCCTTGCATCGACCATCGAGAGACGGGACACAGCGCACTTTCTGCACGTGTTTGGACCCCCGCTAGGTTCCGGTACCGACAGAAGTAGTCAAGCAATTCTCCTAGTTCGTCATGAGGCCCGTAGCATCTTAAAAAATGTTTAGGATGCGACTGATAGCCCTTGCTTCCGCTGCTGAAGGCGCCGCTAGCAAAATGACATCATCCTCATATAGGCTGCAATGGTACTTGTAACTTGATGCTCCATAACCCCATTGGGTGAAGGATCCCTTCGGTCTTAGCCTTGCAGAAAAGTCGGTTGAGTGCATCCATTGCCAAGACAAAGATCATCGGAGAGAGTGGGTCACCCTACCGTAGGCTGCTCCTATGTCAGATTTGGTCGCCCGGTTGGCCATTCAGCAACACATGAGCAGAGGCAGTTGACAGTAAAAGTGAAATCCAATCCCTGGGCCGCGTTTAGATGTTTCGCGAAAAAAATTTACAGTATGTCGGGCACACATTTAAAGTATTAAATATAGACTAATTACAAAACTAATTACAGATTATGTCAGTTCATTGCAAGACGAATCTAATGAGTCTAATTAATCCGTCACTAGCACATGTTTACTGTAGCAATTTATTGTCTAATCACGACCTAACTAGGCTCATTAGATTCGTCTCGCGAAGTACACTCCATCCATATAATGAGTTATTTTTTTCGACTACATTTAATATGCCATGCATGTGAGGGAACATACTCGAAAAATTTTCGCGAAACATCTAAACAGGGCCCCGAAGCCCCACGCTTGTAGCACCTCAAGGACAAATTGCCATGACACCGTGCCAAATGCCTTCGATATGTCCAACTTGAGTAAAAGCTTGTTCACCTTTCTCTTCTTCAGCAAAACCGCTGCCCTCTAAACGTATTTGTAGTTGTCGAGGATGGAACGCCCTCAGATAAAGGCACTCTGGTTGCCATCAACTTGGAGACGACCTTCGGAAAGCTGTGGATGAGACTAATGGGTGGTAATCTTTCGGTGATTGGGCATCAAGCTTTTTAGGGATCAGAGTGAGTAACACACTATTGATGCACCAGAACCTACGCTGGTCGCACGCATAGAAAGCATTAGGCTGATTGTTAGAACGCTGCCACCATCCCGTCCGGCCCTGGTGACTTGTCTGGCGGCTTGGCCCGGATCGCGCCCTTGACCTCTTCCTTGGTGAATGGTTCTGTGGCAGAACCGCCAAAATTAAACCGGCCTAAGTGCGCTAACCATCATTTTAATAATTAATCTAGTCAACACGCACTTAAAACGGCATAATTCGGCAGTCTGTCGGGTAACTCCCGATTGAACCACTGATTTCATCGATCGAAACATACACCGGAACTCTCACTCAAAGGTGAGCACAGATAGTACATACATGACAAAGTTACAAAAAAATTAATTACAGAAAAATGAAGCTTAAGTTACAATTTGAGTTCAAATAAAAAAACAGAGTTCAATTATACAGCGGAATTACAGTTTGAAACACAAATACAAAACAACTACAAAGATACGGTAACGACGACGAGTAGAGGACATCACATCGAGCCCACCGATGTAACATCATAGAGAAGACAACTCCACCTGAAAGTTAATCAACAAACCCTGAGCAACTAATACTCAGCAAGACTTACCCGACGAAAAAAAAGACTCCAAGTATGAAAGGCTTTTGGCTGTGGGGTTTATTTTGCCAAAAAAGCATATAATAGTGCATCCTTACTTTCAACATTTTAGCCAAATTAAAAGTGAGAGAAACTATTTTCTAAATTTGCATAACTACAACAATCATGGTGGACAAATAATTAATCAAGCAATAATATCATCATTATCATCACATTTCACTTCTTTACTACGATGCGACAGAGTGATCGAGGTTCTCTTATCCGAGAGCAGCGGCGAATCAATCCGATTTTAATCCTTGCAAGGAAGACCTAACCACACGTCACATACATGCCCCGTCGAGCCGCACGTGATTAGTACAGTTCAAACTCAATCAACTGTGCCAACAACGAACGGGCCTTAATTGACACAGGCGGAGCTAGTAACCAACAACATCATAATAATTCACATCCTCGCTTGGTCACCAAATTATCATATGAACCATTTTCAGAATTTAACTTCAGGACCAAGTAATCCTATCTCGCGAGTGACAGGAAATCACTCGTCTTCTACCGAACTTAATTAAACATGGCAGTACTAACGACCTACACATACTAGTATAAAAGTGAGGGAGCCTATGGATCATGCATCTATGGTTTCATCCAACACCTAAAAACATAAATGCACAAATCATAAAAAGTTATAATTTAAAAAGCAAGGGTTATGCTCCGGAGCTTGCCTTTGCTGGACAATGTTAGAATTATCTAGGCCTTGGCCCTTCCGACCTTCGGCCGGGTCTTGCTGCTGCTCAAGTGCCCCTTGTAGTGCCTCCTGCTACTGCGGCGGCTTCATGGCTACGCCTTATCCATGCCATGAACTCGTATGCAGCGGAATCTACATGTATATGCAAGCATGCAATGCAAGATTAAAATGAATGCAAACATTTTACTTGAGAAAGAGGTAAACTCTATATAGTAACCATAAACTAACTACATAACAAAAAATGAAGGATGTCAGAGGATAGTTAAGTTAAACAGACACGCAGGCAACCTAAAGTTCATGCCTAATAAGTTATTCTACTATGGTAACAGAAACAAAACATGCGTACACCAAACTTCAGGATTCAAGTTGGAGTAAAATATTTTCAAACCAAACACGCTGAATAACAGAGATAAGTCATATATAAAAGAATGGAGAAAAAAATATGTTATGGTTTCTGGCATAAAGGAAAATCACACAAAGCTCAGCACATCAACGTTTCTCAATATATCTGATTGCTGAAGCTAATAGTTTGGGATGTGCGTGTATTTTTGCCTGACCCAGTAGATCAGAGGTAGTTTCAACAATTTTTCGTTGTACAGATATTTTAGTACAAATTAATCAGCCGTAAACACCAAATCTATTTGAACCATGAAACGATGCTCTAACATACTATTTCATACTTTTAGATTAAACAGCACTAACTAACCATGAAACGATGCTCTGACATTTTTGTCAAAATCGCTGATGTGGCACGCCAACTCATAAGGCCAGAGTGGATTGAGGGCGTAAAATGACTGAATTGCCTCCATTGTATTCCTCATTGCACACATACGATCTCTCTTTTTTTCCTTTACCATCACATACACGTGGGTCCCACATTTCTTCTACCTCGCAACAACTTCTTCACCTCCGGGCTCCGGCCACATCCTGATCTCGAGCCCTCCAACCCGCTGGCCATCTCCCTCTGCCACCCTCCAGCCCGGCTACGCGCCGGCCGGCCGACCTCGCCACTCTCCAGCCCATGGGCACGGCGACGACAGAGCCCCAGCCGGCCACGGTAGGGCAGAGGGCGCAACGGCGGCGCAGCCCTGGCCGGCTGCGGCGGGGCGAGGGCGCGGCGACGTAGTCCCCGTCAGACGCGGCGGGGCAGAGGGCGCGGCGGCGGCGCAGCCCTGGCCGGCTGCGGCGGGGCAGAGGGCGTGGCAGCGGCGCAGGCCCGGCCGGCCGCGGCGGGGCAGAGGGCGCAGCGGCGCAGTCACTGTTGGACGCGGCAGGGCAGAGAGCGCGGCGGCGGCGTAGGCCTGGAAGGTCGCGGCGCGGTAGAGGGCACCGCGGCGTAGCCCCGGTCGGACGCGGCGACAGCGCAGCCCCGGCCGGCCGCGGCGGAGCTCGAGATCTTGGGGGGCCAGATGCCGTCTGCTGGTCTCCGACGAGCTCGAGCAGCGATGGAATGGATGCCGCATGCTCCGATGGAAGAAGAAGAACAGAGACAGGCAGGTGCAAATGAGAGGTTGAAGATGACCCTGACATGTGGGTCCCACATGTCAGTGGTGAAAAGAAGATAACAGATGGCTGAAAAAAAAAGGCAGGGGTAAACGTGTCATTTTACATGGCCTGTCCACGCTAGTCCTCCGACATTGCGTGTCACATCAGCGATTTTGGCAAATATGTTAGAACTTGAAGAGAGAGAATGGCAAAATTGTAAAGTCATTTGTAAGGATGGCTTTTGAAGAGCGGCCATCCGTAAAGATGGCAAAAAATTAGATATTCCGGTTTTGACTCTACTTTGAGAAGGTTCAGACGCCAGGGACCACCTAACAACATCACTTTGGAATTTATCTACTAAGAACTCCGATCTTTATGTTTGTCAAAAAATGAAGTGTTTACAGAAAACAAATTTGGCTAACTGGAAGTATTCCCATACTTAGCATTTTTCCAACATGAACATATTTTACACATAGGATTTTGGATTTGTTGGAGTATTTACATGTTTGAGTCCATAAATTTCTTTTGACGTTCTGAATTATGTTTGAACATAATCACAAAATTTTCATATCTAATTTTTTTAATATTTAGTTAGAATTTAACCCAAAACCCTACAGAAATTGTGTTTTTAAAAGAAACACCTTGACAATTATTATAAAGTTGAATTTAGCATGGATGATACTGCTAATTGCCTGCGCTAAACACCCTGGGTGTTACAGGTTCCTCCAGCGCAGATAGGTCTCTTGGCTCAACACCGAGCGCATGAAGGTCAATTGTGCACTCTCGATCTTGCTCATGCCCAATCAACCCGTTGAAGAACTTGTAGAGTGCCTTAGCCATCTCATGGGCTGAGGAGACCACACCTCGATCTGTCAACAGCCTAGTGATATGGTTTCTCCTCCTGCGGCCATTAGCACGTAGGTGAAAGAACCTTGTGTTAGCATCCCCTCGCTGAGGTACAGAACCCTAGATCTGTGCCTTGCAATTGTTCGTTCCAGCGACACCAATCCCAGTATTAGGCGCTTGAGTCCAATTTTCAGTGCAAGATGAACTTTTTGCAACACAAAAGCACCGATGGTTTCTTATTGTTATAATCAAACGATTAAGAAGAACAAATCAAACCGCACAGAGACATAAGATTTAACGTGGAAAACTCTCCCAATGCGGAAGGGAAAAACCATGGGCACCAGCCAGCCAAAACTTCACTATGTCGAGAGTCGGGTTACAACGCCGAACGGCGGCTTACAAGAAAATAATGATCAAGCGAGAAAACCCTAAAGAGTCTTCGCTTCGCTCCGTCAGAAGTCGGCCTTTTAATGTGCAACTAATTTGGATCACAATTCAACACTTATCTGATTGCGGTTCAGTTGTTCCTGGGAGAGAGAGACCTAATGTGGGACAACAATTGTGTAATCGTCTGACTCCACGATACAGAGTTATAGCATCCGTGATGGTTAGCCATTGTGGCTGGCTCCCTGTATGCGACACAATATGGCAACACATACATGTCCAAGGTCTAATGATGTCAAAAATACTAATTTAGAGGTGTCATACACAAATACATACAGTGAAGTAGCAATTAGAAAACAATATCACATAGAAACATTCATAGTCCTGTTCTTCCTAGAGACCGCACTCACTGGCATCCGCTGCTCACAACTAACGACATAGTTGTAGTGCGGCGGTATGTGTGATCTCCACGCAAGTGCAGCAAACTTTCCCTGAGGCCTAGCACGCCCAAGTATGACATCTTGCACTGAAATCATCGGAGCTGTGTCATTATCATGGGCAGAGGCAGTCTGATAGCTCTTGACAACCACAAAGTATCCAGGAGATACTCTGCTCACCGTTGGGAGAAGCACTGGTCTGGACAGCGCCCAAGGATCAATATGATTTTGGCAAGAAACAGAACCATTTCTTTGTCTGAACTCTCGGTAGGTTGCAAGGGCCAGGCTGCAGGTACCAATGTCCAACCTTGATCTCAGCAACCCACCGAAGATGTTTGCTTCCATGAAGCACCCACTCATCTCCCTTGCCATTGCCATGGCTATCGATGCGAGCTTCGGGTGCTCCATTACAACGTCCACACTTCCAAACGTTCGCGCCTTGAAGAAGTACCAGTAGGCTTCTTGGGTCAAGTACTGCATCCTTATGGGTAGTGTGGTTCCAAATCTCGCAATCTTGTCAGATCGACTTGTGACAATGATTTTACTGCCATCTACGAAGCGATTTTTAACCGTTGAATATAACCTTTGCCAGAAATCCTCACTGATATCCCTGTCCAGTTCCACAATGATCAGCACCCTGCCCCCACCTGACTCGGCTCGGTTCTCATGCTTGATCACACCGGCGCCATCAGCAAGAGCTAATTCCATGTCTTTGCCAACAAGATCACCTCCACTGAGAAGCACAATCTGGGAGAAGTGATCGCGCACCCTCTCGTCGATGGAAGCATGCTCGACCAGGGTGCTCTTCCCAACATTTGCCGGGCCAAAAATAGGCAGGACGCCCAAATGTTCGGCACCCAGATCCTGCTCACCTTGAAGCAGGAAGTTCACGATAAGTTCCATCTCCATCTGGCGACCAAACATGCACTTGTCCATGAGCAGGTACATGCTGTAGGGCTGACGAGCAAGACGGGGATATCTGTCGGAGAGCAGGATGAACTCGGCTGCGTTCTGAATCGAGGTTTCTAGGCTTGCTATAACCCGCTGAAGATCACTGGACCTCTCGCCGCTACCACTGCAGATGCAGAGACGCTTTGCAGGGTTGAATCTAGATAGAGCAAAAGAGTGCTGACCCGATTCATGACCTGCCGGCGGCGCCTTGTCGCGCTCGTGGGCGTGGCATCTGAACGTGTCGAGCGTGAAATGGCCTCTCTGCAGCTCGTGCCTCAGCGTGCTCAGCTGCTGCAGCATCGCCTGGTTCGTGATGCGCCGGCCCTCGGCGTCCTCGACGACGGCGCCGACCCGCAGCAGCAGCCGGCTCAGGCTTTCCAGGCTCTCCGGCTCGGATGGAGGTGGCTGCATCCGCTTGGAGCATGCTTCGATGAGGAAAGAGACGGATCTGCTGAGGATTTCGCCGATGATGGCAGAAACGATGATCTCATCCATCTTTGGGAACATCTCCCCCACAGACGAACCCAGCGGTGATCGGCCGGGACACAAGTCGTGAGCAGCAGTGCAGTGTCGATCAACTACTCTGGTTCAGAAAGTAAGGTCCATGACTCCATAGGGTAAGAAAATTCAAGGCGCTAGCCTGCTAGGCGTGGTAGATAGAGATTGGAGGGCTGGTGACACAGGTCAATTTCTTATTAATAACTGCATAGCGACGGGCATGTGTGATGATGTGCTAGTGGAAGTTAACGCAATGTTGACATCGTCCTAATTATTGATGCCAAGGTTCATAATTTCAACAAAATTTTGCAAAATTTATGTTTTTGTTCACGAACGAAAAATGTAAATTTGGGCCAAAAAATCATTAAACATAAATTGAGTTATATATTATTTAGTTCGGATAAACCCCGTCAGACATAAAACAGCATATAGTAGTGCTTGGAAGCCTCTTCAGCCCCCGTCAGGTGGTGGGTTTGATTCTCCGCTCCCCCATCATTTTTCCTGCCACGGGAATTTTTACTTGTATATAGCCTTAATGAGGAGTAGCAACAACAGCTGATTCTAGCGTGTCGCACACTGAAGACGCAATATTGCAATTCTTTGCTTCCATGGACGGACATTTCGAATGGGGATTTATTTTTAAGTTGGTTTATATCTAAAGATACATTGTTTTTTAGTTTATATAGTGTGTGGTTACATTATGTAATAAGGGTGGACTAATTCCTTCTATTGAGGGGATGAAGCTGGAATTTTTTTTATTATCTAAAAAAAGATTTAACTCCCCGACTCAATATAGGTACTCGCATTTGTCTAGATTTATTTCAGAATTTAATCAGCATTTTTCCAGCAATTGATTGCATGCTCGTCAACAATGATGTGCTTACATTGTGCTCATAGGGATAGGGTCGTAGGAGTGAGTGTGAATGGGTATATTGGTGGGATTATCTAGTCTTGAAAAGAGGCTTTCGAAAGGTAAAGCATGGGAGGGTAGTAGACGAGGCGCGTCGGCTTCGGGAAGCATTGCACGTAGTTGAGAGACAACAGGTCTGCAGCCGGTTTCCACAGCTCGAACCATCGCCTTCAACGTTTGTTATGGTGGCGCCAGCGGGCGGTATGCCTCGGTGAGCCACGCCTCTAGGTCACTGAAGCCCAAGCACCGGGACTCCATGACGACTGTGTGTGAAGTTCACCACCTCCTCCCAGTCCTTGAGTAGGACGTCTGATGTTGTTCGGGCAGGACTCAGGAGCCGATCCTGATCACGAAGCAGAGAAACTGCACCAGGTTTGACATTGAAGACTTCCTCTTCGCCATTAGTTCTCAGAAGGCGGACGTGGTCCCGAAGACGGGTTATTTCGAGGTAAGGACGCCGCGGTGGTCTTGGAGAGCGACTGTGGCGCGTCGCGGGAAATTACATTGTGTACGCTGATGGAGATGGACTCGTCATTATTCGTCAATTTCATTTTCAGTAGCATACATCCTGACGCTCCACACAGGGGGATCAGGGATGCGTCGGCAACTACAACAGACCAAGTCGTCCTTCAAGATTGATGAGGGTCAGGGACCTTCACACTGGACTTGTTACGCCGCATGAAAGGGCTATAAATTAAGCAGGTCATGCAAGAATTTCTTGAAGCAAACTAGATGCGCCTGATTTTTCTTATATATGCGGGTCAGATCCTGTGTGGGTCTGACACTCTGACATCACTGGCCAACAAACTTGTTGTGATCTTTGCATAAAAGGACCCAGAAAAGAAAGAGGGATCCTATCAGTTTGTAGAGGTCTTCTTCGGTGCTCCATACTACCCTAGAGTAGTATGGGGTATAGAGGGATGGGTAATTTGGTAATTAGTGATTAATTGAAACGTTTTCTCCCCCTCTCATTTCCTTCCGTACTACCATCCCCGTTTTCTCCCCCGTTCAGGACGACGCAGCCACATCGCTGCCTCCTCATCCTCGGGCCGGCTCACCAGGGCGCCGGCGCTGGCTCCGGGCTCCTTCTTGCCAGGCCGCCTCCTCCTCTCCAGGCCGCCTCGTCAGGCCGGCGGCGCCACCTCCCGCCCCCCCCCCCCCCCCCCCCCTCTCTTCTCCAGACCCCCGCCGCCTCCTCCTGGTCAGGCCGTCTCGTCAGGCCGGCGGCGCCGCCTCCCAGACCTCCGCTCATCTCCAGGCCCCCGCCACCGCCACCTCCTGCTCCTGAGGCTGCCTCATGCCTCCTTGGCCGGCCACCCACAAATCGGCCTCGTTGTCCTCCGGGCCTTGCCCGGCCGTCGCCCCATTGTGCTCGCGAAGCCATTGCCGCCTCCAGCAACACCAGGTCAGTAAATCATCCAACGGGTCAGAAAATTAGGTGTGTGTTGTCCATAGATAAACTTGATTTTTGTTGAGATCATTTGTGCTGGCATTTTGTTTGTGAAATTAGAAAATGTCCTCGTGAATGTAGAACAATTTGTTTCTGTACGGCTGAATGTGATGGTGAAATTTTGGTTAATGCCTTTAGGATATACAGGCAGTGCATGATGAGCAGTAAATAATTCGTCTAAAATATATGAAGTATATGTGCAACAGGCAGTTAATTTGTGATTATTGGGATTCATCTTGTACTGATCTAAATGTGATATATTTGTACAAATGTTGGTACCTATTTTTTTGGCATATGGTTACTTCATATAGTATCATTCGGGATTGAATTAATAAATATCCATAAAGTATTTCTGAAAGATGCATCTATAAATGAGTTCTTGGGCTGGATGTGAGGACAACAATCTGAAATAATAACCATCACTGTATTCTGGAAGATATTTCACCTTTTGTTTATTTTTGTTTATACAAGATTCATATTGCATATGTTGACTGAACCTTTATTTAATGTTACAAAATATGTGTCGAAATGGAAGTGATCCTTGAATTCTATTTGTACTTGTAGGTTACTATAATGGAGACAGAAGGGTACGTTAGCCTGGAGGACATTGAGGAGTACAACATTGTTGCAAGTCAGACCTTTAAGAGGGAGGAAGATTTCTATGAGTTTTATAATAGTTATGCAAAGAAGAAATGATTTAGTGTCAGAAAGGACAAAGTCAGACACAATGGCAGCGACGAGGTGATATTTAGGAGTTATGTGTGCTCGTGTGAAGGATACAGAGAGTTGAAGCATTTTGAAAGGATTGATCCAAAAAGGCAGCCAGGTGCCCTTACTCGATGTGGATGTATGGCCATGCTTGAAGTAGAATGGAGTGAAAGTAGTGCCATCTGGGTTGTGAAGAAATTTGTGCTGTCCCACATGCACCCTCTTGCAAAACCAGAGCATGTTTTTGTTTTGAGGTCGCACCGAGGGCTTAACGATGCTCAGAAAGCGGAGGCACTGGAGATGGGGTTGGGCGGGCTCTGTACATACAAGATCAGCAACGTGATGGAGACCAGCGACGGCGGTCTAGGAGAGGCCAGGTTTATTAGAAAGGACTTGTACAATTTCTTTTCAAGGGAGACGAAGGGAAAGGTTTGAGGAAGCGATGCGGAATTTGTTCTGAACCATATGTGTTACATGGAGGAGAAAGATGCAGAGTTCTTTTATAAATATAGTTTGGATGCAGAAGGCAGGCTTGAGAACCTATTCTGGTTGGATGCACAGTTGCAGATAGACTATGGCGCTTTTGGAGATGTCGTTGTATTCGACAGCACGTACCGCGTGAACCGGTACAATTTGCCGTTTGTCCCTTTTATAGGAGTTAACCATCATCGGAGTACAGTTGTCTTTGGTTGCGGCATCGTGTCCGATGAGACTGTCCTATCATATGTGTGGCTACTTAAGGCGTTGTTGGAGGCGATGCACCAGAAGCATCCGAAATCCTTAATCACAGATGGGGATTTAGCGATGGCGAGAGCAATTGAGATTGTTATGTGCCAAGCAGATCACAGATTGTGCAGTTGGCACATAGAGCAGAACGTGTTGAAACGTTTCCGTGGTCAGAAGCTTAAGGATTTCAGAAAATTCATATACAAAGCAATGGAGGTTGATGACTTTGGGAGACTTTGGCAAGAATTTAGAGCAACTTATAATATCAGAGAAGATAACATTTGGGTAAATTGGATGTATGATCTTAGGAACAAGTGGGCAGCGACGTACACGAGAGGGAGACATTTCCTGGGCATGCAAAGCAATCAAAGAAGCGAGAGTCTTAACTCCAGGCTGCACAATCATTTAGACAGGAAGATGTCCCTAGTGGATTTAGTGGAGCATTATGAGTACTGCATATCACGCATCCGTCGGAATGAGATTGAGCTAGATGCAAAGGCAACAGTTTCTATCCCATTCACTAAGATTTCAGCCGACCAGGTAGAGAAAAGTGCTGCCCATATATTCACACCAGATATTTTCAAGAAAGTGAGCTTCCAGATTAGTAAAGGATTTAATTGGTCGGTGACAGAAGTGACCATGCAGGATGCGTCTTTGAGGTATGAGGTAATGTTGGTGTCAACCATAAAGGGGTCCCTAAAGCTGGGGATATCACCCCATAAATCCCCATGAACGGACAAAGCCAGTCACCAATTGAGCATCGGCCGCGTCAGGCATCGGCACCTACCCCGTCCCGCTCGAGGGTACCCGCTTACCCTCGAGGGAACGAGGACTCTGTCTCGATCGAGGCCTCCCCAGTTGGGGGTCGAGGATCCCCTCGACGGGATATCTCCGCCTCGCTCGAGGATACCCCTCGACTACGGGGCCCAGGCACAGGTCTACCGGCCCGTGGACGAGAGCATTTAATGGCCTTGTACCACAGCGAGGCGCAGAAGTCAAAGGTTGAATCATGTCCATTCCGGGTCATCTCCGCCAACTACCGTCACTGTGCGGCCTTCCATGGCACTGTACAGGCGTGCGCGGCACTGTGCGGATAGGCCGGCACTATTGTACTCTCCTGTGTTGCCTAACCAGGCATGGGAAGCCCCCGAAGAAACAGGAGGAAACCCTCGAAGGGTGTACGATCCATCGTCAGAAGCAGCAACGGACGGCGCGAGCCCTCGAGACGGGAGGATAGGCCGCATACGTCATCCACAGAAGTCGCCACACCGCCTACTGGGACCAAGGACGCTTAACCACTCTGCACAGATGAAAGGACGTGCAACTACGACAGTCATACCCGGCGCCACGTCACACCGTACGCGACTACTGTAGAACACGCCACATCCAATCCGTGTTACTGTCCCTTCTTGGGCTATAAAAGGAGGACGCAGCCCCTGAGACGGACATGAACAACCAGCATACTTCGCTCGCATTCATGCTCAAATCACACTGCACACGCTAAGGGGCCTGGAGACCACACCTTCTCTCCCGCCTTGCTTGTAGCCCCCTACTGCGAGCACCCTTGGTGCAAGTCAATACATCGTTCACACGCACTCTGCTGGACGTACGGCCCAAGGCCGGAACCAGGATAAACCCCCGTGTCTTTGTATTGTTCCTTGCATCAGCCATCGTGAGACAGGACACAGCGCATTTCTGCTGGGGTTCGGCCCATCGCGGGTTCGAACACCGACAGTGGCGCGCCAGGTAGGGGAGTCGCGCTGTGATCGTTCTCACGACCCACTAGTTCTCTCGATGGCGATCCACACGGAGTTCCTCAGGGACCGCTGCTCGTACGGCGTGTCTGATCGGTTCCCGGCCGGTTTCATCATCTGGTTTGGGAGCATGGAGTTCGAGGCCACGGGCAATGGGTACCTCATGCGACTCGTTTCACGAGGTTCCGACATGGAGGAGCCGCCACCACAGGTGGAGGACTCCGCACCCTTGCAGCCGTTGCCTCAGCGCAGGCGGCGCCCGGGACAACGCGCACGGCGGGTACGTGTGGAACGCTGAAGGGCGGCCCGAGCTCTCTCCCTTGAGCGACATGAGGCCAACGATGCATCACCCGCCGTGGCGACGAGTGCAGCCACACTTCCACCAACGGTCCCCGTGGCAATCCCCGAGGGGAAAGGCACGGCCGAACTGTTGCCATTCCCCATCGGAATGTGCAATTCCGGCACGGCGTACGCCTCGTCAGTCAGCACGGCTATGGATACATACGAAGACCTGCCAGGCCACCATCTGATTTCGATCCGTAACCTCATCACGTCCTCCGCAGGCGACTCGTACCCTGGCTCCGACAGCGAAGGATATGCGTCTGCCCGCGCGGCCCCAGGGTGGGACTACTCCGGGCTCCAGGACCATAAGGCTCTACTGTCGTTCCAAACCACTGAGGGCTACTGCCTCGGCTACTCTGACAATTCCAGCGTTGGAGACTACGACCCCGCGAGGGAGTGCTTTGTCGTGCTCGGAACAGAGGAACAAGACCCCGCCGGCGGGGGAACGAGCGGTGCAGCGGACCGTCCACGCGATCCGGCGCCCCCATGAACGGGGACGCCCCCGGGTGACAACGCCCTCTGGCGCGCACAGCTGGCTCAAGTACAAGAGTTGGAGGCCAGCCTGGAGGAAGAACGTCAGCAAGTCCGAAGGCTGCGCACTGCGCTCGAGACGGCGTGCTCCAAGCCACACGCATGTGCCAAGGAGGCGGCGCGCGTCGCACGAACTCGGATCGAGGCCGACAACAACGTGGATGATCCACTGGCTTTGAGGAGGACCAGCTAGAAGCTCATCGTTGTGGCAACATTGATTTGGGCCATGCCTAAACCATCAATGCCCGAGGGCCACAACCTGCGCCGCGAGGCATAGGTGCTCATCGAGCAAGCAGCGGTGCAACAGGCCGAGAGCTCTGCATCCCGCATGCGCCACTCGACCACCACAGAAGTCATGGGGGGCAGGCAGGATCGTGCGGAGTTAGTGCACACCCCACTACGAGACAGGGCACCACCACAGCGCCCAGCCCGCAAAGAAAGAACCTACGACAAAGTCAAAAAGACGCGGCGCGGCCGCCACGGCCGCTCGGCCAGCTACGCCTGCCCGACAGCGCCGCACGGGACGTGTCCGCCTCCGCGCCACCTCCCTTCCGCTCGACGTGCCTATAAAAAGGCCACCCCATGTCTCGCCGCCGTACCATACGTCCATACCCCGCCTTCGATCCGCCAGTACGAGGCACTCGACGAACTCCCCCTTCTGCTCGACGCCACCACCGTCCAAGTGTATGAACGTGTTGCCCTCCATCCTCTGCACCTCCCTGGCCCCTCACCCAAGCGCCAGTGCCGCCACCCTCGCCGGAGCAGAGGAAGAAGGAGCCGGCGCCGCCCTGCTCCGCGGCGCTCCCCCTACCGACCACCTTCGACCCCGCCGCCTTTACAAAACCGACCCCAGGTGAGCCCACGAACCTCCCTAGCATGATGAACTTGAGCCTCGGGGTCCACATCGCCGGATTTGAGCTCCCCTAAATCTCCAGCCGCCAAGGACCTCCTTAGAATTAGAAAAGCCGCAGGGTCCCTGGTGAAAGATGCAGGGGCTTAGTTTTTAACGTTGAAAAGTTCTAGGGGGTTATCGATAAAATTGTAACTTCAAGTTTAACATGAAATCTGTGAACTTGTAAAATCAATTAAAAATCATAGAAAAATGCAAACTAAATTTTGTTGTGTTCCTGGAGATAAGTTCTAACTTTTATACAAAGCATGTATATATGTTTTCCGTATAGTTTTATATTTAATATTAGGCTAATCCTTTAGGTCAAATGTTAGGTCTCTAAATCCAGAGTAGTGCTAGACCCAAACTTTGGATCTGTTTGTAATCATGAAAAGTTTAGTCTCTGGTAAAAAGATGGCACTCAGATCTGTCTTTTAAATGCTCCTTTTAATTTATGTAAGTCTCTAGCAGCTTATAGTAATTCTTTTTATATAAATTGTGTGATGATCTTTTGTTGCTTAACTCTTCACAGTAGACTTAATATGTTTAATATCAGATCCGATAAAAAGTAGGAGTGCAGATAACACGTTTTAATTGCCCAATCAATTGCTAGCTGTTAAAGAGTTTAAAATTAATTCACCTAGTTGTGCTGTGTTGTTTAGGCTGAGAACTTTAGAAAGTGTTCTAAATAGCTAAATGATGCTCCAGTAAAAACCTCACAGCATATACTTATCTAATTAATTTTATATGATTTAATCTTGTTTCTAGCAGCTTGTTGTTACAGTACTTTTATCTCTAGTTGTTTTGCATGATAAATTCCAGAAAATTCACAGTAGGATGTTGATCTTGATAAGTCTTTGTCATAAAAAAATCAGCTCCAGAAAGTTTGCCAAACTCTCCAAATAAACCTGAGAAGTTAATTCATGCTTGAAGTGAACAAATCTTTTGCATTTGCATCTCGTGTAGAAGTTAATCTCACTGACGGAACGTACAAACTTGTCCCGGCACATGAAAAAGGACAGCAGGAGGAGCAGCTGAACGTGATTGAAGTGAGCCAAGACCCAAACTTGAATTCGAAAGCGCCCAAGGCGAACCCAGAGCAGGAAGGCAAGCCCGGAGCATAATCCTAACTTTTCCAAACTTATGCAATAATGTTGTTATTTATGTTTGTGCATTAAGTTTAATAGGAGTTGATTGAAATCCTAGTTGCATGATCCTAAGTACCTATGTTCGAATACTAGTATGCTAGGTCGTATAGTTGTCAGGCTAAATAGGACCACGGTAAAAGTCGAGTGATCTCCTGTCACTCGCGAGATATAAGAGTTGCTTGCTTTACTTATGTTGGAATCATAAGGTCGACGGACGGGGCTTTGTGCGATGTTCTATTTGATGTCCCGTTCGTACAGAGAATTTGGCTAAGGTCGAAGAGTGTGGCAGTGCTGGTCAAGTTTTTGAACGTACTAAACATATGCCAAGAATATGGTAATTGGTAAGCTTAGTACCAAATTGAACTGGTGCGGGACTTTATCCCCGCTCTCCCTGGAATTTGTTCCCATGGTTGCAACATGTGGTACAAGTGTAGTGCAAACCCGGCTGGGTCCGTGGTTTGGGGCCTTGTATCCAAGGGAAGTGGGCCTTGCTCCCAAACCGGGGATTGATGGGAACAAATTGTGAAGCGTGGTCCCGTCATGGAACATGTGGATCGTGTGTTTAGGTCCACCTTGCAAGGTTAAGAAATTCGATTCGAATCGTCTGTTTCTCGCAGCTAATGAGACTACTTGACCACTTTGCTACATTGAGTAAGAAGAGCAATGATGATGATGAATAATATTGATGCTTGAATTAATTGCTTGCCACACCATGCTTACTTAGAATAGCCGCTTACCCAGAATGGTTAATCAACTACGACTTGTCGCTAAAATTTGAAAGTAAGGACCCATTTATAGATGCTTTTGGCAAAACAAACCCCTCAGCCAAAAAGCCTTGCATGTCTAAGAGTCCGTGAAGTAGTTCCCACATGTCAGGTAAACCTTACTAAGTATTAGTATACTTAGACTTGCTTGTGGCTTTGTTTTCAGGTGAGACTATTGAAGATTGGGTTGCTAGCTTGACTTGGCCGTGCCAGCTCCCTCCGGGTTGGACGGTTGAGTGGGACACGTCCTCGGTAGGCGAGGATCGTGGTGAGTGATGTCATGGACGGCTTTTTCATGATATCATGTATCATCGTTTAGTTCAACGTTTTATTTCCGCTGCATTCGAACTCTGAACTACCTTTATGCTTTAATACTCGGTTTGTAATAAATAAATTTAAACCTTGGTAATGTATTAATGTGGATTGTTGTAATCTCTGGGCTCGTATTCATACGTGTATTGTATGTTTTGTTTCAATCTCGAAATACGTGGTTGTATCGGGTGAAACCCGACAGACTATCATCCTAATTCGATTTAAGGGGCTAATCGTATTTGAGGCGATGTTTAGTACTCTTAAGCCGAGTTAATTTGGACGGTTCTGCCACATTTGTTACGTGATAAGGGATAGTGTTTTTTTTTTTTTGTCGTTATCACATTCCTGACGCTCACTTCACCTTGTGTAATCACGATAATACAAAACACAAAAAAGGAAAAAAAAATAATCAGCGAGCACCCACGTTTGAGATCACGATAATATAAGATCACGGGCTGTCGTGGGTCCCGGTGATAGAAACGACGTTTGTAGGCCGAACGCAAAAAAATGGTCACCCGATACTAGTTCGGCCGAGTAAAAGGTATGGCATGGGTCACGGGAGGCCGAAACGGGCCGCCGTGGGTCTCGAGGATAGAAATGACGTTTGTAGGTCGTACGCAAAAAAATGGCCACCCGACACCAGTTCGGCCGAGTAAAAGGTATGGCATGGGTCACGGGAGGCCGAAAACGGGCCGTCGTGGGTCCTGGGGATAGAAACAACGTTTGTAGGTCGAACGCAAAAAAATGCCCACCCGACACTAGTTCGGCCGAGTAAAAGGTATGGCATGGGTCACAGGAGGCCGAAAAGGGCCGAATTGCAAGAGGATTGACCTCGGGAGATACAAACCGAATCACCTGGACCAAGAAGGAAGTAAGGAGGCCCGACGACGCAGAGAGGACATGGAGGCGGCGATCGTGCAAAGGAGGCGGCCCCGCGGAGGAGTTGTGCGACGACGCAGGGTGGCTTGGGGCGGCGAGGACAAGCTCGACGACGCCGGCAATAGCGACGGCCTCCTTGACCCACCTTCTTCCTCTGCCCCGTGCGCAAGCCGAATCCGCCGCCAATCTCACTCCCAGAGCACGCAGGCCGGCGCCATCGCGTTGCCCCTCGGGGATCGCGCCGGGCGGCATCGATCCGGGGGAGGTACGGCTGCCCGCCCCCGCGGCTCGGATCCGGCCGATCCAACTCGTGCGCCGGCCGCAGGCGACCACGACCCGGGGGAGGGAGGTCCGGCGGCTGCAGCCGGGCGGCCTCTCCCACCCTCGCCCGCCACTCGCCGGTTGGAGTCGGGCGGCCGGCCATCCGGACCGCTCCGACTCCCTCCCGGCGCTCGCCGCCTCGAACTCCGGAGGGAGGGGGAGGAGGAGGAGAGCCGGGGCAAGCCGCTCCGACCCGCTGGCAGTCGCCGCCGCCGGTCAGCAGCACAAGCGAGTGATGAACGGAAGAACGAGTGAGTGAACTGAACGAATGAAAAAAAGAGCAATGCAGTATCAGACTTAATATAAAAAAACTGAGAATAAATGTTTTAAACAAATTACAGCAATGCCACTCAAATTCTTTCCTATACTACCCCTATACTATTGTACTACTCGATCCATACTAACTTATACTACAGGTCAAGTTCTAGTGGTATACAATTTTTTAGACCGTCGGATCCTTTCGTACCGGTCCTTTTCAAACACCAGTTTGTAACATTGCGTTGGATCTAGTCTCCAAGACTCTTATTTTCAATAACAAGAAAAACTTATATGAGTTTTATGCTCTCGTCCTAATTATTTGCCGGCTGCTCCAGCACATTATCTGCGCGTTTCAGTTGCCAAGCAGAACCATTGCAGTCGTGCCTTCATGATTAGAGCAAGTATTGTGGTGGATGTTTCCCCTGCCTCATCAACCCAGAGGTTGAGGTGGAGGAGAAAGAGACTGAAAAATTCCCTCAGCCAACGTCGACGAAACACAGACGTATGCGCACTTGTGAGGCTGCCACCACCGCTTCTTCGTCTCTCTCATTTGCTGCCCGTCGCTGCTGAGCTGCACAACCCATTAAATGACTGTGGGACCATCACCACCGGCTCGTCAGCTCTAGTGAGCTAGAGTGCAAGACGCCGGCGTGCAGGCACAACTATAAGCTTTGCTATTAAAGCTTCATCTCAGTGCCTACAGCTGCCACCTACCATCCTTGTTATCCATGGCATCTTTAGGCCATGTTTATTTCTTTCTCAACTTTTCATCGAAAATGTCACATCAAAAGAATTTTACATGCATGAAGTATTTTCAAAAGATTGCAAAATACTTAAGGATGATTTGTTGAAGCGGTGGATAGCATAGGGTTTTATTACTGAAATATAATTAACAGAAAGTTACATTAGTGAAGTCATTAACAGAAACTAGCAGAAGGGCACGTGCCACAGGCACGTGTTTAAAAAATTACTAAATTAATGATGCAGTCAACATGATCTCTTTAGATTAATCTAGAGCGTTATATCATCATAAAATCTGATGGTGTAGGAGTAATGTAGTCAACAAAGTATAACTCGTGCAGAAGTTCCAGAGTTCTTTAGATTAATCCACAGGCACGTGTTAAAAAGTATACATCGTGCAGAAGTTCCGGAGTTTCCTTTGATACTTGTTGATTCAACAAAGTATACATCGGTCAAAATCCGAATAGTAGATCACATGACTACTTTCCAGGATCCCTGAGTACTTAGATGTAACTAAGACCAGGCTGAACACCTGTAGAGGCCAGCTAGCCTTATAAAGCAACTACCCACAAGTGGTAATTTCAAATCTTTGAGTACTTATTTGAAAGTACTACAGAGTCTACTCGGCAAGAAGAGTAGTGATTTCAAATCTTTGAGTACTTATTTGAAAGTACTACAGAGTCTACTCCATAATAAGAGTAGTGTTTTCAAAATCTCTGAGTACTTATTTGAAAGTACTACAGAGTCTACTCCATAATAAGAGTAGTGATTTCAAAATCTCTGAGTACTTATTTGAAAGTACTACAGAGTCTACTACACAAGGCGAGTAGTAACTTCAAACCTCTGAGTACTTATTTAAAAGTGCTACAGAGTCTACTTCACAAGGCGAGTAGTAACTTCAAATCTCTGAGTACTCATTTGAAAGTACTACAGAGTCTACTCCACAAGGCAAGTAGTAACTTCAAATCTCTGAGTACTTATTTGAAAGTACTACAGAGTCTACTCCACAAGGCGAGTAGTGATTTCAAATCTCGATATGGAAATTAGTCGTATGACTTGTAAACTACTCGGATTGCCTTGAAAAGCACTCTCCGAGTAGTAATTGGTTAGGATTCTACTCGAAACCAACCTTGTAACCCTGCCCGCCGTGAATATAAGGCTGGGCAGGGACCCTCTCAAGAGGAACCGAAGTCGTGAATGTTTTTTGTGGAAAGGTGTAATTTCATGCAAGGAGCTCATTCAAAGGAAACTTTGCTGGCCGTGTATTTAATGCAAGGAGTACGTTGATAGGAAACTTTGTTGGCCGTGTAAAAGGAAACGTTGCTGGCCGTGTAAAATTGCACATTTCAAAAACAAGATGAAGATTCAAGATTCTGTGGACCCTCAACCTGATTCTTCGATTCAACTTAAGGCTCGAGGGCTACTCCATATGGAGTGCGATTCTTATCGCACACCATATAATATTTTGAAGACTACTGATTTAATCAGAATAAACGGGGCTTAAGCACCTCATGGCCTCGTGACAACCAAGACCTGTCCAAGACTGATCAAGAACTCGAAAAAGCACTAGATTGGCTTGGCAAGCACTCGGTTGATGATACTCGACGATGAAGCGCTTGGGGGCTTGTTGGAGGTACGACCATGGGCCCACAGGGACACATGGATTCTCTCCAGACAGAGTCGTACCAAGCGTGAAGAACAAGAGTAGAGTACTGCAAGGACTTTTTTCTCGATATGGAAATTAGTCGTATGACTTGTAAACTACTCGGATTGCCCTGAAAAGCACTCTCCGAGTAGTAATTGGTTAGGATTATACTCGAAACCAACCTTGTAACCCTGCCCGCCGTCCAAGACTGATCAAGAACTCGAAAAAGCACTCGATTGGCTTGGCAAACACTCGGTTGATGATACTCGACGATGAAGCGCTTGGGGGCTTGTTGGAGGTACGACCATGGGCCCACAGGGACACATGGATTCTCTCCAGACAGAGTCGTACCAGGCGTGAAGAACAAGAGTAGAGTACTGCAAGGACTCTTCTCGATATGGAAATTAGTCGTATGACTTGTAAAATACTCGGATTGCCTTGAAAAGCACTCGGATTGCCTTTAGATCGCATATTAAAATTATTCAATAGCATCTCATATTAAAAATTATATATTCATACATCGAAAGCTTGGGCCTCCGGCGGAAACAGAAGCAAATTTTTGACCAGCAACATATATAAAAGAAAATATTCATGATACATGTATCCATGAGCAACTCGGCACCGCAGCCAGCTTTTTGATGACGGGGAGGCCGAGAAGGTTGCTCTCCTCGTCGCCGGTGTCGTGGAGCGACGACGCCACGCACTCGATGGCACCGGATACCGTCACAACGCGGAGCACGTTTCGCTTCTACCTGGCGAGCTTGGACACGACGAGCGTCGTGGCCACCCTTGCACCGCGCTCGACGCCGACGCCCTTGCAAAGAAATATGAACTCTGAATAGATGATGAGAATGAAGGGAGAGATTGTGTGCTTTGAGAATAAGGAGGGGCGCCTTATATAGGGGGCAGGAGGGCTAAGGAGATGAACCTGGACGCCCACGACTATGGTAAGTAATCGATTCCCTGATTGACTCCCACAACTATGGTAAGTAATCAAGTATTAAAAATAAAGTTTATGGAAATAACGATTTCGGTCCGAAATCACCTAACAATTGCATCTATGGCGCGGTAAATCACCTAACAATTGCATCTATGGCGCGGTGGGTGCAGGGGGCGGGTAGATTGGGCGGGGGTGAGTGAAATTTTTCGGTTTTCTTGAAATAATGCCGCCTAAACTATCCCTCATGCGTTGGATCGGCCACGGACGCCCAGATGGCCTTCATTTGAATTGGTTGATGGCCAAACATTTTAGGTGGGTTTAGGTGGGTTCCTGACAAGTGGGGACGCTGTGAGGGGTACGGGAGGTTTTAGAAAAGCACTTTTTACCAATTGTTTTGGATCCTTATAGTATAAATATGATTCAAATAGCTGAATTCAATGACTGCTATGAAGTATTTTCAGTACGGGTGCACGATCTGCTGCTTGAGTATATCTAAGGAACAAAACTTCATCACTACAATATAATTAATGACGACAAGCATAGCACGAAAGCCACTTTCAAAGTTCGTCGGCTATCTCTTCATGTCAGAAATTCAGAAAATTACGGCGTGCTGGAAAACATGGCTGTTGGATTTGACCTGGGTAAGGTCTATTGGGCCTTCAGGCCCAATCCTAATCCTAAACTAATCCCTGTTAGTTGCCTTTGATTGGAAGGCAAACTCAGCTCATTTAAGGGCCCGGCCCCACGTCTACAGCACTATATAACTAAGGGGAAACCCCCTGGTTTCCCTAATCCGTGAGTTAATCACGAATTAGCCTTTAGGGTTCTAGTTAACTCTAATCCTATCAATCACTAAGGTGCTGGAAGGCGTGGAAGCTCGGTGTCTCTGTTCTACATCTACTTCCTCTACTTCATCTACGCATCTGCTACAACGTCATCGACCCTCAATCATGGACAGATTAAGTACTGGTAAGTACTAAGTCCACCTAATTCCGCATCAGATTAATGTGTTAGGCGTGATTAAGTTCTAGACTAGAGATCCTGTGTTTAAGTTGTTGTTAATCATGATTAGTTGATCTAACAATTGGTATCAGTCGCCGATCTAGTCTGTCTTGATCCCCTAAGTTTTTTAAGCCTCTGTTCATGTTCACGTTCATCTAAGTTTCATGTTTTAGTTGAGTCTTACTTAAGTCAGTGGTGTTTAATGCGTAGAACGTGAGATCAGTAAGTTTTTCTAGGTGTTATTCATGTTTTACTTCAAGTTTACTTGAGTTTTGATAAAGTCAGAGAAGTTTTTCATGCCCATGTGTTAAGATCAGTCAAAGTTTTAGGCAAATTTCATGTTTTAGTCCAAGATCCAGGGATTAAAGTTTTTCAGTAAAGTGTGCACGTGTTCTGTGTTTGTTCATCATGTTTTCACACATGCTCAGTTAGGATTCGTTCAAGCACAGTGAAGATCCAGTTAATCTCAAATTCAGTGAACTTGTGATCCCTAATTCTTTAGATCAATGCACGTTTTATCAAACTGTTCAAGCTTGAGTTAGGGTTCTAAGAGTCAGTGCCTAATCCCATCTCGGTTTGAACCAATCTCAAGCAACGGTTAGCACATCTCAGCCCAATCCAAAGCAATTAGAAGAAGGGGAACAAGAAATTAAAGATCAAATTGCAAGAACACCTCAGATTTCCCATCCCTACTCGAAACCCTAACCCTACCCGAATCAGATCTAAGTCAGGATGCTTACCTCGGCGCACCGCGTGTGGCATGAGACGCCGCCACGCGTGGACGCCAGCGGCATCCTCGTTCCCAAAGTACACGCCGGCGAACATTCAGGTGACCGTCGGCCGCCGCTCAGACCCGCCACGACATAAGTCAGTCGCGGCGCGGGTGAGTGCCTCGGCCACGAGCGCAACTCCATGGCTGCGAGCAGGGTCCCAATGGAGCGGTGCTTCATATCCGCGCCGCCACAGCGCCATTAGAGCCTCGGCGGAGCCCCTCGACGGGCCGCGTGCGCGTCGCACGCGGCGCGCCGAGAGGGCCCACGGAGCTCCAGCGAGGCGGGGGATGAGGTCCACAGGGGCTTGGTCTTCCAGATCCGACCTCTGTGTCGCCGGAAATGAGGAAGAAAGGATAAGAGGTGGCTGCGGGCGGCGGCCGGCCGGCCGCCGGCCGCGCCGAGCAGAGAAGAGCGCGGGGGGAGGGAGGAGCAAATGAGTTAGGGTTTGCCCTCCCCCAGGCGATTTCGGCGTCTTATACGCCCGTCAGCCGCCGTTGACCGTCGGATCTCACCGACGGACAAGATCGACTCGGTGGGGGGAGTGGCCGCGAGCTGGGCCGAAATGGCGGCCCGCTCGTTGGCTGCCGGGCTCAAGGCCCGTTAAAGAACTCGCCCTGAGCCATGCGCGTTAGCTGGGCCACGACTAGTTGGGCCGCGAGTATGCACGTCGTTGAGTCGGGCTGCCGTGCGCTGGGCCGTTAGCTGGGCCACACGTAGTGGAGGCGCGTCGTGCAGTTTCATGGGTCATCACAGGCCGATTTCAGGTCATGGGCTAAATTAAGTCTTCCATTTTATTTAAATTTTCAGTCCCCTTTTTTTTTCTTTTAAGCCCATTTTATTCCAACACTAAGTTGTGTTTTTTTTAAGCTTTAAGTTTTAAGATTTAAATTTAAGTTTTAAGCTTATAGCTTTCGCATTAAGTCTAATTTATTTCTTGCATAAGAAATTTTAAGTATTAAGTTACACGGTTTATTTAAGATGTATTTTAAGTTTTGAGATATTAGTTTTCAGTGGCTCATTGTTTTCCGCGCAAATTTATTTCTTAATTGCAAATTAAGTTATTTGAGTATGCAGTGTTATATATATCTACATATAAATAGAGTTTTATATCATGTTTCTGCATGTGACTATTATGCAATTAAGAAATGCTATGTTTTCATGCGTATATAAAATAAGTTTTAAGTTTTCATGAGCATGATAACTTTATTGTGCAATGTTTTTATTTTCTTGCACTGTTTTACCTTACCATTAAATATCTTTTAAGTTTAAGCTTAGATTCAGAATAAGTTTATTTATGAAATGCTTTTGTCTTAGCATTTTTTTTATTATGATTAAGTTTTGTCATGCTTTCACATAAGTTAAGTTTAAACTTTGCATTATTTGTTTTTTTGACATAAGTTAAGCTGAAAATTCATTCTTTTTCCACCTAAGTGCATTTAGATGCCTCTATTTGAATGGAACCAACGAGAAGTTCATTTAGAGTACACTTGTAATTAAATCTGACCAACGTTGTTTTAATTATGAGTTTAAGTCAAGTTTCGCTTGTTTTCCCCACCGGTGATTGCAAGTTGTTACTTGTTTGCGTGATTTTAATCAGACCACCGTAGGGTTATTTTCATGCTTTTATGTGCATCTTCTTGTACTTTACTGAGACATACTTTATTTATAAATTTTCAGTTGATTATTCAAAGTTGCTAAGCACCATTAAGCATTATGATGGCACAAACTTCCCTAGTTGGAATCAGGATGTGCTAGGCATTCTCAAGACCTTGGATCTTGATTATGCGTTACGTGAGGATAAGCCAACTGCTCCGGCGGTTGGAACTCAAAATTATGTTGATAAGATAAGTGAGTACAACTCAAATTCAGAAAAATGGGAGAGATCCAATGACTTGGCTAAGATGGTTATTAGACAAACCATGATTGAGGCCTTGAGAGGTTCTTTTCCGACTGGGATCAACGGTAAAGAATTATCAGTTAAGAAGTTTATGTACTCAATTGAGGAAATGTATAAGCGTAAGTTAGCCACTTTCCTCGTTAAGAAATTAGTGACCTCACGTTACAATGGTCAAAGTGCATTAAGGGCGCATGTTAGTAACATGGTCTACATAGCTGAAAAGCTAGAAGTACTTGGGATTCATACCTCGAGTTCAATGCTTTCGCATTTGATCACTGCGTCCCTCCCTGAGAATTATGTCCTATGCGTATGCAACTTTTGTAAGGAACCCGGACACATGCAAAGTTGGTGCCCCGGATTAGCTACATGGCTTCAGAAGAGAGGTAATTAAAATGTCTCATAAGTTTTATTAAGTTTATTTGTTCTCACCCATTTTGGTGGAATAACTCAGGTGTTTCTACACATATTAAACCTCCTTCAGGTATTCATCGACCTTAAAGGAAGGGATATTCAGGGGAGCAAATTCTACAAGACTTCATCAAAGTCAAAGACTCTGGAGCCTCCCATTAGCATTAAGTCATTAGTTTTAGACTTATTTCCAGCCGATGATGTACTTTAGATTAAGAAACTCTGAATTTTTGTGTTCTCAATAAGTAATAAAACAACATTAAGTTCTTTTAGTGATTATTTTTTCATCGCAATTGTCTTTGACTGTTATTTAAGAAGTGAAATGAGTTAAGAAGTGATGAGACCTTGTCGAATATGTGACACACTCACGTTTAGACCACATATTCGAAGGGGAGAATGGAATGTCTCATCAGTTTTTGAGATGCTCCTGCTAACAATACTAGTTAAGAATTGCTCTCATCTAGTAGAGTTATTTTATTGTCCATAAGTTTTAAGGGCAAAATTAAGAATAAGTTTTATAATACTCGCTACATCTCATTGCTTCAATTAAGAATAAGTTTATAATGCGAGATATAATACCATTGTAATAGGAGTCATACTCCACAATTACCAACTGCCTCAAATAAGTCAGTGTGATTTTATTCTTTATTCTGGCCACCGCTGGGTACGGGATAATTTTCACTCGTTCTGTTGTTCTATCCATTTTCTGGCCACCGCTGTTGTGGATTAGTTCAATTTGAATCAGAGACGGTTGAAGTATGATTTATGTTCATGATTCTGGCCACCGCTGTTTTATAAACATTTAATCATAGCTTTGCTTCTCTAGTTCATCTTCTGGCCAACGCTGATGTGGGCTAGACTAGCAAGGGAAGTTCATCAGTGGTATCTAAGAAAGATATAATAAATGTCGTGCCAAAGATAAATAAGTTATAGAGCATCCTTTTATAAATTACTTTAGATAAATTTATGGTTCGACACATTTAATATTCTGATTGTTCAGAGTTCAATGGAAGCTCACTAAGAAGAAAGGAAATGGGGGAGAAGAAAATCTTAATGAGATGCAGGATAAGTTTTCTCTGTATTAATGATTCAAGATGAGATATATACACATATGAATTTCGTGCCACAAGTGTTTTCTCCATTCCTTATCTAACTCTGTTGAGGATGTACATTAGTTGTATAACCACAACAGAGATAAGTAATGTTTAATGATAAGTTAAGTATTGGGCACAGAAGCGAGAGCCTCAATTATTTTAAGTCTATTATGAAGAGGCGATAAAGGAGTCTGTGAACTTTAGCATAAGAATAGTTCTTTTCATAGCAATTTTCTGATGGGGTCAAAGCAGTAGGCTATGAAGGGTCTACAGGTTTGAAAGTGATTCCAAAAGAAGCTAAGATACTAAGTTCATAGCTCACAATAATTTTGTGTGTATCATGGGCAACCATGATTCATTTGTAAAGCTAAGGTGGATTAATTATTATCCTGATACTCTAAGGTGAATGTTTTCTCCATAAAGCTAACATTATTAAGTTTGCATTCCAACAACGGGGAAAAGTTTTCATCATATCATAAGATGCATCTTAGTGAAGCTCTCCTAAGTTCTGGGGGAGTATGACACTGAGATGGGACCAAAGTGAGTATTAGGATTGTCACTAACGGGCAAATGTTAAGAGTAGCTCTGAAGTAATTTCAGATAAAATGTGAATGCATACACAGCTATGCCTATTTTCTTTGCGTAATATAAAGGTTAAGTCTAATTAAATGGGAAGACGTTCCTAATGCTTCAATTAGAAGCTATATGCTAAGATCTATAAGTGATTGACTTAGCATGACTAGCCGGAATGCTTGACAAAATTTTATTAGTCTTAGTCCAGGGGAGGTCCACTGGAAAAGGTGTATAAAAGATTAATGCACCAAATAACATGCTTATTTAATTAAGTACTATTTAGATAAAGTTTTGTAAAAGTGTATGGATGTAATTGTGCACATTAAGTTTACGTCCTTCACTCTTACAGATCTGAGCGATTCTGCAGAAAGCTCTAAAACAAGATTAGCATAATTAAGGCTAATTTTGTATGGCATGTTTTAGACAGGCATATGAGTTATGTTTCGGTATTATCAATGTATTAACATTGATTTCAAATCAATGTTGTTGTATTTGATTACAGTATTCCTTTCGAGTAATGACATATAGTTGATGGTGTCAAGTACATTGACAAATATATTGTTATGAAAGAAGGGTCCCAGGATCAAGTCATTTTAATGCTTTAAGTGAATTGCTAGCAACATGACTAATTGGAGGTTTTGTCTCTTATCCGATTTTCGCGAAATTAGTATGGATTTGATGATTAACCTCAAATATGATTCTAGATGAGGCCGAATAAATAAACTCCCAAATAAGTTAGTAAGTGTTTTATCAAGATATTATAGTGAACTTTGGTTAATGATGTCCCGGTATGTCTGTCATGTCTGCCGATGACTCATTCGCTGGGTTTTGCTATTGTATTGAGCGTGAACATAAAGCGAATGCAAGTAAGTTTAAGATTAAGACTGTTCGATTCAGCGGGAGATTATTGATCTGTGTATATCCACCTTCACATGATCAATGAAATTGAATATTATAAGAATAAGTTGTTGACCATCGGTCAAGGGGGAGAATGTTGGATTTGACCTCGGTAAGGTCTATTGGGCCTTCAGGCCCAATCCTAATCCTAAACTAATCCCTGTTAGTTGCCTTTGATTGGAAGGCAAACTCAGCCCATTTAAGGGCCCGGCCCTACGTCTATAGCACTATATAACTAAGGGGAAACCCCTGGTTTCCCTAATCCGTGAGTTAATCACGAATTAGCCTTTAGGGTTCTAGTTAACCCTAATCCTATCAATCACTAAGGTGCTGGAAGGCGTGGAAGCTCGGTGTCTCTGTTCTACATCTACTTCCTCTACTTCATCTACGCATCTGCTACAACGTCATCGACCCTCAATCATGGACAGATTAAGTACTGGTAAGTACTAAGTCCACCTAATTCCGCATCAGATTAATGTGTTAGGCGTGATTAAGTTCTAGACTAGAGATCCTGTGCTTAAGTTGTTGTTAATCATGATTAGTTGATCTAACAATGGCTTCTCACCCAGGCTAGGTCATTTAACTTGTGGGGACATGCTCAATGGCTGCCTTCACTCAAAAAATTTTGACGTTCTAGATCTTGATATCTATGGGTCCGAGGATAGGCAGTACGACATGTCTTCTGTAAGCAGTTTGTTCCAACTTCCAACTGGGATACTTGGGGACCAGGGGCATTTTGTGTAAGAAACTGCTGCAAACACAATTGCGCAACCTAGAACAGTTGAAGACACTGGAGGTTATGGTCAGTGAACTAGAATATTACAAGCTGGATCTTGGGGTGTTACCTTCAACATTGTGGCATCTGAATCTTAGTGGAGGTGTAAAGCTGGACGGTACAATCGGACGACTGAGCAACCTCCGTAGATTATGTGAGTTTGGAATAGTCCCCGATGATGTGGGGAGAATGAAGGAGCTCGGCGAGCTGACCAATCTCAGGGAGCTGAAGCTCCATTTCTTGGCTCATGATGCTGACCAATCTCAAAGAGGAGGCGACGAGACTACTTTTGATGTTATACTCTCCTCCCTCTGCAGACTCTGCAGCCTTCGGTCCTTAATCATCAGAGGACCCATGCCCCTCAACCTGTACCCAATGTTTTAAATAGCTGGCTAAACCTACAGCTATAGCCGGATATAGCCGTTTCGAAAGCATTGCAGCTAAGATATCACACTTTTAGCCACATCCTTAGCTTTAGGGCTAATAGCCGCTATTAGCCGGCTATATCCGCTAAACGGGCCTTTTTTTAGTCGTGGCTAAATCAATCCGCGAGCCAAAATCAAGCGCGGGCTCTCCGAATTCCATGTTCTAGTAACTTTGTGTCTTGGACTAGAGCCATGTACTAATAACTTTGTGTCTTGTAGGCCGAGATGTATTCTTGTGTGTATTGTGTTGTTGGTGGTGGTGGTCTAATAAAGTAATGATCTGTTATTTTATAAATTTGTAGTGTATTACTCTTTGTTGCGGCTAAATGTCTTAGCCGCGGCTATAGCTAGGCTATAGCTGTCCTTAGCCTTTTTAGATAGCAACAGCTAAGAGGCTTAGCCAGCTATTTGCAACATTGCCTGTACCCAGATTTCTTGGCTTGTTGGTCGCCGCCTCCACACCATCTACGCCGGCTACATGTTGTGACATGCCTCTTCTCCACCGTGCTAGCTGATTTCTTCGCCCTGTTTGGCAACCTCAGCAGCCTGGAGATCAAAGTGTGGTCGCTGCCGAGTGATGGCGCTGACGTTCTCACCAGGCTGACATTGCTGGTGCACCTTACACTTCACGTCGAGTATGCGCCCTGAGATGGAATCGTGGTCGTTCGCCGTGTGGCGTTCCCAAATCTTAGGGAGTTCTCCTTCCGATGTGAGGCGCCTTGCCTCGCGTTCGACGTGGGAGCCATGCCGAGGCTTCGTGTCCTCCATATAGAGTGCTACGAGCGAGGAACACGGCTAACCAACGGCGGTATCGAGCACCCGGGTAGCCTCGACGAGCTGAAGGTGTATGTTTGTCGGGCGCGAGGACATCACTTTTACTCCAGTTCATCGTCGTCGTGGTCGCCGTCGTATTTGCTTGGAGCAGATTTCACCACGCGCGGTTAAGAAACCACGCGTAGAAGAGCATCGGAAGTGGAAAGGGGAAAACCGGGATGCTGCGCTTAAGGAGGCCATCAGCAAGCATCCACGCGTGGAAGAGAACCATTTCAACAATCTAACTATTAGCATGCAGCTCCCATCGGTACATGAAAGTACTTGTTGTTTTTAGTAAAAAAATTAAATTAACTTGATGGTTGGTCCTACTATTTTTGGTACTTAATCTCATGAATTTGGTACTTCTTGGTGTACCTCTATTTAGGTACATCTAGGTACTCATTTTGTTTTCACCGTCCAATTTCTCGAAATTGACCGCTTTCATTATTCTCAGGCATTCTAAAATTCCTCATATAAATAACTCCATAAGTCATTCCCATGTAATCTTGAAGTGTGTATTACACTATCACTTGACCAAAATAGTTTTTTCTCTCTCTTCTATTAGAATATAATAAAATATTCTTTGAGCTGTCTAAGATATAATCATTGGAGAAGACCTAAGATCATGAGAAAATTCCTTCAATACCACAAAAATTTCGCCACCTTCCCTCGGTGCCACAAAAATTCTCAATCTTCCCTCAGTGCCATAAACGTTTTACCTTATACCTTAAATGCCATTTGGGTGTAACGGCAGTTAAATGGACATAGAAAAGACCCCATTTGCCCCTGTGAAGGAACAAAGTGTAATCTGCCTTTTCCCTTATATGCCATTTCAGACTTATATCGGTAGATATATAAATAGATAATAGAGTAATATAGTAAAAAAATTGAGTTACTATAATCACGACCAGATTAATCACCAGATTCACCATGCACAACATATAACACCACCAGATTCACCTTCTCCACAATATAGCAACAAACATCTTTCCTACTTCTGGCATTCGGCATAAATTTGATTTCCAAGAAATAGCTCGAATTAGGATCCATCCTGAAAATCAAGATGACATCAAAACTACTTCATGTTTGCGCTGCCCATCACAACCATCCAAGACCTACATCCATCCTTTCAGGAAGAATAAGGAAACTTACCCTTCAACAAGCCAGGAAGAATTTGAAGCAGACATCTTGAACCCTAGCCCCGCTTGGGCCTGCCTTGCCGGTCGGCTGCTGCCTGGCCGCCCGTGGGGAGAGCCCCGCGTGGCCGCCCACGGGGACAGCCCTGCGTGGCCGTGCACCCACGGGGAAGGCGCCGCCACCCGCCCACGTGGAGGGCGCAGGGCGTTGCCTGCCCGCCACCGAGCGCATTTGGTCTGCCCGGTCCTCACATTCAGATAGGCCAATCTACACCTTTCTTTATGAAAATTATCATTCTCATGTCCTATACTATCTGGACAGTAAGACATAATGTAATCTTGTAAGACATAATGTAATCTTCAAGTATCAACCTTCCTCTCACAAAGCAGTTAAAAGTTATTTCATCAAGGAATTCACAATGGTTATCCACGTAGCAAAGAAGAATAATTCAGAAATTGCTACACGATTTTCTGTAATATTTTTTCCTTCTTTTGTAGTTTCTCCTTTGTCTTCTATTTTTTGTAAACTCTTTTTTAATATATTACCAGTAGGGTCAAACCCCTCTTGTTACATAAAAAAGTTAAACTTTTTGCTTATCCAAATGCAGCACTATATTTATGAGGTGATTGGGATATTTTCCACTGTTGGGCACTTATAATGTTCGAACTACTCTTCTGCGGTTGCATCTAGAGAACAGAATAAGGGGTTCAAGATAACAGTATTGTCAACTACACTGTATGTAATTCCGGTTACGAGAAGCCACCAACGACGCTCACATAAGTATCCTAAAATAATTTGATCGGCAGGGGGAAGACCGCTCGCCCTCATGGCATTGTATTTCGGTTAATCCGGTCAAAAAAATTCCCGAACCCCAGCTTCACCTTATAGGGCCGTACCGTAACCCGGGCTGACCACGACCAACTGAGCTGGCGACCGCTACAACTACCCCCGGCTAGGAGGGTGACCTGTCACTATTTTTCGGGTTGTCAGCCACATGTTTTTTTTCTGCCACCAAGATTTTAATTGATATGAAAAATTTTACGAAATTTTCATACAGAGTATGTTCTGGGAGCTACCATCTTCATTTGCCTGTTTACATCGGGTCCATATTAGCAGTTGAAAAGAAAAATTCGACCGGTAAGACAGCGTCCGGGCTTTTTCTAAGAGAGAAGACCTTCTCACGCTGGTCGAGAAAACCCCCGAATCTCTGCCCAACCCTTACACAGGGGCCTGTAGCCCTTGTGAGACAACCACCGGGTTGACGGCTTCTGCAACTATCCTCAGGTAGGAGAGCCCAAGCCAACCACAAATACGACCTGGGCCGGGCCTTGACATGTGTTTTGGTTTTGGTGACAGACGAGAAGATTTTTTTTAACGTCAGTCTGAAATCCACTCCCACAGGGAGTCGAACCCAGGACCTGACAGTGCTACTGAGGCCATCTAACCAAGTCATCTAGAGGCCCTTTCACGTATTAGCAGTCAAGAACAAGTAGTAAATCAGAATTTCAGCTCCCTTACTCGGATTCCTGTTAAATACCATTATTATTTAGAAAAACACAAGGCTTAAAAGATGCCAAAATGCTTAGGTGGTTCGCAAGGTAGCTCCCTCACTCGAGGAAGAACCATTCTTTTAGAAAGAAAGGGGGTCAAATTTTGAAAGTGATATATGGAAGCACAAACAATAATAAGGGCAAGTATAGTGGTGTTGTCTCATAGGCGGTCTAATGCATTGACACTTAATGTTGAGACGATTTAACAGACAACTCGTACAGTGTGTTGTTGTTTTGTTGTCTCGTAGTAATACCACATCCCTTAATTTGTGGAGGTAATAAAGGAAATTTTGTGAGTCATGAGACAACAACACTCGTACAATGGTAGGGAAGTAGTCTCATAGTCCTAAATTTTAGCTCATGAGGCGGTTGTTTCGCGAAACAACGACTCTCTCAACTCGCTCTCTCTCTCTCACATCACCAAAAATCCTATGTGGCATTACATGAGAAGACCTATAAGACTGCTTACGTGTAGCAATGTACTGATGTTAGAATCTTAGCCCGATCTGTGTTGCGAAGCCAATTTACTGGCAAAAAAGACTTGAGGAGCAACGGATACTAAAAGGAAACTCAAAGTCTGCTTTTTTCCCATAAGATGGTTGATGGAAAATAAGGTGCAATTTATGCTCTGGAAGTAGAGGCAGAGCAAAGTAATGGTGCAGATGAATTGAGAGAACACATTACATGCATGATACTATAAGCTGTTTGGCCGAAGAAAATGCAGGCCTAATAACCAAATCTTCTTTTTTTTTATGGAAGACTTAGTTGTTAATGTATCAGAAACACACTGCTCTTGGCCCGTATGGTTTCTCTTTGCTGTTCGTCAAAGAATTTCGGCCATTAGGGAAAGGATATCAAAGGAAATGTTAGAAGGGATGGTCTGAATGGTAGATTCAGAAAGAGTTAAGGCCATTAGTTAATGCTTTTGCAGTTTTCTAAGCAAAGAAAAAAAGCACAAAACAAATGTATCACTTGCAGTTAACGTACTGGTCATGTCCACGGTTCAAGAACATTATTTCCAGGCCGGTGCTGTTATTACTACAATACGAGCGACTAGATAACAATATAGCATCATCTTCACGGGCACGTGGCAATCACTTCTTCACCGCTTGCTCCGGTGCCTTGCTTGCCGGCGCTTCATTTGCCGCCGAGGTCGCACCAGCAGCATCAGCGCTCACGGCCGCCTTCTCACCGACCTCAGTCTTCTTCTCGGCGTCTCCAGCCGCCTGCTTCCCATCCTTCTTATCGTCCTTGTCGCCATCTTTCTTGGCGCCCTTATCGCCATCCTTCTTATCCCCCTCCTCTTTCTTGGCCGGCGGCACCATGTGAGCTGGTGGGTTCTGCTTGAGCTTCATGAGCACCTGGCGCATGCGTGACAGGTCGGTGGGCTTGCCGGGCTTGGGGCCCTGCACCACCACGATGCCGGGCTTCCGGTCCTGCTCCTTCTTCTTGCCCCTCTTCTCCAGCCCCGGGATCTCGTGCGGCACCAGCTCCGCGATCGCCTTCCATGGCTGCCTGTCTGCCGCCTCCTTGTGGAACTTGTCCTGGTTCGACTGAGACAGCTGTTGGCTCAACACAAGCATCAGGGCACGTTGTTGCGTCATTTGAATTCGATCCTTCATGCGTGTCGAGCTCTGAAACGTGGCAGTTCTGTGTGCGTACCTTCTCCCTGTCTCTGTTCTGCGTTCGGTTCTTCTCGCAGTTGAGCTTGCGCTTCTCTAGGAAGGACTTCTTGAACGCATCAGCTTCTGCGAGGATCTCGTTGCGCCGCTCCCTCTCCTTCCGCTCCTTCTCCTCCAGCATCAACGCATTCTGGCTGCAAATTTAAATAAAGCCATAATCCATTCGCACGCAGTTTGCAATCATCCGGATCGCGCTCGGCATTCAAATGGAAATTTGAGACAGCAAATGTGACCACAAGATCAGATCAAGGAACGTGATCTGAAAAGACAGCAAAGCGAACCACTCACCGGCGCCACTCCCGGCGGACTATGCCCTCCTCCCTCATGGCCTCCGGCGGCGGCAGAACGGGCCCATCGTCGGCGACCCCACCAAACATGTCCTCGTCGAGGCCGCCGCCCACACTGATGCCCCCTCCCACGCCGCCGCCGTGCGCCGCGCCGTCCATCACATCCTCGACGCCCATGACGTGCTCGACGCCGAGCGCCGCGTCCCCGGCGTACCCGAACGCGGCGGCGCCGCCGATGGGGTCAAGAGGCGGCATGCCGAAGGCGCCGCCGTACCCGCCGCCGCTGCCATCTCCCCCGGCGCCGCCCAGGTCGTCCTCGGAGACGGCGGTGCCGAAGGATGAGTAGGACGCGGCGAAGTGATGGCCGCGGCGCATGCCGAGGCCGCCGCCCTGCTGCTCGCCGCCGTCGTCGAGGACGGCGGCGGGGTCGAAGGGGGCTGGCGGTAGCCCGTCGTCATCGCCTACGACAGCCGTGATGGAGTCGAAGGAGGACATGATCGCTAGCTCGTCGCCGTGTCTTGGGCTCTTGGCTTGGGAGGTTTTTGGATCCGACAAGAATGGTGTGGAGGTGAAGGCATGGCAGACTAGAGGCCGCCAAAGTGCCAAGTACACAAGTACACCGTTATTTTCTCGCGCCCGCAAGTGGCGGGAAACCTTCTTTCCCTCTTCACCTTATTTTCTCTTTAAACTCGAACATTTTCTCTTCCAAAAAACGTTCTCTTCAAAACACACCACTCTAATAAAATTAAACATATACTCAAAGTTTCTCGATGCAAAATAGAGAAAACTATTAAATTAAGGTGAGCATGCATCATTAATAAATCAATTTTTTCTCAAGTTTCTAGAAAATTCCAACATTTGGATATAAACAAGTAAAGAGAATTTTATTTGTGGGACACTCAGAAGAGGTGTTACAAATTGTATTTAATATATAGTTTAGACATCTAAAATAATGTAAGTAAATAATCTTAAAAGATTATTCATAATAACGGTTAGCGTTAACCAACCGGTAGAATTTTGCTATAACTAGCAGGGTGGCACATGCCACATGCACGTAATGTAGAAAAACATATTCAATAACTAACATTATAGCACCGCACATTAAAACTATTCGATAGCATCACACATCAAAAATTATATATTCGTACATCAAAAGTCTTGGGCCTCCGGCGGAAATTTGTAGAATCAAATCCTAAACAACCAACAACAACATATACAGAAGGAAATATCCACGATCAGTGGCGGAGCCAGAACTAAAATCCACCTATGGCGAACATACTACTACTGAATTGTATAAAACAATAAAATACGATGAAAGGTAACAATTCAATAAAAATATATTTAACCATCGAATATTCATAAATTGAGTCACAATTGTATAAAAATATTAGGGATCTATGTGGGCCAGGAGTGTTTTGACGGTTATCTTGTGTTATCACGCCTCTGTTTTGTGGGCTGGGATGTTTTGACGATGGCACCCTCTGTTGTGTTTTGATGGGATCTCCTTTCCAGAATATCGATTTATGTGAGCTGATGCAATGAATGATGGGCTGATGGCCTGATGGGCCAAATGTTTAATGGCCCAAATGTCTAAAGTCCAACCGTTACCTTCTTCCTCCTTCAGAACGAGAACGAACAGACCTGGCACAGGAAAGGCTGGAGCAGGCAACAACCGCCGGAGGAGAGAGTGGGGGTGAGGGGTTCGTCAGACGGCAGGTATGGCGGCCGCCAGGGCTCGCCATACTGGTGGCTCCGCCACTGTCCACGATACATGTATCCATGAGCACCTCAGCGCTGCAGCCAGCTTCTTGATGATAAAGAGGCCGATGAGGTTGCTCTCCTTGTCGCCGACGGCGTGAAGCAACGACGCCAGGCACTCGACGGCGTCGGGCATCGCCACAACGCGGAGCACGTCCTGCTTCTACCTAGCGAGCTTGGACACGACGAGTATCGCGGTCACCCTTGCACCGCGCTCGGTGCCGGCACCTTCACAAATAAATATGAACTATGAACAGGTGATGAGAATGAAGTGAGAGAGGGTGTGTTTATAGGAGGATGAGGAGGGGGGCTTACATATAGGTGGGCAGGAAGGCTTAGGTAATTAACATGGACGCACACAACTATGATAAATAATCAATTTTCTGATTGACTCCCACGGCTATAATAAGCAATCAATTCTTTAATTGGCATCCACAACTATGATAAACAATCAATTCCCTAATTGTTCCTATGGTTATGGTAAACTTTTTTTGATTGGAGGATGTGATTGACTGCACGTTATAAAAGAAAAGACATGCCCGATTATATAAATGACATTATTTTTTGTCGGCCTTGAATTGGGAAACGTGATTGCATAGCTAACATGGCAGATTTTGGTGGGTAGAGTGGGTATACGGGTGACAAAAAAATGGAGGCGGCGTCGAGGGGTTTTCCACATCAATATCAACCTCTCCACCACCCCCCCCCCCCCCCCCCCCCCCCCCCCCCATTTTGGTAGCCATTGTGAGGGGTACAGAGGTTGGTTTGCGGATGAAAAACGTGTTTTCAATTTGGTTTTTTTTTAGCATAGATTTATAAGTATATTATAATAAAATTTAGAACTCAATATTGTGCTTCGGAGACTATGTGGATGTCTAAAATGATACTATAGTTTGTAATTAGAGGGGTTACCGATTCAAGTGAATGGTAGTGCTAATGTATTCATTTCTAACACGTAAGTTAACATTTATATTGTTAGATGTCACTATCACCATCGATGCGCTTGATAATACTATCTCCGTTCTAAATTACAGGTCGTTTTGAATTTTCTAAATTCATCATCTTTTTTAGGATAAACGCTATGTCTAGATTCATAGAAAAATCTATGAACCGAGAAAAGCCAAAACGACCTATAATTTGGAACCAAAATATCAATAACCTATAACTTTTTCACGTGATTCCAATAAAGCTAATTATTCTCCCAATTTTGAATGGGCCTAGTAAGCCAGTGTAGCTTTAGAGAATTAACTCTAATAAAATTCCACATATACTCAAAGTTTCTCGATGCAAAATAGAGAAATCTATTAAATTAAGATGAACATGCATCATTAATACAATAAAAAAATTCCAAGTTTCTAAAAGAAATCCAACATTTTGATATAAACAAGAGAATTTTATTTGTGGGACACTAGGGACAAGTGCTTTGCGCTACAACACAACACAAACGATTAAAGTACTCATTTTCATGCACCAAGAGAGGGTTGTAAAATCCGTTCAGCGAAAGACGACACTAACTAATAAAAAATGATTGCAAGGTGCTAATGTCTAGCACACTCGTTCTCAGTCGTTCGTTCGTTCGAAGGTCATTCTCAGTCCAGGTCGTTCTCAGTCCGTTCGTTCGTTCTGTTCGTTCTTTACATGTTAGTTTTTCATTTTACAGTTTTATTACATTTAGATGTACAGTTTCAGCCATACATCAGCATGTATGCCAGTCAACTAACATATCCGTTTTAGTCGACGTGTGTGTGGGTGGTGCCTCCGCGGAGGCAATGCACACCGCTCCGGCGGGGCCTTTAAGCGGAGCGACGCGTACGTCGACTCCCGATACGGTACTATTCCGTGTTGTATGCATACGGCGGCAGCCGAGAGACGCGCGGACGTCATGCCGCGTACGTGCGCGCCTCGCCGCTCGGCTATTACGATTTTGCCCTTCACCGGCGCGCGGCGGCGGGAGTGAGCTAGGAGCCCCGCTGGCGAGAAGGGCAAAAGGCTCGCCCGCGCTGCCGACGCTGCCGGCACAGGACGCACCGCCTCACGGGGCGTCGATCGCCGCCGCTGCTGTCGCCTGTCGGGTCGACCCCCGGCGGCGCCGCCACCATTACGTCTCCGGCCCAGAGTGATGCTTCGTTGACGCACGAAACGAAGATGGGAGATCGCGAATGATTCTCTTTGTTGATGAGAAGATCTCCAACGAATCCGCATCTAAATACATGCAAACCAGGGGCACGGGCCGACACAGGACGCAAAGAGGGCCGCGGCCCACGTAAGAGCGAAGGTCACAAATTCGTTCGGGTCTGATTATACTTGTGAGACTCTGCTGTTAGCTCAAAAAAAAAAATTGTGAGACTCTGCATCTGAATTTGCCGGAGCTGTTGCAGTTTGGAAAAATGCCAACCAATCTTCTCTCTTCTCGTATTACCAGATTAAAAATTGATCTGCCCAAAACCAACGCTGAAGCACTGAGCTTTCTCCTCCGTACTGACGCTAATGGCAGAGGCAGACGAGTTTTGGATCCGACAAGAATGGAATGGAGGTGAAGGCATGGCAGACCAGAGGCTGCCAAAGTGCCAAGCACACAAGTACACAGTTATTTTCTCGCGCCCGCAAGTGATCGTACATCCCTCCTAAAAGTCAAAATAAAATGTGAGAACAACAACAACAATTGTATATAATAACTCCAACATTGGTCAAAATCAATATATGCAACTGTCTATGCAATTTAAATCTACATCATCGTTGGGCAGAAATATAAATAAATGCAAATATTCTTTAATCATGACAGTATTATTAACAACGCTGGTCAGAAAATAACATTGTCATAATTTATCTCAAAACGTAAACTCTTTAAACGTGCTCAAAATTTAATTTTCTTGTTGGTTCCAATTAAATTAAAGAGCAAAACATACACTTTTAGCAGCGGAAAAAAATAAATTCATGGAAATTCAGAATCAATATCACTGTAAAACTTTAACTTTTCGCTAGACAAATTACCTCGTTGGTTCAAATTTGAATAGACAGCAAAACTATACAAAACTTCATCAAGAAATAGCTTCTGAAAATACGAAAATAAGCAGACGTGGCCAACTTTGCGCGACTCGGCCCACCGGTGACTTGCGCGTCCCCGCGGTTTATCCCTTCGAAATATTCTCTCGCGGCCAACTTTGCGCAACTCGGCCCACTGGTGACCTGCGCGTGCCCACGGCGCCTGCCATGGATAGTCGTCCCCGCTCCTCGCCTCTGGCCGGCAGGCTCGTGGGTGAGCTAGAGGGGTAAAGGCTGGCTGGCAGGCGGCAGTAGGGAAGAGGTGGAGGGAGGCAGGAGATAGATGAGATAAAGGATTGAGTCGCTGAAGAGCCGGTCCCACAAGACGAAACCGGGTCAAAACCGGGGAGGGAGAAAAACCGAGCTAGTTTAGTGAGTTCGAGGAGGAAGCATGTCTTAGTTTCATAGTTGGAGAAGAAAAACTAGACTTTTGTTAAAGTTGGGGGTGGTAAAACAGACTTTTTTCTTATTCGATCTAAGCTCATCATATGTCAGAAGATGTTTTTGCACTGAAAGCTTTATGGCTCGATTAATACTTAATGGTCTGGCATATTGAGCATTTTCTTAAGCTCTTATTGTCTCATTGCTTTTGTGTTCATTGTGTAGCTCATATCCATCAAGCAAAACATTAACTTGTTAACTACTTCCGATAAGAAAAAAATAAATGTTATTATATTTTGTATTTAATATGTAGTTAAGACGTCTAATCTAAAATAATGTTGATAAACTTATCTTAAAATATTATTCATAATAACGGTTAGCGTTAACCAGCCGGTACTAAAAGCCCTATAAGGGCAATAGCCGGCTCCTCAGCTAAGAGAGAAGATCTTCTCACGCAGGCTGAGAAAATCCTAAGAAGTGCAACTAAGACCATCTAACTAAATCAGCTAGATGCCCTTTCGCGCAATAGCCGGCTGGTGGAAAAAAGCTACTTTCTCTAATAATGTAGTTTCATACCATGGTAGACTTTTGCTATAATTTATTATAATAAAATTTAGAACTCAAAATTATGATTCAGAGACATATACTCAAAGTTTCTCGGTGCAAAATAGACAAAAATCTATCAAAATAAGGTGAACATGCATTATTATTAAATCAAATTTGTCCCCAAGTTTTTAAAAAAATCCAACATTTGGATATAAACAAGTAAAGAGAATTTTATTCGTGGGACACTTGGGAAAAGTGCTTTGCGCTACAAACACAACACAAACGATTAGATTATCTCTCTAAAAATCACTCTCTAAATCATCATTTAAAGAGTCATTTGTATAAAAATTGTTTTCTATATCTTCATGTTTTCTAACAGTTTCTCTATATCTTGCATTCACTCTAGAGAGCTATTCTCTTTTCTATATTTTGCTAGCGAGAAATCCGGAATAAAGAGTGATTATGTTTGAATAACCAAATAGAGAGACTGTTGAAAGGTAACCTTTTAGTCTAAACCTCTAAAATTAGCTATCAGGAATGATTTAGAGAGTCACTTGGAGTTGCTCTTAAGGTACTCATTTTCATGCAGGAAGAGGGTTGTAAAATCCGGTCAACAAAAAGCGACAATAAAAAAATTGCAAGGTGCTAATGTCTAGCACACTCGTTCTCAGTCGTTTCGTTCGAAGGCTTTTTCACCAGCCATTTTTCGTTCGTTCGTTCTTTACATGTTAGTTTTTATACTAATTTTTCATTTTTTACATGTACAGTTCGTTCAGCCATAACCATTTATCATGAGTGTGTATGTCAGTCAACTTTTACATGTATTTGTTTTAGTCGACGTGTGTGGTGCCTCCGCGGAGGCAATGCCAACCGCTCCGGCGGCGCCTTTAAACGGAGCGACGAGTCCGTCGACTCCCGATACGGTACTATTCTTTCTCCCGTGACACGGCGGCAGGCGAGACGCGCGGACATGCCGCGTACGTGCGCGCCTCCACCTCCCGGCTATTACGATTTTGCGCCTGACCAGCGCGCGGCGGAGGGAGCGAGCAGCCGCGCCGTCGAGAAGGGCAAAATGCCCGCCCGCGCTGCCAACGCCGCCGGCCTTCGGGCATCGCCGGCCCAGGACACACCGCCTCACGATTCACACGAAGGGAGAGTCGATCTCCGCTGCTGCCAGATCCGGCAGCCGCCATCACGTCTCCGCTCCGGAGTGCTGCTTCGTTGACGCACGAAACGAAAAGATGGGAGATCTCGAATGATTTCTCTGTTGATGAGTTTCGAGTTCCGTTCCGATCTCCGACGAATCCGCTACATATATCAACAGGCAGCCAAGGGCACGCGGGCCGACACGGGACGCAAAGAGGGCCGCGGCCCACGTATATCTTTACCTAATAGTAAAGATATACAAGCAGCAAAGCCGGTGGATGGGCCGGGCTGCCGATCCCGCGAGCCAGCGGTAGGTCTGTTTACAGGCAGCAATGCCGGCCTCTCATGCGTGGGCAGCACCACAACAGCAAGACAACAAAAATTGTGGGCCACACAATCTACTAAACTGACATCTTTTTTTCATTTGCATTTTGCATGTGACGTCTATCTCCCGCCTAATCTCCAAAACTGGCAAGTGATATATGCCATGGGATCCTCGAGATATGCACAATGCAATCTAATTTGGAGGGAGTTTAGAGTTGTTTGTATTAATTATCGATTTGCAGTAACTGCAATGATCAAAACTCATAAAAATTTATTAGTTAAAATAAATATTGTAATGCACAATAATTGTGTTCATAGACACTTTTATATACCAAGAGGTTGGCAGTTAAGATGGTATTTAATAGCCAACAGTAAGCGATGCACATGAGAGCGGACCAGCGTGGTTAGTCAACTGTGGTTGGATGTGGTTAGCACAATGCAACCTAATAAGAAATATTAACTCAATTGGTAATGTGTCACGCAATTATGAATTTGATCTTGCAAGACTCCGCATGTAATTCATGTGAAAGAAATCATGGATCACGCACTTGGAGGGGTGTACAAGCACATATATAATTATGTATACATATAACGAAATCTATGAAAATATCAAAGTATGCAATGTAAGGCGTAGAACACTATGTAGGAGAGGTTCCCACTGGTTGGACTACACTTTGGTTGTGTACAGGTGGAGGTTTTAAATTATTTGTAGTTATCCCTCTAAACAACCAAGTGAATAAACGACATCTGGGGATCCATATTCCTACCAATCACTAAATATGCTATTAAGATATTAAGAAAAAAATACATCTATAATCATGTAGTCGTTGTGTGCTATTGATCTACCATGACATGTTATTTTGCTAAGCGATATTGGATAAAGCCTTGGACAACTAGACTGGTGTAATGGCTTGCACGCGCACATATGGAGGTGGTTCATAATGCCTAGCTATTTTGCTCGGATCTTAATTGTTGACAAACATGGGCGTATGTTTTGAGGTGGCATGGCTCAGATCGGTCAGTGATACTTTAATAAATCAAATTCAAATTATTAGCTAAGTTGATGTTGTCTTAAAGTCTTAACCATTTAATATTTTTTCTTTTATAACTAAATACATTAGTTACACGGATATTACCCGTGGCAACGCACAGGCATATTTCCTAGTAAGAATAAAAGGCACAAATTTGTTCAGGTAACGATTTTACTTGTGACTCTCTGTGCATTTTGTGAAATCGCCAAAATATTTCCTCGTAATGCCTGCCTAAAAAAATATTTTCCTAAAACTTTGGTCCCTTTCCATGTCCCTACTCCCAAAGCCAACCGTCCGCTGCCAAGACGGCAAGACCAACGCTGAGCAGAGGCAAACGAGTTTTGTTTACCATCTCGTCGTGACATGAGCATGCCCCGGAGTGACATCAGCTCTTCTTCATACCGGCCATGTTTAGTTCTCCATAAAAATATTTTCACCCGTCATATCGAAAGAAATCTACATGCATGAAGTATTAAATGTGAAAAAAAACCATCACATGGATGGAGCGTGTATTTTGCGAGACGAATCTAAAGAGCCTACTTAATCCATGATTTGCAACCATGATGCTACAGCAACCATCCGCGAATCATGGTTTAATTACCTTTATTAGATTCGTCTCGCGATCTACAAGCCAGATCTGTAATTAGTTTTATTATTAGTTCACGTTACTACTCATAAATGATATTTTTTTACTTTATAAAATTTTTGCAAATGGAACTAAACACGGCCTGCAGCAATGCCAACAGAAAATCGATAAGAGGAAAAATCAGAAGAAAAAAAAAAAGAAGCAATGCCACTTTAAACTGGTACACACATTCCAGTAAGGGCTCAAACTTGCCAACCTCCTTGCCTTTCTTAGCTCTCAGATTAACCAAGCAGTTTAATGCAATGTTAGGAAACTTTCCAACATGATCTGCACCAATCACCAAGAACACGACTCAGCCTACAGATGGGAATTGGAGTAGCACTTATTACTGATAAAGAAAAAAAAGAAGAAGAAGAACAGCAGGGTAAACAAAAAAAAAAGGGAAATCCTTCACAACCCAGATTCCCAGCACCTGTGTACATACAGGCATGGTGCAAAAGTATGTGCATAAATCCTGAAACCACACAATTGATGAGAATGAAACAGCTCAAAACCCCGCTATGATGTCGGTCGATGCCAGAAAACAGTTGGTTCCAGACTGCCCCCAATACCTCGCCACCACCTAATGACCTACTACATCCAGTCTCAGAAATAGCTATCTGGTCCATGGTCCTCCAGATGGGACCTGTTTGTGAAGTCCTCTTCATGTTATACAGAGAACCTACAGGTGCTACATGGCTGTTCCCACTGCTGGTGGACGTATTCTGGGTGTAGTCGCGCGTATCTGCAATTGCAGGGCTTGCTTAATGTGTCCTAGGAAGAAAATTTTGTGGCGGACCAACTTGATTCCTCGCTTCATGTTCCATGTGTGGCTGCTTGTACTGAGACATGACACTGAGCAGATTTCCATCTGTGCTGCTTCCAATTGGTAAGGCCTGGGGCTAAGCAGTTACTAGGCTTCTTGTACGGAGTCTGTCTTTAATGAGTAACCAGAAGAAGATTAATGAGTAACCTTGATGATTATAATTGTCTTCTGTGCTATGTCACAAGATGAAACAGTAGACCATCTCTTCATAGATTGTCCCTTTTCCCAGCAATGTTGGCAACTAATTTCTCTGCATGTGCAGCCAGGGAGGTCACCTTTCCAAACTCGGGAGGATTTTCAGATTGCAACTCTCGCTACTTTTCTTTACGGAAATTGTCATATTAATGGCATGGAGCATATGGGAGACAAGAAACAACTTCATCTTCCAGCAAAAACCTTTCTCCACAGCAACACTGGTACAACTCTTCAAGCATGAGTTTGCAATGGATATCCACAGAGCAAAACAGAAATACTCCCTGCTATTGTACAATTGGCTAGACAGTCTCTTGTAATTTTGTTTCTTGCTTTTGGTTTTTTGTAACAAATGTGTTATTCTGCATTTCTGCTAATATATAACCAGCACACCGCTCCTGTTTTATCAAAAAAAAATGACAATAAAAAAATTGCAAGGTGCTAATGCCTAGCACGCTCGTTCTCAGTCGTTCTCGTTCGTTCTGTTCGAAGGCTCGTTCTTTACATGTTAGTTATTCATTTTACACAATTTTACAGTTTTTACGTTTACATGTACAGTTCAGCCATACATAGAGTCATCATCGGTATGTATGCCAGTCAACTGTACATATTTGTTTTAGTCGACGTGTGTGGGTGCCTCCGCGGAGGCAATGCTCATCGCTCCGGCGGCGCCTTTAAACGTAGCGACGCGTGCGTCGACTCCCGATACGGTACTATTCTTCTTCCGTGTACGGCGGCAGGCGAGACGCGCGGACATGCCGCGTACGTACGCGCCTCCACCTCCCGGCTATTACGATTTTGCCCCTGACCGGCGCGACGCGAAAAAGCGGCGGCGGGAGGGAGAGAGGAGCCGCGCCGTCGAGAAGGGCAAAAGGCCCGCCCGGCGCTGCCGACGCCGCCGGCCTGACGGCCTTCCCGGTCGCGGCAGCCCAGGACGCACCGCCTCACGGAGCGTAGATCTCCGCCGCTGCTTCTGTCCAGTTGGGTCGCCCCCCGGCGGCGCCGCCACCGCAACGCCCCCGGGGCCGGGCGGAGTGCTGCTTCGTTGAGATCGCGAATGATTCTCTCTGTTGTTGATGAGTTTCGATACGTCATACGAGTTCCAATCTACAGCAGCAACCGGGGGCACGGCCCGACACGGAACGCAAAGAGGGCCGCGGCCCACGTAAGAATAAAGAGTTGGTCACACACAATTCACGAATTTGTTCTGGCCATGATTTAACTTGTGACCCTCTGCACCTGAATTTCCCGCATTAATATCAGCAGCTCTTGCTCGTGTCACCTGTTGCATTTTGGGAAAATGACAACAATTTTGTTTCCTTTCTCCAAAATAGATTTCCCAAACTCGTCTGCCTCCATTAGCGTCAGTACCAACGCTGAAGCATTGAGCTTTCTCCTCGGTACTGACGCTAATGGCAGAGGCAGACGAGTTTCGTTCATCATGAGCATGCCACGGAGTGACACAGGCGGACGCCATGAGCATGCCACGGAGTGACGTCAGCTCTTCTTCACACAGTACATTTAACATTTATGCGTCACAGTAAGTGCCATAGAATGACCTAGCATTTATGAATCGCAGCATGCCATCAAAAATTCAATGAACGAAAAAATCAGAAAAAAGAAACACCACTTTACACTGGCACACATTCCAGGCAAGGGCTCAAATTTGCCAGCCTCCTTGCCTTTCGTAGCTCTCAGATTAACCACGCAGTTTAACACGTCTGCAGACTACTGTAGGGGGGCATGAAATGCAATGTTAGGAAACTTTCCAACAAGATTCGCACCAATCACCATTCACCACTAAACACGAGTTACCATCAGATCCAGTTTGCTGAGGACCCTAGAGGCAGCCTACAGATGGGTATTGGAGCACTAGTCATCAGGGTTTTTTCGCTACAGTACCGTTTTTTTGAGAATAAAAACCAGTCCGGTAAACCGGTCAAACCGGCCGGTTAACCAGTAGGAGCGGTTTGGTAGGGTCGGTTTTGAGCGGTAACCGGCCCTGTTATGCTACCGGACCGGACCGGTTTGACCGGTAACCGGTCAAACCGGACCGGTTACCAACGGTAAAAAAAACCCTGCTAGTCATTACTGATAAGGAAGAAAAGAACAACAGGTAAACCACAAAAAAGGGGAAATCCTCCACAACCCAGGTTCCCAGCGCCTGTGTACATACAGCCATGGCGCAGAAGTATGTACACAAATCCTGAAACCACACAATTGATGAACCAGCTCGAAACCGCTACGATGTCAGTCAATGCCAGAAAACGGTCGGTTCCAGCCTGCCCCAATACCTTGCTGCCACCTAATGACCTACTAACATCCAGTCTCAAAATGAGTTATCTGGTCCATGGTCCTCCAGGCGGAACCTGTTTGTAAAGTCAGGCGCCATTCTGGAATTCTGCTGTATGAAGTTTGCCCTTTGCTTGTTATCTAGAGAACCTACAGGTGCTACATGATTGTGTCCACTGCTGGCCAAGTTCTGGGTGTAGTCGCACGTATGTGAAATTGGAGGGCTTGCTTCATGTGTCCCAGGAAGAAAATTTTGTGGCGGGCCAACTTGATTCCTCGCTTTATGTTCCATGTGTGTTAATGGCTTATTGTACTGAGACATGACACTGAGCAGAGTTCCATCTGTGCTGCTTCCAATTGGTAAGGCCTGGGCTAAGCAGTTACCAGACAAATCACTATTATGCGACTGACACCCCTCAGGGAACCAGTTGTGCCTATTATGATCCATTGAAGAAAAAGCATTATAAGAATGCTGTTCAGAAATAGGAGGATTCACTTTGATTGGAAAACTTGCGTCAGCATAATCCTCATGAAGTTGTCCACAGAGGCCATCATCATTCTCACCAACTAGCTGTTCGATGGTATATGCATGTTGAAGGGGGTCAGAAACTGCCCCAATGTCCTCTGTCTGGAGCTGACCATTGCTCTGTGGATTTGAGAAGGGCTCGATAACTGATGCTGGATTGTCCACTGGGAAGAAAGACGTTGCGAGTTGAGCCTGCTGCTGACTTAAAACGCCATTATCCAAGCAAACTGAAGAACTCTGTTGTCCTGAAGTGAGATAAAGCTGTGTAATCTGTAAGTCACCTGAGCCACTATTTATATTCTCTGCAGGATGATAAGGGGACTGGAGAGGGCCTTTCTCACCTTTTGCTACTTGGTCATTTAGGTCCACAAAATCTGCAACAAACCCTAGAGCCGAATGATTACTTGCCAAAGAAAGCAACCCAATTGACTGTTCAGTGCTATTTGCATGAACGGGGTAGGAGACTACCCCGATGTCCTTCACTATGTGGAGCTGACCATTGTTCTGCGGATTTGATAAGGGCTCAATAACTGGTGCTGGATTGTCCACTGGGAAGACAGAGGTGGCGAGTTGAGCCTGCTGCTCACTTAAAACGCCATTATCCAAGTAAATTAAAGAACTCGGTTGTCCTGAAGAGACATACTGCTGCCTAACCTGTGAGTCACCTGAAGCATCATAAGTTATACCCTCTGGAGGGTCATAGTGTGGCTGAAGAGGGCCCGAGTACTGCTGTCTGTCTTTTTCACCTCTTGCTACTTGGTCATTTACACCAAGAAAATCTCCCGAATGCATTTGGTCTCCAGAGGACTTTGGTAATTGTGAAGAATTATTTGATGGTATCATCATAATGCTACTGGTCTCTCCTTGGTCCACAGTTACAGTATTCACTTTTGGTTGACTCATTTCTGAAGAAATATTTACAGTATGTTCACAATTGTGGTTCACAATTGCATGGCCGATGCTTTGCAGGTCATGATCTTGCTCATGAGCATGAACTGGTGGGCCTTTGTAAGAAACACCATCAAGGTCTTCTATTTGCAAATTTTCTTTCTCAATAGTATTAATATGTGTGCTTGTATAATTGATGGAACTGATCTGTTGACTCTCTGCGTTATAATTGTTACAAGTTCTATCTTCGTAGCTGATTTCTTTGATACCTTCATCTTTAACCTCTGCAGCATCTTTACACAATTTGATGTCCATGTGATCTTCATTCTGCTCATCAGGATTATTGGCACAGCAGGAAATGCCTTCATCTACACAGCTGACACCATTACAATCTTGATCTTGGACATCAGAGTTTTGCTCAGTCTGACTACTGACATATCTGCCCCTGCCAACCATGAGATCATGATCTTTATTCATACTGTCGGAATGGTGAATAGAGGTTTCCATATCCATAGTCTTTTCATCGTCCCGATCTGGAAGAGGTGTGCTCTGATCATTCCCACCTTGTGACATACTTTGAGGTGAGTGGTCTACATGGTCATTTTGCAAAATTTGGCTACCATCATTTTCGCCAGCACTTAGCTCTTTCATTATGTGTGTTAGCTGATCTTCCTTCTACCATAAACAAACAGAAATAAACCATAATCACATATTGGGTATTAGAAAATAAATTGAGATTGTTTTGTTATACAATTTATTTCCATTAAGAAGATTACAACAAAAGTATAGTTTCTTAAGGAAATGACAATGTAACTACCTTATATAAATATAAGATAGCACTGCAGAGCAATTCACCATTCATGCTGAAATACTACCTAGGTCTTTCATTTTAGATGCCTCTATCCCAAATTCAGAATCTTTAGTCATGGTATTCTCTTCTGCTGCACTGGTGAATGATATACTGATACCATCCACTATATTTTTTATACATTCAAGCAAAGGACCTCTCTCAGGAACAAAAATAGAAGATTTAAAAATAAGTGAAAGAGAAGTCACCAACCTTTCTCAAGACAGATAGATTCTTCTCTTCAAGCTCAAGGTTTAATAGTTTTCTTGATTTCTCAATATCTACCTTCCTGTCCGTAAGAATCTCAACAGCAGTAGGTACATCAATGCGCGACATGTTCAGCCTGTTATTTAAATACTTCTTCATAAGAATAATGTTCCGCGTATGATTTCCCTACTAAATTAAAGCATTACTGACCAATGTTCATGCAGTCTCCTCTGTTCATCCTCTAATAAAGCTCCATATGGTTTTACATGAGATTTATCAAGGCCACCGATTACACGTGAAACATGCTTGATCTGAATGCCATCCCCAGATTGCTTCAGTCTCTTGATATGCTTAAGCTGCGTTCTACTAACCTGAAAACGTTACAAACACAAAGGTAGCACAGCATTTAAGAAAATGCATCATACAATGATGGTGTAAACTCTGAAATAGATGTTGCTAATTATTGTCAACCCAAAAGCTTAAGCTGATGGGGAGAGGTAGGCAATTCACTTATACTCCAACACCCCCCTCACGTGCAGGCTCCCCCAGGCCGCATACATGGAAATTGGAGTGGGCTGTATTTATTTTATTTAACTGCACCCGCTAAGATTCGAACTCGAGACCTCTGGCTTTGATACCATATTGAGTTGCATGCTCCAACAAATTCAACCCAAAAGCTTAAGCTGCTGGGGAGTGGTAGGCAATTCACTTGTACTCCAGCACTAATCAGACATTCTAAAAACAAAGTAGATCAACTTCAAAGACACATTATATGATTATTGAAACAGCTGCGAGCTTGTTCTGGCTTATTCTATCTTCTCCCTCACAGAACAGCCACAGCCAGGGAACTTATCTACCAGCGGAACTGGCTGTATATATTTTTTAATTTATATTAATATTTTTTATATTGGTACAGAAGGTGCATCTTAACAATGAGACATCAAACCACCAAGAACAGTTAAATCATTGCTGATAATCAGTTTCATTAACAAGGGTCACATCTAATGATGCAGACTAATTTAGGAAATTCTGATTCATTTCTACACCACATCGCACATTAACACACCCCTTCACATTATTCTTCATAAAACAATTATGAAAGAAGGTAATAGCTAATTAAAAAAAAAGTCACAGACTGGAAAAAAGAATAGGTCTATGCAAAAAGCCTACATGTGAGACAATGGAGTGCCCACATCAATTAGCTAGCTGTTAGCATAACAGACTACACGCACTGTACAAACTGAGGACATGGGCTAAATACAAATCTCTCTCTTCTTTCAGTTCAGCAATACCACATTTTTATAAAAAAAAGTATGTAAAGTACCTTAAAATTGGGTGGGCAAGGAGAGCAAATATACAAACAGAGGATCTAATTTTAGCAATATACTTCGTATTTGGCAGATATACTAAATTGCAGCATGAAATGCACATTGCAGAGGTGCATGTCTAGATGACTGATATCTCTTTTTTTCCCCTTAAAGAAGCTTTGATGATCAAACTGAGCAAAAGTAAATCATGATTGCCCTTCTTATGAGATAGAGATTAGCTATCTTACCTTGATGTATGACATAAACTTTGAAACATCAACACTTTGTGCAACCTTTAGCAGCTGTATTCCACTCTTAGTAGTTGTCAGCTGCATAACTCTTTGCTTCTGATTAGCAGGGTTATCTCTGCAAAAGCAAACAATGGCTTATCTATTACTCCTAGTAAGTTTCACAGAAATTCATCGTTGTCTCGTCTTGAATTGAATTAGCTCCTCAAAATGCAGTATCACCTAAACACTGCACACTAGCTAGCCATTTCCATTTACTCGTCAATTTAGCCTGTTTAGTCCGTTTAAACGACCGTTTAGCCTGATAATTGGCTAAACGATAGGTGACCAACTGTTTACCGTTCAGCGTTTAGGACAGTAGTAGATCAGTGTGGGTTTGCACCACAAGGAACGTTGAGTTTGCACTTTGATATTCTCCTTGAAGTTGGACAAAAATGTAACTATTCAGTTTTTTCGGGAAAACTAAAACATGAGAGTATGAGACCATTTACAAGAGAAAATAAGGTATTTAGTGCTTGCAACTACAGAAGTTTAAATTGTCGATATGAATTGCCAGAAAACTAAACATGGGACCACTTATCACTGAAACGCTATAAATCCATGACTTAAAATAGATGAGATTACTTCGCATGTGCCAACCAACATGAACTTAACCAGAAAGCTTTTGTAATAAATGTACATTCCATTGTAGAATAAGCACTCACTTTCTATCTCTGGTTAGTAAAAAGGCAATCAGTCAGCACAAGGTACAAGAGACTCGACATGACCGCAGCTGGGTCACTGACATAAAAAAGATGCCTTATCAGTAAGTTCTATTGGTTGATATCTACAATTTTTGTATATCGTAGAAGGAACGGAACTTCAGGAAGGTGTGGAAGACTGACATGTACTCAAATCCTGGTATTTGCTCTAGCAAGTCAGCTTACAATGCCGTCGGGTCAATCAGACACATGTCTTGGAGAAGGGTGTAGAAATCTCGAGCAGCGCTGCAGTGTAACCTTTTCTTTTTAAGAGAATGTGATATGCATGTATTTCATTAAGAAGAGAGCACAACACGGACACAACAGACAACTAACAAGAACACAAGGGAGGGGAGGAACGACCTATACACGTAGACAAAACAGACTACTCACTAAATTGAATCGCAGCCCCAGACCTAAGCGGCCCTACCGCTAGGGTTGCACTCATGATAGAAAGCAGTGCAAGTTCATCATTTGGCATCAAATACTTAGTCATTATTAGACAGCGGAAACATTGGCGATAGAATATGATTTCTTATCCTTCGGCAGGTTGGGCTCCAATCTGTGGTTCTTATTCTTCAGGAACCCAGATCGTTTCTTCATCAAATTAGGCTGCGGCACTCATGTTCTAGAATTATTGTGGGTGTATTAGTGTTGAGTTGTGTGTGTTGTAAATGGATCTTTTTATCTTCTTCTAATGAAATGATATGAAACTCTCCTGTAAGTTCAAGGAAAAACAAATGCATAGCCCTAGTGTGTCCTTGGTAGTGCGGACAGTAGATGAGGAGGGAGCTGTATGGTGTACAGCCGGGGCTCATGGCCTCCAGATCCTTCTTTTAGGATAGGTATTCTTGTGATTTGATGGTTTCCTTGTTCAAACATTGCAGACACGTATCTGTTGGTCTAGAGCGTTAAGAGTCTCGGGCTCTCAGCTGTGTTGTACTGTTCAAGGCTGGCCCGTAGTGTATTCATCCGGGGCGACCGCCCCAGGCCCCCAAATCCGAAGCCCCCCCCCCCCCCCCCCCCCCAACAACCTAGATATAACTAGTACATATGCTATGGCCGAAGGTCTACTAGGCTGTTACAAAGCAAGCCCAAGTATTGCGTGAGCAGCTGCGACATCGGTGCTAAACAAAAATCATGGAGACACGCAACCCACATTCACACCTTTAGCCGGCCATTCATGTGTAAACATGCCTTGCTGTGTATTTAATAGGGCCCCCGATTTTAGTCCTGCCCTGGGCCGCATAAAACACAGCACCAGACCTGTACTGTTAGTATTCTTTCATTTCTCATTAAATGGCAGTATGGCACGCAGCCCTCTTTCATCGATTGAGAAAAAAAAAAACATGGACCAGCAATCTGAAATACTTGAAGACAGGGCTGTTGGCCTACCAAGCAAGATGAACAGGCGAAAGATGACACCAGATACCACACGGCTATGTTGATTTTGCATACAAATTATAGGTGATATCATGCTAGGCAGTACTATGATGAAAGTATAGACTATAGAGTTCAGAAAGGTTCAAAGAGTAGACTACAGTCAAAGCCAGATTGGGGTCAACATATGCGCCAGCAGATTTAAACTGCGAAAGAATTTGACAACATAAAACAATTTATCTAGCTAATTCAACAGATCAACAATATATGAAGGGAAACCAGAGGAGATCCAGTAATTAAATCATTGCATAAACAAAGACCAAGAGACAAAATAATTTAAGTAAGCCCAACCTGAATAAATTCTCTGTATCAGCACAACTTAGATATATCTTCCTCCATTTCTTCAAGGTACCAACCATTCTGCACAGTGAGTTTGCTATTAATATCAAGGGATCACATAAATAATAGACTTACATTATACTTGCTCTGGTTTTGACATACTTGGAATTGTAATTAAGCAAATTGATATGATATGCCTTCTTATCCTTTTTCATGTGCTTCTCCTTGTTAAGTACAGCATCCGGATGAATATCGCCATAGCAAAGAGAAGATGACCTATAGTTCAATAATTTATTCAATGTTCCACATCTAACAAACTTACAAACATATCAAAAGGTAAAAATAGCATTGTAACCAAACTGATGGAAAGTTGACTGAACATGTTACATGTTATGGGCAACATCATTCTGGTATGGTATAGTGCAATATTATTCAAGGATAAACAGATTGAGTGCATTAACGTGCATATAATAGGTATTACCACAACACAGAATAATGAGAACCCTAAACTTAGGCACTGGATAAGGTAATGGTTTAGGTCAATGTGCATTTCCCATGGAAGGTGATAGCGAAAGTATCAGTGGCTTAGGTGCAGATTCTAAAGTTGCTAATTGTCCCACTTTAAAGAAAGTGGTTATTCAATGTGTGAGTAGTAAAGAACATCTGTTAAGGTTTGTGGGCTAGCAGGCCTGGCAAGCAGCCTGGAGAGGCCTGTTGTATTCTCAAACAGTCAGCGCACTGGTACTATAGCAGCGGCCTCACATCCTGGAACAGCTGCCTGTCCATTTACTGAGATAGGACTACATTAAGAAGGTTCCATGTTCCATATCATTAGGATTGGATTCAATCTATTAGGCGTAAGTATCAATATTTTTTCCTCTATTAAAGCATCAATAATGAGAAAAGCAAGAATTACAAAGGAATGTCTGCACAGCCTCCCAGCCCTGTGTGCTCGACCCAGCCACTGCACCCATGCCTACCTGCTTGAAAGAACCTCCAATGTCCATCACAACATCTTTTAGTTATCACAGACACGATGGTAGATCAAGTTGCCATCATGTTATACCAAGACAAGCAGGGCTTGTGGGAGGAAATAGATTACACATAACTATTCAAAACCCACTAGATACTCTCTTACGAGACACTAGTTTGGCAATAAAACAAAGTATCTCACAGCTGATACATTAAGAAAGTAAGCACAACAGAGCAAACAGAAGGCAGACATGCAAATAAAAAGTGGCAACAGGACAGAGAGAACTTGCCAGCTGAGAAAAGGATTTCCAAAGTGATGATTTGTCCCTGTAAGCAACAAATGTACATTTACTTCTTCATTATCGCCTGGAAGAAATTGTATGAGAAACTCCCTTTCAACTTCTGTCAGACATGTGGACCATACCTACAACCAAGAACAACATCTGTAATGATTGTAAAGCAAGTCAAGGCAGACATATAGAAAACACCAGAAAGATATATAATGATTGTAAAGTAAGTCAAGGCAGACATATAGAAAACAAATAGAATCACCATAGAAGACAAAGTAAAGTAAATACTGTGGGCAAAAGAAAAGCTAGGCATACCTCGTAGGACAGCACACCTCCCAGGCTCTCAAGAGAAAAAGTCTCTGAAGGAACATGTGTAACATCAGCAAGGCCTGACCGCTGTTTCTTGCTTTCTATGAAAGGGGCCAAGTCTGACCACAAAATTCCAACTTGTTCCTTTATTGGGATAGCTCTCCTCAGATATTGGTCCCATTTAAGAACAATATGCGGCTTCAAACTTACTAGACAATTAGATGATTCACGTTTTGTTTTCTTCCACAGTCTGCATTGCTCTGAGTATGTATAATTCATCGGTCGTTTTTGCTTGCTTGTTGCCATTCTACATTGCCATGTAAAATTGCAATAAGTCACTGAACTTGCACATTGTTTTGAATGTTCTATTTAGAGGACTATAAACCTGTTGATATTACTCAGTCTGATCATTATAGCTGTTAAGTTTTAACATAAATGGTTATTATAGCTGTAACTTGATTCTACCACCAGCCAAATTATAGAAAACTGAGTCAGGAGAAACCAAAAGCGCTTGATCTAATAACATGTTTCTCCATTTCCACTTATTTATTTGATGTAATATCTCAACTCTATGGTAGATCTAAATAAAATCTAAGGGGGTATAATGGCAATACTGAAACACGTGATCAAACCTTAATTTTTCATGACTATAGACATTTCTGGACATGCATGATACCAGAAATGAATCATTTCAAACTTGACTGTACACGATTAGCAGTTTTAATCAACAATTATAATTTAAAGCAAGGTAACTTAAGTATCACTTTCTAACAAAGAAGATCAAGTAGATAATATTACAGAACCACAAAGGATATATTGCCAGAAATATAACTTGTTCATATTTGAGATTCCATTGTTTTTCTTTTGGAAAGAAATCAAACTTTAACTGATGAAAACTGCTGTTTATGTAATTCACCTGGAATGCTATTCACTCAACAAACTCAGAAGATGCTCTGGAAGGCTCCCTTTAGGGTTTGGAATTGGGGATAGGGTTCCGTGATTTCGGGTTGGGGAGTGGCTGTCGGGGCTGGAAGGTTGTCGACTTGTCGTCCGGGTGGTGTGGTGGGGTGTGGGCAAGATGGCCACCTCAATGATGGAGGAAGGAGGTTGGGAAGGCTTGGTGACGGGAGAGGCTCGACGGAGCGGTTAGGGGAAGGAGCTAACAGGGCCGCGGCGATGGGTGCAGGAGACACAGTAAAGCGGCGATGTGCCGCCAGCCACTGGAGGGGGATGGGGGCGGAGAGAGAGGAGTTGTCGTGGGACCGATGGCCGAGCAGGTGGTGGAAGTGGCACGGCACGTAGGAGCGGCGGTCGATGGGGAGTGAGTGAGGACGGAAGCGGAGGAGACGACGAGCGGATTGGGAGTTTGCGCATAAGGTTTGGGTGTTTTTTTAAGGAGCGAAGGGGGGCTCTCGACCGAGTGGAAACGGAAGAGCCCTCTCCCTCTATTTGCTTCCATTACATTAGTCATAACTACGAGAAAATGCCATATTCGCTATTGGAAATTTACTTGGTGCCCTATTTGCCAGTCGAAAAGTTCCATATCTGCCATTGACTTTTAATTTTCATGCCTTATCTGCTATTCCCCGTTCACCCCACAGTTAGGTGCCGTTAAGTGAGAGGGTTGAGGCATATTTGCCCCTGAGTACATGTAGTAAATTTGAATCTGATTTCCTTCCGTGCTACTCTAGTGCAAATGCATGACGAAAGACAATGATGTTCACAAATATCTCTCTCATAAATAAGCACATGCATCCACAATTCATATCAATAGGCAACGGTGTTCACAAACATATGGAGTATCTCTCAAATAAGCGTGTAAGTTAATGACTGGTCCTATCCAGATTCATAAATCGAATTTGACTCCCCGGTTCAATTGAGGAATAAGGATGCATTTTGCTTAGATGCCAAATGGTTTGAGAACCATCAGCATTCTAACTGTTACTGCGCCCAATGTGATGCTAATTGATCCAATTGCTTAACTGAAACTTCCTGATCTCATTGCTTAACTGAAAATGCCTAATCAATCTTTTGTACTGTGTGCTCAAAAAAAAAATCTTTTGTACTGCATTAGTGGGAACTACCCTATCACATCCAATAAAACCACCAGACATTTGAAAATGCTTAGCGTAAGTATCGTGTTTCAATACTCTACTGGTACGAAATTGCCTGGCGCGTGGAGCAACCAGAGCTTCACACTGAGTCACGGAACCATTTCTAAATTCTAATGGGGAATAGGAAGTGATTGAGAAGAAACCTGACAGGCTGCCGCTTCCGCTCGAAGTACAGGCGAGGCCGATAGGTGAGAAACGGAGCAAGCGGCTGTGGCGGATGCCATCCCTTCGCGCGGTGGCGTCGGCGGCGGCGGGGGCACCGGACAAAAACCGAGCCGCAATCAGTGCCGGCGTGGGGCCAATTGACGGGTCGACGAATGTGGCGGCCGAGGCAGCTGACGCCCGCCCTGCCGTCGAGCACCGCCGGCACTCGACCGCCACTGCGCCTTCGCACGACTGCCGACCCCGCCGCCGCTGGGCCTCACCGTTCCTTCGCATGGTGCTGAACCCTGCCCCGCTGCTGGACGCAGCACTGCCTTCACACGGCACGGGCACGGAGCTGCCGTCGCTGGCGGCTGGGTCCCGAGCGCAGCGCCGCCCCGGACCGTCGTCGATCTAGCGCAGCGTCGGCCGAGTTGAGCTTATTGGTCGAGCACTTCGGCGGGGAAGCGTCTGGATGAGGTGGGAGCAATAGTCAGATGGGCATTTTGGTCATCACACAGTGACAAACGGTGACACGACTGGCGTGTTTAGACGGAGGTTTCCGAGATGTCACGGGAAAGAAAATTTATCATTTAGGAGTAGTAAATGTAAACTATTGGTAAAACTAATTACAGATCTAGCCAGCAAATCGCGAGACAAATCTAATGACGGGTAATTAGAGGGTAATTAATTAACAATTAGCGGACGATTACTGTAGCATTACTGTTGCAAATCTTGGATTAAGTAGGCTCGTTAGATTCGTCTCGCGACATACACTCCATCCATGTAATGAATTATTTTTTTCGTTTACATTTAGTGCTTCATACATGTAAGATTCTCTTTTGAAATTTTTTTCGCATGGCAACTAAACACGGCCGAGTGGAGGGAAGTGGTAGATTAGTACGGAAGTTAGTTAAAATCGACGGCAGACAAGAGACTTGAAATGTTTGAGTAGCAAATAGAACAATAAATAGTTTTTTGATAATGAATAAAGAATTATCTTCAAACTGCAGTAGCCGTCTTCGTCTTGTTTTGGACCAAAGACGCTTTGATATCAGCTCGATAGACGGCGGCTGTCTTTTTGGTACAGATAGACAGGTTAATGGTTGTCTGTTTGACTGTCTGCAGGATGTTTAATTCATTCTTTCACACACAAATCATGATGATCTAGTGCATATTAGATCTTTGTAGTTGTTTTGGTGCTTACATTAGAGAAGACATGATATATTCAAATAATTGCATGAGCCTTTTAATTGATAGGGTGGATTTGATGATGCAGGGTCTCATTCGGGAGGAATCATAGAGTGGAGGGCTTCCTTTGTAAAAGTGTTGAAAAGTGAAAGGGCTTTATTTAGAAAAGGGAAAAGAGAGGGGATATGGGCAAATCCACCATCTTCTTCCTCCCGTGTGTTATGTTCGCACGAACAGAGCACAAACGGAGGGGGGTGGCGACGGGGAAAGGGGGCGCCGGTGCTCCAGGGTGCGAGGGCGGCCGGGAAGAGAGGGAAAAGACGGAGGGCGATGAGGAAAACTCATTCCCATCCTCATCTTGACCCGAGGTGGGGCGTGGAGGGAGATCGACGGCGGCGGCCGAAGCTCGACAATGGTAGCTCAAACTCGCAACGGTGGTCGGTGTGGTGCTAGACGAGGAAAAAGATGAGAGTCGTGCAACGTATCCGAGTCGTCGTCGTCTCCCCGCATCGGCTTTCTACAGCGCTCTCCACTCGTCGCTCGTCCTAGGAGCACGCGCTCGAGGAGCTCGAGCCGTAGATGAACGAGACGACGACCTCGCCTGGGAGCCAGTGCCGCGGGGGGTTTCTGCAAAAAAACAATCTGCATGTCTACGGCAGTCGCCGGCCGTTGTACGTGCCCTGAGAATACTTTCCTGTCATATGGTATCTCCTCTTTTTCTAATTCAGTAAATTGGGAAACCACGTTTCTCATTCTCAAGAAGAAATTGGGAACCACTACAGTACTGTCAAGGGACTCCGGTCAACGCGCCAGTTGGAGCTAATCTGTGATGAAAGTAGGTTGTGTTTCTGTTCTATGGTAACGTTGAGATTCATAGTACAGAGAAACACAGAGGAAGCCAATACTCTTGTACCGATCGACACCTTTCACTTTCATCCAAATATGAATTAAACCTTTCACGCTCGTAGTTTTGCTCATGGCTCATAAGAGAGCGTTTTTCTTAACACAAGGGTGGAGGATATTGAACATCCTAGATCCGGAAACATCAAACAGCCATGAGAAGAAAGTACATACATATGAACAACATAGCATACTACGATACGTGTATTCCAGGTCCAGAATCCAACCCAATAATCCAAACAGTATACAGCCCAACCGAGTAACCTCATACAAGAACCTAGCGAAAAAACAGCGAATCCAATAACCAATTACACCGTCGCTACTAAGGTAATGTTAACAAGAACACTGCATTCATCCACCAAAGAAACGAGCTGAAAATACCGCGACCGGTCTTCAGCGAGCTCCTTTAGTTGTAAGGGCCCATGCCGATGCTGGAGCCACCGTAGGGTGCGCCACCAGCAGCGTCCCGTGACTTTGAGTAGCTGAGGTAGTAGACCTCGCCCAGGATGGCCGTGAAGAAGGTGAAGGCGGCTCCGGCGGCGAAGACACCCTTGCGGACCGTCTCGCAGGAGAGGGGGTCGCCGTTGAAGATGCCCCTGTACCGGGTGTGGTAAGCGTTGCGGACTGATCCCGCCAGCAAGCACGCCTCCGCGATGAGGAATGTGACCCTGTCAATGGGAATGAGAAATGACTCGTGAACATTTGGGTGGGAACTGCAATGGATTATTACTTGGATGATGACCTTTTATTTTTAGGATATGCTGAATCATGTTTTGGATACCCAAATTTGTTTGACATATTACATACACACACCAAAATGTAGTATATCTCCAATCTATAGCTACAGAATTAAGAAGCTCTGTTCATGTCATAGCAGCTTGAGTCAAGCTGGCAATATAGGTGCATCTAGTTCAGGTCTCATCATATGAAATGAGGAAGGTATGCAAGCAATCAGCATCCAGAAAAGACACTGACTGAAGTGATTCTAAATGAAATTTAATTGTGGCACTGGCTACTGTGAATAGATTATTGCAGATGCTTCCACCAGAAGGCTTACTAGGCAAGGACACCAACAAAGCAAGGCTATTAATTGATGTTGACTTAGGAATTGCTTCGGAAATGTCACCATCACATGGTGATCTCAAGAGAAATAGATAAATAAATCAATGACAGATTATTGAAAAAACTAATGTGCTTCAACCGAATTCATGGAGAAGCTTAACAGAAGTCAACTAGTGTGCAAACAATAATCATAAGTTGTCAGTACTAAAAGTTTAATCGGTTAGGATATCAAGGCATAGATGGTGAGCTGTAATAAGGTACCTAACATTGCTTTATTACTTTATTGCAAGTCCATGACCAGTGGATTAGCTAAGCTACCCACAAAGAACAAGATGTATTATTTGCTCCTGCCAGGCTCCAGTAAAGATGATCAACATTTGGATCATGTGCGTTCAGATTTCAAAGAAATCTGTCTATGCATATCATTGCTGACATTTATAGTTGTAATATATATAGATTTATCTCAAAAATAGTTTTCACAACATTATGGTCTTGTTGGGCTTTTCTAAGCATGCTGTAGCAAGAGCAGTACTCCATTTTGGAGGCTGCGGATTGTATTAAAAAAACACTCTCTTGACACTGGAAGGGCTTTCAACATCTCCATGATATCACAGGCAAAAACTCTTGCAAACATTAAATCCTACAAAGTGACCTGTACAAATACACTACGCAGTTGGACATCTACCATCACCAATATAGAAATCTAGCAGATCTATGGCTTGTGCTGAAGTCAACTACTAATAGCCTCGTACCAAGAATTGGTTAAATTCTTAACAGGACATAGCTTGAATATCAGCAACATGGGTAGTACAACTAGCAGAGCTTAGCTTGCATGAGGCTACAGAAATGTCACAATGTGAATGTTGAGCGTGCAAGTGCAGCTTCTGCAATTAAAGCAAAAGGCACATGCCAGAAGGGGATTAAACTGGAAGAGGTGTAACAACTTGCACCTGGCTAAAGAAAAGCAGTAGTAAGTACTAACTGGTAGATATCAGTACCTAACCACTCGCTCAGCGAAAACCAATGGAGTGGAGCACTAGGTTTAAGGACTTGTAATTTTAATTTTCTAGACAAGAAAGCGACATTTTACCGCTAAAGCAAGCGGCGCTCCACCTAAGATTTAAAAAGGGGGGCGGGGAAATGTCTAGCGCAAGATTCAGTCCAAAATTGCGAGATCCAGCTGGTCACCACTATGCGGCAGACGGATCTTAGCTGGTGCCTTGCGCCAGCCGCCAGCAGCTCAGACCACACCAAGCACCGTGCGGATCCCTCTTCAATCTGCGTCCAGAACCGCCCCGAGATTGGATCTCGGAGAGCCGAGCAGGGGAACACCCACACGAACACCCAATCTACCGTCGCTGGTTAATCGCACTACTTTCCCCCCGGCCGAAGGAGAGACGAGACGAGCAATCGAGCTGGAGATTTGAATTGCTTACCATGTGAAGAGGAAGAGGATGAGGGCGCAGGCGCGTGACCCCCCGGGCTTGAGGCCGCGGCCGCAGCAGAAGCATCGGCTGGCGGTCATGAGCACGACCTGCGCGGCGGCGAGCAGGAGCAGCGCGCCGACGCCGTAGCCCGTGGCGATGTCGGAGTCGTAGACGCAGTAGTCGTACTCCTTGGCGGAGTCCGGGGTGACGGTGGCCTTGCTCCGGCGCTGCTCGGCGGCGACGCCCAGGCCGAAGGCCATCACGTCCATGAGGATCACCACCACCTGCACGATGATGGACGCCATCGCGGTCGAGCTCGAGCGCCCCCTGGTTTCCTCTCCTAGCCTTGCAGCTGGTGGTGTGTCCTCGGTGAATGCTGGTGTGAGCTGAGAGCTAGCTGGGGTGTAGTTAAAGGCAGGGCGGTCGCGTGTCGGTGTAGAGTGCGGCGCGGAGCAGGGGTGGAGCGGAGTGAGCCTCGGCTTTTGGGTGGGTAGTCACGCGGCGGATCTGGTAGTGCGGAAGCGGACGTCCCAACGAATGCGGAGGTGGGAGGGAGGCCCACCTGGCAGCAGCTACCGGACGGGAGTTGCGCTCTCCTGCCTGGGTTGGTGCGTGTGGCCTGCGGTGTTGGCTTGTCGCCGACGCCCCCCGTGTACCGACGGGGTCACGTCGGCCACGGCCACGGAGACGGAGATGAGCCCGCCCCGCGACGCGAGGTGGCTTTTGTTGCACGCGCACGCAGGTAGCTCCTCCGTCTCGGGCTCGCGTCTTGGCGTGCCGCGTTTAATAGGAACGCAGGCAAGCATTTTCTTTTGGGTCCTGTTTAGTTGAACAAAAAGAGGTAAAAAATATGAAAAGTTTATGTATAGGTCACATGCATAGATAGAAAAAATAAACCGACACATTCTTTAGATAAACTATTTTTTACAAACTAGATGAAACTGAACCGGGCTCGCAAACAAAGTTGGCTGTCATGATGGGTTTTGTTCTAGATCGTACGTGCCTCACTGTGCTTCACTGCTTCTCGACCGCCTCATGTAGTCATGTGTATAGGGTAGTAAGCGCACGTGGTAGTTATTGGTCAAGGGTTCTCTCCGCTCGTGACAACTTGCTTACCTGCACTGTTGCACACTAGTATAAAACTGGTGCCGGTCTTGCCATGGATCAGCATGTAGGGCACTAAAGCAGTGTCGAATTGCTCGTCTTCCCTATCAGCTACCATCTCCAGCCACTGTCGTTTATCTCCTACTGTTATTAGAAAATTGCTCGTTCCTTCTTTGGCCTCGGAAAAATTTTCCTTCCTTATTTGGCTCTGGTTATAAGTTTGGTTCCGACCTTCCGTTCCATTTTTCATCCGTCTATCGTTAAATGACATGTGAAAAGATGATATTGCCCCTGGATGGACGTGGGCCCCACACCCCTTCTCCTTTCTCTCCTCTCTTTCTCCTCCCAGCTGCTTTGTGCCGCTGCTCCCATGACCGACGACGCCTCCCTGTCCTCTGCCGCACCGACCAGCTGTGCCTCCCCCCGTCCTCCACGTCGCCGGCGCTGCTGCCTCGGCTGGCCGCGCCTCCCCTTCCTCCGTGCCGCCGTCAAGGCTGGTCGTGCCTCCCGTCCTGTCCAGCCACGCCGCCGCGAGGGCCGGCCTCGCCTCCTGCTCCGCAACGTCGCCGCCCCGTCGAGCCACGTCTGGGAGGCCTCCGCCCCATCCCAACCCGGTCGGGCCTCCCCGTCCTCCCCACGCCGCCACTAGGCCCGACCGCGCCTCTCGTCTCCGCCGCGTAGGCGAGGGGAGCGGCGGACGGCAGCACACGCGAGGGGAGCGGTCGCTCCGGCAGCACGCTGCACGACGGAGGACGGCGCGCCAGGGGAGGCGGAGGGCAGCGCGGCCGAGGAGGAGGTAGAGGGCGGCGCACCGGGGGAGGCGGAGGGCGGCACGCCGGGGGAGGCGGAGCGGCGCGTCCGAGGAAGAGGCAGAGGGCGCCGCGACGGTGGAGGTACCAGACCTGGCCTCCTCTGGCCAGGTGTCGGCGGCGGCAGCTCCCATGGCTCGGCCACGTGAAGACCGTGATTGAAAAGGATAAGAGGAGAAGGGTGGTTTGTGGGGCCCACGTCCACCAAGGGGCAAAACCGTCTTTTCGTGTGGCACTTAACAATGAATGGATGGAAAATAGAATGGAAGGTTGAATAACGAAGCAAACTTATACCCAGGGCCAAATAGGGAAGGAAAATTTGTCCATGCCCAAGCAAGAAATGAGCAAGTTTTTCAAGGCCAAATGGGGAATAAAGTCTACTGTTATAGATGACCTCCCGAGCTCTCTTGTGGCTTCCAACATCCACCAGCGCTAAGGTCTTTTGTGCCCCCAATGCCTCTGCAGTTGGGGCCATGCAAGTTGTCACGGCCGAGAGTTTGTCACATTGCATTAGATCCATCTATCTACATTATTTCTTGTCATGTGCCCTCCTAAGCACCGAGGGGCGGATCTAGTCGGGAGTGTGCGCCCCCCCCCCCCCCCCCCCCCGAGAAAAAAATGGACATGAAGAAGAAAGGAGGTGAAAGAGGAAGAAGAGAGACCAGCCCCCTACATCCACCACTGTAGGCATCCACACTGTTTTTTTTCGTTATTAGAACCCGCTAGTCGTTGTTATCTATCCTTCTTTCTTGTTGGGCCATCACACGTTAGACAGTTTAGCTTGTATCACGTGGAGTTCACTTTGTAGCACATCTCCTAATCTATACTATAAATGAGAAGTAAATTGAAACTGTTTTTCACCCAAAGAATAATCGTATATCTCTCACAAAGGACCCACGAATCAGGGGTAAAACGTGGACCCGAACAACAAAGAGAGGGAACGGATTTGTCGTCCTCCCCCGTTGTTTTTGTCCCCGGCGCCTCCCCGCACCTCTTTTTTTCTTACTGCGTGTTTCCTTACCCATCAACCATACCCACACCCGATTAATTACCATAAAGTCGCTCCCAATTGCTTACCATAAAGTCCGCCAATCAAAGATTAAGTTTTCCTATAAAAAAGAAATGACATCCATGCAATCAGGTGTCTCCTTCCTTTTAACACTTGACTGCTTGCCATAAAGTCCATCAATCAAGGGTCAATGTTTACTTTCAGAAAAAAGGATTGACATCTACACAATCAGGTATCTCCTTCCTTTTAAAACTTAATTGCTTACCATAGTTGTGGACGTCAATTAAGGATTTGATTGCTTACCATAGCTGTGCGAGACAATCAAGAAATTGATTACTTACTAGAGTCGTGGACGTGCAGGTTCATCTCCTTAGCCCTCTTGCTCCCTACATAAGGCGTACCTCCTGCTCCTCCTCAAAACACAACATTTTTCCCTTCATTCATATTTCTTTGTGAGGGTGGCGGCGCCGAGTGCGGTGCAAGGGTGACCGCGGCACTCGTAATGTCCAAACTCGTCGGGTAGAAGCAGAGCGTGCTTCGCGTTGTGGCAGTGCCCGGCGCCGTCGAGTGCACGACGTCATTGCTCCATGCCGCCAGCGGCGAGTAGAGCAACCTTCTCGGCCTCCTCATCATCAAGAAGTTGGCTGTGATATCGAGGTGGTCACGGATATCTATATTGTGGAAATTTCTTTCTGTATAGGTTACTCTTTGTTTAAAATTTGATCTATCAATTTCCTTTCTTTTTCCGTTGGAGGTGCAAGGCTTTTGATATATTAATATATATAATTTTTAATGTGTGATGCTATTAAATAATTTTAATGTTTGATGTTATTTGTGAGAATTTGAATAGAACTTATTTCTTTTTAAATCAGAGTTTTTTTTATCACGTGTCACGGCACGTGCCACCCTACTAGTAATTATAAAATTGTATTGGATTCTTCTAATACAAGTTATTCAAAGTTACTAATTAAGAATATTTTGGAGATAAGATAAAACCGACATCCAAAACCCTTCAGTCGAACTCCAAGCCTACTTGCGAGCAGATGGGTGCTAGAGTATCAAAGAAAGGTTAGAGACCGAAACCTTAGGAGCTGCACCAGTGATACGGGTAAAATTTTGCTGTGCAAAGACTTTGTCATAATGTAAAATAAAATTATTTTTTGGCTAATTTTTGCAGATTATTGGAGCACATACTTCGCCGCATACGGAAAAAGAGGAAATGATACGAATGAATCAGAAATACTAAAATTTAGGAATAGCAACAAAAATCAAAATAAAATGAAAGATTAAAAAGAAACAGCAGCCCGTGGGCCGACAAACCTGCTGGGCCTTTCGAGTGGGCCACGCTGAAGGAGCACAGAGCAGAAAACAAACAGAGGGCTTGTGAAAAGATGCCCCCAACGCCGCCGCCGGCGGCGGTTGACCCCCACAGCGGCTGTCACCGGCAGAGTCTCGGGCAGCGTGTGCCGAGTGGGCCACGTTTTTAAGGCTTCTGAACGACACGCTTGACGCTCCACGGCGAGGCCGTCGGGATGCCGTGCGCGCGCGTCGCGGTCGGGAACAGGGAGATGTTCCTCGGCGAGCTCAGCACTGCGTACCTCGCCGCCGCGTGACTCAACTTGAGCTCCTCAAGAAACTCGCATTCTCAACGCATTTTGTATCCCCAGTTGTTCTGAGCGCCACCTAGCACTCGCTGTACGGGATTGACTCGATATCCAGGGGCTGTTTGGAATGGAGTTTTTTTTACAGGAACAGCAGGGTGGCACGTGCCTATAAAAAAGAAAATAAAATAAAAAATTCTAATATAATAAAATAAATTTGAAACCATACATTGGATTTAAATTCTCACAAATAACATTACACATTAAAATTATTTAATAGCATCACGCATTAAAAATTATACATTAATGCATCAAAAGCCTTGGGGCTCCGGCGAAAAGAGAACAGAAATTTGTAGGATCAAACCAATGAGTAACCTATACAGAAAAAACAATTCCACACTTAGATATTCGTGAGCACCTCGACGTCACAACCAACTTTTTGATGATTAGAAGGCCGAGAGGTTGCTCTGTTCGTCGCCGGCGGCATGGAGCAATGACGCCATGCACTCGACGGCGCCGGGCACCACCACAACGCGAAGCACGCTCTGCTTCTACACGGCGAGCTTGGACATTACGAGTGCCGCGATCACCCTTACGCCGCACTCGGCGCCGGCGCCCTCACAAAGAAATATGAATGAAGAGAGATGTTGTGTTTTGAGGAGTAGGAGGAGGGGTATACATGGCCAAACGGGCCGTGCCGGCCCGCCACAACACTAGCACTATCTGGCATGGCACTATGCGGCACGGCACTATGACGTGCCCGTGCCTAGCCGTGTCGTGCTACCTCGGGCTGCCGTGCCGAGGTTGCGGCACTGGCACGACACTACGAGCGGCGGAGCCGTGCCGAACCGTGCCATTAGGCACGACGGCCCATCGTGCCTGTGGCGGCCTGCCGCCGCACCGCCGTCGCGGCGCTCCATTGTGCTATGGGCGGCTCGCCATTGTCGTGGCCAGCCCGCCGCTGCTGCCAGATCTTGACGTCGTCGCCGGGGAAGGGAGGGATGGGAGGGCGCCGGAGAAAGTGGGCGCGGAGGGAGGGGCCCGGAGGACGACGACACCGTGGTGCATGGAGGACAGCGGGGAGGGAGCGAGAGACTGGGAGTGCAGCGTCGAGAGCGGAAGGGAGATGTCGGGTATGGGAGTCGGGAGGGTGGCGTCGCAGGTGGGGGCGGTTGGAGTCTGGAGGGGAAGGTGGGTGTTTTTAACTTAAGGTTTTGATATTAGGCCTTAGATGGGTTGTAGGTGGGTTGTTAAAAGGCCAAATTTGCAGTAATATCGTGCCACCATCATGCCGTTGCCGTGCCGTTGTCGTGTCGACCCATTAGTCGTGTCGTGCCCATGTTAGTGCCGCGGGCCAGACCTGCGGCCTAGGCAATATCTAGACCGTGCCTCGTGCTGGCACTATAAGGTCGTGCCCGTGCCGTGCTAGGGGCGTGCTTTTTCGAGCCGTGCTCGTGCTGGCCCATCGGGCCTAGCCCATTTGGCTAACTATAGGAGGGGGTGTCTTATATAGGGGAAGGAGGGGGCTAAGGAGAACCTAAACGCCTCTAAACGCCTCCGACTATGATAAGTAATCAAATCCTTAATTGACGTGCACAACTATGGTAAGAAATTAAGTTTTAAAATGAAGGAGATACCCGATTGCGTAAATGTCATTCCTTTTTTCTAAAAGAAAACGTTGACCCTTGATTGAGGAACTTTATGGCAAGCAATCAAGTGTTTAAAGAAAGGAGTCTTCCATGCTCCTTCACCGGCCGGATCCACCCCTGGAGCCGCCCCAAAACAAAGTCTTTGGCAGGGGTTTGGCCGGAGCCGCTGGTGGAGCCGGAGCTGGAGCCTGCCAAAGAGGCTCTAAATGTTGTGCCATATCATCTAAAAATCCTATGTGCTACCTAATTAAATTAATGGGATAGCCTAATCTAAAAATTAAAAACTGTAATATCATGCTTTATCGAGCCTAATAACTCGGTACTGTATACGTTAAAGAATAAATTAATTTATATAGTGGTAAAAGGGGAAAACACCTGCACGGTAAATGGCCCAGCCCAGCCTCGGCCCGACTCTCTCTTCGTCCTCCCCCAAAACTACCCTCCCGTCAGCGCTCTTTGCTCTCGGAACTCGGGCCGTGTTTAGATGTTTGGCGAAATTTTTTTCGAGTATGTCGGGCACACATTTGAAATTTTAAATATAGACTAATTACAAAACTAATTACAGATTCTGTCAGTAAATCGCAAGACGAACCTAATGAGTCTAATTAATCCGTTATTAGCACATGTTTACTTTAACACTTTATTGTCTAATCACGACCTAACTAGGCTCATTAGATTCGTCTCGCGAAGTACACTGCATCTATATAATGGGTTATTTTTTTCGACCACATTTAATAGGACATGCATACGAGTGAACATACTCGAAAATTTTTTCGCAAAACATCTGTTTGCCCCGGTAGAAGTTTCCCCCACACGATTTTCAGGTGGTTCCCCCACCAACGCAGTTGACTGACATGCCTCCTACCCATCCCAATCCAGCCCGCGATTGATAAGGCGGACTCGCGCCCCGGCCGCAGCTAGCAACCACCGCGGCGCCGGACTGCCGGAGCAGCACGCGGGCTGAGGAGGGAGGAGATGGCGGAGGGGGATCCGGGGCGGAAGCTGTCGCCGTCGGACTCCCGGGAGGCGGCTCTGGCGTTCATCAGCACCCTGGGCGCCGACGCTCGCCTCCCCGCCGCGGCTGACCTGCCCGACGCCCACTCCGCGCTCGTCCGCGCCATCCTCTCCTCCACCGTCGTCTCCGCCTCGCCGGATCCGCGGGTCTCCTGCACCATCACCGTCTCGCCAGCCGTGACGGTGAGCACCTACTACTAGTACTGAGCTCCCCGTTGGGATCTCTTTGCTGCTGCTGCTTACCTGACAGTGCTCTCGCGTGTGCTGCGCGTGCAGAACTCGTACAACACGCTCCACGGCGGCGCGGTGGCGGCCGTGGCGGAGGCCGTTGGGATGGCGTGCGCGCGGGCTGCCGCCGGGGATAAGGAGATGTTCCTCGGTGAGCTCAGCACTGCGTACCTGGCTGCCGCGCGCCTCCATGTGAGTTTCTGATTGAATTTTCAGCACCCTGATGCATTTTTGGTTTCCCAACAATTTAAACCTACATGCCTTCCAGCATCGATTTAGTGGGATGTAGTGTCGTATTTCCTGCAGCAATTGGAAGAAATGGTGAATCCAGTGACAAAAATGGCTATATGAACTAAGAACTTTTGTGATTGAGAGTCGTTTTACAACCTTTCAAGAGATCTGGTAAAACCTCTAGACAACATTTGAGGTGAAGATTCTCTTCAGGAAAAATGACTGTGAAATATGTCAACCTTGGGGCTGTGTGAAATTACGTAATATCTAGTTTTCTGGAACCAATAAGTTTAAATACTTAACAATCTACCTGTAGTTTAGGTGGCTAATAGGCCATGTAAACTGCAGGTATTTTATGATGTGCTTGAACTTTAAAGCAAGGTAAATGGATCTAGTAGAAATATAGGAGTGCTGGGAGACTTGGGTAAAGATAAAGACACCTAGCCTCAATAGTTAAATGCAAATGTTTTAAATGATAACGCATAATTGAGCAAGGTTGCATCGAGAGGACGAATGGGAGCTTACAAATGCTATGCTGCGAACTACTAGAGTCATGTCATTCTGGAGAGCACAAATTATGAAAAAAGGTTGATATGTGAAACATAGTGAAATGAGGTATTCAACTGCTTACCAAATGCTACGGTTCCACATCTGTTTGAATAAATACTGTAGATATGAAGATATCTCTAGATTATATCAATGGTCAAAGCCTTAAAGTTTGATTTCTATTCTAATGCATATATATTTTGAAACAAAGGGTCTATTAGGGTTTTGGCCTTTATAATGATTATGAGAGAGCTTTCATCCTTAAAAAATCCAGGGGGTTAATAATTTTGGTTTGAATGTGATAACTCATATTCTTAGTGATTTTGGCTTCTGTATGATATGTATAATCTGAGAACAAAGACGAGAAAGCTTCAGACTGTCACTAGTAATTCTTCCTAGTAATGTCTGTTGCATTGTTGTGTTGTGTCACTTGAGACTGTCACTGTATTGTTGTGTCCCTATTGGGAAATGGAAATATGATAAAAGTGGGCCCTGAAGCATGGCAGGTCATGTATAGCTCTAAATTATATTTTTGGTTTGGAATAATTTTATGAGATTCCATTTCATAAGTTTATGTTCTTCTACATGCTACTTGCTGTGAGCCCCATGTCAGTGAGACATCAGTACTTAGTAGCCTTACATTTAACTCATGATCGTGCGATTTCAGTTTTGAGTCCTAGTTAATGATAGAAGTAGTATGAAAACAAACTACTAGGTTATATCAACTCCTGATCCCGAAGAGAACTTTTTAGCTGACGAATCTCATTGATGTTGCTATGATTAGTACTGCTATCGATTGTTGAAAATTTTCAATAAAGTCAGAAGGGGTGCCACAGAACTTGTCTGCTCACTGTTGCCACAATTCGTTTCTTTGTGCTGTCTTTGTACTAGGGCTACTAAGCTCCTTTTCATTCATGCATTACAAATCCACTAACAAAATTTCATGGCAGTGTTGCTCTCTGCTGATGCTAAATCTTGATGTAATATACCAGTAGAAACCCAGACATGTGGATGAATGAGGAGTATAAAGCCATTTTAGTTCTTTCCTCATCAGATATTTTACCATGTCAGAGTGCAAGCGTGTGTTCATTCCTAACATCCATTGTTTGTGTCCATGCAGTCTGAAGTGGACGTTGAAGCGCTGATACTGAGGAAGGGAAGGTCAGTCGTGGTTACCACTATCGAGTTCAGACTCAAGGACATCAAGAAGCTCTGCTACACATCTCGAGCCACCTTTTACATAATGCCCGCGGCAAGCCTATGAACAATCAGTTTTATATGTGCAGTTTGGTGTATTTACACGACCAGAGTTTGTATTGTGTATAGTCAACTGGGATAACATAAATCTGTTATATTAATGGTAAAATAAAAATCATATCAACAAAGGCCTATTTCCGTGGAAAAATTGTAGGTTCACTTATTTTATTGTCAAGTTTGCAGTTGGGGCTCAAAGTAATGGTAAATATGCAATTTTCCCAAGACCTTTTATATTTGCTGTGTTAACTTCGGCTATATGGTTTCCAACAGTTGCAGAGAAGAAAAAAGACTATTATGTTCTGATTTGTCAAGTGATACTTTAAGGTTAATGTCAGAAAACGCCTCTTTGTGTTTCTCTATGAAAATAATTGAGCTAAAAGTACATCTACGAATTCTAAGTTATTTGCATTATTAATCCCCTACATTCCACCGAATATCATTGAAATCGATACACACCATCGCCTGTGTCAATGACACGCGGGGTCTGGACCCGCCTGTGACAATGTATTTTGTTTCCAATACATTGTCTCTCCATCTTCATGGAGTGAGTGAGTTGTGAGTCGAGGCTAGATTTGGCTCTTCAATTTTCAATTTGGCTTGCTTTAGAGAAGCGGTTCTACGTGATTATACCACCGGAGACATAGTGCGAGTTTCATTGATACAGGCATAGTGCGAGTTTTATTGATATAGGCATATAGCAGAAAAAAATACAAGACTACAACCCTGGAAGGCCATAATTAGGAAAAGAAAAAGAAACACAAAAACAAGTTTTGACCGGTTCGATTGGGACATCAACAACGTCGAATACCACTCGACTCCATTGTACAACGGAGGTAAAAAAAAGAGACTTAGCCGCGGCGGCTACCAGCCATCACCTAAGCAAGTAGTCGCCATCCAAACTATGACCTCATGCCATCAGAGACAAAGGAAAAAAACAGACCGCGCTGCATCGAGTGGGACTCCGCCATGCAGGACCCATCGCCGAAGTGCCGCTGCAGCACCACACACCTCCTGACACAGTGAAAACCACCAGATCCGGACCTCTCGCAGGCTGCCTCGCAGTCGCCACCACGAAACACAAACGCGCGGGGGCCTCGCCACGCCCGCCGTTGGACTCCTCCTCGTCGCCTGGAAGACACATGCGGGGCCTCGCCACATCCGCCACTCCATGTTGCGAATCCGTTTCTTAAGTCACCATCAAGGAGGTAAGTAGTATTGCCCTGTTTTGCTCGGTCCCCTCAACATCAGAAACACCGCCGCATGTCGACTTCAACTCGTTGCTTCATCCACACACAAGCTTCCGCCACCATGCCAGCAAGTCAAGTCGTCGCTTGCGCCATCTTTCAACGATGAACCACACCGGAGTCGCCGAGCAAAGCTAAGCAACCCGCCGCAGTCCACTGCAAGCCTGGTTGTCGCACGATGTCGATGCTGCAAGCGCCATCTTCCGACGATGTCCCACGCCGCACTGACAGTTGCCAAGTAACGCCAGCCGCTGCGATCCGCTGCGAGCTGTCAAACCAACACCCATGCGACAACCCCTGGCCGCCATCATAGTTTTGGTCACCTTCTCGTGAGCACAACAACCCCCTTCCTTCTGTCCATCTACACCAAGCCGCCTTGCCGCACCGCAGTAGCCTCCTCGACCAACAACGACACCGGCAATGCCACTCGCCGAGATAGGCTTGTAAAAACGACGCCTCCAAGGGGGTAATGACGTCATAGACGCCGTCGTCGCTCGTCCAGAATGGACAGGGTTTTCACCCAGAGAGCCCCGTGCACCAAGGGCAAGCTCCAAGATAGCGCCCACCAACGGGGAGAACGACGCCCAAGGGCATCGTCGCCATCTCCACCAGCAGGATTACTGGCGAAGGCTTTCGCTTGGAGAGTCTCAGCCTTAACTGCACGTTCCCAGACCGGCATTCCCAGGCCCACGGTCATGGAAGCCATGCCGGTGCAGCGTCGCCGCCGTGCTACCTCTTGCCGTCGCGCCACCCTCTCGTTCTCACCTTTGTCCGTCACCACGCTGGCCGCACGCAGCCACCGCCGGCACCACCTCCCACCTCGCGAAGCACGCACCTCCTCTGTGCTGCCTCCTCATGCTCATGGGCGTCCCCAGGTCGTTGCCCGGCCTTGTCGCCACTGTCGAGCCACCGTCGCCACCACATGCAGCCTCCACCTGCCGAGGGCCGCTCCACGCAGCCCCAGGGCGCGGCAGGCACCTCCCCCGTGCGCCCCTGACGGAAATGTCGATGGGGCCACCGCCGCCGCACCGGACGACGGGAGCAGCAGAGGCGACCCTGGATCCAGCCATGAAGGACCCGGATCCGGCCCCTTCTGGCGTTGACACGGGCTCCCAGCCTGTCGCTCGACGGCGTCGAGCCACAAACAGCACGCCGCCTCCTGCGTCGGGCCACCGCGCCGCCTGGCCGCCGCACTCCCGCGCTTGGCCGTCGCCGGCGCTCCGCATCACTGGCCGTCGCTAGGTCTTCTCGCGGCCCTCCTAGATCCACGTGAGAGGAGGGCTCCGACTGGGAAAAGGCCCCGCCGCCACCGTCCTAGCAGGGGCACGGGCTTTCCGAGGCCCTGCTCCGGCGGCGGCGAGGCGTGGAGAGGGTGGGGTGGGGCGGCGACGATGGGGTGTCACCCGTGCCGCCCTTGGGAGGAGGCCGACGCGAGGAAAATCTGAAATGTTTTTTTTTTACTCCGGCTTTGACTCGAGGGTTTGGTCTAGGCCACAACATGAGCAACACCTGCCATATTTTCAACTTTTCTTTGTCTTTTTGTTTGAGAAGGCTAAGAATCTTATCCCCTTTAGTTCTTTAGTCAGCATCTGACCTTACCAGCTATGGCCCATAGTCTATGCGAAATGGGATAATAACTCTCCATTCTCGCAATACATTTCACGCGAAGGTTGGTCAGGCCGTGACAAATAGAACACATTATTACACATAATATCACTTGACTTTTCTCCAAATTAGGCCATTGATTGGCATGTAAAATGAGAGTTTTTTTTTCCTAAGAAAATGAGGACAAGCAAAAAATATTTGCAGTGGGCCTGTTTAGTTGGGATGAAAAGAGTGAAAAGTATGAACATTGGATTGTGTGCATTAGGTGAAAACTTTTTGTGTTTTTGATGAAACTAAACAGGACCTAATTACTCTCGAACCTTCTTGCACGTGGTAATCATATTACAGGTGTACCAAACGGTCCACGCCCATCACATCGCGATCATAATCGAGCGGCTCTACTCTACTCCACGTTCCCAATTAAGTTACTAGCATTGTCGAGCGGGCATAGGATTGTACTAGTAGTTTGCAAATTATAGTCGTGCTTACATTAGATATACTTAACAATTTTCTTACTACCCCTGAACTCCAGTGATATCGTGAATCACTTTGAAACCTATAGCGTTAGTAAAAAAATGCTTGCTATTTTTCTTTTAACTTTTTGACGATCTTCCATGTGTATGAACTATGAACTATGAAGTCGGGCGCATGCCCAGTCTCAACTCTCAATGCACACAAGAAAGTCTGACTTCTCTCTTATTTAAGACATATCCTCAACCTTTCACTACTCTCTGAGAGATTTTACCTTTTACTGTATTTGATAGAGATAAATGCCTAGAAGGATGCACAATATATTTCTTTACAGACTTAATCGTGACGGCAAAAGACAGACGGCGAATACAAATTCGATGGAAACAATTTTTTTATACTGAACTACTACCTCAGTTTCAAATTATAATTCGTTTGATTTTTTATCCTAAATTTAAGCACTCGTCTTGTTCCAAAAATTATACAAAATATCATTTTTTTGGCTTGTTTTATTAGTAAAAGATGTTCAAAAGTAACTTAAAATTTCATTATATTTATATAATTTTTTTGAATAAGGTGGACAGTCAAACTTAAAAGAACGGAGTAAGCACAATGAGCCAAATCCTACCGTGAGCAGGGGCGAAGCTAGAGAAGCATGGTGGGGGGTGCCTGGCGGCCTTGTAACACAATCATGATGCTTAACTATATATGATGAAAATTTATAATTTTAATAGAATTTGAAATTTTCTTGGATGCCTGTGCACTCGGTGTACTCTCTACTTGGTGTCCCCCTGACCGTGAGTCATGTTACGTGGGCCTAGCCTGTGGCCCGTGTGACGTTGCTTTCTACTATGCGTCCGGGTTGGCCACGTTATCCTCTGGTATGTCTGATTTTCCAATCTGGCAGTTATCTGAGTACCATTTTGACCACGTTTATTGTGAAATGTCAAGTGACGGCATATTATTAGTCCAGGGACTGATACGAGATTTTCACTAGAACGACAACTCCCTCTAATTTACGTACACGAGGGCCTGAACGAAAAAAAAAAATCACCAAAAAGCGGCGCTAGAAACCTCCAAGGGCCAACACCCCCGCGCCCGTCGCCGGAAACCTCCTCCCCACAACTGTCTGCCGGGGGAGCCGGTGCCGAACTCACGAGCAAAGCGAACGCCGCAAACCAACTCGCCACCACAAAACCACACCAAACCAACTGCCAACGCCTAATATCGCGAGGAGGAAGAAGAAGAAGAAGAAGAGAGGGAAAAAAAACAGAGCTAGGGTTTGGCTGATTGGCTCCCGCCATGGCGTCGACCTCCCCGCGCCGCTCCGCCGGCGGGGACCCGTCCTCGCCGCTCCTCCCCTCCTCTCCGGCCTCCTCCCCGACGTCGCCCGGCGGCGGCCCACTCGGGCGGCTCTCGGGCCTCCGCGGCGCGGCGCGGTTCATCCGCCGCACGGGGAGCCGGCGCCTGATGCGGGAGCCCTCCGTGGCGGTGCGGGAGACGGCCGCCGAGCACCTCGAGGAGCGCCAGACCGACTGGGCCTACTCCAAGCCCGTCGTCGTGCTCGACGTGCTCTGGAACCTCGCCTTCGTCGCCGTCGCCGCGGCCGTCCTCGCCGCGTCCCTGGGCGAGCGGCCCGCCGTGCCGCTCCGCGTCTGGCTCGCGGGGTACGTGCTCCAGTGCCTCCTCCACGTCCTCTGCGTCACCGTCGAGTACAGGCGCCGCCGCAGGGACGCGGACCAGGAGGGAGCGGGTGATGGGGATTTCAAGCTCAGGTGAGCGCCTCTGCTCGGATCGAGGCCCAACTCGTGCGGCTGATGATTTGACCATAGTTCTGTGTGACATGATGACCTCCTTATGTTGAGCCGCGTTGACCATTTCTGTGCTCATGCTGTTGATTTTAGTAACTTGTCAATGCTGTTTATTGCTAGTCAGTTTAGCCCCTTGTCATTTGACTTGTGAACTAGATGCGAGTTATGAGCCCACCTTTATGGGGACTCTTCGTTTTAATCCCCCTTCTTTGATTTTTCAATTATAGTCTGTTCCTATTGGAGAACCTGCGACATTCGGTGCCTATAAATTTGTGCATAGGGGCATGATTGGAGGCTGGTCTTGTCAGCATGAATCTGTTATTGTGGTTAAGGTTGCCTTCTGTAGGAACTTTTTGAGAATTACTGATGATAGAACGCTTGATGTTGCAAGGTGCAGTGGAGCTAGGATATTGGCTTATGGTTTGGGCTATTTTTCATGAATCTTGAGGATTTGGATCCGAATCCCCACAACCTAAAATGGTCCTTATTAGTTCCAATGCCGAAACCCACGATTTAATAGCCAGTTTCTATAACTTAATAATGGCATGAATTGCCAACTTCATAGTTGCCAAAATGCTTCTATTGAATGTGTTCCCTGTAATTGCCAAAAAGCTGCTTTGAATATATTTACCTTGATCGTTTAAGGTTTACTTCAGGCTAATATGCCACCTGATTGCAATCCATTCAGAAACAGGTGAACTTGAAAGGAAATGGACTTATCATCCAGTAAACAAATTTAAACAAGAGTGTCAGCCTAAGAGCTGGGTGGCTTGTTGTCAGAGAGACGGAGACTGTTTAATATGAACTGTTACTTAACAGAAAATGTGCCCCAATAAAAATTTTCCATTGGTTCTATGGAACTGTCTATTATTGGCCTTTTGATGGTTTTGTTCTGCACTCTTCACATGTTCTCCCTCATTTTACGGACATCATGCTAGGAAGTAGTTCAATATTTCAATGCTTAATGAGTTAATGCCACTTGCTCTTGACATCCTACTTATTATTATATTCATCTCCTTATTCAGTATTGTGAAGCACCTGGAGTCTGCAAACACGATGTTTTCCTTCATATGGTGGATCATGGGGTTCTATTGGGTGTCTGCTGGTGGTCAAGCTTTATCACATGATGCTCCTCAGCTTTACTGGTATGCCTGTTTTAACCTTGATGTGCGAATAAAAAATTGTCTGGTCTTCTGTTAGTTCATCAAATTTGTTGTCTAAGACGGCTATCTTCTTTCTTTTTTTTACAGGCTATCAATTGTCTTTCTGGCATTTGATGTTTTCTTTGTGGTCTTCTGCGTGGCCTTGGCTTGTGTGATTGGAATTGCTGTTTGTTGCTGTCTTCCATGCATTATTGCGATCTTGTATGCTGTAACTGATCAGGTATGCCAGTTCCTGTGACCACCATGGTCTGCTAAATATGGTTCTCTAACTTTTCGATCAAATGCAATAGCTAATACCATATATAGATGATATAAACACCTTGACATTGATACGCCCATGTCATGGAGATAATTGTATACGTAATTTTAATTGAAGCATTGCCCATGATTGTTTATGTGTTACATATGCTGATGTGCAGTAAACATCATTTTTCAAACCTTTTGACTAGCTTTATCCCTTTGACACTACCAAGGCTACTTATTACCACTTCTTTTTTTTAATTGTTCATGCTTAAGATGGTCTTTGGCAGAAAGGAAACACCTCTCTTCTCTCTGCCCCTTGAATCTTTACACAAATCCAATGAAATGAAACACACTGTTTGTTATTGTTTGTACTGAGACTATTTACTTGTTTTAATTTCAGCAGGAGGGAGCATCTGAAGAGGACATAAACAACCTTTCTAAATTCAAATTTCGGACAATGGGTGATCACGATAAGCTAGTTGCCGGCATTGCGGCACCTGTGGGCGGAGTGATGACTGAGTGTGGTACCAATCCTCCCGTCGAACACATTCTTTCAGCTGAGGATGCAGTAAGTTTTTTATCATTGTCTTTAAAAGTTTTACTGACACTATCTTGTTATCATTCCCCTTCTGTACATATTTATGATTGGCTCTAAATGGTTTAGAATTTAGAAATTACCATTTAGCTTTTAAGTGATTGTGGATTCTAAGATATTTCAGTAAGCTGTTCACATCATATAAAAATATCTTGTTGCTTGAGGTCTAAATCTATTTCCTACACTGGAGTTGTGAATAATCATTCCTACCCTGGATTTTGCGTTTCAGCAAATTTGAAACTGTAGTTTGATGTTGCCTAAATTTGGAAAAAGTTATGGCTTCCACATTGGAGGGGTCCTATTTTTGAAGTTGTTCTCATTCTACCTCCATATCTTCATGTGTCTAGGCATTAGTACGTTAACAGTTAGTGTAGAATGTCAATTTGTTCATTTTCTCCGTTGCCTTTCTCATTCTCGTAGCTTCCTAAGTCGTGGGATGTGCCTTTGTGCCTGTATGGGGCATGAGACCTTGTTATGTGGGGCAGTCCTACTACTTCCTTAGCACCCTATGGTTCTGACACTATGATGTGTTTTCTATGTACATATAAGCTCAGTGTTGAAATATTTGATGCGTACAATTTTGTACAGTAGGAGTGTGGAAGGGTTTGTAATTCAGCATTGCACCGTCCCATTTTCTTTGGGTTTGTTGTATGCACCATTGAAACTTGGGAGCTTTATTGATGCACATCTTACCTAGTTTTCAGAAATGGCCAATCCATTTGCTTTTTCCTCAAAAATAAAAAAATGGAGCTACAGTTGTTTCTTTATCTTTTGGCATTTAAAGATTTGGAGTTCAGCGCAAATAATTTGAGTAATTTGATAATTCTATCTGAAGAGAAGTTGTAAAGCAATTTGAACCCAGTTTTGAAGTTGTAAAGCAAAGTTGGTACATTGATTCCAAATGATTAATTTTTACATATAAAAAAATCCAGCTTAGTTTGAAATTGTACAAACATTGCATTACATAGAAGTAACATGTCTTCAATTTCAAATGTGAAATATCCATATTTAAGAATAGTTTAAATTGGTTGCTCTTTGATCTTTTTTCTCCCTAAAAAGTCTTTTTACCTTAACCTTTGAAAACACTGAAATTTTGGAAATTCTGACACAGATGAATTAGTTTAGGATGGAATATTATGTAATCTCCATCATTTCAGTAGATGACCGTAGAATAGTACTTCCTCCATTCCAAATTATAGATCGTTTTAGCTTTTCTAGGTTCATAGATTTTGCTATGAATCTAGACATAGCGTTTATCTAGGTGCATAACAAAGATGATGAATCTAGAAAAGCCAAAACGACTTATAATTTGGAACGGAGGTAGTAGATCCAAAACCTCACGGCAGTTAAAAAAAAACAACCTCACGGCTTTATTTGGCATGCATTGTAACCTGCCATTTTTATATCAGAAAATCTCAATTGAATTCTACTGCAATAGTATTCTATATGATAGAATATGGATCTGGAAATTAAAAGGAAAGCAGTCTTTATGGAGTGCTCTTGTTCAGTTGTGAATATCTTGGGCTACTTCAAACCTTTATTGTCTTCCCAGAAAGTGTTATTATGTTCGGCTCCAGTTTTTGACTGGCTAATGAAGAGTAATATATAGTAGTAGCATGGGACATGTAGCTTACATTGGCATATTTCTTGAGGATGTTCACTCTTACTAGTAAGAGAATGGTATTCTAATCAGACTATCTGATTGTCCTATTTTGAATGCAGGAATGCTGTATCTGCTTGTGCCCGTATGAAGATGGTGCTGAATTGCGGGAGCTCCCTTGCAACCACCATTTCCACTGCAGCTGCATAGACAAGTGGCTTCACATAAATGCAACATGCCCTCTGTGCAAGTTCAACATCGTCAAGAGCAACCTTGGCAGAGAAGAGGTCTAGGTGCCGCAAGAATCCTGCCAAAGCTTCTCGGCATGTCTCAGCTGCCATGCCGTTCGGTACTACTGCATTTGCAAACAGAGTTGTGATTACCGATCATGTAGTTTGCAAGTTATAGGTGATGCACAGATGGTTGCGATGTTAGTTCTCGTGAGTATTCTTTTAGCAGTTTCTTGCAGCGATTGTACATCCTCTTTCTGCTCGATCTGATTGCATTGCAGATTTATGTGTGCGCTGCTGTGTTGGATCTGGGACGCAGTCAGTCATTTGTAAAATAATTCATGGTTTGGAGGTTAGTATACAGTTGCTTCGTGTAAATGCGTTGAGGACAGTATGGTGTCTGGTCACCTATGCAGCTGATGCGAGAATGGGTTTATGCAAGTGTATTGTGTATCTGTTAACTTCTGAAACATTAGGCACACCATCAGAAATTGTCCAGTGGTAACAATGACGGTATTTGAGTCAGTATAAAAGTGTATAGCAAATGGTAAAACATAACAAGATTGACGGCTAAAATCAAGATGGCCAAAGTTCCCGTTTGGATTGCAAAACTGCGCCGGCTGCTAATAGGTACAAAGTTCACTTCTGAAATAACTTTGCATGCTTCTTTATGTGCTTGTTGTTCGTAGCCTTTCATCTCCTTCGGTGTTGGCAGCTTGGCAGCGTCAGCATGCGTCCAGCAGTCCAGCTCCGTGAAGCTGTTGGCTCATCATATCGTGCCCGCATGATTGGCACCATGGGTAGCTACACTACCCGCCCCACGGCATGCACGGCGCACATGGTGGCCGAGAAAGCACGCACCGAGAGCTCAGCAAAAACCTCCACTTCCACCTACCCACCCCGAGTCCCTCACGCTCTCTATAAGGCCGCCATGGCGGCCGCCGGGTGGATTCTTCTACTCGGCACCGTCGTGGCCGTGGCCGCCGTCGCCCTGTTTCCTTCGTTGCGGTGCGCCGGCGCGACGGCCGCGGGCTCGTCATCGAAGCTGGACTGCGGCACGGTGACGTCGCTGCTGGCAGGCTGCAGGGCCTTCGTCCGACGCGGCGAGACGCCGTCGACGTCGCCGCCGTCCGCGCTGCCGGCGCCCGGCGCCGCGTGCTGCGAGGGCGTGGCGGAGCTGTACGCCGTGGCGGCGGACTCCGCGGACAACTGGCGGTCGGTGTGCGGGTGCATGGCGGCGCTCGTGCGGCGGTACAGCTCCAACGCCTCCGCCATCGCGATGCTGCCGGTGCTCTGCGCCGTCCTCCCGCCCGCCGGCGGGCGCGGCGCCGTCGTCGGCGGTGTCACCCTCACGTACTGCACAAGGTATGATTACACAACACGTACACGACGCACATCTCTTCTTTAACCAAAAAAATTGGTTACTCTGGCGTGGTGCTAGCTCGTTGATACGTATCGATTGTTCTCGCAGCTCTCCTTGACGTCGCAGCCATGGCCGGCCGTGCAAGGGCGATCATCAAGAGCAAAATCTGCTGCTGATCTCAAATTTCTCAGTGGAGTAGTCGTCATGCGTGTGCACAGTAGAAAACAAAGTTTGGAGCAGTGATTTTTTTTTAGTTAAAGGAGGATATCTATTATAGTAGAAAACAAAAGTTTTGTTGCGGTTTAATAATTCGCCGGAATTCAGTCCTCGTCCTCGAGATTGCATCAGGCCATCAGCTAGTGAAAAGTGTGCTAAAAAAACAGCATGCTTGATCAAGCACTGTTCTCCCAGCGCTATCGGAGCATGTCGATCATGGGTCGGGTCGTGTCGGGTTCGGATCGGGTCGTGTCGGGTTCGAGTCGGGTCATGTCGGGTTGGCGGATCAAAATTGTTGACCCGCGCCCGACCCGTGCATGGTCGGGTCGGGTCGGGTTGCCTCGGGTTAGGGTCGGGTTTCATGTGTAATTTTTCGGGTCGCGTCGGGTTAGGTCGGGTTTTTTTGTGCTTCGGGTTAAAAAAGTGGCCCGTGCCTGACCCGTCATGTGCTCGGGTCGGGTTTTTTTTGGGCGGGTTGGGTCAGGTTTATCGGGTCGGGTGGCCCTTGATCAGGTATAATGTCTGGTGCTGCATGCGGTGGTGCGGCCGAGCAAATTGCAACCGGGGCTCCTATACACCTTGTGAAAAAATTTTAAACCGCTTATCTGCTATATAAGACTATAAAGTCTACTAAAGCCCAACTTATTATGTCCCATTCAACATTTTAATTAGGAGATTTTGTAAAAAAATATTGAAGGACATATTTTAGAAAATTTGAACCTATAATTTTTTCAAAAATGTTGAACCTTAACATTTTTTTCCAAAAACTGTTGAACAACTGAACCTCAACATTTTTCCAAAAAATGTCGTACTCAACATTTTTTTAAAAATGTTGAACCTCAACTTTTTGAAAAAAATTGATCAACATATTCATGCGTTTTAAACTTTTTAAAAACAAAATTATTATCAACATTGTCTAAAAAAAATTGCTCGCCGGCAGCCCACGGATGAAAGCGGCGAGAATAATTTCCGTATCCGATCCGCTTCAAATCTGAATTTTGCGGATATGGGGAAGCATTTTTTATATCCATGCGGATATGGATAATCCGAATCCGATTGTGCGCGGATGCGGAATAGGATATGGTTTCAGCGAAATCCAATAGATATGGATTATCCTATAATTGAACATGGATCATCCGATGCTTATATTAGGATATCCAACTAGTCTAACAAGCCCACCGTGTCACTGCAATACACTTCAAATAATTTTTGTTCGTCATCGAGTCTGAATTGTGAGCGTGTCACCTTAGAGATTCATAAACTATATCATGACTCAGGAACTATGAAGAGGAGTATTTTTGGTGTTATGTTTCTAGAGTGTTGCTTTGCTTTAGAAATTATTAATCACTATAAAACACTACACATAAGCATGTATTATCCGACTATATTAATCCGTGTCCGCTTCAACTCCACACAATTTTCGACATTCGAAAAAATCCGCATACATAACCGCATCCATAGAATATCCGTTCCGCTTCATATCCGACGAAAAATTATGGATGAGGATTTGAAAAAAGGTATTATCCGTTCTGATCTGATTCGCTTCCATCCCTACCCGCTCGCCTTCCTCTTTGGCTCAGGCGGCCAGCGGTGCGCTTGCGCAGTGGCCAGGACCGGCGGCGCCGCGGCTGGGCGCAGGGCGGAGGGGCGCTGGGCGAGCTCAGGCGGGCACTATACCAGCACAGGACCAACACGGTGCTGGCGAGGCGGCGACACGACAAATTCAGGATGGTGCACGCGGAGCCAGCGAAGGGCAGCGTGGCCGGGCGGAGCCTGACACAGGAGAGTCGTGCACGCGGAGCCGACTTGGCGAGCACGGCCCCGCGATGGGTGGCAGCGCGTGCAGAGAAGCCAGCGAGCCTAGAGAAGGAGGGAAGGACCGGCGAGGAGGTCGTCGGGACGGCACAAGGCCAGCGGTGGATAACATGGATAACATGGTGGACTGGGTTTAAAAAGGAAACACATGAGAATCCAACAATTGGTGATGGCTGCACGAATCTCAAACGAAGGTGGTGAAGAAAAAATCTCCACATGTTTTTCGGGGTTCGGGGACCTGCCTGGCACCTTAATGGGCTTTGGTGGCCACCGGCCGAGAAAAAGAGGGTTCAATAGTTAGGGGAGTAAAAATAGACTTTTGTAATACTAGAGGGAGACAAAACATACGTTTTCCTACAAATACTTCTTCAATGGCCCAATCAGCCTACTAAAATTACCGGCGTTTTAGGCTGTTACTACACTTTTTTTTTTCCTGACGAATATCGGGCTCAACCCACTAGTTCAAGGCCCGCCTCCGCAAAAAAAACCTAGTGCCGCCCAGAGCCTTCTATATAAGCACGCGCCGGAGGCCGCCCTTCCTCACGCCGCAATCTCACACAGGAAGTGTTTCCTCCATTCCACCCTCCACACCGTTTTTGTTGTCTTGGCATGGAGATTTGAAGTCCATCGCCCTTTTTCTTTCGATTGGTTTCTTTGCTCTCTGATGGGTAGATTTGATTTGCTTGTTTGGTTGAGGACGGTGAAGATTGTATCTTGGTCTCGTTCGTCGTAACTGGCATTTGTTTGCCTTGCCGACCATCCTGATATATCACCACCCATATTCCGAGTCCTCTTCGTCTCAGCCACAATCACCAGTCCCCCATCGATTTTTTTGGGTGCTTTCGCACGCCTGTTTCAAGATCTGTTATTAGTTTTTGTGACCGATGATTAAATAAAAAAAATAGACAAGCATATGTCTGAAGCCTTCTATGTGGAAAGCCTAATCTTTTCTATGAGGTCAACCATATTATTTAATCTTACTGTTCCTTCGTTTTTCTTTAATTTTTTTGGATTTTAATTCCATTGGGGTCTAGGATGAATGATTTGGATGTTATATTTGTATGATATCTTGGTGATTACAAAACTATTACTGCCTTCCTTCTGAGGCCTCTTCGAAAATGCATCTTCGAGATTGATTCGTGGTTTTGTTAAGGTCGGGTGATGAGTAACAGTGCATAGTTCAGATGATCTAACCCTAGTGGTTGTGATTACTTTGAATAAATAGTCTTTCGCTCCTAGCTGACGACCTTATCAACTGTCAATCTCACTTTTGTGAAATTTTTATGCCCCTTGTTTTAGTAATTTTTAGTTATAATATTCGATGCCACTATTGTTGTGAACGTTTTTCAGACGATACTTATATCTAAAAAGGAGATTTTAGCATTTTCCGCAATTCATTCCTAACAATGTAATATTGATGGCGTACATGTTATATTGTGAACAATAATATAATGTTCTTTTGGTGATATAATTGTAAGTTTTTGCCAGACCACTGATCTGTATGAAGTTGAGCTGTTCCAGTTGGAATTCGAATGAAATTAGGTGGCCGGTGGGCCCATACCTCCTAATAGAGTATTCCAATTGGAAATCAGTTTGAGAATGAAGATGCCTGTTCTTTGCTACTGACATAGCTGGAATTTTAGTTTGTGCGCCCATGTCTCTGATTCTGATGAAGCTTCAAGTTGGAAAGCAGCTTATAATGCAGTAGAGTTTGTGCTCCTGTTTGAAACTGTTTTGTAAATTTTCATTTAGGATTGGCTGTCTCTGTAAGGCTGGAAGCTTATAATTACGTTTGTAAAGTTTTAGCACCAAAATGCATTTTATAATGTAATCTCTTTAACAATATATACTAAATGTCAACCTAATGATATTCTTTGGATATTAATGTTCTAATTAGTATAATGTTTAATTTGTTGTGGTCGTTTCTTGTAATTTTGTTTATAATTCATCTTTTTAGGGATTAAAAATTTTAGAGATGAAGACGTACTCTTGGGCAGCTCTGGTGCTCGTTTTTAGGGCATTGCGAGTGCATCAGTTTGCCACCATATACTATGAGGTCTTCCCTTGTTACTCCGTACGTATGTGTTTAGATCAAATATTATGAACCTGACTAGGGGGATAGAGAAGGGAAGAGAGAGGAGACGGGTGGCACTTCCTTGGCTTCGATCTGCTAGCACAATATTGGGTAGTGGTTTGGACGGCGGTGACGAATGGATCCCTAAAGTTGTCGAGGAAGATGGTTAGGAGTTTTAAACTTCTTTGTAATTTTTCTTTTTTTTTTGGTCTTGTTTGTAAAAGAGCTGGTGTACTGTGCTAAGATCAATACATGTTCCTTCTAAAAAAACATTAAAAGCTCGTGTAGAGCCATAATTTCGTAGTTGGGTATTCCTAAATTCCAAAAACAAAACTTCCAAAAATAAAACTTCAATACAAAACAAAAGAAATGCTCACAACATTACAGTTGAAGGTACAAATTGTTCCAAGTCGAGATATGGAGCAAATAAAAGGAAATGGAAAGAAATTAATGAAAGTGGCTGATGATGTCACTTCTTTAGTTAGAGGTGCTTTTCATTTCGCAAAGCTTACTTATAGTAATCAGAAAGTCATGCATGTCTGAGATTTAGCTTGAAAAATCTCTACTACTCCCTCCGTATAGGAAATAGAAGCCGTTTTAGACAAGATTTTAGTCAAACCTTGTGAGTATAAATCACGAATATTTTTAAGTCGTTAAGTTTGAAAATGTAAAAAACCATATGAATAAACTTGACTTGAAAAATATTTTTATAAAAATATACATATATTATTCTTTAATAGTAAAAATAAGAAGTCAAAGTTACGTTTTGAAAATAAGGTGTGGAATAAAAATAGATAATACAATGAGTATAAGTTGTCCTGGCCCATTCGTCGTTGGGCAACTCCTTGGCTTGGATTCCCTAGGCGGATAGAGAAGGGAAGAGAGAGGAGACGGGCATCACTTCCTCAGTTTTGATTCGCTAGGCGTTGCTGTTTATCTATGCACAACATTAAAAAGCTCATGCAGTGGCGGAGCCAGGATTCTGTAGTTGAGTATTCCTAAATTCCAAAAACAAAAACTTCAATACAAAACAAAAAATGCTCACACCGTTACAATTGAAGGTACAAATTGTTCGGACTCGATATGGATCAAATAAAAGGAAATGGAAAGAAATTAATGAAAATTAGAATTTAACTTCAACTTAGCGTTTCTTCATGGCTTGAAAACTGCTTGATAATATCACATTTTTAGTTTGAGGTGGTTCCAAATGCCTTGCAAGATCGATTGTGCCGCTCCGCTGCGTGCCACTGTAATGGCACGAACTCTTAGGAGCACAAGATGTCCGCTTGCCTGTGTTTATTAAACTTACTCTTACAGTAGCTCCCGAGTGACTAAAAAATAGACTCCTAAAAATTTGGTGTTGAGACCTTGTCAAAAAAATATTAGGAGTAAAAAACACTTTCATTCAACAGTTTCCAAAAAGTTAACTCCCAAGAAGATTTAGTTGCTGCCACGTCATCTATTTGTGGGACCAACGCTTAATTTTTCCGCATGTGAACGATAACCGTGATTTTCCTTAGGCCAGTATCAGTGAGGAGTGTCATGAGCATTAAATATAATGCCACATCAACAATTTTGCTGACATGACAGTAATATTTATGAGGGGAGTGTCATGGAATGAGAGAGGATGTCATGTCGATGACACTCCCCTCGGCACAGTTCTCAAAGTTTCCAGTCTTGCTAACCCCGTGCGATGACATTTTCCACTGAGACTGGCCTCAGCCTGAACAGTGTCACGAACAACGATCTGAATTTTTAGCGGGATTGTAATTGTGGAAAGGAGGTGTAAATTTGGGAACATGAAATTTTAAACATGTTTTAAACTTCAAGTTTCTTTAAAGTTTAGCTTACACCTCACAATCCAATACCTATGGCCAGGAAATTGCGGCATCCGGGAGAAGTGCGTACCTATTTTGAGCCGAAATTTTGAGGTTTTATTTTTTTTGAAAATTCAATTTAGAGGCCCAACCCGCTGGCCAGACGGATATGCTATGGGCCGCACGTGCGGTGGGACAACCGTCGCCGCACACCCTGGGAGTGGTCGTGAGAGCAGCCCGCATGCACATGCATGCATAGCGCTCTTTTTTTCCTTTTTGTTATTTCCTTTTTTATTTTTTTTCTTGTTTATTTTTTCTTTCTTTATTTCTTTGTATTTATTCTCATGTTTCACTGTTTGTTTTTTCTTTTATATTTTTCCTCCTGTATAACATTTTGTTCCACTATTTTATTAGTTTATATGATTTGTTCCACATGTTAATATTTTTGTTTCTTCTATACGATATTTTGGTCCTCTAGTTACATGATTTGTTCCACTTTGTACTTCTATATGATAATATTCTGTTCCACTAGATGATTTTGTTCCACATGTTAATATTTATGTTCCTTCTATATGACACTGTTGTTCCTCGAGCTATATGATTTGTTCCGCTTATAACTTCTATATGAAATATTCTGTTCGACTAGATGATTTGTTCCACGTGTTAAAATTTATGTTCCTACTATACAAAATTTTTGTTCCATAAGGTTAGATTATTTGTTTTCGGTGTTAAAATCGGATGAATTGTTGCCTTTATTTAAAAAATGTTCTAATTTTTTTAAACTCGGAACATAGTCAAGTGTGGTCTAGTTTTAAAGATTTCGTGATAATAAACCTAGTGGTGAAATCGGATTTTGATTTCGATCACCGGTTCATTAGATATGAATTGTTTAAAAAATCTTTTCGTATGGGGCCTACGAATCTGACACAGCTGTCTCTAACGCAGGGTTAGGCACGGGGTGTGCGGCGTCGGTCCCCTGGCCAGAAGCAAAAACACCATCACAACTCTACCAACGCGACATTAAAAAAATATGGGCTGATTTTTCAATGCCATTTCCAAATCACAATAAAATTCTGCTGAAATGTTTAGTGATGGATAAAATAAAAAAATACAACATTACCCAAGGAAATGTGCATCCTGAATCCTGATGAAAAAGGAAAAGAAAATGAGCATCTCGAGCTTGGTAGGGTACGGTGTTGACCGTTGAACCGACCATGCGAAGTTGCGAACCGACGAGCCACTCGAAGATTCGTGCGCAGCAGCACGTGGTCTGAATCAGGGTGATAATGAGCCCAACTTTTTACACTGGCAATTTAAGGATCGGGCCCTAAACGGATCGAACCGAAATTATATACAAATTTGGTCTACAAATAATTATGGCCGAGTTGGATCGTGAAGAGGGCATAAGACTACCTGATTAACTCAGTGCTAACTTATTTTTTTTGACCGAACAACAGGGGAGTCCCCTACTGGATTTTTTTTATATATAAGAAAAAAATATAGGTACAGTGTACAAGGCCCTAGGCCCAAAGAGAGACCCTAAAGAGATTAACTAGTTGTAATTACATAACCAATGTTCTAACTCCAACTTCAGGTTAAGGCTTAGCTCTAAGCAAAATTTTCCCCAACTCATCCCTGAAGAAGCTCTTCCACCTCGTGAAAGACAGATTACCCCCATAAACAATGATGGAGTTTCGATGAACCCAGATACTCCAGCATGCCACCATTGCTATCTCTTTGAAGCATTTCATCCCAAAGCGCCTTCTTGCCAAAGCAATCATATCCGTGAGGAGTGGAAGTGCAGTCCATGTAACCCCGATGGACTGCCAACACTGCTGACTGAACGGACAGTGGAAGAAAAGGTGTGCTAAACTTTCTTCAATTCCACAAGTGCAGAGAACACAAGAATAATCTTGTAAGAACATATTTTTCTTTCTGAGCAAGTTTCTGGTATTGAGCCTATCTCTTAGAAGCAGCTAGAAAAAGAACTTATGCTTCCCCTACACACAAGACTTCCACATCCATTTGAAGCCCGGGGATACCTGCATGGTGCCTTTCAAAGCCTGATAAGCTTTCTTGGACGAGAACTCCAGTGAATTCCAGATATATGTCCATTTATAATTAGCATCAGCATCAGTCTGTATTTCCTGCATCATAGTGCTCAACAACTGCAATTGTTCAGAGGCTATAACAAACAATGGAGTGTGGAAGTTTGCAAAGGCATCTTGGCTGAGGAACTTTGCAACTGAGATGTTTTGATTTTTCACAAAAGAGAAGAGCTGAGGGAACCGAAACTGAAGGACACCAAGGTCCCAAAGGTCATTCTAGAATGTCACTGTCTTACCATCACTGACTTTGCAACATGCCAGCATACGAAAAGAATCAGAAAGAGACATTACATCTCGCCACCAAAAAGAGCCTGTAGGTGATCTAACATGTGGAACTGTTGATCTTTGATAGAAACATTTCCAGGTGAGACTAACCCATGGCAAATCCTCCTTGTTATAAAACTTGTGCATATATTTGAGCAACAAGGCTGTATTCTGAGTTTTTAGATCAATAATACCCAATCCACCTTGATCTTTTGATAAACAAGCTTTTTTCCAGGCTACCAAACACCCACCTTTTCGATTGACATCACCTTTATCCCATAAATAGTGTTTTCTATACCTGTCGCTCTGTCACCCAAGCTGGAAATTTTAGAGTGCAGAGATAAAAGGTGGGGAGAGAACTTAAGACTGAGTTCACAATCACAAGCCTCCCAGCATAAGAGAGAAAGGTACTCAGCCCCATTAGCCTTCTCTCGATTCTGTTGATCAGAGGGAGCCACTCCTGAACTGATGGCCTTGTGGTGCCTAAGGGGAGACCAAGGTAAATAAAGGGCATTGCACCAACTTCGCACTCCAATGAAGTAGCCAGAGTATGAGCTCTTTCATCACTAATGTTGATAGGCACCAAAAAGGAATTGCTGTAATTCACTTTTAAACCAGAGGAAGCTGCAAAATCATTCAAAAGCCCTTTCAGGAACAAGAGCTGAACTGGATCAGCTGGAAGGACCATCAAGGTATCATCTGCATATTGTATTATTGAATAATCTCCACCAAAAGCTGGACCAAGCAGATGAACTAGATGCCCTTTCCCACATGTATCATTCACCAAGGTTTGAAGAAGATCAGTAGCAAGTACAAAAAGTAGAGGTGAAAGTGGGTCCCCTTGCCTTACCCCCCCTTTTGCATTTAAAAGGCTTGCCAGGAACCCCATTCAACAGAACTGACGAAGAGCTAGTTGAAAGTATAGATTCCACCCAATTTATCCATTTAGGAGAAAACCCCTTGTGTTTGGTCATAGCAATGATCAGTTGGTGCCCAACCTTATCAAAGGCTTTTTCGAAGTCCAACTTCAATAAAACAATTTCCTTTTTAGAATGCTGACATGTGTGCAAAAACTGAAAAGCCCAAGCCAAGCAATCTTGAATTGTGCGACCCTTGATGAAGCCATACTGGTTAGCATGTACCACTCTTAGAATGACCGATTGTAGCCTATTTGCAAGCAACTTAGTTATGAACTTCAGGGAATAGTTCAATAAAGAAATAGGCCTAAAGTCATTAACCGTAGAAGGGTTGTCAATCTTAGGAATCAGAGAAATGAAGGAATTGTTGATACATTCTAGGTTAACCTGCTGTTGATGATGTTTTTTGACACGTGTCAGAGCCGGCGCCTTAAAGGAATTTCAGTGAGGATTGAGTTAAAGTTAAAGATAGTGTTTGAATTGAAATCGGATCGGATTTGTTTCCATAAGAAGGAGCACTATCGGACTCAAAACTTCAGAATCAGATCGGACTCGGAAAGATGGATTGAGGGCGTCGCGAGCTTTGGGCTGAAGTGGGCCATGATGGGCCGGCCTTTTATTGTTATTTAGTGTCTTAGTTGATGTAGTTTCTTTCTTTTGGGTCAAGTTTGTTCATGTCGTAATCGACTAGGAGTCTGTAATTCCAGGGTATAAATATAAACACTGAGGGTCGTGAAGAGTTTACGAACACATCAATACAACAAACCTTTACTACTTGCATCTACTTTTCGCAATTTACTTTCAAGTCGGCGACTTCGTCAAGTTTTTTTTTTCTTTCACGAGTTCTCCTGAGCTAGTCAAGGCGATCCAGATCTCAAAGGCTTGCTCGTGAGTTTCACTTCTACTGAGTAATATCTGAGCTTTAGCATCGGGCGCATCGCTGTTGCTTCGTTTAGATTTATTCGACAGTTATCGGTATTTGCTAGATCTACAAGTTTTTTCTTGTTCTTTTAGCTTTTATCACCACCTATCCAGCTTAGAATTCTATTTAATCGGCTTTGTCAAAGTATTAACCCTGAAATCTGTCTAATAGCTGATTAATTCAATTCTAAGTGTTGTTTTACTAGGCTGTATCGGATCACTTTATGGTGGTTTCTTACTGCTTAGTCATCAATCGGCTTTCAGCTGTTTGATTATCAGAATCGGCTCCCTGTGCTGTTTCACTACATATCGGAATCGGTCCTATCATATTCGATTTCACTAACGATAGAATCTGGCTCTTCAGTTGTTTCTTAACGTCCGATTTTATCCTTGTCAATCAACAGGTCAGATTGACTGGCACGCTCCGGATTTCAAGGCCACGCCTTCGTTCGTGTGTTAGCGCATCTATCGCCGCCCGATTTTTGCGTCAACACACTTTTGGCACGCCCGGTGTGTGGGGAATATGGTCCCCGGGTACCTCACGAGCAGGCCTGGCAACCCTCCAATAGGGGGCGGCCCGGCCCACCGTTTTGGACCTGATAACGTGCGGGACAAGCCGACGCATGAAGGAAGGACCCGGAAGGAGAAGTTCTAATTAGAATAGGAGTTTTTGTAATGAAGGAAAGGATCCTTAGAGATAGGATCGGCTACAAACCGACTTGTAACCCTGCCTCCCCGATATATAAGGCGGGCAGGGACCCCCTCCAAAGGACACGAAATCTCTCAATAGAACAATACACACAATACAACACCCCAAAACAAGACGTAGGGTATTACGTCGAGTTGACGGCCCGAACCTGTCTAAATCCTTGCGTCTGTCCACCCTAACCATCTAGCTCTCGATCTTTGCGAACTTCCCTCCATACAAATCACTTCCGTGGGCTACCCCGTGGAAGACTGCCGGAGATCATATCACCGACAGTGGCGCGCCAGGTAGGGGGTGTCGCTGAGATCAATTTGGTGAGCCCGATGGACCACGTCAAGATCTTGGACAGCTGCAACCTCCCGGACGTCGACGGAGTCGAGATCCAGTTCGGGAGCACCACCGCCGCTTTGGATACCCAAACGGCAGAAGCTACATCCGCCACGGAGGTTTCCTCTCTGGCGCCGACTTCGGCCATCACGGCCCAATCCGGTCCGATCGCATCTGATCGCGCCGTATCTGCCCCGCTGAGTCCATCGCAAAACGCGGGGACCAACCAGTCGGGAGCAGATCAGCAACCACTCGGTTCCGATCCGGCTCTTGAGAGTCGCGTCGCCGAGTCATCTCAGAGCGTAAACGCTCGGCAGACGCGCGTTCCGAGCCCTGAGGTCATCACCATCCAGACCCCCGGCTTCCGCGCGCTTACCCAACAGCAGAAGATGAAAGAGATCGTTCAGGCGGATGATTCCCCCTCTGAGAGCGACTCCTACGAGTCAAACCCACGGGGACCCTCAATCCTGGACGACCTGCAAGAGGGTTACACCGCATCCGACTCCTCTACAGAGCCGGAACTATTTGGATCACTCGGAGGGTCAACTCCGAGTAGTTCGGAACGTGGCACGCCCACAACCGATCCTTCCGAGTCCGAGGAAGATTACCTCGCGCAAGGAAGAGCTGGAGCCGGGTCGTACTGTTACATGGTGGCACCATCAACGCCATCTAACCCCGTGTCGGAGGATGAACTCACCCCGGCCGACGAGGCGCCTGAAGCCAGAGATCAGCGCCGAGGACGCAACGCCAATCGGGCGACTCGCAGAGCCGCCCGACCGCAAGGGGCCAACGCATCAGGATCTGGCACCGCTCAACCTCAAGAACCACCCTCGGAAGACCATCGTCGTCGTCAGGATCGACGCGACAGGAGAAGCCAGTGGAACCTGATGCGCGACGACATGTTCGAGTACAACGGATTCAACGTCTACGAGACACCAGTCCAGAACCTCGTCACCATCGACGAAGAGATCAGTCGGCTACCGCCCAGTACTCCAGGCCTGGATAAGGTAAGGGCTTTCGTGTAGGCCGCCTCCGTCCAGGTTCACCAGATGCAGAACAGATCACGTACGGCCGCTCCTGAGCCCGGGTCGACTCGATGCCGAACCAGCGGCGGATCGGACCGTGAAGAAGATCTTCGTGACACGATCAACAGAGGCCGAGACGCGAGGAACATCATCCGCAGCAGCGCTGAGGAACGTGACCGCGAAGAGGCTCGACGTCGCGAGGAATACAATCGGGAGCATGGGAATCCCCGTCGTAACTCTAACCGGAACGGCTACTCGACGGAATCAGAGTATACCGATTACTCCGATCTCTCCGGTAGCCCAAGACGCGGCAATGACGGCGGTCGTACTCCGCCTCGATGACCGACTCCGTCGCGAAGACGAGCGGCTCCCTCACGAAGGCAGCCGACCCCGCAAAGGGAGCAGACTCCACCGCGCAGCAGAACCTACCGACGGGACCGATCTCCTCCCAGGACTCAGACCTTTCGGAGGACCCGCTCTCCACCTAGGGATCGGGATCGCAGAAGGGAGCGCACTCCCCCAAGGACAACGGATGGCTCGGATCCGAGTGGTTCCCGCCTCAGAGGTCGGATCGGCGGATTCCAGTCGTTCACTGAGCGCTTGAGAAGCGTGACCTGGCCTAGGAGCTTCAAGCTATCGGACATCGACAAGTACGACGGGAAATCTGATCCATCCCAGTGGCTTTAGATCTACTACACCGCCGTACAAGCTGCTGGCGGCGACGAAGACATGATGGCGAACTAGCTCCCCATCATGCTGACCAAAGATTGTCACAACTGGCTAGCAGGACTCCCTCGGAACTCCATTGATAACTGGGACCAACTCACCGAGCTCTTCATCGGTAACTACCTCGGAACTTGGGAGAGGCCCAGGAGCAAGCGGCTCCTCGGCCAAGTACGACAGCGCAAGAACGAGTCCCTGCACGACTTCGTACGCAGGTTCTCGGAGAAGCGCAACTCCATCACGGACGTGACAGACCTGGATGTGATGACCGCTTTCCAAAACGGCATCTCCGATGGAAGACTGATCCACAAGTGGACACGAAAGCCGCCCGCGACTGTCAATGACATGTTCCGGGTTGCTAGTACATGGGCAGACGCAGATATCGCGGAAAAAGAACAACTCAACGAGATCAAGAGCCGTTGGGAGGAAGAGAATAAGTCAACCCGCAAACGCGACCGCCGCGAGGACGAAGAACGACGCGATGATCATCGTCGCAGTGACAGTCACCCCCGCAAAAAGAAGAGCGAGGGCGATATGGTCGCCACCCTGGACCGGCCCAGAGGCCAGATAACTCCAGAAGATTTCCAGCGCATGCTCGATGAGCAATGTCCGTACCACAAGCACCACAAGCACTCGGCACAAGAGTGCTACGGGTTGAAGCGAGCTTTCACTGGGGGCAACAGAGGCCCTCCCTATAAAAGAAGGAACGATAGTTCCCCAAGAGACGACAGGCGAAACGACGAAGCTGGCGACGAGTTTCAGGAGGCTGACCGAGTGGTCTGTATGATCTACGGAGGACCGGAAGGTTTCGAGACGTAGCGCCAGCAGAAGCTCAACAACCGACAGGTCATGCACGCCAGGGAGCCACCGGTACCTGAGTACCTTAAGTGGTCAGAAGTACCAATCACCTTCACTCGGGAAGATCACCCAAACTTCATACCGAAGCCCGGGTCCCACGCCTTGGTAGTAGCTCTGACGATCCGTAACGTTCAGCTCACCAAGGTGCTAGTTGACGGTGGCAGTGGCCTGAACATCCTCTTTGCTAACACATTGAAGGAACTCAGCCTAACCACTCTCGACCTGCGTCCCCCCCAATCCTCGTTCTATGGTCTGATACCGGGAGAGGGGGCAGAACCACTCGGGCATATCACATTGCCCATTACCTTCGGAGACCGGAACAACTACCGGACCGAGCACATGCAGTTCACAGTGGCCAACTTCGAGACTGCATATCACGCCATCCTCGGGAGGCCGGCGCTCGCCAAGTTCATGGCGATCCCTCATTACGTCTACTTGCAGGTGAAGATGCCAGGACCCAAGGGCGTAATCACCGTCTTGGGGGACATCCGAGTCGCTTACACTTGCGAACAGGAGACCCTCAACGCGGCAGCTGCCTTGGATATGTCGAAGCGCATGATGCAAGTATTGGCTACATCGTAGGAGGTGGACAAGGACTCTCTGGAGATCCCCGCCAAAAAACCCGCGAAAGAAGCCATCTCGCCAACCAAGGAGACGGAGCTCAAGAGGATCTCGCTGGACCTCGAAGACCCGAAGAAGACGGCCATCATCGGGGCCGAGCTAGACCCCAAATAGGAAGAAGTGCTCGTCAGATTCCTGAGGGAAAACGCCGACATATTCGCGTGGAAACCATCCGATATGCCAGGTGTCCCAAGGGAACTTGCCGAGCACTCCTTGAAGGTCAATCCGACTGCCAAACCGATCAAGCAGAGGCTTCGTCGATTCGCGCAGGACCGCAAGGAGGCGATTAGGGTAGAAATTACAAAGCTGTTAGCTGCCGGTTTTATTCAGGAGGTGTTTCACCCTGACTGGTTAGCCAATCCAGTTCTTGTAAGGAAGAAAAATAATAATGAATGGAGAATGTGCGTTGACTATACAGATCTCAACAAAGCTTGCCCTAAAGACCCCTTCGTTCCCCCCCCCGCATCGATCAAGTCGTCGATTCCACGGCAGGCTCCGCCCTGCTCTGTTTTCTCGATTGCTACTCAGGCTATCACCAGATAGGCCTAAAACTGGAAGACCAGATAAAAACCGTGTTTATCACGCCGTTTGGCGCCTATTGTTACAATACAATGGCCTTCGGTCTGAAAAACGCAGGCGCAACCTACCAGAGGACCATCCAAGCATGTCTGGATAAACTAATTCCAGACATAGTAGAAGCCTACATCGATGACATCGTGGTTAAGATCATGAACCCCGAGGACATGATAGAGAACCTGACAAAGGTCTTCGAACGACTACGTGCATTCCAGTGGAAACTCAACCCGAAAAAGTGTGTCTTTGGACTCCCGTCAGGTAAACTACTCGGCTTCATGGTCAGCAACCGCAGCTTCTAGAGTCTTGACACGATCGTGCCGAGTCGAATCAAGACTCGGGGGCTACACCCAATGGGTGCACCAGGAGGTGCACGCCATTGATGGATTAAGTTCAAAAAGAGCTTTATAGGATTCTATTTTTGACCCTCGACCAGACTAGTCTACTCTGCTCAAGGCTCGGGGGCTACACCCAATGGGTGCACCAGGAGGTGCACGCCATTGAAGATCATGATTTTCATGGAGAAAAATTGAAAACCCTTGGCCAATTTTATACTAAAATTACCCAAGGCTCGGGGGCTAAGTGTATACACTTCGCTTTCGCGTCGTGAAAAAGAGCACTTCTTCCCCTCACTACGGCTACAATTGAAAAATCGTTTTCAGGAACGTTTGAGCATGCACTCAGATCTTCCTCAAAACCACTCGGATGAAGTCCTAGACTACTCGAAAATCTGATCAAGCATTCTGGCAAAGTTGGGGAACACTCGGATCATGCAAGAGAAAGACAGATCAATTACAGCCAACGATCGGCCAAGAAGTGCTCGGGGGCTACCGTGGGGAATATGGTCCCCGGGTACCTCACGAGCAGGCCTGGCAACCCTCCAATAGGGGGCGGCCCGGCCCACCGTTCTGGACCTGATAACGTGCGGGACAAGCCGACGCATGAAGGAAGGACCCGGAAGGATAAGTTCTAATTAGAATAGGAGTTTTTGTAAAGAAGAAAAGGATCCTTAGAGATAGGATCGGCTACAAACCGACTTGTAACCCTGCCTCCCCAATATATAAGGCGGGCAGGGACCCCCTCCAAGGGACACGAAATCTCTCAAGAGAACAATACACACAATACAACACCCCAAAAACAGGACGTAGGGTATTACGTCGAGTTGACGGCCCGAACCTGTCTAAATCCTTGCGTCTGTCCACCCTAACCATCTAGCTCTCGATCTTTGCGATCTTCCCTCCATACAAATCACTTCCGTGGGCTACCCCGTGGAAGACTGCCGAAGATCATATCACCGACACGGTGGGACACGAAGAGAAAATTCACGATGCCTCCGAAGAAACCAGTTGATCCTAAGGAACACAATAACTCTGATCTTCATGATGAAAATATTATTAACATGACTTATGATGATATGAATGAAGAACAGAGAAAGCAATTTGATCTTCATCAGCAGGAGTACCGTAATGAGTGTCTCAAATCGTTTAGTTCTACTAAACGAGGAGAAGCCATTAAGAAAGCTCCACTTCCTCTTCCGTGTACAATCACTATTGCTGAATCATCAGGGAAGCTCCAGGAGATGGAAGTCCTCCTTGGCGACCGGCGGCACCGTTAGAGCGATGGCCAGATTCTCGTTGGTCGTGACTCCTGATGACCCGAGGAAAACCCTCGTCCGACGAAACTCTCTTGGCGCAATGCGAGGCATCAGCTCAAAGCCAATCGGAACAAAAGGCCGTGGGTCAACAGCGAAGTTCGCCATTGCGGAAGCCTCCGCCGCAGGCGAAGCAGGGGCAGATTGGCCGGATTTTGCGGGGTTGGTTTCAGTAGCAAGGTTGCTGGAAGAGGGAGCGTCACCGCCTGGAGGGGAAGACGCGTGCTGGGGAAGCCGACCCGTATTAAAGGCAGGGGTGCGGTTAATGGGCTGGGCCGGCTGGGAAACCTTGCGGAAGATCTGTTGCCTGGGTATGGCACGACATGTTTTGGAAAAGTGTCCATATCCAAAGCAAAGACGACAGCGTGGCGAGTTTCTGCACGTTGCCAAAAAATGACCAGGGGAGAGGCAACGGAAACAAAGCTGATTGGCACGCGGATTGGAGAGAAAAGCGGATCTTCCTTTCGAATTTGAAACACTTTCCAAAGGCAGATGACCTTCCAAACAATCCGACCGAAGAACACGGCCTTGATCATCAACCGGAGGCTGGATTATGGTGAAAACTGATTTGCGAGGGGGGCTATAGTTAGCATAGTGATTATTCGGATAGATTAAGCGCTTAAAAACCGAAGGACGGCCGGGGGGCAAACGAGCAGCATCAGCATATGATTTCTTTTTGGAAGAGACTATGCTCCATTCACGAGCTTGTTCTTCACACCAAAGGGCGTATTCACGGCGCCAATTTGGACCACCATTTCCTCAAAGGGTGAAATAGATGCCAAAAGCCCGACATTTGTATGAAGAAAGCTTGTGAACCAGAAAACCAACGTGTTTAGAGAACACGGAGAATCGAAACATCGAGCCCGAAAGATGGGTAACACGAAAGTCGACATCAATCCCCCCAAGCAAGATTGAAGAATGAGACCAACAGAATCATTGTTGAGAAGAATAGCAGATCTTCCAAATGAAGCAACGAGGAAGAATTCAGACGAGGAGAAGGCCGGGGCAAAACTTACCGGGGTGTTGAAACGATCGCGAACGATGCGTTGAATCTCCTGACCGTGGGAGAAGTCTAGATCCGAGAGACCTCCCATGACGATCCAGACGAAGGGGATCACCAGTCGAGGTCATGGCATGGGCGAACATCATCGGCGGTGAGGAGCAACGGGAGGGGATAGGGGCGTGGGAGGAGGGACGCCATCAGGTGCTTGAAGTGACTTACTCAGTGCTAACTAGTCTAGCTATGTTCATGCTATCTTTCTTAGAGGTCCCTAAGGACATACTCGAGAAATTGAACTATTATAGATCTAGGTTTTTTTTGGCAAGGAGATGATCACATTAAGGGCCTGTTTGTTTCAGCTTCTGGCGAGCTTTCCGTGAATAGTTTTCCATACATCGGAAAGCCGGAAAGCTATGAAACTGGAAAGCTAGAAAGCTCACAGAAAGAGGCTTCTGGCTTTCCAGTTTCAGAGCTTTCCGGCTTTTCGATATATGGAAAGCTATTCATCAAAAACTCGTCAGAAGCTGAAACAAACAGGCCCTAAGAAATACAGACCAACAAAGTGGACTATAGTGTGTTAACCCAAAGACATGGGGGCCTGGGTGTTTTAAACTTAGAGATTCAGAATCAGTGTCTCTTAAGTAAATGACTTTATAAGTTGTTGAATGAAGATGGCTTATGGCAGCGGATCCTAAGGAAGAAATACTTGAGAAATCAAACTTTAACTGAAGTACAGAGAAAACCTACATATTCACATTTTTTGTCAGGTCTAATGAAGGTTAAAGAATGGTGCGAATATAAGATTTGGGAGGATTTATGGTTAGGGACTCAACCGTTAAAGTTTCAGTATTCGACCTTGTACAATGTTGTACGCCGAAAAAATGCCACCGTGGCTTATGTCTTTAGTAGGATTCCACTTAATATTTCCTTTAGAAGGACTATTTCTGGTCAAAACCTTACTTTATGGCATAACTTGGTTGCTAGAATTATGCATGTCCAGTTAAATGATACAAACGATTCTTTTAGATGGAGTGCCACACAATCGGGAGTTTTTTTCGGTACAATCAATGTATAAGATTCTGATAAATAATGGCAATGTTGTACAATATAATCCGGTCTGGAAGTTAAAGCTACCTCTGAAAATCAAGATTTTCATGTGGTATTTACAACGAGGGGTAGTCCTTACAAAAGATAACTTAGCTAAAAAGAGTTGGCATGGTAGCTTGAAATGTTGTTTTTGTAATTCTAATGAATCAATACAACATCTTTTTCTTGACTGCCGATATGCCCAGTTTTTATGAAGAGTGGTTCGTACTACCTTAGGCTTGCGTCCACCTCGTAGTGTTAGACATGTTTGCTACTTGGCTTACCGGGGTAGATGCTAAGCTTAGGAATGTAATCTTAGTAGGTGCATCAGCGTTTTGCTGGGCTATCTGGCTTAGCAAGAATGACATGATATTTGATAAATCTCCTATAAAAACTTACATGCAGGTTATTGGCTCCGGTTCTAGAGCCAAATGCAGCAGCGTGAGGATGACAAAAAGTTATTAATAAATGTCTGCAAGCAGCTTGAGACATCGGTAATGCAAATTTTCGCACACCATGAATGGAGATTTAGTAATAGGCTTAAACTCTGTTTCGTACATTGGTGTGTACTTCTTTGTTTCTCCTCTCTCTCACGCACCTGAGCAGATGGATGTGCTGTGAACTTTGTAATAATGTGCTGTAGCCTTCGTTAAAGGTTAAAGCCGAAATTTTTATTCATTATAAAAAAAAGGCTACATAGTAATTATCCAATTAGCTAGTTCAGCTAATGGATTATCTGGATGAATCCAAATATAACCTTGAGGTACTAGCTACCCGTTTTCCCCCTCTTTTACCCAAATAACATTTTTCCAGGGGTATAAAACTCTAGCATTTTCCCAAACAGGATATAAGGGGTTCAGTAATAAAGCTTAAATTTTCAAATGAAACCATGTATGTTATGTTTCAAATTCCATGTTTCTTTAAAGTTTAGTGTACATCTCACGATCCAATACCTATGGCCAGGAAATTGCGGCATCCGGGAGCAGTCCGCACCTATTTTGATCCGAAATTTTGAGGTTATATATATATATATATATATTTGAAAATTCAATTTAGCGGTCCAACCCGCTGGCGAGAAGAAAAACACCATCGCAAGATTCACAACTCTACCAACGCGACATTAAAAAAAGATGAGCTGATTTCTCAATGTCATTTCCAAATCACAATAAAATTCTGCTGAAATTTTACTGATGGATAAAATAAAAAATACAACATTGCCTAAGAAAATGTGCATCCTGATTCCTGATAATGAAAAAGAAAAGAAAACAAGCATCTCGAACTTGGTGGTGTACGGTGTTGACCGTTGAACCGACCATGCGAAGTTGCAACCGACGATTCGTGCGAGGCAGCACGTGGTTTGATCGGAGCCGTTAAACTTAGAGCATCTCCAAGAGACACCCCATTTTTCGCTCTCCATTTGTCTCTCTATTTGACTTGGCAAAAAGATTTCTCTTCATATTGGGTCACACACTCCAACAGACTCTCCATTTTTCACTCTCCAAATTTCAACAGCAAACTCCAACCTCCCTATCCACACACGCTGACGCGTGGGTCCCACACGTCATCTTCATCACCTGCCTATCTCCCTTATCCTCTCGCCTCTCCCGATCTCACTCTCTCCTCTCTGCCCCGGCCTCCCCTTCTCCCTCTCCGTCCACGGCTGACCCTCCCTCTCCGTCCACTGCGGCGTGCCAGCGCCGGCCTCCCCTTCTCCCCCATCCATCAATGGCGGCACGCCGGCACCGGCCTCGGGCCCCGCCTTCCCTTCCCCAGCCACCCCTCCATCCATGGCGGCGCCCGGCGCCGGCCTCGGGCCTGGCCTCCCCTTCTCCCCTTCCCCAGCCATCCCCTCTGTCCATGGCACGCGAAGGTCCAACCATCCCCTCTATCCATGACGCGCGAAGGTGCGGCATCCCCTTCCATCCATGGCGTGCGAAGGTCCGGCGAACGGCTCTTGGAGGTGCGGCGGGGCGCATGAAGGTCTGGCCTGGCGGCGCGTGGAGGTCCAGCCTGGCGGCGCGTGGAGGTCCAGCCTGGCGGCGCGTGGAGCTCCGGCCGGCGGCGCCTCTTCTTCGGCCTCCCCTTCTCTCCCTCTGCGTGTTCTCCTACGTGCAACGCGTGGGGTCCACGCTTGGCAAGTGAGCTTGGCAAGCGGGCTTGGCTTGCCAAGTCTGGCAAGGGAGAGGGTTGATTTGGGGAGTCAGATGGGATAGCAAGTTGGATAGGGAGGCTGTTGGAGCTAGATTTTGAGATTGAGTTGCCAAATTTTGGCCTGGCAAGTGGTAAGGATGGAAATAAGGAAACGGAATCCGAATTATCCGATATCCGTATCCGCTAAAACGTAAATATGGATATCCGTATTCGTATTCGAATTCAAATGTGGTAATAAAATGGATACATCCGAATTCGTTTTCGTTGAATTTCTCTATCCGATTCCATATTCGTATTCGGCAATATCCGGCAGTATCCGTATTCGACCATAGGAAACTATTAGTTATTTCTATAACTAATGACAAATGATGTCGATTTAAATATTAATAATGGTAGTGTGTAATTAAAAAAAGTCATCTCCATTACTAATGATTATGATATTGATTTTAATATAAAAATATTGCATCCATAAATAAAATATGTATTTATTAATAGTTTTATTATTTATTATATGATTAATTATTAAAATAAATATGAATGAATGTGATATTATAAATGAGTGATCTTTGTCTAGACTTGTTATGTACTCATACTTTAGTCTTTACTTTTATATAATAATTTTATAATATAAACTATTAATAAAGAAAATAAGTAAATATTGTTTTCCAACTGGTGTAAATATCCGATGCGTATTCGAATTCGAGACATCCATTTTGTATTCGTATTCGAAAACATTCGAATCCATATTCGCATTCGAGTTAAAATGTGGTAAAAGGTGATATCCGAATCCGATTCCATGCGTATCCGATCCGTTTCCATCCATAGCAAGTGGGATGGGATGTCTCTTGGAGTTGCTCATAGACAGCCAACATATGTAAGGGAAGCGGGCCTCACCTCCCTTCCCAACCAAACCAGTCAAGAAAAACCAAACCAGTCAATCCCCTCCGCGCCGCCTCCTCTCTCTCTCGCACCCTAGCCCAGGCGACCCCGGCGAGCGGCGGCGGCCATGGCGGACGACGACTACAACGACGTGGACATGGGGTGCGCCTCTGACCCGCCTAACCCCTTCCCTTTTCCCGCCGTACCTTGTACGCGTGTCGCGTGTGCAGAGGAAGCTAGGTTTGCGGCGTTCTTAATGGATTAGGATTAAGGAATTATTGTCCAATCCGGGGGGTAATAAACCAATAAACACGTTCCTCGGTCGTTTGGTTCATTCTATTGAAATATGGTGGGGGAATTTCATGATCCTATGCACAGTAAAACCTTGCACGGCAAACCGGCAAAAACAGAATTAGATGATTTTTGAAACTGGTTGTTGGTCTGTATGTGATAAAATAGATGGCAGCCTGTAGGCTTCTTTTGTGTGGAATTTGTGAAGTTTGGGTGTTCATGCGCATGAATTGTGTGGAATTTCCTGGTATATGGATGAATGTCTTGAGTTGTGTTCCTTAGAGTTACATGTCATGACACCGATTGGGGGAAATAATGTGTTTAATCTGACTCTTTACTTAATTGTTGACTATAGAATTGATCTGGGGTGTTTAACTCGTGTTGCTGAGGAAACATAACCTAATTTGTTTGGGGGCATTGGGTGTACTACACCTTGGGCTGCAAAGAAAATAAGGAGCCATTTATGTTCTTACACTTGTTTGTTCTTTGTTGCGTCCTTCATGGTTAATTGCTCAACCAAATCATAACAAGGCCGACCTTGCTTTATGGAATATCTTGAAGGGAGCATATCAGGTGCAAACCAACCTCTTCGGGCAAACCGTGCAAACTTCAATCTGGGCCACACGATATAGATCCAAGGGGGCACGCAAGGGAAGGTGGGAGGGGGATTTGCAAAATAACAGGGAAGGTGGGAGGTGGAATTTGCAAAATAACAGGGAAGGTAGGAGGTGGAATTTGCAAAATAACAGGGAAGGTGGGAGGGGGATTTGCAAAAGGATGATTAAGGATACATGGTTTGCACGGTTTGCACGGAGAGGCCGGTTTGCACTTGATATGTTGCCTATCTTGAATTACTGTTTAACATTACAAATGTTGGTCTCAGCTTAGAGAGAATCTCTTTGCTTGGTCCCTATCTAATTTACAAAGTTTAAGTTGCCCACCAGTTGTCTGAAGCATGTGTGCCCCTTGGTGATGGTTGGTCTTGCTCCAGAATCCTCTCTGAAGTTAGCTTGTGTCATGGTTAAGACTTGATATTTTAGAGAAAAAAAGTCCCTCTGAGCTAGGTACACTGTTTGTTATGAATCCTATGCACTATATAATTAGTATGCAATCATGATCAACTAGGTATAGAAAATAAGTGGAATTTTTGTACATGCTGAATGCACTGGTGTTGGTGATTACTGATTACATGATCAAAGGATATATGGATCATATTGCAGAACAACGCCCAACTATTCCTTTTCAAGTTGCTGGCTGATGTGATTTCTTGTTATTCCCAAACCATCAATTTTACTTTGCAACTTAGATCTTCTATAATATGAATCCTGTTTGTTTCAGGTATGACGATGAGCCCCCAGAACCAGAGATTGAGGTGCATGGCCGTTTCTGTTCAGTGCTCACGTTTATCTATTTGTTGAGGGTAGAATTTTGATTGACTTGTCTATCAAACAGGAGGGGGCTGAGGAGGAGCTTGAGAATAACAATGAGGATGCTCCTGAAGATGTGGTAGGGGCAGAAGTTGAAGACAAGGAACAGGAAAAGAAGGCACGCGAGAGGAAAACATCAAAATATATGACAAAGTACGAGCGTGCACGCATTCTTGGTACACGTGCTTTACAGATTAGGTATGTTTCTATTTCTGTGTATAATACCATCTTATCAGTTCTTCCAGTAGATTTAAGTTGACATTGTAAATTACTTTACAGCATGAATGCTCCAGTTATGGTCGAGCTTGAAGGAGAAACTGATCCTCTCGAGGTAAAGTTGTGCTGCCTTGCAATTGCGACAGGCCGACTATAATAATGTTCTTCTGTCGTTGTTTTGGTTGTTAATTTCCATATAACACAAATAACTTTTCTTTGGTTGAAGGATCACATCCTTTTGAGTATTTTCTTTTTCATAATTTACATTTTAGCTTTTGAATTGAGGATTGGATGCTTGGATCTTTTGAAACTCGTGTGTGTAAAGAAAATGCTCTATCTGTGTCCATAATGTGTCCTTTTTTCTGAATTTAACTTTGGTCCAACTACCAACATATGAAGGTGTTTCATGATGAAACTAATTAGAACTCAGTAATAGACATATGTATGTTGGTTGAATGGGAGCTTTAACTGCTATGATATTGTACAGGTGCTGATTTTCATCTTACCACTACGATTTTGTAGTGTTAAATTTCTTCTTCCGGATCTCATTATTACAACTGCTAGTTTGCAACCTAATTAAACCAGCATTGTTTGACTATAGACATTTACTGGAAAAGACCGTGATTATTCTTTACATGCTAATATGCTTCAGAAAAAGGGCTGGCAGATATACTGTTTCTTATTTTTGACAGCATTTTCTTTAAGCTTGGATATTATAGCTGCAAACCTTGCTCAGTAAAATATGACAATTTTGGATGTACATTTATAGGTTGTTTGTCTTGAAGAAGCATCCCATCTAGAATGAAATTGTCCATTACGGAGTCATCCCATGAATTTTGGTGGGAAAAACTCATTCCTTATTATTAAGCTAACCACATGCTTGTGATGGATAGGGTAGTCATGGATAGCAACAATCCATTCCTCAAACCAAACAAAAATTCAGGGAGTTATCATTCCATTCCTAAAACCAAACACCCCATTAATGGCCATAACCATATATGAGGTTACTTTTTATTTTCGGTTAATTTATGGCTTTTGAAAACAGTTTGTTGCCTCTCTATTGTCTTCCCCTGAAAAGCATGAAAGGCTAGAATCTTCCTTTGATGCCATTTTAGGTAGACTTGTGAAAGGTTTAATGAATCCTTTAGGGCAAAACTGGGTGTGCAGTATTTTATGGAAGCAGATTTTTTCTGGTTCTATATGATAGTAAAAGTTGTGATCATTCACAATATGGGGGTTTCATTCTTTTTTCTTTCACCCTATGGAATTGCTTCATTGAGTCTAGCCATATTTTGATATGTGTTGCAACTTTATAGATCGCCATGAAAGAACTGAGAGCACGCAAGATCCCATTCACAATCAGGCGATATTTACCAGATGGAAGGTGAATTATTTTATATTTAGAGAAGTAAAAAGTTATGAATGATCTATATTCAATATGGTCTGATGGTTATTTACATCGTTTTGGCACAGCTACGAGGACTGGGGTGTTGATGAGCTCATCGTGGAGGACTCATGGAAACGTCAAGTTGGTGGCGACTAAAGCTAGAGTGCTTACTTGACATGCTAATCTAATACCCAGCCTTGAAAATTATACCTATCGCAGAGTTGTGGCTGTAGCGATGAACTGTACTGCAGCTATGATGCCACCTTGAAATGTGAGTGCCCTTGTCCTGTAAGGCCGTAACTGCCCTTGTCCCGTAAGGCCGTAACTGCCCTTGTCCTGTAAGGCTGTAACTGTCATTGATTTTGATGGTTCTATCGGGCCTTTGTCCTGTAAGCTGTAACTGTCATTGATTTTGATGGTTCTACTGTGGATTATTTGGACTACGGCAATCTTTCTATCTCCACGTCGGAAGGCACTTCTAATGTGGATTATTTGTATGCCTTTCTATTGGTGTACGCAGTATGCCTCATATTGTGCCAAAAGTAGAGCACATCTCTCTGAGAAAATTATCGCGTCTCATCATAAATTGTGTAATGTCAAAAGCACTTCATTTTTCTTGCATTCATTCGCTATTGGAGATGGCCAGAGTTATCATCTCCCTCTGCCAGTGAGACAAGGCCAAGGGATCCAATCATCCAAGAGAATTAAGAGACGCTTCACACATCTCCGGTTGGAATGGCACCAATCTGAGGATATGACCTAGACCACTGCAATCCAGTGGCCTCAAGGTACGGGCTGATGCTATCCTTGGTTGTTCAGTGAGGAGTGAGCAAGAGCGACAAGTCACACTTTATACCAAATAACAAATATATAAACCGATTGCTGCAAGAAACAATGCAAATGTGTTTCTGAACTTTTCTAATAATATTTTTTAATGATGTTATTTTCTATAATTAATTAACAAGCAAGGCGTTCACGCATGGAAGTACCTGCTCGGTTCGATGACAATCAGTGAGGACGACTGGTACAAGTTTTGCGAGGTTTGCTACTGTACCTTGGTGGGATTAATAAACATTAAAGGTGTAGTAAGGTGGTCGGCTTCATGTATGTGGCCAAGCTTGCTCCCCGGGTGTACTTGTCCATTTCTTATAATGACCAAAGGAAAATTCATAAAGTTTATACTATACTCAAAGGAAAATTAAAAAAAGAAAGGAAAATAGTCAACAATGTATCAAACGCTCGTGGTACTTTTTTCATGATGTATATATACTTACTGATCGTGCTTTCACAACCAAACAATGGAAAGAAACCAAATTCAGTTACATATTTTTGCAATTTTTACATGTCCATGTGGGGGAGATTCCCGTGTCTTTTTACATGTCCAAACAATGGAAAGGGACTTGCTTAGCACATGTAATAAGATTGCCGTAGAACAGGTGCTGAACCACTCGGACTTGCTTAGAACAGGTGCTGAACCACGCGTCTCGCTCTCGTCGTCCTTGGTGAACCACTCGGCCAGGTTCGTGACCGGCGACACGCAGAACGGGGACAGCTCGAACCGCGCCAGCTGCTGCAGGCTCCGGCTGCCGCCGCCGGCGTCGGTGAGGAGCAGCGTGGAGACGGGCGTGAGGCGGTACACTTCGCCGTCGCCGGCGGCCTCGGCGAAGACGCCTGACGCGGCGAGCACTCGCATCACGCGGCGGAGGTGGGGGAGCTTGGTCGGGGCCAGGGAGAGCGCGGCGGCCAGGCCGTCGACGGAGGCCTCGCCGCCGGCGCGGCGGATCGCGTCGGCGACGCCGAGCTGGACGGCGCACCGGAGTGCCATGGACTTGACGTAGCTCAGGGCGTGGTGCGTCAGATCAATGCTGGCTTGCAGCAGCTCGCCGCGAGTAAAAGACGACGGCACGGCGTTGGCTTCTTGATTATTCTCCATTGCTTGTCAAGTTCAGAATTGTGATGGATCTTGCTGTCTTGGCGTGCTTCCGTCTGTGTGAAGAACTGTGAAGAGGGGCCTGCTGGTATTTGTAGGCATTTTGCATATAAGTTGAAGAGCCCCATCCAATGTTAAAAAAAAAAAAAAAAGAGAGAGAGAGAGAGAGAGAGCCCCATCCAGGTCCAGCCGTCATGGCGGCCCGGCTGGCGAGCGACGAAAAACATCATGTGGTGCGAAAGAAAACAGCAAGACACGTACGAACAAGCTTCTGTGCAGTCCTGCTCAACTCAAGGATGTAAACTAATCACAAAACTAATTATAGGCTCCTAAATCGCGAGATGAATCTATTAAGACTAATTAATCCGTCATTAGCATATGTTACTGTAACGTTGCTGTAGCAATTTATTGTCTAATCACAGCCTAATTAGTTTCGTTAGATTCGTCTCGTGATTTACAGACCATCCGTCATTAATGCGATTTATTTTTCAACTACAATTATTATGTCATGCATGTGTCCGAACATTTATTTTGAATTTTTAATTTTGGATCTAAACACCCCTAACTACATAAAAAAATGTGCTACAATAGCAGGAGACCTTGACAGCATGCGAAGCCTTCCCCAGACACTGACACATGGATAAAAAAAATGACGCTATAGGTATAGTGCCAGAGGCTTGCGCGGCTTGGAAAAAAAAAAACGTTTCCACAGTTTCACACTGCAATACATAAAGGTCTAGTCATGCAGTAATTTTTTTTAAGGTTGCTACAGTGCCAGAGGGCCTGTATGCCCGCGAAAACTTCCAGCGATATGGAGTTACTTATTGGCAGGGGACCGGACGTCACGTCTCCACTCATTGGTGTACAAGTCAAGATTTCCCTTTTCATTTCGAAGTCTGCCTCTCTTGTTTCGATGGCTGTACATCGTGATGATGCCAATATGATGGAACTACGTTTCATTTTTCAAGAACACACGCCATTTGACGTGGCGCGCGCTTGACCTTTAAAACGAGCTATATCTAGTTGGTGATTCATAATAATTGTTTTTTTTTTCTCGAATACGCAGAAGAGCTGCGTATCTTTGTATTAATAGATAGGAAAAAACGGCCCCGTACAAAAAAACACCTCTCACTCCTGGCCGAGCTGTGAGGGACTGGAACCAAACTTTATGTGTTTCCAGTAACAGAAAAAATAGTAGAAAGCCGTGACCTTGGAAAAAAAACCCTCAAAAACTAAGGATCTACACTTATCCTACTTCTATCACTTGACCAGCCAGTTTCCGAGCCCCAGCAAGACACCACCACTGATATTCATCCTTGAATGCCTGAAGTAGAGCGTCCAGACTTGGTCGATGCCTTCAAAAACACAAACATTACGATGTTTCCAAATCAACCAAGCTCCCAGCACTACCAAAGTATTAAATCCTTTTCTTTTATCCTTCTGTATCTTCTTGGCACTTTTTCTCCACCAGCCTGAAAAGGATCTCTCATGTCTTGTGGGAACCCAATTTTGCCATCCAAATTGCCGAAGAATATGGAACCAAAACTGTCTGGCCAAGACACAAGAAGTGAGCAAGTGTTGAATGTCTTCTTCTTCCTGATCACACCGTAGACAACAGTCTGGATGAGGGAGATTTCTCTTTGCCAAACGATCGACTGTCCAACATCTGTTCTTCACTGCTAGCCATAAAAAGAATTTGCACTTGGCAGGTGCCCATGTCTTCCAAATTTTGCGCCAAGGTTTAAAACCGGTTGCTCCATTGAAAAAGGCTAAGTAAGCTGATTTTGCCGTGTACTGTCCAAAAGTGTCCAGCTGCCAAAAATGTGCATCATCCCCCTCAGTTAGGACAAAATCACCAAGAACATCAGCAAGCTGAAAACAACTTAGGAACATTCAAAGCAATCAAGAGGTGAATAGGAAGAGCTGAGAGGACAAACCATACCCAAGTTACACACCCTGCCATGTTCTTGAGATTAGCTTTCCAACTAGGTAATCTGTCCACAATTTTTTCTATCCAAGGCAAGAGGTCAGCTTTTCTAAGTTTTCTGTCTGATATTGGTAGCCCCAGATAAGTACAAGGAAACTTAGCCAAAGAGCATGTTAAGGTTGAGGCAATTGTAGTGGCTTCAGTTTCCTCACACCTTATAGGAATGGCACAACTCTCCTGAAAGTTGGTTTGTAATCCTGAAACTTCTCCAAAAACCTATAGTACTTGTGCTGTTAGAGACATTTCCTCCTCCGATGTTGACTAATGCATTGTTAACTAGTTCCCCTAGAGCTCCTTGCCCAATTTCTCATAGAGCTCCTTGCCCAATTCTCCAATATGCGGACGATACCTTGATTATCCTAAAAGCTGATGAAAACCAACTTCTAGCTTTGAAAGATACTCTTCATGTAACGACCCGGGTTTTCGATTTCCGAAAACCCGACTCCTTGTACCATTGTGATACTCTCTGGATCAAGTAGATATCACGTACAAAACTCATCACAGCGAATATCACATCCATACCACGAATAAAGTATAAATATCTTATTTATTACATCATTCTCATGATAATACGTCTGGTACAAGCCCTCAGGGCTGAACGACAAACAAAAGAACATCCAACGCAGCGGAACTAGGCGTAGAAGCCTCCATCTTCTCGATCTCCCCCACAGGCAACTTGCGCGTCAAGACGATGCCAAAGTCATAACACCCATCGTGGTTGAACTCGTGCTCTTCGTCAGACCCTGCATACTCAAAGGCTATCCCCAAGGAATGGGATAGGTTCACGTCACCAGCCGTTTATGCAGGCTTTAAGTGGACTATCATCTAAAGGGATCAAAGTATAACAAGGATAGGCTAAAGGTTTCCTATGCAGCAGCAAATATAAAATAAATATCTTCATATTCATCCATCCTATATCTCACCACATCGGGCTATTCCGGCACGCCGGACTCCCATCTCCATCTCCACACTCATCTAAGTCGATGCGAGAGCTCCCTCTCCTCGCACCTCACCAACTACGTCCGGATCCTGAAAGGAAAGGGAGCAAACTTCCCATCTCCCCGTCCGTAGCTGCGAACCTTAATCACTCTCAATCTGGCTAGAAAGGGGGAAGGTAGAATATCCCAAAATATGAGAGGTAACAGGGAAAGTGGGCAATGTCCATACCGAGGACGCGGCTATACGTATAGATCTTAGACTCTCGAGAGCTTGTACAACTGGACCCACTCGGGCTACGAGATGGTGGCCGCCATCTCGAGACGCAACCCACAGCACAGACCCCAACCGCGACGATGCCCGCTTGCTCTTCCAGTCTCGGTCCATCGGCTCGCAATCCAATGCTTCGGAAGCTGTGTCGAACTCTCCCTCGTAGGGCCAGACAGGGCCATAGTCCTTTGGGGAGACGGTCTCTCCCGTTCCCGTACACCATCCACCTGATCTTCTCGCAATCCGGGCATCGCGCTAGCTAGGCTGGCTGGAACCCGTTCATATGGGTAAGCGATAAGTACGTGGGGCCCAAATAAAGTTACCCCACTCGGTTTCAGACCGGGGTGAGCGTCATCGTCCCAAAGGCGTATCCTCCGAAGAAGAACGCAAGTCGTAGTACCCACTATAGGTACTACCGCCAACTCCTATGCTCCTATCCATCCATGTACCCGTCACAAGTACGGTGTGGGACCCCCTCGAGAGCAGGGGTCGCCCGGCACCTCGGTCAAAGGCCGAGTTGTTATAAAATGCTCACCCCCACCAAGATTCCCAAAACACCTTCTCCTGTCGGTTTTATCCTCACACACACCAAGAATCCTAATCCTTAAGATCCCATACACATGCAAGCAGCATCATAGCAATATCATCTATAGAGTCGTAGGTAACAAGGCTTTCACGGATAAAATTATGGCTATGCAAGACTCAAGCATCATCCCATTTGCAATAAGTAAAGCGCTAGCTCATCTAGTTGCAATGTCTAATAGGCATTCAAGAGATGGGCTGGGCGTGAACCTGAGGGCAAGTTCTCTTCCTCCACGAAGTCTTCCGGGTAGTGCTCCTCCTCGGTCAGCTCCTGGCCGTCGGTGGGTCCTAAATACGTAATTAAAATAAATATTGGGGACCTAATAGCAAATAACTCCAATAAAACCAATTCAAGAAAGATTTAAATGGACTCATACTTCACACCCAAGGCTAGATCATGTTTTTAGAAAAATATAGAAACTGGTTTCATATTTTTCGGAGTTATAATGTATTAGTTATAGATTTTCTAATTTTAAATCCTTTCCTGAATTTTAAATAATTCCGAAAAAGAAAAGAAACAGGGGCCAGGGACCTATTTGTAAACATCCAGGGACCTGTTTGTAATTTTGGAAAAGTTTGGGGATTTTTCATAAAAGGTCCAGGGTCGGCCGAAATGTTGGCGTCAGCGTTGACCGGTCAACGGTCAACTGACAGGTGGGTCTGGATGATGACGTCATCAGTGGGCCCTGATGACGTCATCAGTGGGCCCTGATGACGTCAGCAGATGGGTCTAGACGTCAAATCTAAAAAGTCTAGGGGGCTTAGAGTAAAAGCAACAGGCCAGGGACTTAGTTGAAAGGATTTCGAAATTTCAGGGGTTAAAGTGTAAGAAACCAGGGGTCTGTTTGAAAAAGGGGCGGCGTACGATCTGGTGGACGCGGTCCATGGTGGACCGTGTGTGTGGTACACGTGAACCGCGCCCACGGGATCGGCTGTGGCGCGGGGCGGATCCCGTGTGGCAGATCCCGTGTAGCCGCACGTAGGGGCGCGCCTGGGCGCGACACGTGGCGGCGACGACGGGGCGGCCATGGCGCACGGCCTGGCGGCGGAGTACGCGCGCGCAGCGACGACTCGAACTACTCCAAACCCGACGCCAAGGGCGCGGATCTGCGCCAAACGACGTCGCACAGGCGTTCACTGGGGAAGTAGCTCGGGCAAGGGCCTCTAAGGTTGGCTATGGCGAGAACTAGGCGATGGCTAGGGCGCACGACGAGTGCTCAACGGAATTCCCCAAAGGGGTGTTCCTGGGGCGGCCGGAGTTTAGGATCGGGTTTTGGTCGGGGTTCACCGGGATCCTGCACAAGAGGTTGCTCGGCGCGAAGGCTGAGCCACAGGCTGAGGAAAAAGGCCAGGCTTGGGCGGTTTGACCTAACTACGGAGGTTCATCGGCGCTCATGGCGCCGGACAACAGAAGAAAGGGGAAGAGCGGCGGCGGCGGCTCACCTAGGGGCTCAAGGTCGAGGCTTGGAGTGGTGGAGGACGCCCGCGTGAAGTAGTGGAAGAAGAGCAGCGACAGGGATCAAGTCTTGGGGCGCTCCTCTTCTTGCTCCGGGTGGTCGACGCGGCGGCGGCGCTCCGGCGGTGGCGCTCCTCGGTGGCTCCAGCTCGGCTCCTCCTTCTTGCCTGCGCTTGCCTCCTCCTCTTCCTTGCCTTGCTCCTCTTCTCCTCCTTCTCGTGTGGCGGCGGCTGGGTGAAGGGCAGACGCCCGAGTGGTGGATGGGGAGGAGCAGCGGGTGCTCCTCGGTTTTATGGTGGCGGCACGAGGAAAGGGTGAGAGAGAGGCGTGAGAGGACGCTTCGCGAGAGGGGACAGACGGCACGAGGTGAGTGGCTAAAGGCTGGAGGTAGTGCACGGCGGCGTCCTTGTCTCGACGTGCGGGCCAAGGCGCGCGCGGCGGGTTGGTGGGGAGCTGCTCGCGAGATAGCGCGGGGAGAGCTCCCGATCTAGGTTTTTAGGGTGGAGGAGAGAGGTGTGGATCGGGGATTAGGGTTTAGGGGCCAGTGAGATCATCTCGCGCGCGGGAGTGGGCGACGGCGAGAAGGGGCACCGGCAGGTAGGAGAGAGGCGGGGCAGTTGTGAGGAGGTAGGAGAAAGCTGATAGGTGGGCCCCACTTGTCAGCGAGTGAGAGAGAAAGAGAACGCGCGCGGCGGAGGGAAAGACGGGCCGCGGGGAATTGGGCCGCGCTGGGCCGAGGGAAAGAAGGCCGCGGTTGGAAAGGAGGGCTGAAACCAGACTTCGGTTTGGTGGGCCGGTTAGTGGGTTAGAGCCCATATAGGTTTTAGTTTTAAACTTTTCTTTTGATAATCACATTCAAATAATTCCAAATAAATTCGAAACAAAATCCAAATGTTCGCACTAACATTTAGACACCTTAACAATAACATTTTTATTTATTATATAATTCTAAGAATTCTGGGAGAGGTTCAATGAAGACAACCTTATATTTTTCCTAGCTAGTATTAAATCCACGAAAAATTTTTAAATCCACATTTTTAATAATAAAAACATTCCAGAAAAATCTAGGATGTTACACTTCAGGTCTTCTCCCAAGCAACTAGTTTACACATCAACTTCGAAAAAAGTACCTTCCTTCCTATCTATTTAGAACTTGATGTTGCCTCCCCCTTGGCTGCGAGTTTTGGCTGCCTTGTATCCTCCTTCCCTCAACCATATCTTGGCATGCCTCTTTCCACAAACAAATTAAATGTCTTTGACTTTCTTCCTATGATCGCTGCCTGTGACAAATACTTATCAGGATGGAGAGGTCACCTTCTGAATGAGATGTGGAGGACAACCTTGGTGGCGTATGTTCTTTCCTCAAATCCAGTATACTTTTTGTGCTCCTTTCTACTTTTCAAGGGAACCATCGAGTCTCTTGTTAAAAGGCAACAAACATTCTTATTGTCATGGGAAATAAATGTCTTGGATGACAATGTAAAGTAGTCTGGGAGGTTGTTTGTCTTCCAAAAACTAAATGTGGACTCAGAGTGCCGGATTTAGCCAAGAAAAACAAAAGTCTGCTATAGAAATTCCTTTACAAAGTCCAATGTGCTCCCCCTGCCCCCCTGGATAGATTGGCTTTGACAGTGCTATGGCTGGACTGAGAGACATGATTTTGGTGATGATATCCCAAGCATCACCCCCATTTGGAAGAATATTTATGCTCAATTACCCTCTGTCAGAGCCGAGTCTAAAGTTTTCATTGGAGATGGGAAAATGACAGCTTACTGGTCAGACTTGTGGTGTGGATCACAAACTCTTGTTAGCACCTTCCCTGCTATGTTTATTCATACCCTCAGGCCTAATGCTTCTATAGCTAGAGTAATTTCTTCACCTGACTTTTTGCTCTCCCTCAGACCCCGTTTTACTCATGCAGCAACCTGTGACCTACAAGAACTCCAATCTCTTATGACTTATGTTAGCTTGGTTCCAAACTCAACTGGCAAACGAGTTCTAAGGAGTAATGGAAAAAATTCCCACCTCCAAAGACCACTACATTCTCTCCTTTGCTGCCTACCAGGATAACCACTTGTGAAGAATATTTGGATAAATTTTTCACCGCGTAAATGTAAATTTTTCCTTTGTCTCCTCCACATGCAAAGACTGAGTATGAATGCATGGCGGTTTTACTGCAATATGCAGCCATCAGGACAGTGCCCATTATGCACTGACGAATAAGACATTTTTCATCTTTTTATATCTTGTCCTCGCAGCAACAGTTTATTGGGTTTTATTGCTTTGGATCTCAGCTCCCTTCTGCAGCCCCTGAGAGTTGAGGAGTTCTGGTATGCAAATCCTCTCCAAGAGCGTAATCCGAAAGTAAGCAGCATGGTCTTGACTTGCATTTTGTGGAATGTTTGGAAGTATAGAAATGCTAAGGTTTTCAGAAATGAAGATGAGACAATTTTAACAATGTTTAGAAGATGCCAAACAGATGTTGCACACCCTATGATAGCATGAAACTAGTAGAACGAAGCAACTTCTTCCCTCTGTAATGTTTGATAGGCAATTCCTCCTTTACTTTTCTCTTGTTCTGTCTGTTCTCCCCTTTGCTGTTGTCAGCTCCTTGTAATACCTTTGTAAATATGTTGTTTAACTCTTGCAATAAAGTTCAGTGTAAGGATCGATGGCCCAAGAAGGGGGGTTGAATTGGGACTTTTTCAAATTTCTGAGCAATAAGAAAGCAACCTTAGCCTACAAACTCGTGATGCCCAAACCTATAGTTCACAAGATATAGACACAAGCTGCAAAGGTGAACCTAGGAAGGAAACCACACCAGCATGTTTACTAAACCTTAGGCAAGATCACATTAAGATGATAGACAACTAGGCAAGATAGGTAATAAGAAGAACCTGCAAGAAAGGAATACTCAAATTAAATGTGGGAAAGTAAAGATGAGGCAAAGAAGGCACCAGATTTTTTCCCCGTGGTATCGAGGAGTTGACGCTCCCCCTAATCTACGTTGAAGCACTCACGAAGAGTATTGCTTCACCTTAAGTCACAAAGACTCAGATGCTCACTAAGAATAACCCTTCTCCATCTCTGGAACCGCAGGTTTCACACTGCGTACAAGAGATCCTCCTTGGGGCTCCCACAATCTCCAAGAGCTCACCAAGAACTCCAAAGTCACCAAGACCGTCTAGGTGCCGTCAATCACCAAGAGTAACAAGCACTTTCACTCTCACTTTACCTCACTAAGACTCATCACGAGAATGATGCACACTTGTTCTCTCAAAGCTTGTTGATGTAGAACTTCCAATCCAATTCTTCAATTCATTGGCTCTTGCTAAAACTCAGGTGCTCAAGGGTGTATGCAGGTGTTCAGGACGTCAAGAGCACCTCAAATGACCAAGGGGTGAAATATATATAGGCTAGAGCTCAAAGGCTAGCCATTGGAAAAGTTACCCATGAAAAACAACACTGACCTATCGATCCGACCGAGCATTTTGTACAGGTCGGATGAATCGACCACAGTGAGCAACCAACAGTGATCCAAGCGAAAAGAAAGGTTTATTTTCACTAAGTTGGTCTATTGATCCGATCAATATTACTTGGATTGGTCTGATGAAATGACCACTAACATCTTGGCATGCTCAGCAATACCCTAACTTCAACGTTCAACGGCTAGTAGCAGAGGCGGTCAATTGATCCGACCAAGGTCAGATCGATCGCATCGGATTTTTCGAGCGCCGGGTCGTTGCAAGCTCTCTATCTTCTCTGGCAAAAACTCGATATTTCGAATGAATGCTCCGATCAACGTGTGGTCCGATGACCCGGTCGCACTGAGAAAAACCAGTGTCAGAAACCCTAACTGTGACCTATTGATCCGACCGGCCATTCTTGCATGGGTCGGATCAAACGACCCGTTGTTTTCTCCTTTATGCCGGTCGGAGCATAGCCTATCAATTCGACCTATGCAATCCAGGCATGGTCGGATCAAACGACCCGTGCGATTTTTACTGAACTCTTCCAATTCAATCTTGTTTGAGTCCATTGCCAATTTCATTTCTTCTTGACTCTATCCTTGTGATTCAAGAGCTGATTTGTGCTAATTTCTCTCAAGTGTGCATCTCTCTCAATCCAAGTCTTAGCTAGATCAAGATACTCGCTCGAGTGCCCCCCTTTATAGTATGGTCAACGACTAAGAATGCTATAAACCCTATACTAGTCCTAGTGTCCTTCATCTCCTCATGACACTAGGTTCTAGAAGAGTCCTTAACCTTCACGATCACGTCCTTGACTCATGCTCATTTTAATTGAGGGGTCTCATTTCATATCGATTGCCATAACTTAACATTTTAGATTCATCATTCAAAACAACTTGTTAGTTACAACAATACGGTTGTCATTTATCACCAAAACACACACTTACATACACATATAAGGCCTAGATGTTTCAGTTCAGGCAGCCTAAGGGTTGCCGTAGTTTACTTAAAAAAACAATAGGATGAATTCCGCTTGGTGTTGGGACCAATTTCCAATTCCATTCGAGACCATTCAAATAACATATTTTTTTGGAATTTCCAAACAACAGATATTGCGTGCATCGAATACCAATTTTGAATCATGAGGTTCAATATCTACATCCAAACGGGGTGTAAGGTCTATTCGCAGATACTTTCCAACCTTCAGGCTCCTCCCGCCTTGTGGACCACACATACTAGATTCCATGTCGGTGCATTGTCATCATGCAGGTTGATTTTAAAACATGAGTGATACAATTAGCATTCTTACATTGTAATTAACAAGGGGTATTAATGGGATGCTACAAACCTTGTAGTTTTAGAAACCATGGTATGCCTTCTTGAAATATTAAAAGCTCATCTCCAGATCTCTTTTTCTAAACTTTGGGTTTACATGTGTTTAGCTTTTCCTGGTTTCAAAGAACTACGGACAACAGCCCTTACATTCTTCTGGCGTGTTAACGGCACATCTACAATAGAGAGTTGCCTTCTACTCGCGTCATCTTGTCACCGTCGCTATGCGGTTATCGATTATCTTATTAAAATAGAAGTAAAAGGAGCCAACTGATTCACCGAGAGGGCCTAAAAAATCCCACGTTAATCTAAAAAAGAGAAGGATTTAGACCGTCGGATTTTATGAAGATCCAAAGGCCCACGGAGAAAGGCTAGAAATTCACACATTAATAATCTGAAAAAGAAAAGAACTTTCCTAAATATGTATGTTTTTTCTTTTCATCCAAAGGCCTAGACTCCTCGCATGATTTTTTTTATTTTCCTTTCATAACTCGAAGCATGTGCGAACATGGAAAAGTAATTAATATTTATTTTTCTTTCATAACTAAAAGTGTGTGCCAACATGAAAAAAATAATCCGTTCCTATAACTCAGTACGTTTGTGCACCGAATAAAAAAATGCAGAAGTAATCTGTTCGTAACTCAGTACGTTTGTGCACAAGCTTCCTCGATATCGAACTGCTTCCCGAGTCAGAGATTATGTGAACAAAAGTAAATATAAAATCCCTCACGTCCCAATCTAAGGTCAACAAGCTAAGTAAAACTTAAAACGTAACCAATAATCTTCTCTCGCCGTAATCCAATCTTTCCGCCAGACAAACTTCTCTCGCCGTAACCCAATCTTCTCACCGGGAAAGGATTTTTTCCATCGAACCTCGCCAATATTGCTCAAACACCGTCGCCCCATCTTCTCCTGCTGGGATTAATTGGCACGTCAAAATTTTCACCTAGACTAGCTGAAGTTTGCCGCATTCCAGGTTCGCCGTTATCTTTTCTTCTTTTCTTTCTATGTACAAAGTAAATATAGATATTATATACAAGTATTATTTTACACAAATATTTATACATGAAAGGCTAAATATTCTTTTCATAGAAAGTTTTGATATGGCATAAAAAACTGAGGTAGCTGACTACAAATGGACAAGCACTGAATAAAAGTAATTAGAATGTGGGAGTCGATCAATTTTACATTTGATGAACTTATGAGCTTAGATATGATTCTGATGGATGAGTAGGTGTATTTTTCCCAATACATTTTGACTATCAAGTAATTCCAAATTGTTTTCCTACATTATTGAAAAGCACTAGCATCATATATGCTTACTAGCTGCAATTTTGTTAATTTAACTTTACAAGGTGATACTATTCGTGCTACTATCTGTCAAAGTTTAATTGATAATCATAAACCAAAGATCAATGAGGGTTTTCTCTATGAGCTAAGTAATTTCAAAGTCCAAGAAAATGTCAAATGTCGTCCAGTAAGGAATACTCTAAAAATATTTTTTCTTCATAATACAATATCAAAAAAGTGGAAGACGTTACATGTATGTTTCTTTATAATAACAAATAAAAAGGGAGTAGGTCTTATTAATGATGCTCATGTTGACTATGATCTTGCTGAGAAGAAATATGTCGTGGAACAAACCCTTAAGACCGCAAGAAGACTAAGCAAAAGGTTGTATGGGAAAAAAGATGAGAGGTGATGCTGCAGAAAAAGATACAACGTAGATTTATAACAAAGCTTCAAGAAGGTCAAAACAGAAAAAAAAAAATGGAGAACTTCCATGGGGATAGATATTTCAATTACTTAGGTAATAATATAATCTAAATTGGTTTCTTCAATTCTGATGAAATTGGTTTCTTCAGTTACTTAGGTAATAATGTAATCTAAATTGGTTTTAATTGCAATAACTACTAACAAGAGATATAGAGGAGGCAAATGCTGACAAGTCTAGCAACATTAATGAAACTGAATGCTCAAATTTTGATGACTCTGAAGCTGTTGATGAACAAGCCAGGCCATATGTGCTGAAAAAAGGATTGTCAAAACATATTTCTGGAAAGAAGAGACAACATTAAGTCTTAAGAAAAGACAAAGAGAGTAAAATCGTAAATGGTGTTAACAATAATTCCAAAAAATCTAAAACAAAGGTGAGAAAGCCTACTCAGAAATGTAGAAAAGAAAGAACAATTGTGGTGCACAAAAAAATTTCAGCCAATAAGGTACAAATAAGCAAAGTTTAAAACTATATATTTTTCTAAGTATCTAAAGTACTAAAAAGTTTTTTTTTCAACCTCAAGAAGTAACCTTGTGGTTTATCTTTTTCTTTCTCTTCTTTCCTCAACAAAAGACAACTAAAAAAATTGAAATTAAAAAAATGCAAATAAAATATTCTATAAGCAAACATAGATTTAAATATAATAATGTAATTTGTATTGATAACATTATAATTAAGACTAAAAATAGCATATTATGGAGAAATGAATTTTGAGCTTGCAAAAAATAATAAGACAAGGAAAAATATATCCATAAAAATAATTTAAAAACTAAAACAATGAAAAATAAAAATAAATATATTAAAAATACATAGAATATTAAAAAATACCGCATACAAAAATGAAAAATATGAATAAAATATATTAAAAAGAATAAAATATAAAAAAAAGCTACCCGCGTAAATTACTCGGGCCACCTAGTTAATAAGAAATTGACGTGTCACCGGCCCTCCAACCTCGATCTACCACGCCTAGCAGGCAAGCGCCTTTTGATTGTTCTACCCTATGGAGTCAGGCAGTAGTTGACTCGGAAACTGCGACCAATTACTGGGCAGCGACAGCATCCTCCGAAGCAAGCAAGCTTGGCGCCTGCACTCGAGCTCGCCGGCTGCCATAAACAAATCCAGAGGCGAGCGGGCACAAGTCCCTGTGGTGAGAGGGTGGGGTCAGCAGAGATGTTCCCAAAGATGGAGGAGGTGATTATTTCTGCCATCATCGGCGAAATCCTCAGCAGATCCGTCTCTTTCCTCATCGAAGCATGCTCCAAGCGGATGCAGCCACCTCCATCCGAACCGGAGAGCCTGGAAAGCCTGAGCCGGCTGCTGCTGCGGGTCGGCGCCGTTGTCGAGGACGCCGAGGGCCGGCGCATCACGAACCAGGCGATGCTGCAGCAGCTGAGCACGCTGAGGCACCAGTTGCAGAGAGGCCATTTCACGCTCGACACGTTCAGATGCCACGCCCACGAGCGCGACAAGGCGCCGCCGGCAGGTCATGAATCGGGTCAGCACTCTTTTGCTCTATCTAGATTCAACCCTGCAAAGCGTCTCTGCATCTGCAGTGGTAGCGGCGAGAGGTCCAGTGATCTTCAGCGGGTTATAGCAAGCCTAGAAACCTCGATTCAGAACGCAGCCGAGTTCATCCTGCTCTCCGACAGATATCCCCGTCTTGCTCGTCAGCCCTACAGCATGTACCTGCTCATGGACAAGTGCATGTTTGGTTGCCAGATGGAGATGGAACTTATCGTGAACTTCCTGCTTCAAGGTGAGCAGGATCTGTGTGCCGAGCATTTGGGTGTCCTGCCTATTGTTGGCCCAATAAATGTTGGGAAGAGCACCCTGGTGGAGCATGCTTGCATCGCTGAGAGGGTGCGCGATCATTTCTCCCAGATTGTGCTTCTCGGTGGTGGTGATCTTGTTGACAATGACATGGAAGCTCTTCCTGCTGGTGCCGGTGTGATCAAGCATTCGAACCGAGCCGAGTCGGGTGGGGGCAGGGTGCTGATCATTGTTGAACTGGAAAGGGATATCAGTGGGGATTTCTGGCAAAGGTTATATTCAAATGTTAAAAACCGCTTCGCACATGGCAGTAAAATTATTGTCACAAGTCGATCCGACAATATTGCGAGATTTGGAACCACACTACCTATAAGGTTGCAGTTCCTGACCCAAGAGGCCTTCTGGTACTTCTTCAAGGTGCGAACCTTTGGAAGTGTGGACGTTGTCATGGAGCACCCGAAGCTCGCATCGATAGCCATGGAAATGGCCAGGGAGTTGAGTGGGTGCTTCATGGGTGCAGCCATCTTCGGTGGGATGCTGAGGTCAAGGTTGGACATTGGTACCTGGAGCCTGACCCTTGCAGCCTCCCGAGAGTTCAAGAAGAGAAATCGTTTCGTTTATTGTTCAAATCCTGTTGATCCTTGGGCGCTTTCCAGACCAGTGCTTCTCCCAACGGTGAGCAGGGTATCTCCAGGATACTTTGTGGTTGTCAAGACTCCTTCTGCCCACGGTGATGGCCCAGCTCCGAAGGTTTCGGTGCAAGATGTCATACTTGGGCGTGCTAGGCCTCATGGAAAGTTTGCTGCTCTTGGATGGAAATCACACATACCACCGCACTACAACTATGTCTTTAGTTGTGAGCAGCGGATGCAAGTGAGTGCGGTCTCTAGGAAGAACAGGACTATGAAGGCTTCTACGTGATTTTGTTTTCTAATTGCTACTTTCTCTGTATGTATTTATGTATGACACCTCTAGATTAGTGTTTTTGACATGATTAGACCTTGGACATGTATGCGTTGCACTGTTGCCACATTGTTATTTGTATCGAATACTCTGGCATCGTGAAGTCAGAGAGATGATTACACAATTGTTGTCTCACGCGTCAGGTGTTTCTCTCACAGGACTAACTGAAGCGCAATCAGATAAGAAACCATCTGTGCTTTTATGTGTTGCAGAAAGTTCATGATAAAGAGTAGTGGTTCTGAATTTTCTGAGGAGGTGTTGCACAAATAACTTGGACTCCACTTTGTCACTGATGCTGGTACACACCGATCCTCCCTCATTAATTGTGCGATGAACTATACTCTAACATAACTATGATGTTTTGATGCGACCTTGAAATGTGAGTGCCCTTGCCCTGTAAGGTTGTAACTGTCATCAATTTTGATGGACTGTACTTGTAGATTTTGATACTTATACAAAGTTAGCACACCTTCGATAGACTAGGTTGGTAGATCTTCAAAGTTAGCACTTGAATCCAGGTACGCAGGTTCCATTACATGATACCTAACCAAATAAGTTATGTGCACTTTAATGGCTAAAACTTTTAACAGCTCTAATGCGTATTTTTCTTCCTTATTCTTTTTTTTGAAAGGGAAGGGGGTTAATTGAGTGATGTAACAAACTGCACAAAAAATTAAGTGGATGACTAAAAAAACATCTAAATGTGTAGGTTTGATTATATTAAAAAGTAGCAGCTGAATGTGCACCTTTTTGATACACTCGCTTAAAGGTGTCGTTAAACGTTTAGTTTTCTTATATACTCGCTTCATTTTGTAAAAAAAAATATGTATAAAAACACATGTTTTTAAAATTTTTTTATGTAACTGTTTGTTTCCTGCTCACTTTAGTTCTGTGCAACCACCTAAACTGTCATCTCTGGTATACTTACCTTGACAAAATAAAAACAGAAAACCTTAAGAAGTATTTCTCCATCTCTAAACGAAAATTACTCTTGAAAAAACATAGACAATTCAGGAAAAATTTGAAATAATCTTGTTTGCCTCTATTTATTATTAGCTACATTTGGTGCTAATTGATTGCTACATGCACATGCTTATGTAGATACGAAATAGGGAAAATAACAAGAATTGTGGGATAAATTTTTAAGCATAGACGACTTTGTTTTGGGACATAGTATAATTCAAATCAATATTTTCTTTAAACAAATGCATTGCAAATAACATGAATATTTTTTGAAAAATAAAAAACACATATTTATTAAGTTTGGAACACATGCACATAGAGCTCAAACATGTCGCCACTTGATCATACTGTCAGAGTTACAAGATAACTGAGAGAAGAATACACATTGTCCTCATCAATCAACTATATATATGTTGATGCTGAAACCTGAAAGAGGCTATGCAAAGACCTCAATGATGGAAAGATGTCCCAGGGCAGGCCTGGTCTTGTACTGACTGGATCCAGCTTCCTTGAATAATCGAGACCATTCTTTCTCCGTCCTCTCCTTACCAGTCGTTATCGTCAACATGAGAGCAGATCAAGCCAGAGCTGTGTCTGGCTGCAAATTGCATGGGGAGATGATCCAAGAACAATATCTATGACTATCACTTTTCCTCTGGCATCTTTCAAACAAATTGCCTCCTTGCATCGCTTTAGGATGTTCACGCAATCCTGGTCACTCCAGTCATGCAGCACATCTGTAGCATAGGATACGGTCTGCTCAATTATGCTATTAACTGTTTTTGTTCTAGTTTAGTTGTAGATATTTTCCGAAAAAGGTAACTTAGAAAAGTTACTATGTATGTACATCATACAAAGGGGGGGTATTAAGTTTGCGCGCGCGCGCAAGGACGGCGCCGTGCGGCCGCACGTCCGTCCAAAATCTGGGGGTTGTGTTCACACGACGTCGCGTGCCTCCCTTCAAAACACTGTAGCAAAAGTTTTTTAGAAAAATGTTTTACAAAAAAGTTTTATCTAGAAAAATTTTGCATCAAAATCTAAAGCAAAAAGGTTTGAAAAAAATGGGAAAAAACTTTTCGACACACTTGTAAAAGTTTTTCTAAAAACTTTTAGCAAAAAATTGTTACGGAAAATTTTGGAAGAAAGTTTTGCGACAAAAATTTTAAAAAATGTGAAAACTTTTTTGAAGAGAAAAAGAAAAAAAAAACATACCAGTTATCCTCGCCGGAGCTGGGCGGGGCTGCTGCGCTCGCCGGAGCTGGCCAGGCCCGCCGCCCGTCAGGGCTCGCCGGAGTTGGCTGAGCCCGCCGCCTGCCGGGGCTCGTCGGGGCCGTCGGCCGCCGCTCCCGCTGCCGCCCGCCGGGGGCTCTCCTCACCGCGCCGCTCCTGATGTGGAGGTTGACCCGCACGCTCCCACTCGACGGGCTGCCGCTCCGGCGAGACTCAATGGAAGAGAGAGGAGAAGTGCTGTTTGATTTTTGCTCGCTGAAGGGATAAGCTGCAGCAGACCACCGGACCCACCGTGTGCGAGTGGATGGCAGTTGTTCGCGCGGTCAGATCGAGCGCACGGTTGAGACCCGACGGTCGGCTGCAAAACTGGGATTCGGTACAAAAGGGGACCTATCATGAGGTGAAAATTATGCAAATCCATTTATAGTTGACTTGTAGTAGTAGATATTTCCAAAACGAAAGAAGTGACTTATATGTGTACTGCTTCCAAAAGGGAACTATCATCATCAGTTAAAGGAAAAAGTCTATTTTACTCCCCTCACCTATTCACTTTGTTAGCTTAACCCCCTAAGCAAAATTTAGACTCAATTTACTCCCCCAAACTATTTCAATTGGTCCAATCTACCCCCTAATGTGTTTTTGCGTTTTCTGTTTCTCTATGTATGAGTTGAATTTTAAGTTCAAATTTTGCGAGAATGTACATAACATGATGTCTTATGTTAAAAAATTATTCTTAAAATATTTCATGGTTATTTTCATATTTTAGGATAATTAATATGAAATTGATCTTACATACACAAAGATATATGAAAAATAATCATGAAAAATTTCTAAATTATTTTTTTAACGTAGGGCATCATGTTATAAGTTATCTAATAAAATTGGGATTAAAACTCAACTTGTACCTGAAGAAATAAAATAGAAAAATCTAATTAGGGGGTAAATTGGACTAATTGAAATAGCGGGGGGGGGGGGGGGTTAAAGTGAGCCTAAATTTTGTGTAGGGGTTAAGCGGATAAAGTGAATTAGGTGAGGAAAGTAAAATGGACTCTTTTTCTCAGTTAAATAATGCAGCATCTAAAATAAAGTAATTCCCCCATGAAACTAAGAAAATTGACATGGATAAGCTGCGGCATGTGGTCCCTACTCCCTATTATCTATGAGAAATTGAGAAGTATCATAAATGCATCTTTAAAAAAAGTATCAAAATTAAAAATAATACCTCTGCATGACACTCAGGGAAAAAAATACAACGTTTAACGGTGCCATATGTACTTATGTAGACCATTTCTGACCCATGCCAGACATTTGTTTTTTATTTGAAATTATTTTACGCTTCATCTATTTTGCTGGAGTTTGTACCGTTTCTGCAGAGAACGATCTCGATTTGTGATTTTGTTCTCATTTTCATTTAAAACACCACTCGCAGTACTTTCTCCCTTCCAAAATATAATTCATTTTTTACATTTCTAAATATATATATTATATATCTACGTATTATATCTAGACATATAGCGACATCTATAAATTTAAAAAGGTCAGAACGATCTAAATTTTGAAATTACGGAGGGTGTAGCAAGTAAACGCTGCACGTCACCTTTAGTTTAGCAGAACGGCATCCGCAGGCGGGATGAACTCCATCATGTCGCCCGCGACGTACTCGACAAGCCCATCACCGGGATCAGCAACTGCATCGATCACCTGCGGAAGGTCCAGCACCGTGCACCTGACGCCCCGGAACGCCGCGGCCACCGCTCGCGCCGCCGCGCCGGCGCCCCCGGCGACGTCGACCAGCGATAAGATCCCCTCGAACACCTTGGCGGCCGACCCGCGGATGGCCATGTCCATGACGAACCGCGTGTCCGACGCGAGCGCGTCGTTGAAGAAGCCACCCAGCGCGGCGTCGCGGCCGAGCACGCCCCAGATGTCCCCGCCGTGCGCCATCTCGAACGCCGTCGCGGCAGCGGCGCCGCTGTTACCGCTGCTGTTCCCGTCGCCGGCGCCGGCGCCGGCGAGGACCCACTCGGTCAGGTTCACCACCGGCGTCACGAAGGGCGGCGCCACGAACAGGAGCGTCGCCGGCGCGAGGCTGCCCCGGTCGCTGCCGTCGTCCACGAGCAGCGAGGAGACGGCGGTGAGGCGGTACTCGACGTCGCTGCCGCCCTCGGCGAAGACGCCCGCCGCGGCGAGCGCGCGCATGACGGCGCGCAGGCAGGGGAGCCTGCTGGCGTCCAGGGAGAGCTCGGCGAGGAGGTCATCGAGGGACGCCGCGCCGCCGCGGCGGTGAATGGCGTCGGCGACTCCGAGCTCGACGGCGCACCGGAGCGCCATGGACTTGACGTAGGCGAGGGCGTGGTGGCGCAGCTCCACGCTGGCTTGCAGCAGCTCGGCGCACGAGAACCCGGTGCCGTCGCGCTGCGCCATTGGTTGGTTGGTTCGTCGCCGTCAACTGAATCCTCGTATTTTTCATCTACTTGATCAGTAGGGTATGGTGAGTGTAGTGCTGAATATATGATTGGCCAGAATGAGCTTGATCGATCTGCATGTTATCGTACCCACACAAAAAAAAAAAAAAAAAAAAGATTGCCCTCATTTTTTAGAAGGAAAAAGTCCATTTTTGGCCATCCAACTATCGACTCAGTTTGGGTTTGACTATCGAACCGTAAAATCAGGAATCTTCGATCACCCAACTTCTTAAAACCGTTCATATTTGACCATCGAGTGGTTTTGGTGGGTGGTTTTGTTGACGTGGACGCCACATGGCGGTGGGGCCCACTTGTCAACCCCCTTCTCCCCTCGCTTTCCTTTCTCCCTCTCCCTCTCTTCTCTTTCTTCTCTCCTCTCTACTCCACCGGCAACTGCCGGCCCCCATGACGGCGCCCCTGCGCTTGCCTCCACCGCGCCCCTCAGACCGTGTCAGCTGCCCCAATGCCGCCATAACCTGCCCCTCCCCCACGCTACCTCCCTTGCGCCCTGTCGTCTTCAACCTCGAGCCCAGGGTGGAGCTCGGTTGGTGGGAGCCGTGGCCTTGGCCGGCAGTAGGGGACGCACGCGAGGTGCGGCAGGGACACGCCATAGGGCCACAGGGTTTACCAGCAAGTCGGACAGGAGGATACACGACGGAGCTCTTCGGGCGGTGACGGGGTGGCAAGTGGAGGCGACCGTCGGGGACCTGCACGGCGAAGGAGAAGATGAGGCAAGGGGTGAAATTGGCGCGGGATGTCAAGGGGATTCCGTGGGTGCGAGGAATTGGAGACATGGCTCATCGACGGCTAACAATTTCAGCGAACTCTGTCGGCGACGCTTGAGAGCTGGCAGCATCAATGGAGGAGAAGGTCTAGTGTTTCGAGGCCGCCCGACGAGCTAATCTCCCCTCTCTCCTCCAAGGCTAGGGCAGAGTGGCGGTGAGGAGTTAGGACGCAGGGGCGCGCGGCTAGGGCGGCGGCGATGCGGGCTCAGGCTGCCGGTGGCGCAGGACGGAGAGGGGGCGAGAGGAAGAGAGAGACGATGAGGAAGGGAGGGAGGGCTGACGTGTGGGCCCATCCAAGTCAGCATGCTGACATGGCAGGTAAGTACAATATGACAGTCAAAACAGTTCAAAACCACCCACTAAAACCGCCCGATGGTCAAATGTGAACGGTTTTAAGTGTTGGATGGTCGAAGATTTCTGGTTTCGCGGTTCAATGGTCAAAACCAAACTCAGGCCGAAGTTGAATGGCCAAAAATAGACTTTTTCCTTTTTAGAATTACATGGTACAACACACATAATCACAACACGCACGCACAATCACTCACCCCTATGAACATAGGTACGCAAACCCTACCCCTATGAGCACATTAGAAAGACTGAGCACCCGACACATCTGGAGATTCTCAAAGTAACCATTGGTGCCTCGTTGTCGACGGGAGCGCCGCTTACCACTTAACGCATAATGCTAGTAAATCCTGAGAAAATCTCAGGAAAAAGTGCGAGCACCAAGATTTGAACTCTGATAGGTAGCGTCCCACTAGACCATCGTCCTACCATTGGAATACAATTTGCCCTCGTTTTAAATGTGCGCTTCGCTGAGCTATTCTCATTTTCTTCATGTGTTATAAGTACTAGTAGGTTGGCACGTGCCACAGGCACGTGTTATAAAAATGACATAAATTTTAAAAAAATCTTAATTTTTTAAAAAATAAGTATGTAAAATAATGCATACTTTGTTAGATCGTATATTAAAATTATTCAATAGCATCTCATATTAAAAATTATATATTCATACATACATCGAAAGCTTGGGCCTCCGGTGGAAACAGAAGGAAATTTTTGTATAATTAAATCTTAAACGATCAGCAACATATATAAAAGAAATTATTCACGATACATGTACCCATGAGCAACTCGGCACCGCAGCCAGCTTTTGATGATGGGGAGGCCGAGAAGGTTGCTCTCCTCGTCGCCGGTGTCGTGGAGCAACGACGCCACGCACTCGACGGCACCGGACATCGTCACAACGCGGAGCACGTTCCGCTTCTACCTGGCGAGCTTGACACGACAAGCGTCGTGGCCACCCTTGCGCCGCGCTCGACTGCCGACGCCCTTGCAAAGAAATATGAATTCTGAATAGATGATGAGAATGAAGGGAGAGATTGTGTGCTTTGAGAATAAAGAGGGGCGCCTTATATAGGGGGCAGGAGGGCTAAGGAGATGAACCTGTACGCCCACGACTATGGTAAGTAATCGATTCCCTGATTGACTCCCACAACTATGGTAAGTAATCAAGTTTTAAAAGAAATGAGACACCCGATTGCGTAGATGTCATTCCTTTTTTTGAAAGGAAACCTTGACTGGTACACAACATATATATGGACGCTAGCCATCTACAAAAGGAAAGAAGGAAATTCAAATTCCTTGATGCACAAAAGGAAAGCGGGCGAATTTCAAAAGGAAGGTGTAGGCGCCATGATTGTATAGGAAAGGCACGTTGATTGCATACGCATACAAGGAATGTGCATGAAAGAAAAGAGGAAATGGAGTCCTCCACGCGTGCATGCCTTGCACGCCGACGAATTTCCAAAGGAAGGTGGAGGAAAGAAAATGGGCGTTTTTGGAAGGAAACCAACGTATCTTTTTGCATACGAATACAACGAACAGAAAGGAAAGGAAAGCGGCGCCTTGATTGCATTACCATACAAAGAACGTGATCAAAAGGAAAGGAAGGCAGCGAGTATACAAAAATGCCAAGGTGAGAAAGAATAGGGGGGGGGGGGGGGGGCGGGATGGCGCCGAGGCGCAAAAGAACGGGGGGTGACGACCAAACGCGTCTACCCCCGGTCGTCCGGGGCCACCATTTGGCTCTGAATTGTGGGTCCTCTGTGAGGTTTAGGAGGGTAATTTTTTGGTGAGAAACCGTTTCAATTGTGACTATTATAGTATTAGATTGCTGGTCGTCAACACGTGCAAATGCCCCAAGCTGGTGTACAAATTGTTGTTATTATTTTGTATTAAAAATTTGGGCTTTTTATAACCAAGATAATATAAACAGAATGATTTTTATATTGCAATTTTGGAGCTCAAAGTTTTCTATATATAAAATGCTAAAAATGCTTATACATTTAGTGCTAGTCATTTTATTAATTCTTAGTTAACCTTCACATATATAGGGGATTATGCATCTATGGACTTATTTGTAATGTTGATTTAAATGAAATAGATAAGAGAAACTAATGAAGGTTTGCACTAATGTTGGGGCTAATCAAAGTATTGATAAGGGCAGCGTGTGCCACCCTCTCAACTCACTAATTTTCATTAACTATTACCTCTTTGGCATGTCAGCGTGCTTTGTCGCTGTTCCTGTCATATCAAGGTATAACGCAAAGCTGAAAAGAAAATCAAATTGATACCATAACGTGATTTGATAATTAAGGAGAGGTAATACTTCATTATATAGAAAGGTGACATATATATAAGGTTCTAATTTTTACTCGTATATATAAGAGAGATATCCATGCATGGACTCCAAGAATTCTGTCCTGTTACAAGAGCATAACGTGTGTGCATGCATGTGGAGGCTTGTCTTTATTATTTTTTTTTGGCATGTTTTAGTGTTTGAAACTGGTACGTTGGGAGAGCCATCAAATATCTCACAATAGAGATCTTTTAATCTGAACCATTATTATTTGGTTCCACAATAATTGATGGCTATAAATTTTTTCTTCGATTAATGTGAGAATTTTTAGAAAGACCATGATTAGTATAGGTATAGAATAGAAGTTCAAGTGAAATCTAAGGGTCAGAATTTGGAAAAGCAGTCCAAATCGAACTGGTGTAATTTTTTTTCTTATTTGTGGTCATTGAAGAACTTTGGTATTTGTGGGGCCTTTGACAAGAATGTACAGTCTTTTTCTGTCTAAGAGTTTGCATCCTACTTGATGGGGATTCCTTTATTGCCACAAAAATTCCTGCCTCTTCCCTCAGTGCTACAAAAATTTCAAAATTTCCCTTAGCACCACGAAATTTGTAACTTATACCCTCGGTGCCATATGTAGCTAACGGTTGTTAAGTGGTCATGAAAAAGACCCATCTGCCCTTGTGTTGCAACGAAGTATAATTTGGCCATTTTCCTTACATGCCATTTCAGACTTATATCATAAGTAAATAAATAGAGATGGAGACAATATATATACTCCAATAAATTTATGTGAACATAAAACTCATCACAAATAATTATGTCCAGATTCTCAGATTCTCATCACAAATAAGTAGCATAGACTTATATCACCAGATTCATATAATATTAGTTATGACCAGATTGTCATCATAAATAAGTAGCAAAAGCTGATGGCAATACAGACCACATGAGTACCAAGTTTCTCATCACACATACATGAGTACCAAGTTTCTCATCACACATACTCCCTCCGAATAGGAAATAGATGATGTTTTGGACAACGACACGGTCTTCAAAACGTAACTTTGACTTCTTATTTTTACAAAAACATTTATTAAAAATTGATATATGTATACTTTTCTAAAAATGCTTCTCAAGACAAATCTATTCATATGGTTTTCACATTTTCAAGCTCAATGACTTCAAATTTATTCGTGGTTTATATTCCCAATGTTTGACTAAAACTTGTCCTAAACATCATCTAATACCAATATGGATGGAGTACATGACACATCAAAATGGGTTTCTCCTCACTGATCACATGACATAAGTAGCAAAATATGATGGCAATAGCTAGACATTCAATCTAAAATTTTTTTAAGCTTCTAGTAGACATTGCAGGGCTTTCTAGAGTCTTGCTTCTAGTGCACATAGCATGACTTTGAGGTGTTACGGGCAGCAAAGGTTGCTGCTTCTTCTTTGTTGTGGTTGCACCCTTTGTCTTCTTTGTGGTGGTTGTACCCTTTATTTTCTTTGCTTTTGCCTTCACTTCTACTGCTTTTCCTTTTCTCTTTCGCTTCCCTGTTGGCTGGGAGAGTGCAGGTGGTGTTGTTTCGTTAGAAATTAGCAAATGGTACTCAATGGAGAGTGCATTTAGGTTGGCTTGAGCCACATATTGACCTGCAAAGCATTGCATTTTTTGCTTAAGTTGAGAGAAGCTAACGAAATTAACAAATGGAAAAAAGGTATTGAAAGTTAGTTTACTTCTGTGCCATTTCTGAACTTAATTTAATAGAGCATCCTTGGCTGAAAGGAATACAAGTGTGTTAACATTTTCAAATAGATTTGCATGGCAAAAAATATACTTGGCTGCATGGAATACTTTGAACTGACCTTGGAGGAAAATGCATGGGTGTAGGTCCAGAGGTAGCAAGCACATGATCATTCTTAGTTGATTCCTCATTTTCTTTCTTTTTCTTCTTCTTGGGAGGCCCCTGCATGATCAAGAAATGATTATGAGTACTCTATGATTATGTATGAGAAGTGGCTTCTATGGAATGCAAAACAATATGGAATGCATTACCTTTCAGCTAGCAAGGTTGCTTGACACCTGGGTTATCCTCTTTGCATAGTGGTCTACCGGTGTCCATAGCCTTTACAAATATTACATCTATGCTGTCCTTCGCACACACTTCTGCAACTTCATCTGAGTTTGCAAACACATCCATGGCACTGAGGTATAAGTTATAGGTTGTGTGGCACTGAGGAAAATTTTAGAATTCTTGTGGCACTGAGAAAGAGGCCGGAATTCTTGTGGCACTAAAGGAATTCTCCCTACTTTTATTGAGTACATGCTAAGGTCCGTTTGCAGTTCTTCATAAACCATTTGTTGCGGTTCTCGCTTCCTAGAACCAGTCTACTAGATGCTCTCTTATTTTTTTCTCAACGAGAATCTAAGGTCCGCTTCCTTCCTAGAAATTGGAAGAGCTGAATTTGATTCAGGTACAAATATAAATCCATACGAAATATGGGAAATGACATACCAACAATCTTTTTTTTTTCCTTTTTGGACTTTTGTATCGAATATTTTTAGGAAAAATAATAAAACACCATCCCATGCCACTCACATAAAAAGATTGCATCTAATATTGTGTTTGATTACAAAGGCTATTCTTACCACACAACTTTACTGAAAAAACCATAATGCCACACATGCGCTCAAGTTTCTCGTTGGCTAAAAAATTGGCAGAGATGTCCTCAAGTTGGCATGACACATGGCAGCTCGGTAAAAGTTTTCACCTATCACATCAAAGAGAAATTACATATGCATGATGTATTAAATGTAGACAAAATAAAACTCATTATATGGACGGAGTGTATTTCGCGAGACGAATCTAACGAGCCTACTCAATGCATGATTTGCAACAATGATGCTAAAATAATCATCCGCTAATCATTAATTAATTGCCCTCGTTAGATTCGTCTCGCGATATACAGACGAGATATATAATTATTTTTGTTATTAGTCTACGTTTACTATCTCTAAATGATATTTTTCTTCTTTAATTTTTTTTTGCACAATCTATACTATAAAGAGTGTCACAATTGAAACGATTTCTCACCCAAAAGTCTACCTCCCTCACAAAGGACCCACAAATCAGGGCCAAAAGGTGGCCCCGAACGACGGGGGGGGGGGGGGTAGACGCGTTTGGTCGTCACCCTCTCCCCCCCGTTCTTTTGCGCCTCGGCGCCGTCCCGCCCCCCTATTCTTTCTCACCTTGGCATTTTTTATACCCGCTGCCTTCCTTTCCTTTTGACCGCGTTCTTTGTATGGTAATGCAATCAAGGCGCCGCTTTTCTTTCCTTTCTGTTCGTTGTATTCGTATGAAAAAAGATACGCTGGTTTCCTTCAAAAAAACGTCCCTTTCCTTTCCTCCACCTTCCTTTGAAAATTCGCCTGCCTTCCTTTCCTTTGATCGCGTTCTTTGTATGGTAATGCAATCAAGGCGCCACTTTCCTTTCCTTTTTATTTGTTGTATTCGTATGCATAAAGATACGCTGGTTTCCTTCCAAAAAAACACCCCTTTCCTTTCCTCCACCTTCCTTTGTAAATTCGCCTGGCTTCCATTCCTTTTGATCGCGTTCTTTGTATGGTAACGCAATCAAGGCGCCGCTTTCCTTTCCTTTCTATTCGTTGTATTCGTATGCAAAAAGATATGCTGGTTTCCTTCCCAAAAAAACACCCGTTTCCTTTCCTCCACCTTCCTATGCAATCAGGGCGCCTACACCTTCCTTTTGAAATTCGCTGCTTTCCTTTCTTTATATGGCCGTGTGCATCAAGGAATTTGAATTTCCTTCTTTCCTTTTGTAGATGGCTAGCGTCCATATATGTGTTGTGTACCAGTCAATGTTTCCTTTCAAAAAAGGAATGACATCTACGCAATCGGGTGTCTCATTCCTTTTAAAACTTGATTACTTACCATAGTTGTGGGAGTCAATCAGGGAATCGATTACTTACCATAGTCGTGGGCGTACAGGTTCATCTCCTTAGCCCTCCTGCCCCCTATATAAGGCGCCCCTCTTTATTCTCAAAGCACACAATCTCTCCCTTCATTCTCATCATCTATTCAGAATTCATATTTCTTTGCAAGGGCGTCGGCGTCGAGCGCGGCGCAAGGGTGGCCACGACGCTTGTCGTGTCCAAGCTCGCCAGGTAGAAGCGGAACGTGCTCCGCGTTGTGACGATGTCCGGTGCCGTCGAGTGCGTGGCGTCGTTGCTCCACGACACCGGCGACGAGGAGAGCAACCTTCTCGGCCTCCCCATCATCAAAAAGCTGGCTGCGGTGCCGAGTTGCTCATGGTACATGTATCGTGAATAATTTCTTTTATATATGTTGCTGATCGTTTAAGATTTAATTATACAAAAATTTCCTTCTGTTTCCACCGGAGGCCCAAGCTTTCGATGTATGTATGAATATATAATTTTTAATATGAGATGCCATTGAATAATTTTAATATGCGATCTAACAAAAGTATACATTATTTTTGATACTTATTTTTAAAAAAATTAAGATTTTTTTAAATTTATGTTATTTTTATAACACGTGCTTGTGGCACGTGCCAACCTACTAGTGCATCTAAAGGGCCTGCTGTTGGTACTTGGTAGTCTTGGGCCGGAGAGTTTCAAACGGGAAAGAAATGAGCCATTTGCTGTGTTCTCCTCTCCAACGGATAACCGCCGTTTGGAAGCGCGCGTGTCCTCTCGGTGCCCAACACTACTGTCCGGTGGCCGCTATCTCCTCTCCGCCTCCCATATCTCCGCCGCCGCATCAGACACCCCCGCACAAACCAAGCCAAAAACCCCGTGGGGGATCGGGGGGGAAAGGAGAAGCAATCCGCCGCCATGGCAATCTCCACCTGGAGTGCGCGCCTCCTCCTCACCCCCTCTTCCCCCTCCCGCGCCATCCCAGCTCCCCCTCGACCTGCCGGGAACCGGACCCGCGTCCCCTCCGTTTCCGTCTCCGGCCGCCGCCGCCTCCAGTTCGCGCGCCCGCTCCCGCCGCGCGCCTACATCTCCGCCCCTGCGCCGGGCCCCGAGGCGGCCTACGCGCCGCCCTCCCTCGACGCCGCGGCGGCGGCGGCCGACGTCGCCGCCGCCATCTCGTCCTCCGACGCCGTCACCTGGTCGGGCATCTGGGCGCTGCTCTCGCGCCACAGGGCCCGCCTCGCGGTCTGCGTCGCCGCGCTCCTCGCCTGCACCACGTGCACCCTCTCCATGCCGCTCTTCTCAGGTGAGGTAACTCTGGGGGCGTTGGGTTGGGGGGCGGCTATCCCTTGGGGCACCTGTACTGTACCTCGATTGGTTTCTGAAATGTGGCGGCGACGGATGCTGCAGGGAGGTTCTTCGAGACGCTGATTGGGCGGGGGAACGAGACGCTGTGGAGGCTTCTGTCGAAGATCGCGGTGCTGTACACGCTGGAGCCCATTTTCACAATCATATTTGTCATCAACATGACCGTTATCTGGGAGCAGGTTATGGCCAGGCTGCGGAGCCAGATATTTCGCAGAATTCTCATCCAAAAGGTACCTATTCCTCCGGGATCGAAACTGGAAGTTCTGGACACAGAAATTTAGACCCTACTGTTATGCTGCATTGTGGGCTTGTGGTTATCTGGTTAGTAAACGTAGCACACAATGTTGGATGGGCTTGTTAGATGTTATCATAATTCATGGTTCAATCTATATCTGTTGATCTATTATGCAGCTTTCTTTATTTGTCCGCAGAGCTGATCTAGGCTGTCCACCAATTCTGCCAAGTACAGCTCAAACGAAGTTATTATTATTTGACTTTGTAGTACACTTCCAAAGTTGACGCTAGTCTTCATGCCCTGATGGAATGGTTCCTGTCATTTGCTTCATAGTTTGCAGAGGCACTTAATACAGTTCTACTAGGTGAACTTACTATGTGCCTGACAGATATTAACAAGTTATTTAAATATTTGTGGAGTGTAGTAAAACCAGACTTCAGTGCCTTAGTTATTGTTTTTGTCGATGATGAAATATTAAAGGACTGGAAACATGCTATGTGCTTGTACATGACCATTAGTGCATAGCCTGTTAAGTTCCATGTACTATGGCAATTTCTCTCATAATTTTCTTTTGGGTAGTGCATACATTGTTTTCTCTCTAACTTATTTGATGTCACATTTTCTCATTACATTTTTTATTTTGTACCCACCAAAAGAGTTTGTATTTACTTCCTGCTGTTCATTGCTCCTTGTTTAAGGCATTTTCTCTGAAATTTCTTATTTCTGCCCTTTGCAGATGGTGTTTTTTGATCGTCACAAGGTAACATATTTCCTACCATGCCATCTTCATACTCAATCATTGTAGTTACTAAGAGGGAAGAAAACCTCAATAGCTAAATGCACATTCTTGACTCACTTAAAAATTCCCATCCATTTTAAAACATTGTAATAGTACTGTTGATAGGAAATAAAGTGTATGGTTCTTATTTCTACTGTTACATGTAACACGCAACACTTCTTCCATAATGGCATAAATGGAACTAATGTTGGCCGGATCTTTCTGATTACTGAAGAATTATATAAGATCTATTTAATATTAGATGAAATCCAGCTTTCAGTACAGAAAATGGTTGACGGTGTTAATCATTCTGCACTTTATGAAGTAGTCAAAATAAGAGAACTCTCTTGCTTCTGTATTGACTAGTTATAGTACAGTATGATTGATCTAGTCACCATTTATTACAAACATATATATATATTTTTAAAAATTGTAGGTAACAAATCTGTTGGTCAACCCAAGTTCCATGCCTTGTGAGCTCTAACAAAGAGTAAAATGCACAAGCAGTCCTTAAACATGTCCTGCGGTATCATCGAGGTCCCTAAACTCTTTGCATATCTAGAGGTCGTAAACTTGTTAAGTGTATCAGAAGAGGTCCACGCCACCCTAATCAGCAGGTAATTACATATGTGGCACTCTTTCGTGGAGTCTGAGATGGTCCCATGCTCCACTACATGTTCATGGCCGTACCTAATACTACATGCTGTTGGCCGTCGCCTCTATTGTGTATAATGTATAGTGTATGTCAAGTGTTGTGTTTGCATGCCACATTGACTAAGTTTGTGCTGATTAGGGTGATTTGAACCTCGAGCGGCACACTTAACAGGGTTAGGGACGCATATCTTCACTTATGGACCTAGATGGCACCACAGAACAAGTTGAAGAACTGTTGGTCTGTCAAATTAAATGCATATAATGATGGGCTATTTTGCTCTATTGAGTTAGAATATGATTTTGTTTTTGGTTGCGGTATGTATCTTCCATGAAAACATAGGAAATAAGTCTCAATAAATTGGAAATGATTTGTCTGCTTCATGTCTTGAGGTAAATATCTTACTATAGTTTGACGGCAGGTTGGCGAGTTGACCGGTTTGTTGACATCTGATTTGGGTTCCTTGAAGAATCTTGTAAGTGACAACATATCCAGAGACCGTGGACTAAGGGCACTCTCCGAGGCAAGAAACTTTACACTATGAGAATGTAAGGTTGATACTGCTAAGTGCTAAGAGTTTGATTAGTACAATTACAAAATGTCTGAGGTTTACTAGTAATTGTCTTAAAATATTGACTTGAACCGTATTTGACCTTCTGTTCTACCATATACAAATTTAATTTTGTGGTCCATGTTACTTACACCTTATTTCAGGTGAGGGCATTCTAAAACATTCACCTGCTTTTACCTTTTCAGATCACTGGTACACTGTGTATACTTTTCACACTATCTACTGAGCTAGCTCCTGTTCTAGGCCTCCTAATGGTCTCTGTCTCCGTGCTAGTTGGTAATCTTCTAGAAACTTATTGTCACCTGCATGTGCCACTTACTGCTAGGACGTAATGTTAGATTTGGTAATGCAAAGCACTTATCTAAATAAGAATAAGATCCAATGAATCCTATACTGCTACAGTTTGTTTCTTATCTACTTGGATGAACTTAAAATTCATTGCTACGTGGATGTCTGCTTTCACTTGAGAAGCTATTGGATATGTTTAGGGACATTGGATGCTATGCTAAAAAGCCATCAGGCCTCTGATAATTGAGATACTGAGGCCTCTAATGTAGATTCACAAATAATGTTTATTTTTGAGTTTCACTTGTATAAATGTTCATAACACAGTCAATTCTTTACATTTTTTCGGGATTGCTACAATACAAGTAGTGCTTGGCAAGGAGTAATTACCTTTTTGTGGTGATGTTTCATTTTGTTGTGGGTTATCAGATTTTTTGTACAAATTAAGAACTTGCTTCTTGAGTCTTGAGCGAGCTAAATTTCACAAATGTTTAGTACCATTTTGTAGGATATCATAAAACTCTCTGAAATTTCCTTTGCCAACCTCACAAATATGTTTTTTTTATATTATCACGTACTTTATGAATGATTTTTCTTCTTATTTTAGTGAAATGGGCATACTAAATTCTTCTAAAAAATGTTTTGCTGAAGTGGTATTGACGTTTTTTGTTGCATATCTTCTAAAACACTTATGTATCTTTTGACATGACTGTTTTTGTCTTTGTTTAATCAGCTCTTTTCAAGAGGTCAACTGTTCCTACTTTTAAATCTTATGGAATCGTGCAAGCACGCATATCAGATTGTGCATCAGAAACATTCTCAGCTATTCGTACAGTGAGTGGCATTGTTTTATCAGACATTCACATTTAACCATTGCTTGACTTTCACATGTTCTATTGTCATGTGTTACTGAAATAATTATCACCTTTGATTTTCTATACCTCTTAACTTCTTTAGCTATCCTTGATTGAAAAATGTTTACAGGTTAGGTCTTTTGGTGGTGAAAAGCGACAAATTTCTTTTTTTGACAATTTGGTAAGCCATGAATCTCTTAGTATTGTTCCCTTATATTTTATCTATCATTGTAGTTTTCTATTGGTAATACTCATGAGTAAGAGCATATATGGGTGTTGAGCACTTGAGCCACAGTTCTGCTGGGTCCTGAGCTGAGCTTGTTAAAAAAAGGGCTTAAATCCATTGTGACTTCATTTTTTTTACATTTCCTTAAGTGGGCTTCCATGGGATTTTTTTAGGGCCTAGGAGCAGGGCTGGAGCATGCGCAGCCCTTGTCTTGTGTCTGCAAGTGGGCATATATAAAGTCTGCAACTGGATATGGTTTAGTTCTTTTTTGAGTTTTCTTATCCTAATCTACCAATTAACACACTTGTTCATATTTTGGGACCTTGTTCAGTAGCTCCAGTCACACATGTGCGCGAACAGCCAAGAGAACAATGACGCTATCTGTTGGTCCCTAATGGCCAACACATGGGCATGTGTCAGGGCGATATTTTTGTACATAAATACTGTAGCTGTATGTTTGCATAGTTGGTTGGGACCTGCTGGTCCATTATTTATTTGAAAACCACATTTTTTGGTTGAGTTTGAGATTTGTTTGATGTATTTTGGAGACAAAGTTCCCTTAGCTATAGGTCTATTCCCAGTATTTTTTGATGTATTTGGAAAACACATTTTTCTCAACCCAGTATATGTTTTTCCTCTCACCTAGAAGCCTTAATATCCTTAAACACATGCTGTTTATCTGTCTGTGTTAGTAGTTCTCCTCTTGTAAGCTAAAGTTAAACAGACCAATCAAGTTAAGCAGTATACATTTTTGAGTGTTTTGTGAAAAAAATAATTAGGAGAATTTAACAAATGTATTCAATATGTTAGATGCACTGGTTCAGTTCCTAAGAGGTGTTGATATACTTCATGAGCTCACCAGTTCATTTTTTTTTGTTTTTTTGGATTGACAGGCACGTGCTTACCAAAATAGTGGTACAAAACTTGGAGTGCTGAAATCTGCTAATGAATCATTGACTCGGGTAGTGGTTTATGTGTCCCTAATGGCGCTTTACGTTCTTGGTGGAAGCAAGGTCAATGCGGTAAGCGACAGAACCACTTATAACTACAATATATATGCATCTCTCTATTTTACATTAATTTATATTTGGAAATTGTGCTCCACTCATTGGTTCTGTTATGGAAAGTTCCGTGTCATTCAAAGAATCATATAGATTTTGAGTGTGTAACGTATAAGGTGTAAGCTAGTCAGAGCAGTTGCAGATGGTAAGCTAATCTGTGCACGGACAGTTGTTTAGTGTGACGCACCTAGTTCTGCTGTTTGGTAAGCTAATCTATGTAGTTAGTTTGCTATCTTCATGATTTCCTTGTAGCTCTGCTGTCTGGATGTTTGTGTTATCTGTCTAGTGAATCCCTAGTGTTTTAGAACTTCTGGCACATAAGATTGAATCTGTTATATAGATTACCTTATATTTTATATCCTTGGTGTCTATGAGCACACCAATTTACATCAAAATACTTCCGAACCACTGTAGCAAATTTATTTGCAGGGGCACGCATGCAGTCTGCAATGGAATTGAATGTGTGTACCTTTAGAAAAAAAAGGAACATGTTTAAAACAATTCACTTGTCTTGCTCAATGGAGCACAATTTACACCTGTCTTAGGACTGCATGCGTGTAGAAACTTAGTTCAAATAATTAATAGTCATTAGTACTTCCTCCGTTCCAGATTGTAGGTCATGTTGGCTTTTCTAGGCACATAGTATTTACAATGTATCTATACATAGCACATATCTTGATGCATAGCAAAATCTATGAATCTAGAAAAGCCAAAACGACCTACAATTGTATCATATTTATGTTTTGAATTTCATTTAATGCTGTCAAGCTTAGATTGGCTGATCAAGAATATAAAAAATGATTAATCATTTCAGGGAAAATTGTCAGTTGGAACCATGGCATCTTTTATTGGTTACACCTTCACGTTAACCTTTGCTGTAAGTAACAATATTTGAGATTTTTTTTGTAGTTTCATACTTTCATGTCAAATGTAGTTATGCTGAACATATATTTTAGGTTCAAGGAGCTGTTAATACCCTTGGTGATCTACGTGCCACACTGGCTTCTATAGAGAGAATAAATTCTATTCTGTCAGCAAAGGACATTGATGATTCACTTGCATATGGTTTAGCCAAAGAACTCGATAGCAAAGAGCTTGGAGATTCTAATGGTGGAGTGTTTGAAAATGGTTCTGTTAACAATCATTTCATGTCAGCACTGAAATCATCCAGTAGCTGTAGTAATCTAGCCTGGTCTGGTGATATTCATCTGAAAGGTCAGTTTTGCATTTGTATCTAGGGCTACCTTATATCTTCTCTCTTGCTATATTTTATCTTTTTCTGCATTATATAATACATCATATTATTCCTTAGCTTAAGTTTTGTTTTGAATTCTTGGTAACTTAAAATTGTACCATAAGCTCATCATATTTTCATCTTCACTTTTCTTTTTGTGTAAAGAACATAGTTAAGATGAAATATTTTCAGGCATCAACCATCAAATTCTTGAATAATCATGGACATATTTATACTAAATTTAATGATAGTGATTTGATATTTTTTATAATTCTTTTGATTGTGTTTCTATAAATGTGGAAATTACTTGCAGCATATTAGCATACAATACCTACTGCACTAATATTGGCATTTCTACTCATCATCATGTGTTCCTGGCAGATGTCCATTTCTCTTATCCACTGAGATCTGATGTGGAGATTTTGAATGGCCTTGATCTTACAATTGAGTGTGGAAAGGTCACAGCACTTGTAGGGCCTAGTGGTGCTGGTAAAAGCACTGTGGTGCAACTTCTAGCACGGTATTATGAGGTGCTGCTTCTTATATGTAGTGATACTGATAGTTCTCATTATTGTAGCAACATCTTAGTGTTCTCCGTTTTTTGCAGCCAACTCAAGGTTGCATCACTGTGGCAGGAGAAGACATCCGCATATTTGACAAAAGAGAATGGTCTCGAGTGGTATCTCTTGTGAATCAGGTATGCCATTACAAATTGCCACACCATCCCACAGCATATAAAGGACTGGTTTTATTTTCCTTTTTCCCCATTGAGCCATCTGGCTTTGGCTACGGGAAAAATGTTTTTTTTTTTTGCAAGCATTCCTTAGTTATTTAGAATAAGGGCATGCGAATATGTTTAGTTGTACTGCTGCTGTTTATAAAGGTATATCGTTTTGAGCAGGTGAAGTCAAAATTATCAAACATTTACTGATGATGTGCAAAAATGCATAGTTAACCATGTGAATTGTGAAACTGTTATGGGTAAGGTTAGAGCTTAGAGAGTGGAAGGGGGTAGGAGTTGGAGGTTAGTTCACCGTATATTTCGACCTGGAGCTGTGGACAGGAGGGAGAGCAAGACAATCTAACAAACATAAAGTGTCGTAACTCAGTTCACAAGGAAAGCTGTTCTCTTGCTAGCTGTGCTGTGGCTCCAGGTGGTTGGGTGTTCATGTCCACCATCTGGTTCTACTGTTTTAGGAGGGCGCACCATAACAAAATAGCACTTGTTAGTTTTTCATGAAATAAAATTTTAATCATCCTACTATATTTTCCCTGTTTTGACCTAAATTTATCATAGAAATTAGTAGTCAGTTGCCCTCATTGACTGATTGACCGCGCCATGTTTGAAACACCTTATTAATTTATTATAATATGGAGGGTGTAGTTATTTATTTTATGTAGGTGTTATTGTAACAACTTTTTGTTTTTGTTTTATGATGAAGGACCCAGTCCTATTCTCGGTGTCTGTCGGAGAAAATATTGCTTATGGTCTCCCAGATGATGTTGTCTCCAAGGATGAGATAATAAAAGCTGCTAAAGCTGCCAATGCTCATGAATTCATCATCTCTCTTCCACAGGTAGCCTATCATTTATTGGTTAGTTATCTCCAGTTGTCTGCTAAAATCTTTGTTTCATTGCATTTTAGGGATATGACACTCTTGTTGGCGAACGAGGCAGTCTACTAAGTGGGGGACAAAGACAGGTGATCTGCTACATTAATATTTAAAGGAAGTTCATAATTATTCTACACCCAAGTGCTGTACACTCTTTGTTGCTTTGCAGAGAATTGCAATTGCCCGAGCCCTTCTGAAAAATGCTCCTATTCTAATACTTGATGAGGTATCTCTTTCTTACTCTTGATCTGACTTTATTCCATTCTCTATGTTTCCAAACATTGTATCTAGATTGTGCATTAACTTAATTTTGATGCAGACAAAAAGGAATGTATAAACACGCATGAAGGTTGTAATGAATCAATTGTCCATAAAATGGATCAATTTATATGGCATACGAGATAAAAAAGATGAATTATAACTATAGCCTGCCATTGTTGGTGCTTTGGTGGAATGTATATATGTTGACAAAATTAAAATTGTGGCACATGACTAGGTTTAAATTTGTCTGGTCATAACTCTTTTTTTAGACAAGGACTGAGGGAACTCAAAGCCATGAATACATTGATCTTGTAAAATAAAATAAAAAACATGGATACATACATATGGAACAGGTCAAGGTCACTGTCTCACTGATGATAAATGTCAAACATGTAACCTTTCTACAGTACTCTGTATGGATATCTGCCAATACTCAACACTAAAGACATGACTGATGTATCACACATCCAATAGACAAATGTGGTCATTCAGCCCTAATTTTTTAAAAAGTTTTGAACTGACAGATTTATAAATTACAAGTGAAGAGTGGATATTGGTGGCAGGCCTTTTTTTTTTTTTTTTTTTTGAAATAAGCCAATACCTAGGGCTTACTTGAGAATGTATGCTGTTTACAGGCTACTAGTGCACTCGATGCGACAAGTGAGCGGCTCGTGCAGGAAGCTCTCAATCTTTTGATGAAGGGAAGGACTTCTCTGGTGATTGCCCACAGGCTGAGCACCGTTCAGAATGCACATCGAATTGCCGTTTGCTCCGAGGGCAAGATAACAGAACTGGGGACACATGCCGAACTGGTTGCTGAGGGAGGCAGTTACGCATCACTTGTTGGGACACAGAGGCTTGCTTTCGAGTAGTAACACGTCAACCGAGTAACAGGTGCATTTTATAGTACTCTATTTTCCTTTTAAAATTTTAGAGTTATAGTTTCTCTTTTAGGGACATAAAAGGAAGTTATAGATTACAGACCCGCAGGAACTGTACATGATGAATCAAGAACTACACGTAACGAAGTTGAAAAGGAAAACAATGGATAAACGACTTTGCATTATATATATAATTTCTTTTATCACAACGTCATGTAACAATAATTGACAACTCTGAACGCCATGTTTGAAGCGCCAGACCAAACACGAGCACGATTGCACGAAAGCACGCCATGTTTGAAGTGCGAATTTTCAAGGGCCGTGACCGTGAACGATAGATGGGGCACGTGTTGGAGAATCATTTTTTTACAAATATTTCTCATTTAACAACCTTGAACTATTTGGACTGCTAGGTCACTTAAGCTGTAATAATATTTTGCACTTCTTTCTTGTTTCATACAAGCTGTATTTTCTGTCCAAGTTTTGGAAGGTGATAGACGATACGGTATGTTGCTGCTTGAGCAAGCGATAGATGTGCCCATTTACATTCCGGAATCACAATTCCACGGTTCAATAAGCGATAAGGAGTTTATTTTTGATATCTTAAGTACTGGAAGGTTCAGATATGTTCTATGAATCAGTGATGCTATTTACCACCAGCATATTGAATAAAATATGAGAACATTTCGTCTCTGAGACCCCGTGTCGCTCCCCGCGCCGGTGACTCGGGCGGGTGCAACCCTAGCGCCGCCGCCGCCCTCCACCCCTCTCTTCACCACCTCGTTGCTGCCTGAGGGGCGCGCCAGAAGCTCGTGCGAGCCCCTAAGGAAAGCGGCGTCGTGGCCTTTGCCAGTGGGGCTACGGGCGCTCGACTCTCGCGTGGGGAGGCGCCCAGCGGCCATGGGGGGTGACGCCGCGGTGAGGCGCGGGGGAGCACGGCGAGGTTGCGGATGGGGTGCGTGGGCGGTGCAGGAGGAAGGAGGACGGCGGCGTGTCTTCTTCCACTGCAGCGACGACGAGTTCGGAGCGGTGGCGGCGCCGCCGATCGTTGGTGGAGGGGGCTTGGGGTGCCAGATCCGGCAATGTGTGTGTGGTGGTGGTGGTGGTGGTGGGAGGAGGGGGGGGGGGGGGGGGGGGCAGGGCCCTGATATTCTCCAGGCCTCCAGCCATGCGGTGACGATGATAGCTGGTGAAAGAGCATCTAGGCCCCCTAAATGTGTTTTGATAATTAATGACAATTATTGTGGACTAACAATTCTTTTTAAGATTATGGGATTATGTTAGTCCGGATGAATGGATGAGCTTCAATGATTGATTACGATATATCGCCGGATATTGAAGCAAATAGATGCTAGAGGAAAAGGTAAAAGACTGGTTGCTTCTTTTACCGGTCACGAGGAGCTTTAGAGAAGAAATTTGACAGGATTAATAGGCTAGATAGCCGTACTATTAAGAGGGGTCAATTATGTTTGAATGATGTGACTCTAGTGCCAACTTGCTCAAATAATTTTAATGCATGCATGAGAGCTAACTTCGTTTGAGAAAAGTTGGATAGAAAACGGGCATGTTGAAGGTTTTCCAACCCTGCTGATTTTGGTTAGACGAACGGTCCGCCTAAGGTTGGGCGGACGGTCCGCCTCTGACTTTATGGATGAAAAATCGGCTAAGTGTTGGTTTTGGGTCTGACCGCCTTTTCTAAGGTGGACGGTCCGCCAGGCTTGGCGGACGGTCCGCATGTATTTTTCCTGCACGGCGGACCCTTTGACGGACCATTCATGCAGCAACTGTTTCTGAGGGTTACAGGACACTTTTATAAGGCGGACGGTCTACCTTTGATAAAAGTTGTGGCAGAACCACTCAAATTAATCCTGTTTAAGTGCGCTAACCTTCGATTGGTCATCACGCAATTAAAGCAGATTAAGAGGTTGGTCTGTCGGGTCGAGCCCGATGCAACCACGAACAATTACCTCGATCGAAACGAGTCGTGCAAGTACCCACTCGAAGGTGAGTCCCAGAGATTACAACAATCCACAATTAATTAAAGGTCCCACTTGAGGTACTTTATTACAAACCAGTTCAATGCATTAAGTAACAGTGTCTTAGAGTTTTTGAAAAGCAGCGGAAGTCAACTATTTATTCGAAAAACGGTAGTGACATCACGTGAAGCCGTCGTGAAGTCACTCGGAAGCATCCTCGTCCTAAACAACGGTCCAACCTGGAGGAAGGGTGGTTGGCCAGGTAAGACCTGCAACCATCTCTTCGACAACATTTCCTGAAAACAATTCAACAAGCAAGGTTGAGTATACTAATACTCAGCGAGACTTACCCGTCGGGTGAAAACTACATCACCGACTCCTAGACATGCAAGGCTTTTGGCTGGTGGGTTTGTTTTGCCAAAGAGCGACTAAGAGTGGGTCCTTCCGCTTGGCCTTCACCTCCAGCGGGGATGAGTTCGTAGTCGCCGTCAGCGAGGATTTGTTCTACACGGGATGCACATGCAAATAAGAGTATGATCTTGTATCGAGCCATCATCTTTGCATAATGATAGACCCGGGGTGTATTGAGTGACACATTCACCTGGACAATCTTGGTATGACCTTCCCTTTCTTTAATTAAGTTTGAGTTTACTCATTAAAAGTACTCAGGTGTGTTGATGGTGATTGTGTACACATCTATTAGGATGTAACTTTGATTTCTTCATAAAACAACAAGGTGTGTGGTGATGTTATTAACTTATTTAAATGGCTTAAAGAGGTGACTTATTATTAATTAGCCTTTTAAGGAAGGTAACTTCAACAATTTATTCTGGCAGTTTGGTTCTTTAATTTAATATGAGAAAATTACAGTATGTTCTTGGTGTTTTTAGATTTACTTACCAAAAACTAGGCCAAAATCATGTGTACAGTAACCACAATAAATCAAACAACATTAGCACACTAACATCAAGAATAAATCTTAGTAGATCACACTATCATCAATTGATACTTAGAAATTTACCAGAGCTTATACTAGTCTAAAAAAGCTCACATGCCAAAGGAGTAGCTTAAAAGATCAAAGGATCTTGCTGTTTGGATTAGGCAAGATTAAATTGTTATTAATTAAAAGAGCAAGTTAGCCATCACAAACTAGGCTCTACTTTTTACCAGACGTGCACCAATGAATTACAGAGCCACTGTAAAAAGATTGAGCTCAGAAGCTGCACAGATTAATTATTAAAATTGTTAATCCAAATGTGCACTGACAGCCTAAACAATTAATAATTCAAAATCTAGTGTGTAACTTTGTGCCAACTTTTTACAGAAGCCTAAGCATTTCATCTCATACAACATACCAAAAAATTAGCACAAACAATGCAGTAGATTTCAAACTATGCACAAATTTAAGTTCGAACAGATTTGAGCTTAGCTTGAAATCTACACAGGAAACACCTATACATGATTTCTATAAAAGATAGAACACAGCACAAAGAGTCCAACCAAATTGAGTTTGCATTTTTCTGATTTTTGTGAGATTTTTAACCAATTTTACAAGATCTCAGATTTTTGTGAGATTTTTAACCATCTCAGATTTCAAACCTAGATCTATACAATCTATTCACAGATTAGCCCTTGAAAACTTGCAGAAAGGACCCTGGAAAGGTCTAAGGTTTTGCAATGTGGTCCCTGGGTCACGGCCGGCGGCGGGTTTGGCAGGAATCCGGCGATGTGGGGCCACGAGGCTCAACGAGAACGTGCTAGGGTTGCTTACCGCCTCACCTCGAGTAGGTCCGGTGCAGGGAACTCGGCCGGAGGTGGAGCGACGGCGGCGGGCGACGGAGCAGCGCGGCGGCGACTCTGTCTTCACCTATGCCGGCGACGGCGGTGGCGGAGATGAGCAGCTGGGGCTCTGGGGAGCTGGAGCGGTGGCGTGGGCGAGCTCTGGTGGCGTTGGGCGGCGGCGAAGCAGTGTGCACGGCGGGGCGCGAAGGCGGCAGCCTGGCGGCGGCAATGGCGAGCGGCGGGGGAGCTCGCATGAAGGGGGTGCTGTGCCTTTTATAGGCGGCCAAGGACGAGGCTTGGACGGTGGCTCGGACGCGGCGAAGCTGCACGTGGCGGCTCAGTCGGCGCTGGCTTGGCGGCCAAGACGGCAAGGTGCGACGGTCGGCGGCCTGTCGTGGCGAGGCGGCGCTGGTCGGGCGACGACGGCGAAGCAAGCGCAGGGGATTGGGGAACAGCAAGGACCAGACGGGCGTCGCATCACGGTCGGGACGTGGCTGCGCGGCCGGTCGGGCAGCGGCAGACGGCGGTGCACCGCGTGGCACCGTGCGAGCGGCGGCTCGCCCGCGGTCGGGAGACCGGCGGGGGACAAAGAGGATGTCGAGGCGCGCGTGGGCCCGCCTGGGGTTGGGATGGCACGTCGCATTAACGCCCCGGTCGGCCTCGGAGTTTGTGTCAGGCCGCGGGCGCCAAGTGGCGGGCGGCGGGCTGGAACGTGCGAGCGCTGGCGCGTGAACGTCGTTCCGTCGAACACCTGCGGGGCGCCTGTTCAAACACGAATTCCTCCAAAATTTTGAACTGAAGTTCAAAATCTCCAAAAAGCAAAGTTCTGTCCCAGACTACCAGCTACAAGTTTTGTAAAGGGTGACCATGGGAAAAGTGGATAGATCAGCAAGAAACTTGAGATGAAAACCGGTGAACTTCAGTGCCGGGCAGCAGTGAACTTTTGAAGATCTGCTGACTTCGACTGAGATTTAAGGGGTCTCCCACTCAAAATCTTAAAATGAGCCAATTGACAAAAATGTGTCCCATTAAAAACTGAACTACTTTTGTATTGGTCAATTTTCAAGTTCTTAAGTGAAAATTTGAATTCAAGCCATGCCAACCAGGAAAGGTCAAAAGTTCACCGAGGTGCAAAGGGTTTTGGGTGGACTTTCCTTAAGTGAAAATCTAGGTGGGGCTTAATTACACCTAATTAGGCTAAGACACAAGGTTTAGCAGGTGATTAAGTTAATTAAACACCTAGATTGTCACAAAAGTAGTCCTTAGTCGTGTGGTGACCTTTTTCTAACTGTGAGGCGGACGGTCCGGCCCTGTTGGACGGATGGTTCGCCAACCCCATAACAGTCATTTCTGACACGTTTGACTTTTTGAAATAGTAGCCGTTGGGCTTGGGCGGACGGTCCGTCACCTCTGAGGCGGACGGTCTGCCAGTGCTCTGTTTTCACGAGTTTTACACATAACGGCTAGTTGGTTGTGTGGGGGGTATATATACTCATCCCACCGGTTTGGAAAGGCCCTCTTGGCCATTCTGAAAGCTCATTTGACCCAAGAGTCCCCTCGCCCATTTTTCTCTCACTCATTTGCTAAGGGATTGCATTCTTGTGAGTGTGAGGCTTTATAGTGCATTGCTTTGGATTGCATTGAGCATTGAGGCACTAGGAGAACATCAAGCAAGCGTCGATTGGCTTGTTACTCTTGTAGGTTGCTGCCTCTTAGACGGCTTGGTGTGTGAACTTTCCATTGAGCTCTTGAAGAAGATTGTGAAGAGGCCTGGGAAGATTGTGAGAGGTCTTGTGCTCACCTCGCCGAAGCGGTGAAGGGCAACTATAGTGGAATCGAGGTTTGGAGAGTTTCATTGTATTCAAGCCGGCTTATACATCAAGTGTGACTTGATAGAGAAGCGGTTGAAGCTTTGGATCCACCTCAACGTGGATTAGGGGTGACCGGCAAGTCATCAACACCACGGGAAAAATTCGGTCTCTTGTGTGATTAGTTATTCCTTAGCTCATTTACTTTTTAGCAATTTATCTTGAGCATTTACATTCCTAGAGATTGAATCTTTCTTGTCACCTTAGGTTGCAAATCTTTACCTAGTCTAGAATTGAATAGAAATAGGATTTCTCTTATGTTACTAATAATTTTTTATTAGTGCTTTGATTTTAGTTAAAACCGCCTATTCACCCCCCTCTAGTCGGTATCCTAGATCATACAGCTGGCCGTGTTCCACCCGTGGGCGGCGGTAGGCGGGCTCTGCTCGGCCCTATGCGCGGCGGTGTTGGAGGGGCTGAGGGTCCATGGTTGATGTATGCCTTAGGTCGGCGTTTGTGGTGATGCAGTGATCTCGGTGGCGGCAAGGTGATAGTGAAGCTTTTCAAGGGGCTCAGTTGTGTGGCAACGGCGGCGAAGTAAGTCTTGGCGAAGCACGGTCCAGCGGCGGAGTGTCGCTTTAAGGTGGGTACTTCTGTGATGTGAGGTGGTGGATGTGGCGAGGGCCCCACACGATTGAGTTGTATTGGTGGACCAAGTTTTGTTTCGCTTAGTGGCGGTGTGGTGAGCTCTCTTCCGGCTTTTCAGTGGCGAGGCTGTGACTGGGGTATCGACGACTATGCGCGTGTGGCATGAGGATGGCAACGCCATGGTGGAGGTATTGCGGTTACTGCTCTAGGCTTGCAGCAGGCTGCGTCAGTTTGGCCTCGTTTCCCTTAGATGAGGCATCTTCTTATATGATATGGTAGTGCTCGTGCCTTTATTAAAAAAATATTGAATCAAATATGCTGTGGATCGTTGCGACTACACAATTTTATTCTCTTGTGATTTGAATGTAAATGACAGCGTGTTGGTTGTAAATGCCTCAGCGGTTTATTTGCTCCAAATCATCAAGTCTTTTCAAACTGTTGCAGTGTCCACTTTCTCCCTGGCTGCATTACACGGGGCTGGAAAGGAGAGAATATTCAGTCGTACAGTGTTACTACCTATCAATGATAAAAAAAGTCAAACCACAAACTAAACTCCAGAGATGTCTGCTCCTGCAACTAATGGCATGGCAAATAAGTATAGTTCTAAAATCTTGCATACGGCTCCATAATAATTAGAAAGCGGAGGCTTTACATTACAACTAAAATAGCTCATTAAACACTCTTCGATGATTACGAATCAGCAATCCAGGTCTTATTATTCCTGACAGAGGAACGAAATTGGTCAAACCTCTCCCGTGCTCCCTATGTAAGTCGTTCTACAAAACAAAAACAGATGTGCTATATAAATTGATCAGACATATTTCGCTAGATGATGAGAAAAATCAGAAACTGGAAAGCAAGAAAAACCGTACCCTAATTAAGCCTTCTTCACTGATTCCTAATAAGCCGATGGTGGAGGACTAGGAAGGTCCATAGGCGGGATACGGTCCTCTTTTTCTTACATTGGAACCCGTTGCATATATATTAGTCTTGTTTTCCAACAAGCAAAAATGTTTGTTTGTAGATAAAAATCATGATGTATAAGTAAAGTTTTAGTCACTCGACTTACTCAACGTGTCGCATGCATCTGAAAGCGCATTTGGCGTGATCTGGAAGTCGCACGAGATCAGTAGGGGAACGATGCGCCTCAGATTCAGCGGCGCCGGCAGGAGCCGGCCGATGTCGTCGCCGTTGGTGAGGTGGCAGAGGCAGGCGAGCACGGCTTTATCCTTGTAGAACGGATCGAAGGCGGCGCAGCACTCGGTCGGAGGCGCGAAGACGCTGCTGTTGGTGAGGAAGCCCGCGCACGGCCGCGTCAGCTTCTCCAGCGACGGCCGGCACTCCTTTATCTCCGGCGGCGGCGATGGGTCTTTGTAGCAGGGGATCAGCGGGATCTTCGGGAACAGAGGAGGGCAAGGGAGTAGCGCCGGAATCGGCAGGTCAGGGATGCTGAACTTGGCTTCCGGATGCAGAACCTCTCCGCTGGCTGGCGATGGAGCGGCGGCCGTGTGCTCGGCCGCGGCTTCGGCTCTGATCGCCGCCGATGATGTGGGCAGGTTGGGCGCGGCCATGGTGATGATGGCGGCGAGCAAGAGGATCAGGAAGCGGTTATTGGAAGGAGCCATGGCGGTGGTAGACCTTAGAGATACGGTATGAAATGGACCTCTACGGGGAGAGTGGAGATGTGAGTTTACATACGGAGGAAGAGCCATGGACCGGTGTTGACGAGAAGAATCTAAACGGAACTGCACCGTACAGCGGCCATATGTTTATTAGATGGATTTGTTATCCGGCCGGCTAGTTTGTTGTGTTTGTTAGCTGCAACAAAAAATCTCGATCTGATAGAATCGCAACATTAGGCTAATAAATCTGCTCAGAAATTAAGGCACACGCGAGATCGCAACACGCACTACGTTTAAAAAAAAAAAAGATCGGAACGCGGAACTGGTAGAAGTATATGCATACGTGGACCTTAGTTTGCGAAACCAATTTGGTATGGAACAAAGTCCTGTCTTGACGAGTAAAAAAAAAATGTTGACATCGACGCGAGTTTGATTCCTCTGTTCTACTGACAGTACTGCTGAACTCAGCCGTGTGATGTGTAGGTGTACTGTTTATTTCTAATAATCCCGAATTTATTATTGAGAAAGATAAACATTTGTGCTTGTGCCAAGCTTTGGATTCGAACCAAAGTGTGTAAATGATATACTAATTAAATGTATCCACGAACAAATAATATCATGTTATAGCCTCTCCTGCAGTTGCAGCTATCTGTGTGCACTATAGCACATCACGATGAAAACATATATGCATGTGTTGTAAATTAAACAAAACTGAGAATGTTTGTGCACGGAGCAATGCTACTAAAAAGAATGAGAATATGCCTGAGAATCATATGATTATTTTAGGAACAGTAAACAAAACAAATTGAGAATTATGTTAATTAATAAACTGAAGCCCCTTTGCGTGTGCTGGACTGAGAACTTAGAGTTTTTGAAAATAGACTGAGAACATACTCCGTATGTTAATTACTACCTGACATTCAGAACTCAGGTCTGCATGCATGGGGATTTCGGATGGTTGCATGCATTGCATGGATTTCAGAATTCATCTACGGGTGTAGCGGTAAGGTGTAGCCGTGTGTAGGCACAGCAATCCAGTCGATCTGTAAACAACATTACTACAATATCTTACGGTGAACAAATATCAAACCAAATCCAAGGAGCTGAACTCATAATCGAATAAATGTCTCTCTCCATGGTTGCAACAATGACTGCTACAGAAGCAACAAGCAACTCCTGAACACCACCACAGCATCACTACAGAATTCGACAAACTCCTGCTGCAAAAGAAAATTTAAAAAAAAACAAAGAGACTTTGCACGACAACAATTTTCTGACGACTGCTAGAGTAACCAATTAACAAAAAAAAGCGCCTACCCTAAGGCGCCTTGGTCCCTGCTGCTGCCGGTGGTTGACTCGGGGAGTCAATCGGCGGCACTTGGTCTCCTGTTTTCAACACAATCGGCATCACTACGGATTAGTTTCAAGCTCAAGGATTATTTTCTGACAATCTTGGGAAATAAAAAAGGTTACATATAGGTACTTACTATTGTTTTTGCAGAACCTTGACAGTGCGTCGATCGGCAGGCCGAGGCCACACTGTTCCATGACGGAGGCCGCGCGCGTGTGGTTCAATGGCGCCGGCAGAAGCCCGGCGATGTCGGCGCTGGCGATGTGGCAGAGGCAGAGCAGCGCTGGGCTGCTCTGGTTGGCGAAGAAGGGGTCGAATCCGTCGCAGCAGGCGCTCGGCGGCGCCGGGACGCTGGCGTTGGTGAGGAACCCCGCGCATGGCATCAGGCTCCTCAGCGATGACCGGCACTCCCTTGGGTTCGTCGGCGGCGGCGGCGGCGTTGGCGTTAAGTTGAAGCAAGGGATCAGAGGGATCTTCGGGAACCATGGAGGGCAAGGAAGTATCCGTGGCAATGGCAGGTCAGGGATGTCCAGCCCGGCCGGCTGGCGCTGTTGATCTTCTGCGCCGGGCGACGGAGCGGCGGCGGCCGCGGCTGGGTGGAAGAGGCTGGGTAGGGCCACGGCGGTGGCGACGAGGAAGGTGATTAGGGTCTGTGTGTTGGATGTCGACATCGATCACAAGGGGGATGTGCGTGAATGGAGTCTGGTTGTTGCCCTAGGGAATAATGGCCGCCGGGTGCGGTGTGTCGTGTGTTTGAAACGATCCTACGTGGAAGGTGATGATCGGTTTATTTAGGAACGGCCGAGTGTTGAGATAGAGAATATTACGCAACAAACGTCGTACAACGCTAACTCGGCGAGAACGTAGTGTAGTATGTTTGTTAGCTCGAGAACCAGATCGAGATGCTCAGATAATTAATGCATCTGTAGCAAAGACCAGAAATGATCTTGCTCGGTTGTGTAATCTTAACTCTTTGCTACAGATCATTTTCCAAATTGTAAACGACTTATAATTTGAAAACGGAGTATATAGTTTGTGGGAGATGTATGTAGAGCAAAACGAGCTACTACGGCGGATTAGTCTCTCGATGATGATATGATACACTCGAACGGGCGACGCCACGTCAAAATTTTATTACTATTACATTGCTTAATCTTCACCATAAAACACAATGAAATTTCTTGTGTTCGTTTAGCTAGCTGTGCGCCACCATCACTTTGACGCTGGTTTCGCTCGGTCAAACTAAAAGATGATTGGACTAACAATAAAGCTCGACTTACATTTTTTTTTTGACGCGTTGAGGTAGTTTTCTAAGTTTGAAACTACGTGGAGGCATGTTTTGCGAAAATGATAGACGTCTTGTTTGCATTGGCACGTTTAGCTAGAGCTCTATTATTGTCATCATGCAGCGGAGGTTGCGGGGAGTCAAGAACGACTACCCCGCTTACCGTGAGGATATGGGCCGCTGCCACAGCTGCCAGGATGGTGTTTAATTAATTACCTACTTAAACAAACTTGTTTGTTATTATGTGATGATATATACGGAGTATTACACTATAGTACTGGATTCAGATCGTTCGTACTGCGTGCATAGCATGCAATCAGATCACAGGAACACTACAAAATCTAGTAACCATACCATTTTGTATAGAAAACAAAATCATTCCCAAACTGTGTTTGCATGTTTGCCATCTTAGATTGATAGAGCGAACTGCTGGTCCTACGACTACGACACACACAGGGCACACATATGATTCTTAATTAATCGAGATAGGTCTTCCTTGACAAGAGATTGCAATCTATCCCTAACCCTAACACACTGCTAATAACACTACGACGACGACGATCATGGATCTGCAATCCATAGCTCCTTATTACACTTGACGGCAGAATTTTCAGCTGCTGCTTATATATGGCGATCCAACTGTCAAGGATAAACACGGATGTTATTGGTATATACACACGCAAGCAATTTATTCAGCTACTGAGAAACTAGTAACTCTAAGTAAAGCACACGTACACGCACCCCCTTCGCGTTCAGTGGTGGCGCCAAGTCGGTGGAGGACTCGCAACATCCATCGGCGGGATCTTAACCGTCTCTGTTCAACGCAATAATCGGTAGTGTCATCAAGGGCTTAATCTTGTTATGATGAGATGACTACGTATAAATCATGCATGCATGCTAATAATTATGAAACAAAAACTCAAGACTTACTGCCGCCGCAGATCTTGGAAACTTGCTCCGGCGGCAGTTCGAAGTGGCACTGCGGCAGGAATGCCTTGGCTTGCGTGAGGTTCACCGGCGCCGGCAGGAGCTTGCCGACGTCGCCGTTGACGACGTGGCAGAGGCACAGGGGCGTCGTGCTGTAATCCTGGTAGAAGGGATCGATCGCCTTGCAGCAATTCTTGCTCGGAGACGACGACGCGCCGGTGCCGTCGCCGGTGAGGAAGCCGGCGCACGGCGCCATGTACTTGGCCAGCGACGACCGGCACTCGGCCACCGGCGGCTGCGACGGCGTCTCGTTGCGGCAGGGGATGAAGGGGATCTTTATGGGGAACGCCGGAGGGCAAGGTAGGATTGCTGGCAGAGGGAGGTCGGGGAGACGGAAGTGAATTATACCGTTTATGATATTATCAAACAAGCCCATCGGGTGCGCAGCTGCTTCACTGCTGGCCGGAGCCGCCGCGTCCTTGGATGCTCCTCCGTCTCGGGCTGCCGCCAATGGAGGAAGGCTGGGCGCGATCACAGCGAAGGCGACGAGCAGCGCGAGCAGCGTGCACTTGCTGTATGGCGCCATGGCTCCTATGGGTGGGTGGGTGGGCAGATGGAGGCTTTGGTTCTTCGCTTGGGTGGGGTGAACCCTACTTGGAGTGGTGAGGGCCAATTTATAGGGATGATGACCTGGTACAGCGGGATCGGGATGTGGCATCTTGTTGAGGTATCTTGACTCCCCTAGCATGTTTGTTGCAACCCTAACAAAAAGACGGAAGGATCGGTCTTGTAGATAGGCACTATCTGTTGCGATCCGATCCCGACTCAAGCTTATGCATTCAGTTATGCAGTACTGTACGCGTGTGCTAGTATATCCGGAAGCGCCATAGATTCTCAAGCTGCTGCTAGACACAGCACGTGACGAATTAATAATCCCTCAATGCAAATTATGTTGATGTGCCTTGCATTGAGACTTGAGAGACTTCGTGATTTTCGGGTTTTTTGCTGTGAACTTTACTCAAAGAATGGTCTAGAGTTAACTTTGTCATTTTGTCAGTACGTGATATACACCAGTGATATTATTGGCCTCAAAGGACATCTCTACTACTATAAAAGAAAATATCGGTTGCGTAGTTTGAATAAGTTTTGGTCATATATATATATATATATCTTCTATACTATAAAGGACGACAAAATTTTCGTACCAGGGTTACTCTTGTCCCTTCAACACCGTCGGATTTTATGATGATCTAACGCTTTAGATTAATCTAAAGAGTTCATATTGACTACATCATTAATTCAGTATTTTTTTAAAACACGTGCCTGTGGCACGTGCCCTTGTGCTAGTATATGAAAAAATCTATGAATTTACTGTCATCAAATCATGCTGAATTTTTCCCGCCACATTGTTTTCGATTATTGGTTTGATCCTTTTCCCGGCCATATTGCGATCAGATCACCGAAACAAAGATGCTATAGAACTACTTGTCTACTTGATAAAAACCAGAATAAATGAAAGTAGCTGAAAATGTCTGCATATATATTTCCCATCTTTGATTGAAAAGAGCAACGACTGCTGATATGACACAGGAAAAATGCATAATTCTTGAAATCGATTTAACTTCCTCGCTCGGAAAGAGGTTGTAATCTATCTCTAACACATACTAGCTACTAATACTACGTTGATGACGACGATCATGAATCTGCAAACCATAGCTCCTTTATTAATCTTGGCAAATGAACAAATTGAGGAAGAGCTCTTTTACGGTACCCAATACTACCAAATGGTAGTATGGTAGTATAACCGGGTTTTTTTTCATGGATAAATGGGTAATTTGCACACAAATATATTATTTAGAATTCATGAATAACGTGAGATTAGGTTAGATAAAACATTTCATATATTTGATTTCATTTATTACAAAAATATTATTTTTTTGTTTCCAATCATACCTTATACTACCTATGAATACTACCCATACTACCATAAAAAAGCCGGTAGTACAGAATTAATTTCAGCCGTCAGATCTTTCGAAATAGGTCATTTTTTATTACATACGAGTCCTTTCTAAGCGATAGTATAAGGTAGTATTGGGTACCGTAAAAGACCTCATTGAGCAACCTCTTGCCTCCTACTTATGGCGATCAAGCTGCCAAGAAAATACAATGAAAACACAGATGTTAGTACACACACCAATTCACCTGTCGAGAAACACTAGTAATTTAAGGGGGCTGTCTATACATCACACGGGTGATTTGAGGGCTCTTGTCACCCAGGTGATTTGGCTAGACAAATCACCCAAATCTGTGGACAAAAAGAATCTGGGTGATTTGTTGGCTACCCTCACGTGGGTGATACATGCAGCCAAATCACCTAAAAAATTTAGGTACTAAAATTTGGGTGAAACAAGGATATTGCTCACCCAAATGTAATACACACCAAATTAAAGATAAAATTCTCAACCAAAATTAATACACATAGAACTAACCACAAAATATATACACATCTAAAAACAAATCAATCACGCCACACAGGACACTAAAATTTTCTACGTTGAGAATTGTAATTACAAGATCAATGTTGAGATCCTACAACATAAAAGTAAAATTACATGACAAAATTAAAAAACCCATATAGAATGTAGCTGTAAGTTTACCTAAATTCGACTATGAGTTTTTCAAAATTCAAAAAAAACTAAAAATGAAAAAGACAAAGGATAGAAGAGGAAGACCCAAACTTAAAAAAAATAAAAATAAAATCCAAATTTAAAATTCAACAAAAAATAAAAAAATAAAAATATTTTCAAAATAAAAAATAACATAGGCAAAACAAAACTAAAAAAAATATCTGAACCAAAAAATCAAAACCAAAATACTCAAAACTAAAAAATCAAAATCAAAATAAGAGAACAAAGAAACAAAATCAATATCTGAACCAAAAGCCAAAATCCAATTAAAAAAATAGCATCCATTTTCAAAATCAAAACCAAAATACTGAAACCAAAAAATTATTTTCAAAATAAAAATACAAATACTCAAATCTAAAATTTATTTTCAAGATTCATAATGCAAAAACACAAGAATAAGAAAGAAAAAAAATCACAGATCCAAAATCAAAATAATAAGCAAAACTAAAAACATAGGAAAAATAAAAACCAGAGCCAAAATAAAAAAATCATAATTCAAAAAAGATTCAAAACTAAAAAAAACTCAGAAAGGACTAAAATTTTAAAAATCAAACAAGAAATAAGAAATAAAAATAGAAAAGAAATGAAAATAAAAATCATAAAAGAATAAATATCAAAAATCAAAATTTAAAAGGAAAGAATCCAAATTAGAAATTCAAGTATAAATAAACTAAAAAGGAACTCAAAATGTAAATAAGAAATTCAAATGGAAAAAATTCAAAATGAAACTTTAGGAGAAAAAAGAACAAAGACTCAAATTTCAAAATTGAAAAAGCAAAATTCAAAATTGTAAAAGACTAAGGCAAAAAAAGAAGACTCAAAATTCAAAATAAGAAAGAATCCAAATTCAAATTTTGAATAAGAAAATTCAAATTGAAGGATTAGGGAAAAGAGAAGATTCAAATTTCAAAATGCAAAAAAGCAAAAGCCAAAAACAAAAAACACAAAGGCAAAATATGAACACTCAAAATTCAAAACCAGAAAGAATCCAAATTCAAATTTTGAATAAGGAAGACACAAATTTCAAAATGCAAAAAAAAAAAAACTCAAAAATGAAAAAGACAAAGGCGAAAAAGTTACACTCAAAATTCAACTTACATGACTTGTATAAAACAATGGCACAAAATGATCTTGAAAATGTCATTATGTCAAACTTACATGACTTGTATATAAAATTTACAGCATGAATCAACCGTCTTATTGACAATATTAATAACAAAGAAACACAGGAAATAGAAAATTGATATCCTAGCTCAGAGGATTATTCTCCTCACAGTCCAGCGGATTATCAGCCCAGCGAAACGAACCTGGCATATGATGTACTGCTTCGTTCAAAAAATTAACCACGACCGAAAGAGCTTAACCAATATGCAGATGGAGGTACAGACAGCACAAAAATGAGAAATAGAGGGGAGGTACACTCACCTCACCATGATAAGCTAAACGAAAAGGCAATTGGTGGGAAATAGAGGGGAGGTACACTTACCGGAGGAGTTTGCTGTATCAAAAACGACACGGCAGCGGGCAACAACATCAGGACCAAATAGAAAATCAAAAGCATGGATGGTCAGCAGGAAACAATCAGGCTCCTCATTGGTCATGGACCAAACAACAGAAAGACAGCTCCAGCGGCATCTTGAATCCCAAATAGGTGTGGAGGTGGCGAGCCATGATGATATTGGGCCTATCAAAGATGCAGCGCTTGTTGGATAGCACCTGAAATAAACCAGACAGAGACAACTTTTTAAAAAATTACAAGTAACGTCAATGACAATGGCAGTTGGCTAGCACACAAGTTACAATAACATATTGAAGAGTAATGGAATTAAAAAGGGCAAAAGCACAATACTGACACCTCTAGTTTAACTTCATTACAGATTATTTTAAATTCTAATAATCTTGTAACAAACAAAATGACAGTAAGAATATACACAAAATACAGAACACCCACTAGAGTGTTGAAGAATTTACTCATCTTACCATGCATATCTTCTAAAACTGATTATAATCACAAAAGACAATGCTATTACAAATTATAAGAGAAGTGCTTACATGATTTTCACTAAGGCCATCAGAAAAATTCTCAGTATCAAAATCTCTTTCCTCTTGATGGTCAACATCAGATTCTTGAGATGACTCGATAGCTATAATCTCCTTATATCTCTTCCTACCCACCTGCAGAAATAAGAGAAGTCAACTTATTCTAGAGAATGAGTGGCAAAACATCACAAATTGCACAACCACACCAGCAAGTCATAGCTTCAAACAAGGACAACTCAGGGAAACAAATGGTTCATACAAACCCACGGTTCACACAGAAGTTACAGACAAATTAAACCACACATAAGAGTGTGGAATGGAGGTTCTAAATTAGAGAGTGCATCACGAGCGCAGCAGAATCAACACTACAAAACTATCATAAGCTGAACTGCATGGTCGAACTCGACACAATTCATAGTTTGTGACCGCATAATCAGAGATTCAAAACACACATAACTATGATTCAACCACAATAGAACCAAACTGAATCACACATACAGTGCGGAAAAAACACTACACAAAAGGGGATCAATGATGCTGCCTTATCAAGATAAAAAATAATAATGGAACAATCTAACCTACAGGGTCAATCGCAGCAGCCATTCAAACCTGATAATAGGTTATACGAGGCATAGATAAAAAAACAACAACAAGAGCATCCCCGAATCAAGCACTATAAGTTCCGCATAAAATGAATCCGTCAAAGGGAGAAGACGAGAAATTGAAGGCATCAGGTATCAAAAACAAGGGCAAACACAAGATCTACAGGTTCGAAATCAAAAAACCGAGGCCGCAACTCACGGGAGGTGGACGAGCCCTAGTCAGCTTGGGAGCAGAATTGGGGAGGAAGGCGATAAGCAGAGATGTTGGAATGAAGCAGAAGAAATGACAGAGGTAGTATGACAGATCAGATCCACATGTAAGCGAGAAAATAGAAAAAACACATAGCCCAGATGGAGCACTCAGAATATGGCAAGTGATAAACTCAAAAAGTTGTGCATGTTGCATTCTAGGGGAAAGAAAATTTAAAATTGCATTCATCACCAAAATTTCTTCACTAGGAAGATGTATAATATAATTCAATGGTGAAATTAAATTAAAGAAGATTACACTACCACAGGAATGGCATAGAGTAGTTGAAGACCAAACAATCATGATTTGGTGGTGGTGGGGGGGGGGGGGGGGGATGGCTCCAATTCATATGCCTGTGAAAATGATAAAGGGAAAGAGTTACAAATTATCAGTGCTGAAGCAAACACTTTGAACATAATATTAGTGCAAGGAAGCTTGAGGCACAATGCTTAGATGAGTTCAAAGAGTAGTTTACACAATTAAAGAAACATGTAAATGACAAGAACTGAAAATATACACTCTGAACATGAATCAAACATAGAAGTGGAAGCCTTAAAAATATCCATATGCTATGGTCAATTTTGCCATCACATGTTGGAATGTCTGAGAAGGAAATAGAAAACCGGTCATGGTCAGAGGACATATACAGAGGTGTACAACACTGAACATGTGAGCATAAAACCAAAATTATGTAATAATCAATTGGAAGGAAATTGGGGTTTGAATAAAAGAACATATCTTAACAGAACATCTTTATTGCAGGGGTTTTATACAGAATCGCTTATGACACAAATGAGAAATTCACAAGAAGTGGTCAATGTTCAGGTACATATATGTTCAATATAAAAGTTTCAAACTTACTGGCATTATTCAGGGCAAATATAGGGGCTGATATACTGCGCTTACAATATTTAGAATAACTGACAGTGTATTAATGCTAGAGAAAATAAGATAATCTTAGATATAAAAAAAAGTTCAGACCAAACTTGTGAATTTACCATTTCTGCAGCCCTCTTGTAGACTTCTCTAGGAGTCCTTCGTGAAGATTGTTGATCTCGTCTGAAACATAAGAAAGCACATATATTGAGTTTGAATAAATATATAGATCAGTATCAAAACTAGCATAACCTGAGGAATCTAGCAAGCAGAGGGTGTAGGGAAAAAACAGGAAAGTGCTCATAAATCAGAATGGGAGATCAATTGGCTATTAATCATAGAGATGTAGAACAACCATATGGTTAAACTCATGAAGTTAACCATATGGTTAAACATAATGAGCAAACTCGTGCAAAGGGAGCACAAACCGCTAGAGGACAGGATAAACCAGGAAGCTAAAAACAGCTAAACCGTTAATATCTTAGGAACTAGGCACAAATTCAACACCAAAGCTAGAGGCGTAGGAGCATGCTAGTTGAAAAACAACAAGAGCAGGAAATTTTTCAATCCTACACGAGATCCACAGCAATCACCCACCCCAAAATTGGACGAATTAACCCAAACATGAGGAACTCGTGAATCGAAGGAACCCAGAACCAATACGACAAGCAAAGCAAGGGATACGTGGATCAAAATCACTAGTTCTTGAGTGATTTATAGATTCCTTCCAAAATGAAAGATATTCAACAATACGAGTTCCTGGTAGAACTGGACAGAACTTTGGCGGAATGATTTTCAACAATACAATTGTGTTAGAACCAAGTGGAAAGACCTATGCAAAAATAGTGCTACCAGCCAAGATAAGCTCAGACAAGAACAAATAAACGCTTCAGGCTACAGGTGCTCTAGCAATGATTTAGTCAAACACAAAGGTAAAAGTAAATTGTCAATGTGTCAGGCTACTCAGCAAACCAAACCCAAATAATTGAAAAATCACTTGCTTAAACTATTATGCCATGTAACATACATGAGAACTAAGAGAATAGATAAATAATGGCCTGAAGCATGTAATGATTGGTTTACTGTTCCAAGAAATCAATCTTTCACTAAGAATTAATGGAGCCAGGCTTCTTGACTTATAACTGTTGTTAGCAGATAGCTACTACCACTGACCATACAGAGGCAAGCAAATATAGATCAAGCAATTGACTAGCTTCGAGCCGACACATGGATATATAACTAGTCAAAAAACCTTAGAGCCTGCAGTGTATAGAAATTACATATGAGAGATATACAAATCATACCTTATTACCTACTGTCATACAAAGAGAGAGAGGGGGGGGGGGGGGGGGGGGGGTGAAAAGAATCTAGTTATGGACAATCACTAATCTGTAGCAACCCAGCTTGCTGATCCATGACCTCAGACTAAAATAAAATTACCAAGAATGTAAATCATACACAGAGGTTAATGAAAATTGCACATGCAATTGCCATAATATCTACCAGTTGCACATACAGGAAAGGGTCAATATGCTTAGCCCATGGAGAAAATAGCTATTCATATTTATTATTCTAGCTAATCACAAACCAAACCTATCCAATAAGAATTATACTACAAATTCAGGTTACAATATACACAAGCAGAAAGAATCATGCTAAACGAATCACATATATAAACAAGAGGATCAGGGTAACACAACTCAAACAACCAAAATAAAGGTACAACGTGCAGTTTGCAGCTACCTAATATGTATCACCATGAACACAAGATAAAACTAACTGAAACCTAACAAATAGACGCAGGACATACTTCAGAGTGATCCTAGAACTAAGCCCCATCCAAATGCACCTGAATCCCGAAATTAGCCTGCGTAAAATAAACAGGGACACGAGTTCGAAGAGAGACAAAGGGAAAATCTCAAACACCAGGTAAATCAACAAAAATACCATTAACGTATTGTAACTACGCATTCAATACGACCATAAACAACGGAGATGGTGAAAGGAGTTTGAATCAATTCGCAAGCATAGAAATAAAATCTAAATCTGGGACACACAAAGTGCTTCAGAATCTCGAAGAAAAACAGAGAAATCCCCACTGAAAACCACTCGAAAGTTTAATTAACCAGCGCATAAATAGCGGATTCACGAAATCGGCTAGAGAGCAGACAAAATCAAACACAACGGGCAAAATAAACGGAGCTAATCCCAGGAAATCAGAGAGAAATTCCCATTGAACACCACTCGGAACTCGAATTAACCAGTACAGAAACAGCAGATAGACGAAATTGACCAAAGAACAAGGTAAAGTCGAACATTGGGGGCAAAATATAGGAGCTAACCGAAGGAAATCGACACAATCGTGTTGAACCCTAGAAATCGGCACCCTGCTCAGCGAATGGTCGCCCACCGAGATCAGCGCAGGGACTGAACGAGGGAATAAGAGAAGAAAGGAAGGGAGGAGACGCACATGCGCAGCACGGGTGATCGCATCGCTGGCCGGATCTGTGCCCACCGGCGACGGGGTGAGAATGGGGAGGAGAAGAACCTCGGCTTGCGTGGTCCAGCGAACTGGAGAAGAGCAGAAGCAGAAAGGGGAAGAGCAACGAACGGCAGAAAACATGGGCGCGAGTTCCAAAATGCAACCTGTTCATAGCGAGCCCACATGTCAGGGATACGGTCCGCAAAGGTCAACATCAAACAAACAGCCGGCACAGATCGAAAGAGAGACAGATCAGACGGCGCATAATTTGGGTGAGGAGGGCTTTTGTTTCACCCGGGTGACCTTTAGCTTTCTCCAATTTAAGTGATGAAAAGCAAAGAACACATACGCACCCTTTGTTCAGTGGCGCCGGGGTGGTGGAGGACTCGGAGCATCCATCGGTGGCACTTCGTCTTCTATCTCATGAAACAATCAGTATTAACGATCATATTAATTAATAATATTGTTACAAGCACATTAGGGAATATACAAACCAATTTGTGTAACAATCATGAGACAAAAAAAGCTTATGGTCACACTTACGTTCTTTGCAGATCATGTAGGTAATGTCGTCCGGTGTTATCCCGAAGCTATTCCGAAACCACAATGTTGCAGGAGGTTGAGGGCGTGCGACTGGTTCACCGGCGCGGGCAAGAGCTTGTTGGCGTCGCCGTTGATGACGTGTGGCAGTAGCAGAACGGCGCTGAATCCGTGTAGAATAATATTTCGATGCTGTCGCAGCACTTTCGCGGAGGCGAAGATATGCCGCCGCCGCCGGTGAGGAAACCGGCACACGCCGGCAAGAACTTCACCATCGATGGCCGGCACTCGGTGACCTGCGGTGGCGGTGACGTGTAGTTGTAGCCGGGGATGAGCGGGATCTTTATGGGGAACGCAGGAGGGCATGGTAGGATTGCTGGCAGAGGCAGGTCCGGGATATGGAAGTGAACTATGAGCACTATACCCCCTATGATGTCATCAATCAAACCCATTGGGTGCGCAGCCGCTTCACTGCTGGCCGACGGCGCCGGAGCCATGGCATCCTTCGCTGCTCCTCCATCTCGGGCTGCTGCCGATGGCGGAAGGCGGGGAGCGACCACGACGAAGACGACGAGCAGCGCGATCAGCATAGAGATGCTGGATGGCGACACGGCTCTTTGGATGCGTAGGAGGAGCTTTTGGTTGCTTGGGTGGGATGAACTCCGTGAGGGAGGAGAGTGCCGATTTTAGGGATGGCCTCATAGATCGGAATGGCATGTTGTTTAGATTTCGCTGGTTCTGCTAGCCTGTCTCTTGCAAAATCCTAACAAAATGTTGAAGGGATCGACCTTGTAGATATATATTGCTGTGATCCCAATCGCAGTTTGCATGCTCCTTTAAGTTAGTGACAGAAGGAAAAATAAAATCGCGATATTGCAGTTTTACCTGCTGCACGACAAGTTGCATGGAAAGAATTAATTTCAATTCAACATGTAATAAGACCATAATCATGTAGTATTATCCGGAGCTGTCATTAGAATTTTCTGCTATACAGACGCGTAGCAAGTTCCAAGATCATAATCATTGCAGATGTACCATTCTTGGAAATCTGAAATATTCTGTAAATTATTAAGTCATGTATTTCGACATACTAAAATTTCACCAACCCTTGTCGTTTTATTGGTAACTATTGATCAACCTTATATGTTTTCCAGCAACAATAAAATTAACTCGGCGGTCGGTTTGCACAAGTTGGTGGAACTAATTTGTTTGGAAAATGTATCTCGTGTAGGAGAATACGACGAGCTTGGTCGTGCCGCAGGAAGCAACTTAAGGTCATATATATTTGGAAAAAGCTATTGGACGACCGCACGCTACTTCTCGCGAGCGCGCGACACTAGCCCACATCTAGCATGTCTTGCAGCCACGGCCCAATGATTGCACCCACCGATAATCAGTTTGTGCTCTAGCCTGTCTTGCGCCTGCAACCCAGTGACCCCATGTGCCCCACACACAGTTGCTCGTGCACTGCCTCTCCTGCATGTTTTGTTTTGTTGTTCTGAATGGTCTCTAATATATATTTTATCTCCTTCATATTACATCCGATTCGAGTACCGATTGCACTGTTGTTTTCTACACGACAAGATGAACAAAAATAGACCCCACTTGCATATGTTTTGACTATGTTTTGATCTAGTAGCAACTTATGTGATGACTTGCTCTCTTTCTGTAGCAACTCATGTATATATCGATCTACTATGGTAACAACTTATGTGCATAACAAATTTTATTTTGTGTCAACTTATATGTATGAGTTTATGATAGATTTTGTTTGCATTAACTTTTATATGAGTGGCTACTCATGTATATAATAGTTTGTGTTCTTATAGCAACTTTTGTTTACATGTGCGACAACTTTATTTTTATTACAATTTATATAAATTTATGACTATAACAACTTCCTCCTTTTTACTACTTATTTGGGTCAACTTATGTCTACGAGAGACTATGCTTTTGTGGCAACTTTGTTATTATGAATATTTTTGTGACAAGCTTTTATCTTATATGTGTGGTACTCATGTGTTTGTAAGCTTCCGTTTTTTGTAACTTATGTATATAACAAATAGCAACTTATATATGCATATTGTAGCAACTCCTTCAATAATGTCAAACTCAAATTTACTCATAATTTGCTACTAGTGCAAAATGACTTCAAAATATATACAAGTGGGATCTAGTTTTGTTCGTCTCGTCACGTAGAACACAACGGTGCAATCGGTATTTAAAACAGAGATCATATGAAGGAGATAAAATATCTTGTATGAACAAGTTGCATGCTAAAAAAGTCCCACGGGCATGCTATACGCGGGTGGGAGAGAGAGTAAACAAAATAGAGAGTAAACAAAGCCTGAGAAAGACGTCTCTGTTTATCGCTCCACACGTGCTATCATGTTTTGCGTTTTGCTCACAAATGTTGTCTCCAGGGATCCCGCGGTTCACATGCAGTCCGGAGTCGCGCGCTTCGCATACGCGCGACAGGTCGTGGGATAACGCGGTCCTATATATTTCTATATTTCTAGAGATAATGAGGTAATTTTGGACCTCTGCACCAAAAGGGTCACATATATTACCTTTTAAGTTTTACTCCTCACCAAATGTTTGATTTTTGGTAATCCATCAACCGACCAAAGCTTGAACTCGAAGTTGAATTGGATTTGAGATTTGGGATTAGGGTTTGGCATCTACCCCTAGATCTAGAAGGAGCTCTGGGGAGGTTCGCCGGCTGGTGGTAGAGGTGGGAGAGACGGTGGGGACCGAAGGCGGCAGGGCACCGCTAGAACTAGGCGGTGAAAGCAGCGAGGGAGTTAATCTCAAAGATGTTAGTGTCGTTGGTGGTGGAGGCAGTGAAGGCTGTCAGAGCTGGGAGGAGGGAGCGACTCAGAGAGGGACGGAGAAGAAGGATGCGGTGGGGGAGTTGGAGGCCAGAACATTGGCATTTGGCGTCGGCTTTTGGGTGGTGACAGAGGTAACAGAGCCTACCAAAGTCGGAAGGGAAGTTAGATAAAACATCGTGAACCATAAACATCAAATCTATACTATAATGGAAGAGCAATTTAAAACATTTTGCACCAACAAAACACTACCGACCCCTCACAAAAGGCCTAGATGGCAGGACTTAAATGGACTTAAATGTGGCCTCGGTGCCATCCCCCACCTGATTTTCTTACCATCCACTATAATCGTTGGCCCCACCAATGTTTCCTTACTAGCCCCGCACATTGCTACGAGATTTGAAAGAGTTTTCGGTAAACTATGATTCATTGTGGTTGTTTGATTGCTCGTAAAAACAGTGCACTTGTAGAGATTATCCCGAGAGCCATATGAGCTATCTCTTGATGAAAATCATAAAATTTTATGTTAAATTAGAATAGATAAGAAAAAAATAATAAGATATATATACATCTAATGAATAGAAAATGTGCACTATATAAGAGAGAAATAGCAATTAATGCTTCTTAGTTGGATATTAATGCATCTTAGTGGGAGGTGATTATGTGGATTCATGAGAGTTGAGAGAAATTCTTAACGGGGACTATATATACATGTATATGTATGTGTGTGTGTGTATATATATATTCATTCCTACCCACCTATGTTTCCTTTTAAACTTGTGCCAATCAATCAAGTCAATCCGGCCCACCTATGTTTCCTTTTAGAACATTTTTGGGACCCATGAAAGCTTACAAATCACATGCTTGACAAACCATTAGTCCCAGTGACTACGTTGTCATTCAATCACAAAAATCACAATAACATGACTAGTGGGGCCATGTTGGTTTGAAAATGAAACCGGCCATATCATATGAATCTAGATCTATAATAATCTAATTTCTTAAGTGAGAACCGGGTGTGTCTAAGCACCGGTGGATGGTCGCTTCCTGGTGTGATGAGTGATTGACAACATGGTGTGGATTGACGTTTCCATTGGCTCAAGTATTGCAGGTGTAGAATGCGTCTTGATGGCATTGGTGCAGGTGAAGAATAGGTGCGAAAGGTCTTAGCCGTGGCGGCCTTCAGGGAGTGGAGAGACAAGTAGGCTTGGTTTGAGGGACCCGGTGGCCAGATGGATCAAGTGCGGTTCACATGGTGGCAAGAACGAGCAAGGGAACGTTGTTTCGGTGCGAGGTAGCGGCTCACGACCGTAGCTCATACGCGGACATGAAGCCGGTGCAAGGTAGCGGCTCACAACCGAAGCTTGCACGCGGGGTTTGGTAGTTTGGCCAAAAGACCAAGGGTGAGGACTCGGCGTCGCGATGGGCCAAGGGGCCGGTCAGCCACCCTGGGGCGGTCTAACCGGCCCCCAGGGGCGGTCAGACTGCCCCCCCTGGGCAGCTGTAAACCATGGGCGTCGAGGAGCTTCGGATCTAGAGGACACGCGGCGTGATCGCAAGGTTTGCATCGGAGGGAAGCAAGCTTGCGGTGGAAGGTGTCCCAGCCGGAAAAATCTTTGCTGAAAATGTCAATTTTGCCCCTGAGGGGTATGTATCACTTAAGGGTAGTTGAGTCATTAGAGCGCCACCACTTGGACTATATAATAGACCCCCTTGGGGTTGGTGGCTGCTATCTCTTTTGGCTTGGTTTATTTTTCCTTTGGTTTTCTTTCTATTTTCTGTATAGGCTAGCTAGTGCTTCATGGTGAAATCTTCAAGAGGGTAGGATGTGGGAGGATTGCTAATCTCTTTGTAAAGAAGTTGACCTCATCATGTATGGAAGATTTAGCTTTTGCCCATCCTCTCTTTTGTGATTTTTTGTTTATCCCGTGGCTATTTTTGGTCTTTTTGGTGGATTTTCGTTCATGGACTTTTAGGGCATTTTTCTCTCGGATTTCTTTGGCGAAATCACTCATGAGTGCCTTGTGCCTCTTTCCTTGGTGATCCCTTGCCCCCAAACGCCGGGAATCGCTCTACATTTGAAGATTTTCGGATGAACTCGAGATGGAGGTGTTCTTCCTTAGATTTGAGATTTCGGGAGTTCTAGAGAGTTAGAGGCCGAGAGTTTTAGGGTATAGCCTCTATTTGAGGTGTATATCATCTACCCAAAGTTTCGTCTCAAGAGTTCAAGCCGTTTGGGAGATCCATTCACGAGTTGACTTTCGATTTAGGTTTTTCCCGAGGCTCCAGACCGGGCCGATCTAACCGCCCTGCATAGGCGGTCTGACCGCCCCTACCTAGGAGTAGACCAGGGCCAGTCCAACCACCCCTCCACGGCGGTCTGACCGCCCCTGCCCGAGAGGAGCTGTTTTGGTTTGGATTCGTTCGATTCGTATTCGATTTGGTTGATTCATGTTCCGCTGCTGTGATCTTGTTCCTAGGGTCAGTAGCCTCTCAGTAGCTATGTGATCTTGGCAAGATCAGTTTGTGAGGCTTTGGAGTTGAGTTGGGAAAAGCCGGGTCACTTGAGAAGAATTTTTATCGACTCCCATTCACTCCCCCCCTCTCTGGTCGCCTAATCGGTCCTTCAATTGGTATCAGAGCCGGATACGAGTTTTTGCGACTCTAACCAGTCTAAGATCCAAAGATGGCGTACCAAGATCGGAGTTCGGATCCTCCGCACTTTAATGGGAAGAATTATCCAAACTTGGTTGCACGTATGGGCACTTTCTTGTGAGGCAAAGGAAATTTGTTGTGGGATGTGACGAAAAACGAAGATTATGTCAATCCTACGAACTTAGATGCCTAGGATGCAAAAGATAAATTCGAGGCCAACGCTAGGGCTGTCGACTACTTGTTTCGTGTTTTGTCGACTGAAGAGTTTGAACATGTTTTGGGCGAGGACCTAGCTAGCCAGATCTGGCTTAAGCTCAAGGTAGCCCATGGTGGTGATAGCCATCTCAAGGCTAGGCTTTTCTCGGTCTATCGTAGAGAATACAAGAACTTTGAGCAGTTGCCTGGTGAGTCGGTTGATGCTATGTTTGAGCGCTTTACTGCCATAGTCAACAACATGAAAGCCATCATCACTGCACTCCCATACACGGATCATGACAGAGCTTTGAAGCTCTTGCTTTCCCTTGATCGGTCCGTGTGGGGTGCTAAGGTTGAGGCGACCATGGAGTCGGGTAACTATGAAACTTTGAAAGTTGACGAGCTTTTCTCCAAGTTGAAGTCTTCTGAGGTTGATAGACAGCTTATTGCCAAGGCTAAGAGTCCAACTGATTCCCATAGTCTGGCTCTAGTCGGTGGATCTGGTTATGGACATGCTAATACTTCCAAGCACTTTGCCTTCTCTTCTCTTGTGTCTCTTCCAGATGAGGAGTATGAGGTGCTGAGCGAGGAGGATCTCGCGTTGCTTACCAGTAGGTTCAAGCACATGTACCAGAACCACAAGGGCTCGAGGCATGCGGGGAGTACGTGCTACAGGTGTGACAAGATGGGCCACTTCATCGCCGATTTCCCGGAGGAGATCAAGAACGACTGCAACCGCAAGCACCGACTGCGAGACGAGCACAAGCACCGCTCCAAGGACGAGTACTGCTCCAAGCACAAGAACAAGGAAGAGAGAAGGACGAAGAACAAGCACAGTGGCTATAAGAAGAACAAGTCTCGAGCGATGGTGGCTGGTGCAAGCGACATCGACTCAAGCTCCACCAACACTTCGTCGAGCTCGAGCAGTGAGAATGAAGACCGCGGCCACCACAAGGAGAAGAAGCACATGAACCGCAACTTCAACGGGCTTTCCTGCGCCGCTATGAACTTCTGCACCATGGCGCATGACTCCAACAACACGAACAACTCTGACTCCGACTCCGAGGACGAGGTAATGACCGATCCCACCTCTTTGCGTAAGGAGATTGCTAGACTAGAAGAGTTGGTCGATAATCGTGATGATGTGCTTAGGAAGACCAACAAGGAGCAGAGAGAATTTAGGTCTTTGCTTGGAGAGTCTAAGGATAGGGTTGTGAAGCTTGAGGCCTTACTTTCTAAGACTGGAAAGAAGGCGATGAAATTTGAGTTTTTTCTTAGTGAGTCTAGCAAGAAAGTGGCTGAGCTTGAATCTGAGTTGGCAAGTGCTAGAACAGAGATAGGTGTTTTGAAAGATGCTCCTATTGTTTCTGATGAACTTGAATGCTCTGTCTGTGATGTGCATCTTGCTGATTTGGTTGCTTTTAAAGATAAACACATGACATGCCTTGATGAACTAGAAGGAGCTAGGGTTGAGATTGCTAAGTTGAAGTCTAGATCTTCTTTGCTAGGTGCTTGTACTTCTTGTCCTGCTTTACATGCTCAGTTGCTTGAATCTCGTACCATGATTAGTTCTTTTGAGGCTGAATTGAAATCTCCTATTGCAAATTCTTGCTTTGCTTGCGATGTTATTGCTTTGAAGAATGTTGAGCTTGCACAATATGTTGATCGCTTGCAAGATGAGAATGACGAGTTGTGACAGTGTTTGGGTTGGTTGTCGGATCGCGAGCCACAACTTATGATGTTGATTGCTGGGTTCAAAAGAGCTGATGGTTGTGGTCTGGGTTCTGAGAAAGCTGGTGAGTGTAGTGGTGAGAAAGAGAGAGAACAAGACAACTCCACCACAAACATTCCAACACCCCCACAGAAAGCCATCCTTAAGAACAACTTCACACCCAAACCTAATCACCTGCTAAACAAGCTTGACACCACTTCTGATCCTCCCAAGTTTCCCCCAAAGACAAACAACTTCCAGAAGAGAGTGACCTTTGTGAGGAGTGGGGGTTTACCAGACGAGTGAGAAGCCTTTACCGAGAGAAAACCCAAAGTCAAAGCCAGTCTGCTTCCATTGTGATCATTGTGGAAGGGATGGACACATTGGGGAGTTTTGCTGGAGGAAGAAGAGAGAGATGAGACGAGAGAAGCAGTTGGGTAACAGGGACATGTACTACTCTTCCCGTAGTGTGCCTATGTCTCGTTCACCCTTGCCTAGGAGAGAGGTTTTTGTTCATACGGTTCCTTCTTTGAGTGCTCGTAATGTTCCAGCTCGTGGTGAGTTTGCTAAGCGACCTCCTGTTCGTGGTCAGTTTGGTGCAGGGAGGTTCGACCGTAGCTTTGAGGCGAGGAGAGAGTCTAGGCCGTGTTTTCCCCTGCGTGGTGCTAAAGGTCCGACGGTGAGATACGAGAGGGTTCCACCGAGTAACGTTGATTTTGCTAACCCCTCTTTTGAGCAGATGGCCCGACACTGGTTTAACTCCTTTTGTGCTAACCCCAGTGTCGAGTCGTTCACTCATTCTCGTTCTCGCTTTTGATTGCGTAGGTGGAAGGCATGGGGAACTTTTGGTTGATGGACTCTGGTTGTTCAAGGGATATGACCGGAGATAGGAAGTGGTTCTCCAGCCTCACCCCGGTGGTGTCCAGATAGTACATCACTTTTAGGGATAAGGGTAAAGGTAGAGTGTTGTCTGAGGGTGCTATTCAGGTGAGTGACAGCTTTGTGTTGAAATGGGTGGCTCTTGTCAAGAATCTTGGTTTCAATTTGCTTCCAGTTTCTCAGCTTCTTGATGAGGGTTATGAGGTTCGGTTTAATAGTGGAGATTCTCGGATTCTTGATCCTCGAGGTGATCTTGTATGCATGATTATTCTCGAGGGTCAGATTTTTCATGCTGATTTTTCTAGATCATTTGGTCCTTCTCATTGTTTGATTGCCGGTACTTCTTCTGAGCTCTGGAGGTGGCATAGGAGATTGGGTCATGTGAGCTTTGATTTACTCACCCGCTTGAGTGCTCTTGACCTTATCCGAGGATTGCCCAAGCTCAAGTTTGAGAAAGATTTGGTGTGTGCACCTTGTAGGCATGGTAAGATGGTCGCTTCTTCTCACCCACCTTTGACTGAGGTGATGACTGAGCGTCCAGTGGAGCTTTTGCATATGGACTTGGTTGGTCCAGCTCGCGTTCGCTCAGTCGGTGGGAAGTGGTATGTTCTTGTTGTGGTGGACGACTATTCTCGTTATGCTTGGGTGTTTTTCTTGGTGTCTAAGAATGAGACTTTTGACTTTATTCGAGATCTAATTTTGAGGTTGAAAAACGAGAGTAATGGTGGTGCCATGAGAGCTATATGCAGTGACAATGGTACGGAATTTAAGAACACTCGTTTTGATGCCTTTTTTCGTGATCTTGGTCTTGAACACCAATATTCGTCACCATATGTTGCTTGCCAAAATGGTGTGGTTGAGAGGAAGAATCAGACTCTTTTTGAGATGGCAAGGACGATGCTAGACGAGCATAGGACTCCTAAAAAATATTGGGAAGAGGCAGTAAATACAGCTTGTCATATGTCAAATCGTATTTTCCTTCGTGCTTTCAAGAAGAAAACTTGCTATGAGCTTTTTCACGGTCGTACTGCATGTGTGAGTCATTTCCGGGTGTTTGCTTGCAAGTGTTTCATTCTTAAGAAAGGAAATCTTGACAAATTCGAGTCTCGTTCGATGGATGCAATTTTTCTTGGTTATGCTAATCACTCTCGAGCATATCGTGTGCTCAATCTTGAAACTAACCAAATCATGGAGACTTGCGAAGTCACTTTTGACGAGACCATTCTGTGTAGTTCTTCTGTCTTTGAGTGTGCAGGTGACGAGGAGTTGGGACAGTCTATCTTTGAGGAAGAACAGGAAGATGATGAAGAAGGTCGAGCATCAAATGGAAATATTGTACCCTCTACTTCCACTACTACCACGACTTTCGACGACGGTCCCTCTGCTACTTCTTCGTCGAGTCGCGCTCATGATCAAGCTCAAGTGGAAGCTACCGTTGAGGGGGAGGCAATCTCGAGGAGAGAAGCTCCCCGACGGGTACAGAAGGACCATCCTCCATCAAGGATCATAGGTGATTTAGATGAACGCACTACACGGTCAAGGTCACAAAACATCTCCCATTTCGCTCATTTTGCTTTTGTTGCGTCTTTTGAGCCCAAAAATGTTGGACACACACTATCTGATTCTGATTGGGTCAATGCTATGCATGAAGAGCTTGGAAACTTTGAGAGAAACCATGTGTGGGAGTTAGTTGAACCACCTCCAAATTGCCATCCCATAGGAACCAAGTGGGGTTTCAAGAACAAGAGGGGTGAGGATGGAGAGATAGTGAAAAACAAGGCGAGGTTGGTTGCTCAGGGGCTTTCGCAGCAGGAGGGGATAGATTATGAGGAGACATTTGCTCCAGTTGCCCGTTTGGAGGCAATTCGGATCCTTCTAGCATTTGTAGTTACTAAAGGGTTCAAATTGTACCAAATGGACGTGAAGAGTGCCTTTTTGAATGGGGTGATCGAGGAAGAAGTGTATGTGAGGCAACCCCCTGGGTTTGAGAGTGAGAGCTACCAACACCGAGTGTTCAAACTCCACCGAGCGTTATATGGCCTAAAGCAAGCACCCAGCGCATGGTATGGCAGGTTGAGGGGGTTTTTTGCTTAGCAAGGGGTTTGAGATGGGAAAGGTTGATAAGACACTCTTCTTGTTGAGACATGTCAATGATCTTTTAATCGTTCATATATACGTGGATGATATCATTTTTGGTGGCTCTTCTCACAATCTTGTTGCCAAGTTTGCAGATGATATGAGCAGGGAATTTGAGATGTCCATGATGGGAGAGTTGCAATTCTTTCTCGGGCTACAGATCAAGCAACACAAGGACGAGACGTTCGTGCACCAAAGCAAGTACACAAAGGACATTCTCAAGAAGTTTGACATGAGCGACTCCAAGCCGATGACCACTCCGATGAGTACGATTACAGCCTTGGATGCGGATGAGGATGGAGAACCAGTGGACCAGAAGGAGTACCGGAGCATGATCGGCTCCCTCCTCTACTTGACGGCAACGAGGCCAGACATACAGTTCAGCATGTGTCTGTGCACTCATTTTCAGGCTTCACCGAGGACTTCACACCGGCAGGCCGTCAAGAGGATTTTCAGGTATCTCAAGTATACTCTTGAGTTGGGTCTTTGGTATTCTACTGCTTCCTCGCTTGCTCTCCATGGTTATTCTGATGCGGATTTTGCTAGGTGTCGTGTGGATCACAAATCTACTTCTGGGCAGTGTCAGTTTCTTGGTTCGTCTCTTGTGTCTTGGTCTTCTCGCAAGCAGTCTAGTGTAGCCCAATCCACCACAGAAGCCGAATATGTTGCTGCTGCTAGCTGTTGTTCCCAGCTGCTTTGGATCACCTACACCTTGAGAGACTTTGGTATAGATTTATCCAGCCAAAACCAGTTTGCAGACATTTTCACAAAACCACTTGACCAAGTTACCTTCACCCGCTTGCGAGGAGAACTTGGTGTGTGTTCGCCTTTCTGAGCTGAGTTTTGGAGACTTTGTTGTAGTATATGTATACTAGTGAATCTTTGATGTACAATTTTCACTTTTGTATCTTGATTTTTCATCTTTGTATCTTGATGTATAGTTCCTTTTGCATCTTGTGATATATTATGCTGCATTTGTATCATATCTTAGGATGAGCTTCTCCTATATGCAGTTATTGCTACAACTTGCTACATCTTAGAGTTTAGGCAGGCTTGCTAGGGATTGGTTGATGATTGGCTATGCTCTTGATGGTTTTGATATATATTCTATTGAGATGATCAATTTTGAAGTAAAATGACAAACTGAACTTAAACTCTTTTCACCCATGAGTAAATGCCTTTGCATGTCTTGTTTGAGCCAATATGGCTATATCTTGCTCAAGATCATGCTAGGGTGTGATGTTCTTTTGCATTCTCACCTTGATTTGTGCATTGTCAACAAGGGGAGAATTTGTGATGAATGGGGAGAGTTTCTGATGAGTTTCTAAAGGAAAAACTCTTCTGGACGCTTTTGGAGGTTTGCGAGCTTTTGTGTGAAGTTTTTTTACTTCATTTTGTGCCTTTTTGTGCTGGGACTGCCTAGGGCGGTTCAACCGCCCCTGTGCAGTGAGCACATGAGTTGAGGGATTTGAGCCATTTTTGACACATTTTCACACGCACAAGTTCACTTGTTCAGGGGGAGTTTGCATCAATGCAGGGGGAGTGCTTTGTGTATCCTAAAAAGTGTTTTGGAGATTTGTGTTTTGTGCTTTGTGCCTTGCTCTTTTGCCGATGGTGTTGAGCCCTTTTCGCTTCTTATTGAAGGGTCGGCGTTTTCTGGAGCTTTCTCTTGTGAGTGACTTTGTTCTCGGCTTGTTCTTGCCTTTTGTCACTCACTTGAGCTTTGTTTTCGATTTCTTTTATGTTTTCCTTTTTATAAACCTATCTTGAGTGTGTGTGTTGTCAATGCACTCATCAAGGGGGTGATTGAGGACCGGGTGCATCCAAGGACCGGTGGATGGTCGCTTCCTGGTGTGATGAGTGATTGACAACATGGTGTGGATTGACGTTTCCCTTGGCTCAAGTATTTTAGGTGTAGAATGCAGCTTGATTGCATTGGTGCAGGTAAAGAACAGGCACGAAAGGTCTTAGCCATGGCGGCCTCCAGGGTGTGGAGAGACAAGTAGGCTTGGTTCGAGGGACTCGGTGGCCAGATGGATCAAGTGCGGTTTACATGGTGGCTAGAACAAGCAAGGGAACGTGGTTCTGGTGCGAGGTAGCGGCTCACGACTGAAGCTCGTATGCGGGCATGAAGCCGGTGCAAGGTAGCGGCTCACAACCGAAGCTTGCACGAGGGGTTTGGTGGTTTGACCAAAAGACCATCAGGTGGATGGTTTTCTTAGGTTTGGGCCACAAAAACCAAGGGTGAGGACTCGGCGTCGCGACGGGCCAAGGGGCCGGTTAGCCACCCTGGGGCGGTCTAACCGCCTCGGGGGGGCGGTCAGACTGCGCCCCCTGGGCAGGTGTAAACCGTGGGCGTCGAGGAGCTTCGGATATGGAGGATACGCGGCGTGATCGCAAGGTTTGCGTCGGAGGGAAGCAAACTTGCGGTGGAAGGTGTCCCAGCCAGAAAAATCTTCACTGTAAATGTCAATTTTGCCCCTGAGGGGTATTTATCACTTAGGGGTACTTGAGTCATTAGAGCACCACCACTTGGACTATATAATAGACCCCCTTGGGATTGGTGGCTGCTATCTCTCTTGGCTTGGTTTATTTTTCCTTTGGTTTTCTTTCTATTTTCTCTATAGGCTAGCTAGTGCTTCATGGTGGAATTTTCAAAAGGGTAGGATGTGGGAGGATTGCTAGTCTCTTTGTAAAGAAGTTGACCTCATCATGTATGGAAGATTTAGCTCTTGCCCATCCTCTCTTTTGTGATTTCTTTGTTCATCCCGTGGCTATTTTTGGTCTTTTTGGTGGATTTTCGTTCATGGACTTTTCGGGCATTTTTCTCTCAGATTTCTTTGGGGGAATCACACATGAGTGCATTGTGCCTCTTTCCTTTGTGATCCGTTGCCCCCAAACGCTGGGAATCGCTCTAGATTTGAAGATTTTCGGGTGAACTCGAGATGGAGGTGTTCTTCCTTAGATTTGAGATTTCGGGAGTTCTAGAGAGTTAGAGGCCGAGATTTTTGGGGTATAGCCTCTACATGAGGTGTATATCATCTACCCAAAGTTTCGTCTCAAGAGCTCAAACCGTTTGGGAGATCCATTCACGAGTTGACTTTCGGTTTAGGTTTTTCCCGAGGCTCCAGACCGGGCCGGTCTAACCGCCCCGCCTAGGCGGTCTGACCGCCCCTACCTGGGAGCAGACCAGGGCCGGTCCAACCGCCCCTCCACGGCGGTCTGACCGCCGCTGCCCGAGAGGAGCTGTTGTGGTTTGGATTTGTTCGATTCGTATTCGATTTGATTGATTCGTGTTCCGCTGCTGTGATCTTGTTCCTAGGGTCAATAGCCTCTCAGTAGCTACGTGATCCTGGCAAGATCGGTTTGTGAGGCTTTGGAGTTGAGTTGGGAAAAGCCGGATCGCTTGAGAAGAATTTTTATCGGCTCTCATTCAGTCATCCCCTCTCTGGTCGCCTAATTGGCCCTTCATTAAGATCCCTCAAGGCACTTCAAAGAAATAAAACATAAACATTGACAAGTTACTAAGAACAGAGTTGATTAATACCAACCGACCACCAACCGATAGCATTTTTCCTTTCCACCCACTTAGTTTTTTCTGGAACCTTTCTTCCACCTCGTTCCAATCAGAGTTCCTTAGCTTTCTATGGTGCATTGGAATACCAAGGTATCTGAAAGGTAGGTTTCCCAGGTCACAACCAAAAATCTGTGTGTATTCCCTTTCTAGATTCCTAGCTTCGCCATAGCAGAACATTTCCCTTTTATGGAAAGTTATCTTGAGGCCAGACAATTGCTGAAAAGCACATAGCAACAGCTTCATGTTTTTAGCCACTTCTAAATCATTTTCCTTAAATACAATTGTATCATCCACGTATTGCAAAATAGATAAGCCATCATCCACCCGATTTGGCACCAGTCCTCTAATTGTCCCATTATCTTTTGCTCGTGCTTAACTAGGACATCGACGACTAAATCAAACAAAATGGGAGACAAAGGATCTCCTTGTCGGACACCCTTATTTGTTTGAATGTAGTGACCTATACTATCATTAACTTTGATCCCCACTGTGCCCTTAGAAAGTAATCTGATTAATCCAAGAGATCCACTTCCGTGAAAGGCCTTTCAAGCGTAACACTTGTTGCAGAAAAGGCCATTTTACCTTATCATACGTTTTCTCAAAGTACTTTAAAATGACTCCACTTTTCTTTTTCCTATGTAACTCATGTATTGTATCTCGTGCAAAATAACTATACCTTCTGTTGGGACGTGGATCAGGCAAACTCCGCCACCTGCTTGTTGCGCTACGGCCTGTTTCGCTTTAACCCATGACTCAACAGAACCGAGTCGATCTATGACTCGTTTTTTCCGGCTACGAATCTCGCGAATCGAATCCATCAGTGATTCGACCCGTCCCCAGCTCACCCCGGCGAACCGAATCGACTTGAGGGATTCGGGTCGCATCGCGCGAGTAAGTGCGCGAACCGAATCAGGCTGTGATTCGGCCCCTCGCGTTCCACACGTAGCGGACCGAATCGACCTGGGAATCGGTTCGGAACCCCCAGCTGAGGAGCACCCGATCCTCCTCACGACTCTAACGATCTAATATGGTGTACAGCCATTTGTGAACAGGTCCACGAGGAAAGATGAAGGTGGCCCGGAGCGCGGAGTCAAGCCGAGATGCAGCGGGCGTCTCAGCGCATACAATGACGAAAGCAAGTCGAAATTGGCTTCCTGATGTAAAATTCCCCTTGTATCCGTTAAAGTAGAATATTCCCAGCACAATTGTAGCAGGTAGGAGTAGAAAGGGAACATGTGACTGAGGGAGTGACCCTCCGCCTCCCTGTAAAAGGAGAGGGCGCACCACTTTGTAAGGGTTCGGATTATTCTTTGGCCATTATTGAAACATCGTCTCTCCTCGCTCTTGTTCTCCGGTCTCGTCTTTCACTTTCGTATTGGCTCTTGAGCTTGCTTTCGAGCCAACACGAGGCGCCCACCGTTTGTGTGACTCGAGTAAACCCACGATGCCTCCCAAGAAGCGGACCACCAAAAACTCAAGCCGTACCACCAACCGAGCCTCCAATGAAGCAGTCACTGATCCTGCGCAAGGCTTAGGCCAGCAGGCCGCTCAAACCGTTCTGCCACCCCGAGATCCGGCGCCAGCAGCAGTGCCAAGTGCAAGCGCCGCAACCCACCCGAACAACCAAACAACCCCAGAAGAGGTCGAGTTAGCAAGACTGCAAGAAGAGCTGCAAAGCCTCAGACGGCTTCGAGACAACCTAGCCTCACAAAGAACCCAACAAGAGACCAGCCAGATGCAGGAGCAGATTGCTCGCGCCAGGCAAGAGTTTTTAAACCTCCAGAGAGAGGTAGGATAACTGCAAGCAGCCACGGCATCCAACCCCACTCAAAACCTTGCTCATGCAACACAGCAACACCCAACGCACCATCTTAGCCATGGGGAGCAAAGGCAGTCGCAAAACAGCCACAATACAATCAACCATCAAGTCGCAGATCAAATAAATCACAGCTGTGGAATACGAGTCTTGCCTGGCAGACCATGCGACCCAACATCACCACTGTCAAGAGAACTGCAAGTAGCACCCTGGCCACCGCACTATAGGGCGGTCACCCTACCAAGATTCGATGGGCATTCCAACCCCAAGCAATTTCTGATGAGCTATGAAGCAGCAATACAATCAGTAGGTGGCGACGACACAGTGCTCGCCAAATCATTCATAATAGCTCTGGATGACACAGCACTGCAGTGGTACACTGCCTTGAAGCCAAACTGCATCCATTCGTGGGACGAACTGCGGGAGAGAGTACTGGCAACCTTTCAAGGATTCCACAGGCCGACAATCACGGAAGTCGAACTCACAAACTGCAAGCAAAAGGAGAAAGAGCCACTGCAGGCCTACTTCCAGAGATTCATAAACCTCAGAACAAGAGCCCCAGTGGACGACACCGTAGCCATCAATTACGCAATCATGGGCCTAAAGTACGGGCAATGCAGAGCCCACCTGATCAGAGAGACCCCAAAACGATGGCAAAGCTGTACGAAGAACTAGAGAAGTACTCACGGTCAGACAACGATTACAGAATGGGCCATGAGGAACAACAAGCGCAGAAATAGGCAGCGAAGCAGGCAGCCCAAAGAGACAACAACTGGCACCAGTCCAAGCAAGACAGCCACCAAAGAAACCATCAGCACTCGATCGGCCCACCTCCAACCCGCACATTATTCAACATCAACCAAGACCACCAATGCCAGCAGCCAGACGGCGAATTCGCCGGCCCAACAGGCCAGTCAGGGAGCCAGGCTGCCCAAAGGGGAGGAAGATCCAACCGCGGACGTGGCAGAGGCCGCGGCCGTGGCAGGGGAGATAGTGAGAAAAAACAGTGGTACTGCATGTGGCACGGCATGAACGACGAGCATGGGTCCAAGCGCTGCCCATACAAGCTAAGAGCAGACCACTTGGCGGAAGAAGAGAGGAAGGCGAAAATAGTAGCTCACACCTCGAACCAATGGAACCCGCAACCAAGCTGGCAAGCATCCCAGCCGTGGCAACCCCAACAACAATGGCAAAACCACCACCATAACCCAAACCCGCCGCATCATTACACCAACTACTACCAGCCCACATGGCAACCTCAATCCCACCAAACCCCAGCAACTCAAAGAAGCAACAACAATCACCACTCCTCACTAGCACTACCGCCAAACCAATCGCAATTGCAGCTACCACCACCACCACCCAATCCCCCAAAACAAGAAACCAATTCAAGCAACCGCGCAAGCCCAGACCCATTGCCCAGCTACGGCATCATAGCACCCATAAGTGGAGGCTCCTCACTGGAATTCGAAACCAAGAAGCAGCGCAAGAACTACTTCAGAGAAATCAACGTGGTCATGACGGACAACAAAGTTGCAAGAACCAATTGGTCTCATATACCAATCACATTCACAGAAACAGATATACGGCTACACAACTATCCACACATTGACCCAATGGTCATCGAAGCCAATATTGCGAGATGGACCATAGAGAAAATACTCGTGGACACAGGCTCCTCGGCAGATATCATATTCTTGTCAGCTTTCGAGCAAATGAACCTGACCAAGAGCATGCTCCAACCATCTGACACGCCGCTATACGGATTCGGCGCAACGAAAAGCATCAAGGCATTGGGCAAAATCACTTTGCCAGTCTCATTTGGAAACATGTCAAATCCAAGAACCGAACACATCACATTTGATGTAGTCGACATCTGGTACCCCTACCAGGCAATCTTTGGCAGAGGAACAATCAACAAGTTCGAGGCAGTTATAAACCAGCTATACCTGTGTATGAAGATACCAGCAGAAAAGGGAGTCATAGCAGTTTATGGAAATCAAGGGTCAGGAAGGAGCCTTGAGAAAGCATCAACACCAGGGCAAAGGAATGTGCACATCCTTCAATCAGAAGAACCAAGCCCACAACCATTCAAGGAGCCGCAACGGGACAGAGAAAAAAACGAAGTCAGTCCCAATGAAGACACCAAGAAAGTGCTCCTCGACCCAAGTGTCCTTGATCGATCAGTAATCATAGGAGCAAACCTAAATCAAACAGAAGAGACCAACCTGATCACTTTCCTCAGAAACAACAAGGACGTCTTTGCATGGTCAGCGGATGAACTCACGGGAGTTGCCAGAAACATCATAGAACACAAGCTCGAAGTGAAACCAAACTCGAAACCAAAGAAGCAAAAGCTGAGAAAAATGTCCGATGACAGAATAGAGGCAATGAGGGCCGAAGTAAACAGGTTACTAGATGCAGGAGTCATACGAAGGGTCGAGTACCCGGAATGGGTTTGCAACATTGTGCCAGTAAAAAGAAGAACGACAAATGGAGAATGTGTCTCGACTTCACGGATCTCAACAAGGCCTGCCCAAAGAGCGACTACCCCCTGCCAAGAGTTGACAAAGTCGTAGATACAGCAGCCAGCAGCGAGATGCTGTCCTTGCTTGACTTGTTCTCAGGGTATCACCAGATCTGGATGCGAGTCACGGATGAGGAGAAAACAAGTTTCATCACTCCATTCGGAATCTACTGCTTTGTACGAATGCCAGAAGGGCTGAAAAATGCAGGCACGACGTTCTGCAAAATGATAGCAGAGGTTTTGGGCCCCCAATTCAACAGAAACCTAATCGCATACGTCGACGACATAATAGTGGCAAGCAAGATCAGATCCGATCACATAGCAGACCTTGCTGAAACGTTCGCTCGCCTAAGGCAAGCGAAACTCAAGCTAAACCTAGAAAAGTGTGTTTTCGGAGTACAAAAGGGAAAAATCCTAGGATGTTTGGTATCCACCAAAGGCATAGAGGCCAACCCTGACAAAATAAAAGCAGTAGCAGAAATGCAAGAGCCACGATCAATAAAAGAGGTCCAGAAACTCACAGGGCGGATAGCAGCGCTCAACCGCTTCATAACTCGATCAGCAGAGCGCAGCCTGCCATTCTTCAAAGTGCTTCGTGGCTCAGACAAATTCCAATGGGGGCCGGAACAGAGCCAAGCATTCCACCAACTTCAGGACTATATCGTCAGGTATGACGAAACTAGCCCCGCCCGAGCCAGGATCCCAGCTGATGCTATACTTATCAGCATCACCAACAGCAGTAAGCGCTGCCTTGGTCCAAGAAGTGCAAATCAAAGAGAAACCCCAGCAAGTGCCAGTCTACTTCGTATCAGAAGCTCTAGCAGGGTCAAAGCTTTTCTACTCGGAACTAGAAAAGATAGCTTACGCAGTGGTCATGGCATCAAGAAAGCTACATCACTACTTCGAAAGTTACAGAATCCTTGTAATCACAAACCAGCCGCTACACGACCTATTTCAGAACAAAGAAGCATCAAATCGTATAGCCAAATGGGCAATAGAGCTATCCGAGCACGTCATAGACTATGAAAAGAGAAGCGCAATCAAATCACAAGTCCTCACAGATTTCATCGCCGACTGGACTTCACCTAGTCAAGGGCCAATAGAAGAAGAAATCACCCCAGAATGGAACATAAGCTGCGACGGCGCTTGGGGAAAAAACAGCACGGGCATCGCAGCCGTCGTTACAACCCCATCTGGCCTGCAAGTCAAGTACGCGACAAGACTGGAATTCAGCGGTGACGATGAGAAATGTTCAAACAACATAGCAGAATACGAGGCACTGCTGCTGGGGCTGCGGAAAGTAAAAGCGCTGGGCATCCAAAACTTCCTGGTACGATCCGATTCGAAAGTTATCACCGGGCAGGTAGAAAAAGAATACAGTGCAAGAGAACCAGAACTGATAAAATACCTGACCGAAGTCAGACGAATGGAAAGAAACTTCAAAGGGTTCACAATTCAGCACATACCAAGAAAAGAAAATTCAGAAGCAGACAAGCTCGCCAAAGCCGCTGCGAACAACGAGACTCTGCCACCTGAAGTATTCTTCGAAACGTTGCACCACCCATCCATCAAGCCAGAATTGCAACCAATGAGCCTAGTTAGTGCAATCAGCAGTGAGGACTGGAGAGCACCGATCATGGCATATCTGCGAAATCACGTCGAGCCAAACGACGAATCAGACCTCAAGCGCATGAAGCAGAGAGCAGCAGGATACGCAGTCATTGACAATCAGCTGTACAAGAAAGGTGTCTGTGCCCCACTACTGAAGTGCATCACCCAGCAAGAAGGCAAGGCCATCCTCCAGGACATACACAGTGGAATGTGCGGATCGCATCTCGCGGCAAGGACCCTCACGAGGAAAGCATTCATACAAGGCTTCTACTGGCCAACTGCACTGAGAGATGCGGAACAGGTAGTAAAAGCATGCCCAGCATGCCAAATGTCAGCGCCGCATCAAAGGCGCCCAGGTGCGGAAACACAGCTAATCCCACCAACATGGCCATTCCAAAGATGGGGGATGGACATAATAGGACCACTGCCAAGAGCAAAGGGAAACCTAGCCTACGCACTTGTAGCCATTGAGTACTTCTCCAAATGGATAGAGGCCAGGGCATTAGCAAACATAACGTCAGCAACAGTTCAGAAATTCTTCTGGCAGCAAATTGTTTGCAGATTCGGGGTACCAAAAGAACTCACAGTCGACAACGGGAGGCAGTTCGATTGCTACGAGTTCAAAGAGTTTTGCCAAACAATAGGAACAAATCCAATATTCTCATCAGTTTACCACCTAGAGTCAAATGGAGCGGTCGAGCGCGCAAACAGGGAAATACTGGCAGGGGTAAAAAAATGCTTGTTTGAAGAAAGCAAAGGCAAATGGGCAGAAGAACTGATGAGAGTCGTATGGTCCCACAACACAGCAGTAAGCAGAACAACAGGCTACACACCATTCAAACTGCTATACGGAGCAGAGGCAATGCTACCAGAGGAGATCAAATACAAAAGCCCAAGAGCCGTTGCGCCGGATTCAAACAACGAATCCGAGGCCGCTGACAAGGACATGGTCGAAATCGACAGACTTGACGCAATCCAGAATATTCTAAACTATCAAGATGAAACAAGAAAGTGGAGAAACAAGAAAGTCCTCCACAAGGACATCCAGCTGGGAGACCTAGTCCTGAAGAGAAAGAAAAACGCAGACTCAGTGGGCAAACTGCAGTTCCCATGGGAAGGACCATACATAGCCGTCAAAAGCGGCAGACCTGGATCGTTCCGGCTGATGGACCAGGAAGGATTCGAACTCCCACACCCCTGGAACATAGACAACCTCAAGAAATACTACCCATGATAGCAGAAGCATCAGCAACACAGCTCAAGCCTAGTATACTCTCAGCATAGTTATCTTCACAATTGTAATTTCCACTTTTCCTCTTCCTGTGAACGGTACTCTTTTCCTCGCAAAGGGGGGCTCCTAGCGGAGACGAGGTTTTTAATGAGACCGTATCTCATGTAATCATTTCGTTATTATCAAAGAAAGAGCCTTACCCCTCTATATTTTGAACAAATCGTCGAAAAACAGCCGAACAGAGGCTGTTCAATTCGACCAAGCCACAAGGCAAACCTGGAAGACCTGTGAATACGAAGGGGACGCCCAACTCGTATTCACAGGCTTCACACCAAATCAAATCTAAAACCCCAAAGCCTAAGGGCAAAGGGCTGCGATTCGCATCAGCCAAGCACGGCTGCGAATCGCAGGAATCCAAAACCCCAAAGCCTAAGGGCAAGGGGCTGCGATTCGAATTAGCTAAGCAAGGCTGCGAATCGCAGGAATCTAAAACCCCAAAGCCTAAGGGCAAGGGGCTGCGATTCGGATCAGCCAAGCACGGCTGCGAATCGCAGGAATCCAAAACCCCAAAGCCTAAGGGCAAGGGGCTGCGATTCGCATCAGCCAAGCACGGCTGCGAATCGCAGGAATCCAAAACCCCAAAGCCTAAGGGCAAGGGGCTGCAATTCGCATCAGCCAAGCAAGGCTGCGAATAGCAGGAATCTAAAACCCCAAAGCCTAACGGCAAGGGACTGCGATTCGCATCAGCCAAGCATGGTTGCGGATCACAGTAATCTAAAACATCGAAGCCTAAGGGCAAGGGGCCACAATTCCAATCAGCCAAAATCGAATGTGGACCGATGAAACCGAGGGTCATTGCACAAGCCGCGGTTACAAAACTGAGGATCATTACAGATAAGACACGAGCAGCAAAAAGCCTCATCTTTATTAGAAAAAAATAGGAGTACAACAGCCTAATACAGCTCAAACAGCAGCCACTCGCTGCACTATAAACAAATACAAACGCAGCTGGGCGCAACAATGTTGCCACCCAGAGATACAAACTGACCCCGGAGTGGTGAGCTCCAAGAACCAAGCGACCTAACTACATCGCAAGCGTTCTTGTAGCACCACACACAAGGCACTCACCGACACAACGAAGTGCCGGAACACGGCGAAGCTTTAGCAGGCTAACACACCATTAGCCCAATGAGCGCGCACGCCTTGATACATGGCTTCAGCAAGCAAGCCATGCATAACCGCGCCCACGTCTTCTTCCCCTCCGCCGCAACTCGCAAGCATTCTTCTAGCACCACAACGAATTAACGGGCAGCGCCGAGATCGGGCGGCCAACTCTCCAACGCTTCAAGCAAAAGTAAAATCATGGCTACGGCAAAACAAACAAAGGAAGAGGTGCAATGCGACCCCCTCAGACCACTCAACCGTTTATATAGGCCACCAGCTCCACAGAGCGACAAGCCTCCCGTGACACAGCAAGACAAACCTCCCGTAACACAGCACGACAAGCCTCCCGTGACACAGCACGACAAGCCTCCCGTGACACAACGCGACAAGTTTCACGTGACACGAGCGGACGAAAGACTCAACAACCATTCGAATCGGGGGAAGTATGACTCGGGCGGCATCCGTGCTGAGGGGGGAGGGTGTCGTTTTTCTCTTCGCCCAAGCAGCACGCAAACCGCCGAGCATCAACTCCGACATCATTTTATTGCCAACCAAGCCGACTCGGTACAACAATGCGCTAAGGGGGGAGGGTGTCGTTTTCTCTTGAAGCAACTCCTTAGCGCACCGTCACCGAGTCGCAAAAAAAAAAAAAAGCCGAAAGCGAGCAAACCCCCGCTATTCGAACAACTCTACTACCAGCCCAGGCCTCCCGGACTTGGGCACGTCATACACGAAGCATGCATCATCATCCAGAGTCTTCTCGCTCGAGCATTCCTCCTTCACCCCAAGGGAAATATGTTCAGAATCCCACCTCCGGGACCGACTCAGCCTCTTCCCGCCAGAGCGATCCAGAGATAAACGAAGCAAATAACCACGACGAGAAAACAAGCGACAGCAGTAGCTCCAGAAATCGTCGAAACTCTGGCTCGGATAAATAATTTGAAATCTGTCCCAGGCAGCTCCAGTCACGAACAAACCATCGCGATACAAAGTTCTGGGAGTTACGCCCTGCGCAGCTCCATCACCGGAAGCCTGCGCAGGGAGGATTACAATAAGACGTTTAGTTTACAAACACCACCAGTCAAAAGGACCGAAACAACGCATGTCCCTACAATTACACCTTTTTTCCACGATCATCACCAGGAGCTTCCCCCTCCCTAGCGTGAGAACCGGATCCGCTCCTTGCATCGCCCTTGCGCGCACCTGCCTCAGAACCTCCAACCGCAACATCCTTTCCAGCTTCGGAGCGCCTAGATGGTTCAGGCCGGGGAGGCAACTTTGAACGGGTCCCCACCCCAACCTCCGCCTCACCTGCGGCCGCAAGGGACTGCTTACTCTGCGATAGGTAGAACTGTAAGACCAGGAGTACCAAGTCACAAAAACGCGAAAAAAGCAATAAAACTGTCAGCAAGCACCAAAATAAGAACTAGAGGCGGTTTTTGTACCCGAGTCAGTCGATCATGCGCAGTTTTTCGGGCGGCCTCCCTACCGTGCGCCACCCAAAAGCGGCTTAAGAATATCTTCTTAACAGCCTCGCAAACGTTCGTCGCAACCGGCAGCCCTTCAGCGCTAGGAAATACGAACCCCCTGCTCCCAAGTTTTTTCAAGTGCTCGCAACCATGGTCTGAAAGCAGCCGCAGCAGGGCATCAGTGCAAACCGAAGCAGCATAGTCACCAACCCGATCCATGATCCCAGGGAGCATCTTGAATTCCGTATCAAGCCAGTGAAAAAACCTCTCCCTTGTCATTTCACGGGGCATCTCTTGGGGTTCGGCGCCAAAGCATTGAAGCGCAGCGCGGCAGCTACTGTAAGCATGAAGTCCGTCCTGCCAGATCTGGCTCTCGTGCTCCTCAACCTGCTTGTCCTTAACGGCCAGCTGCCTCCGCAATTCAGCAATAGTGGCATCTCGCTCGCAAATCTCCTTCTCCTTTGATTGCAGCGCAAGATCCGCACTGCCCAATTTGTTTCGCAAATCGAGGACAACTTCCGAATCGGACGCAACCTGCTCCCGAAGCCCGTTGAGAGCAACCTCCTGCTGATCGACGCTAGCCTGCAAGTTCTTCAAAGTTAAACTTAACTCCTTATTGCACTCCTCCAAGCTAGCCTTCTCCTCAGAAAGTTTTGAGCATTGCTTGCGCAAAAGCTCTAGCTCCTCAACATCCTCCCCATCGACCAATTTCTTGTGTAAAACCTTCATCCCCATCACAAGCTTGACGGCCACGCCACCAACAAGTTTTGCAAGGTCAATGGGGCTATTCTCCTCACAGTCGCGAATAAAAGCTGCATAAACTAACCACCTCATCAGCCGATACGCACCACCAAACCAGGAAAGAACGTCGAACGAAAAACAAAGAAAAACTAGGAAATGATCTCCAAAGGAAAGAGAACTAACCTTCAGGGTCAAAAATAAATTCCCCACGATCGTCACGACTTGCCGGGGGACTGCCGCCTGCGAAACCAAAAAAAAATATATATATATAATACATATATATAATAAGAGCATGAACGAAAGTTCGAATCCAATAAAAAGGGGGGGGGGGGGCGCCAAGGGCTAACCGCTCAAAGACTCCTCATCAACATCATGGACAGAAATCTGCGGGCGATCCCCCCCCACCCCCAGCATCGCCGGCCTCGACGGCCGCGGCACGGAGAATATCCTGTGCTTTCTCAGCAGCAGAAAGACCGCTACCGCCGGCAGTCTTGACCAACTCACTCGACAATATAGGGGCAACGGAGGCCACGCCAGAATCTTTAACAGGAGAAGGGTAACAAGTCCCCCCCGACAAGAACGTAAGTTCCTGTCCATCTTCAAAGTCGAATGCGGGCGCCATCCCGAGCGTTGGAGCAACAATCGCATCATCGCATTCGCCAAGCAAAATACTTGACGCAGCAGCAATATTTCGCAAATCTTTTGCGGATAACGGAGCACCACCAGTAGGGCCTCCAGCAGCAATCGCTTCCCCAGCTTTCTCACCAATGAAATCGGCACATCCTCAACCCTCTCCTTCACAACGCTTTCAACCTGCCCGAAAGCGAAGTTCTGAAGCCCAATTTTCGGTGCCGTCTTGCCCCTCTTTGACGCAGGAGCAACCACGCTAGTCGCGTCAGCCACTCGCTTCAGCGATGTCTTCGACTTGGCGACTCTACCCTTTCCACCGGCCGGCTCAGACCCAACATTACCAGGAGGCCTCATCCTCGAAATAACAGTCGCGGGCGCGGGCCTCGGGCCATACTTCACCCCCATTTCATCAAAAACACGATTCACCCGACCCTTATGCCGGAGAATCTTGCGGCAGGAACCATACTCCTTAGCAGTATACTGCCCCAACATAACCGCTGCACGACGCTCCACTTCGTCGACAATTGCCTCATCACTAACTCCATCCGGTTTCTTCAACCCGAATATGGGGCAAGAAAAGATTCGATTCTCAAAATCTGCAAGCTTGAACTCCCCGAAACTGCGAGGACACCAACCAGCTCTAATAGGGAAAATACCAGCCGCGATGCTCTCGCAAATAGCATCCCGCCCAGAGATAACCTGAGTAGTGCAGTAAAAGGCGCTATTGCACAGCGAGTTTCTCGCCTTCTTCGAATCCGAATAGAGCGGCAGCAGACAGGCTTCCAAACCGGAAACCCTCGAAGCAAGAGGATACCCATACACCGCACAGCCAGATTCGTAACCCCCAGTCGGGACGCGAACCTTGGCGTACATCCAATACTTGTCCCAGTTCTTGGACCACTTGTTCTTCTGGCTGTACGCCAGCTGCGGTGTCTCCATCCCCTTAGCGGCCCGGCGAGGGCAAAATGTGTAGCACCCGTACTCGGCCTGGTACGTCTCATCATCATCAGCAAAGAGAACCTTTCTCTTGGAAAAATGAAGCTCTGTGTGGCGCACAAAGCAATCCAAATCCAGCTCACTGTTGAACGTACGACATGCCCAGAGGAACTTGGCCAGATAGCAGAAGCTGTTAGGAGCCAACTGGTGCATCGAAACCTTGAAAGCCGGAAAAATATGAGGAATCAACGGGTCAACAGGAAACCGAAGCCCAGCAACAAAGAACTCGCGAAACACGACGCACTCGTCGTCCAAAGGCTCCGGAACCTCCTCCTCGCCAGGGACGCGGCATTCGCCAGATTCGAAATAACCCTTCCCAATCATCTCCCTCATGTCTTCCTCCCTGATAAGTGATCGCCCAAATCTACGGGTAAAGGGCATCGAATCACTGACCAAATCCTCGGGATTCGCGTCAACACTGCCAGTAGTCTCATCAACGCCCTCCTCCTCATCTTCCGCCTCCACCCCAACGCTCCCGCTGCGAGCGGCACGATTCGAAGCGGATTCAGCCGCTGATTCGGAATCAGCAGCACCAACTACTTCCGCAGCGACATTGACTTCGCCTTCAGCAACCCGACCGGCAGGGCGATCCTCCTCGTCAACAAGCCGAGCAGTCTGAATCGTCCGAGCCATCGAAGCTGCAAAACCCAGGAAGTAAATATCCATGCGCAAAAAAAAACAACACATACAAAAACACAACAAATGCACGAAACTTACAACTAGCAAAGCACGAAGAAGTGTGCGAATCCAACAGAGAACCACGAGCACACGCACGAATCTTAAAGCAAAAGTAAGGGCAAGCGCGATCCCTCTCAGCAGACAGCAAACGTCGTTTTCAGCCATCACCCCCCCTATTTATAGGCGCGGTAAAAAACCCCTCGTTAACCGCGCCGTAAAAACCGAATCCCCCTCGACTCCAACAAGCAGAGGGTGTCGTTTTCTTCTGGTTGCGAGTCCACTTCAAGTATCGAGGGTTCAGCTCGTTGGAGTCAACCATCACCCACGAGGGGCTGACTGTTGGGACGTGGATCAGGCAAACTCCGCCACCTGCTTGTTGCGCTACGGCCTGTTTCGCTTTAACCCATGACTCAACAGAACCGAGTCGATCTGTGACTCGTTTTTTCCGGCTACGAATCTCGCGAATCGAATCCATCAGTGATTCGACCCGTCCCCAGCTCACCCCGGCGAACCGAATCGACTTGAGGGATTCGGGTCGCATCGCGCGAGTAGGTGCGCGAACCGAATCAGGCTGTGATTCGGCCCCTCGCGTTCCACACGTAGCGGACCGAATCAGGCTGTGATTCGGCCCCTCGCGTTCCACGTGTAGCGGACCGACTCGACCAAGCATATGGACCGAATCGACTCGTGTTTCGGTCCGCCGCATCCTGCGACTGGCGGAACGACTTCACCAAGTGCGCGGACCGAATCGACCTGGGAATCGGTTCGGAACCCCAGCTGAGGAGCACCCGATCCTCCTCATGACTCTAACGATCTAATATGGTGTACAGCCATTTGTGAACAGGTCCACGAGGAAAGATGAAGGTGGCCCGGAGCGCGGAGTCAAGCCGAGATGCAGCGGGCGTCTCAGCGCATACAATGACGAAAGCAAGTCGAAATTGGCTTCCTGATGTAAAATTCCCCTTGTATCCGTTAAAGTAGAATATTCCCAGCACAATTGTAGCAGGTAGGGGTAGAAAGGGAACATGTGACTGAGGGAGTGACCCTCCGCCTCCCTATAAAAGGAGAGGGCGCACCACTTTGTAAGGGTTCGGATTATTCTTTGGCCATTATTGAAACATCGTCTCTCCTCGCTCTTGTTCTCCGGTCTCGTCTTTCACTTTCGTATTGGCTCTTGAGCTTGCTTTCGAGCCAACACCTTCCATAATATATCTACCTAGCATAAAGGTTTTTTGAGATGAGCTAATCACCTTTTGCACGACAAAATTTAACCTATTGGTGAGAACTTTTGTAAAGATCTTGAAACTTACATTAAACAAACAGATTGGCCTGAATTGCTGAATTATGATTGCTTCGGCTCGTTTAGGTAATAAAGTAATCACCCCAAAATTTAGGGTGAGGTAAATTTCCTTGGTTGAATTCATTAAAGAGAGTCAAAAGGTCGGTTTTAAGTATTTTTCAGAAATTTTGATAAAACTCTGCAGAGAAACCATCCGGCCCAGGCGCCTTATTAGGCTCCATTTGGAAAATTGCCTCTCTAACCTCAGATTCAAGAAATGACCCAGTAAGCAGCTCGTTCTCTGAATTAGAGACCTGCCTCTAGAGCTCCGAAGAGTTCCTTATAGAAATTTTTGATAAAACTCCACAGGGAAACCATCCGGCCCAGACGCCTTATTAGGCTCCATTTGAAAAATTGCCTCTCTAGCCTGAGATTCAAGAAATGACCCAGTAAGCAGCTCATTCTCTGAATTAGAGGCATGTGGGATGTCTGAAGTAAAATTCTCATTTAATTGAAAATGGTTTAACTCTGGAGCTCCGAAGAGTTCCTTATACTCCCTTCGTCTCAGGATATAAGGCGCGGTCAAACTTGGCACGGTCTTCAATAATAACATTTGACTCTTAATATCTTTCATAATATAATACTTGTAGCAACAAAATTATAGTCATATGAAAGTACTTTTAAATATGAATACAATTATATTATTGTTGTAAGACAAAGTTTTTATCATACAAGCTTAATTGTAGGTCAAAGTTTTTAAAGTTTGAATTTTGATTTGCGTGCGTGTCTTATATCTTGAGACGGAGGGAGTAGTAATTAGTGATATAATTTTTCATATTTTCTTCTCCCGTAATCACCCCTCTACCAGCCTACTGCCATGTGTTAGGCCATGGAAACCTCAGTAAACAACCTAGTATGCCCCTCTCGGTCTCCAGGATCAGGGTCACGCATTACAGAAGGAACAAACAAGATCATAATAGGTCACGCATGATGTGCATTACAGAAGGAACAAACAAGATCATAATACAGAATGTCATGGATTTTCTAGCTGCTGCTGGACACATAGCAAGCGAAGAAATTAATTTCTCAATGCAAAGTTCTAAGATCATAAGCATATATATTATAACAATAATAGAACAATAAGATCGGGTGCACAACTATTATCCGGAGCTCTAATAATACATATACGAGGGAGAATGTACGCGCATTTGAGTCCTCTATACGTATTGCAATACGGCTGGGGCCGCGTGGCAGCCGGTGTGCCTAGCTAGAATGTTCTAGAAGCATGGAAAGACAGCCGATTAGCGATAAGTTTCATGATTAACCAGCCAGCACGAAAGAGATATCGTCTTGAACGTCGGCCAGAAAAACACGCCGAGATGTACGGCATTTCCCTGAGCCGTGGGGCTCCGTTCAAACAGGCCCGTTTGGCATGTGGCAGCAAGCTCCGAGTATACAAGACAATTGAAGCAAAGATTTGTTACGTGGAGTATACAGCTAGCAGCAACAGAATGCAAGCTTCGAGTTGGGATCTTCAACATCTCGATCCTTGAGACTTTTTTTAGGGTTGCAACAAACTCCTAGCAGAATCAGGATACAGCAACGACATGCCATCCTGATCTACAAGGCCATCGTCTCTATAAATTGGCCCTTCTTCCCTCCCGCTGCAGGGTCGTCCACCCAAGCGAAACCAAAGCCTCCTGCCCACCCATCCAGAGCCATGGCGCCATCTAGCACCTTCATGCTGCTCATCGCCTTCGCCGTGGTCGCCGCCAGCCTTCCTCCATCGGCGGCAGCCCGAGACGGAGGAGCAGCCAAGGATGCCGCAGCTCCGGCGCCATCGGCGAGCGGTGAAGCGGCTGTGCACCCGATGGGCTTGATTGACGATATCGTAGGGGGTATAATTCACTTCCATCTCCCCGACTTGCCTCTGCCAGCAATCATACCTTGCCCTCCTGCGTTCCCCAAGATTCCGCTCATCCCCTGCTATAACAACACGCCGCCGCGGCCGCCGATCACCGAGTGCCGTACAACGATAGTGAAGTCCTTGCCGGCGTGCGCCGGTTTTCTTGCCAAGGGCAGCAACTTATCTTCGCCTCTTGGCAAGTGCTGCGATGGCGTCCAACCATTCTTCGTGGATTTTTCAACGATTTTTTGCTTCTGCCACGTCATCAATGGCGACGCCGACAAGCTCCTGCCGCCAGCAGTGAATCACACGCGTGCCGTCAGCTTGCTGGATAGCTGTGGTTTCGGAGCAGGACCGGACCAATGGAACAGCATCTGCGAACAAGGCAAAGAACGTAAGTTATCATAAGCTGTTTTTCTGTGTCATTATTTTTACTTATAAACTAATTCGTCTGCCCTAACATATGCTTGTAACTGGATTTTATTAATACTTTTGTTGATACCGATCGTTTCATTAAACAGATGACGATATACCACCGATGGATGCTCCGACAGATGATGATGATGATGATATGGATGCTCCGAGTCCTCCACCACCGCGGCGCCACTGAACAAAGGGTGCGTACGTACGTATGCTTTGGTTTTCATCAGTTACTCTCAACAAGTGAATTGTTGTTTATATATACTAACTTCCGTGTTTTCTTTGGGTATTCTTTGGCAGCTTAGTAGCAGCAGGTCGAGAGGTTGATCGATTCTTGCTTATTAAGAGCTATGGATTGCGAATTCAAGTTCCTCCTCGTCGTCAAGATAGTTTAGTTAGTGTGTTAGAAATTGCTTACAACATCGTCGTTGTCATCAACGTAGTATTAGTAGTGTGTTAAGGATAGGTTACAGTCTCTTGCTGAGGAAGTTAAATCTAAGATTTTATGAGTTATATGTTTCCAGTGTCATAGCAGCAGTCTTTTGTTCTATTCAATCTAAGATGGGAAATATATATATGCAGACAATTTCAGTTGCTTTCACTGTTTTTGGTTTTTATCCAACACCTATGAGATAGGCGGAACACTGTAGTGCATTTCTGTGTCTCTGTGATCTGATTGCTATATGTGCAGTATGCGAAAGTACGTTCAATCAACGCATGCTAATTAATTATTTTCTGATTTCCAAGGATCGGTAGTCAATATATGTTCGGACGAACTAGTACTAGTGATATGCGACATCGATCAGATTATTAGTTACCATCACAGATTAACAAAGCAAGATCGACGTCCAATATATATGCAGGTCCGTGTAGTAGCGAGAGCGAAGCATTATTAGACCTTCCATAGCTTTTCAAACCATGACACGCTTGATCACAGTATATATGCCATGGTCCTTTTCTACGTGCAACGGCCTGCTCTGCCACCTCCGATCCCCTTCGGGTGGGTCTTGCTGCTGAACTCAGCCACCTCCCCCGTCTCCTGCCGCGGGCTGTATACGGCAGCAGGAAGGCGTACACCTTCGGGCTACACCCGTTCGACGCGCCGGGCCGGGCAGCCACGCTGCCGGCGCTGGTGCAGTGGTGTGCATGGAGCACAAGCGACAGACTGGCTAATTAGAATAAAACTGCAACAAGTCCATATCATGAATAGTTGTGCAACCATATGAATAAGATTGCTAATGCCTGATATCTATATTATGCTTTTCGTCACAAAGATTTGGACTGTATACTGTCAACGCTACATATCATGAATAGTTGTGTGCAACCATTAAGATTGCTAATGCCTGATATATATGTATTTATGCTTTTCGTCGAAAAGAGTTGGACTGTACTAGCCGTTGACCCATGCATTCGCACGGGCTAGTTTATATGTTGCTAAATATCCAAATGTAAGTATTATCTTCAAAGATGATAGTAATTACTATTATATTGTATATAACAACTTATTTAAAAGCAACAATAATATAATTTGAGATTTCACTAAACATTAATTCATCCATGGGTAATATGCATTACCATTGTAATATTAAAACCCAACTGAGCTGGAGAGTCTTTGCCGATTTGATTCCTGCGAATCATTCGTTCCGTTTACATCAACAAGCATTCCTTCCGTAATGTGGAGGCGTTGGAAATTTTCTTTATGAACACGTGGAAGGGGATGGAGTTTGGCGTGGTTTTTATTCTCTACGCAGGAAGGAAAGAGTCCAAGGGCAACACGTATGATGGAGTTTGACATGGGGAATTTAAGTTAATCTAGACCATTGATAATGCATCAGATTTTTTTTAGATAATGGAAATAGTTCCGGCTTCAACCTTCTCAATGAGAAGGATCAATCCAAAATTATTACATGTAGTAACATACTGCTACACCCACACAAAAGAGTTTTAGACAAATAAAACTATTCAAAAATCAACTCTCAAACTGAATGACCATCCATTTGAGGTGAAGAAACGCAACGCTGCCGTCTCCAGGGTCCAACATGCCGAGATGACGAATTCTTGGTCACATTCACTTCGCTGCAACTTGGCCCAAAAACCGAGCCAGTATGTTCCTCTGAATAGTACCTGCAAGAAAGTTTTTGGTTTACATTTGTCAAAACCACTTCATTTCTGGTTAGCCATATCGCCCAACAAAAAGCTGTTGCCCCTGTCAATAACAATAGATTTGGCTTATGGCCCTCCCTGTTTAACCCACTGAGAGAACATATCACTCATACTTGTTGGTGGCGGTATACCAAATACTATGTGTACAGCACGCCATAAAAATTTGGCATAGTGACAGTGAAAGAAGAGATGGTTGATGGATTCCTCAGAACTACAAAAATTGCAGTATTTGTTGCCATGCCAATTTCTCCTAACTAGGTTATCTTTTGTTAATATAACCCCTTTCTTTAAGTACCACAAGAAGATCTTAATCTTTAGTGGTAATCTCATTTGCCAAATTTCCTGTGTGACTTTAACTCTAGTACTGACTAGGTGTTTGTACATAGACTGTACTGTAAATAACCCATTCTTTTTAAGGGACCAAATAAAAGTATCTCGACCTTCGATAAGGTGGACATGCAAAATTTGACTCACCAGGTTGTGCCACTCTAATAGCTTGGACCCCACTAATGATCTCCTAAAAGATATATTGAGAGGTGTAGCATTAAGGACCTCAGCCACAGTAGCATGTTTTTTTCGAACTATATTGTACAAGTTAGGATACTGAAATTTTAATGCTCGGTTTCCCAACCATGTATCCTCCCAAAATCTAGTTTGGGTACCTGATTGCACTTTGAAAGTCCCGAATTTAATAAATTCATCTTTCACTCCCATCAATCCCATCCAAAACTGTGAATCTCCCGGTTTCTTATAGACTTGCCCCAACGATTTGTTCTTAAGGTATTTATTCCTTAATAGTTCTTGCCAAATTCCATCTTCATTGCAAAGTTTAAAAAGCCACTTGCTCAGTAGGCATTTGTTTTGTGTATCTAGGTTCAAGATTCCTAATCCTCCTTGGTCCTTTGGTTGACATAATACATCCCATTTTGCTAGCCTATATTTTTTCTTATGTTGGTCATACTGCCAAAAAAAAACGTGACCTATAATGATCAATTTTTTCAAGGACTCCCCTCGGGACCTCAAAAACAAGATAACATAAACATCGGTAGACTAGACAAAACAGAATTAATCATTACTAGTCTCCCCACAACTGATAGCATTTTTCCTTTCCATCCACTCAGCCTTTTTTCAATTCTTTCTTTAATTGCCCGCTAGTCCTTATTGTTCAATTTTCGGTAATGCATTGGAATGCCTAGATATCTAAAGGGGTAGGAGCCTAGTTTACAACCAAAAATATGTGAGTATGTGGACTCATGCTCCCTTGCTTGTCCATAGCAGAAGATTTCACTCTTATAAAAGTTTATTTTAAGACCTGATAATTGTTCAAACAAGCATAATAACAACTTCATATTCTTAGCTTGCTCAATATCATGATCCATAAAAATCACTGTGTCATCTGCATACTGCAGAATCGAGAGACCATCATCTACTAAATGTGGAACCACTCCTTTTACTTGTCCATCATTTTTTGCCCTTGAGATGATGATCGCTAGCATGTCTGCCACTATATTAAATAGTATGGGAGACAATGGATCACCTTGTCTAAGACCTTTCTTTGTATGAAAGAACGGACCCATCTGGTCATTAACTCTAATCCTAACATTTCCACCTTTTGTAAAGGCATTAATACAATCACACCATGTTTGTGAGAACCCTTTCATTCTAAGAGTTTGTTGTAGGAAATCCCATTTCACCTTGTCATATGCTTTCTCAAAGTCTATTTTAAACACAATACCATTTAGTTTCTTTGTATGCAGTTCATGTATTGTTTCATGTAAAATAATAGCGCCCTCCATGATATTTCTACCTGGTAAGAAGGCTGTTTGTGAAGGTCTAATAATTCTTTGGGCTACTTTAGAAATACGATTTGTGGCTATTTTAGTGAATATTTTGAAGCTAACATTCAACAAACAAATAGGTCTGTACTGCTGCTTTAGTACTCTTTGGCAGTAGAATTATTGTTCCAAAATTTAGGCTGTGTAAAGGTAAGGAGCCCTTATGAAATTCCTCAAATAGAGCCATCAAGTCTACCTTGATTATTTCCCAGAAGACTTGATAAAACTCAGGGGGAAACCCATCAGGCCCTGGCACTTTGTTATGTTCCATCTGGAACACCGCCTCTCTTACTTCAGCTTCTGTGAACCTTTCTGTTAGTATTGCATTTTCTGCCTCTGTAACTTGGGGGATATCACTTATAAGTGACTCATCCATGGATATGTGGTTTGATTCAGGGGAGATAAAAAGTTTTTTTTAATATTTTGTAATGTACCTTTTAAGCTCTTCATCCCCATATATCCTTTTCCCATCTTGTTCGAGTTGGTAAATACGCATTTTTCTATGTTTTCCGTTAGCCACTAATTGGAAGTATTTTGTATTTGCATCACCTTCCAATAAATTCTTAACTTTGGATCTTTGATACCACTTTATCTCTTCCTCTCTCAGCAATTCAGCTAGCCTCTCGTTAAGAACATGTTTCAGGTTTATCTCATTCTGATCTAGCAGGCTGTGTTTTGCTTTTTTATCTAGCTCATCTAAATTATTCAGTAATTGTTTCTTTTCTTTTTTGTATGCACCACTAGTATTTTTAGCCCACCCCCGTAAATATTGCCTCAGCCTTCTAATTTTCTCTTGCCATTTTTGTAGTGGGGTATGACCCTCATGGACGCTTTGCCAAACATCACGAACCATATCAAAAAACCCATCACGCATCAACCAACCTAGTTCAAATTTGAAACTAGGTGGGCTTTTATGCGTAGATGAATCTCCCGTGTTCAAAAACAAAGGAGTATGGTCTGATATTTCACGCGTTAATGCTTGCACTGTGGTAAGCGGAAAGATAGATTCCCATTCTGTACAAACGAGGATTCTATCTAATGTTTCATAAGTAGGATTTTGCATATTGTTTGCCCAAGTGTATTGGCGACTTGATAAAGCTACTTCTCTGTAATTAAATGCATCTATGATAGCATTAAACAGGAACGGCCATCTGTCATTGTAGTTTGAATTATTTTTTTATGCGGTCCTCTAATGATATTAAAGTCACTACCTATTAAAATAGGTAAGGTTTCCATTTTACACATTTGAACTAGCTCAGTTAGAAAGGCTTCCTTAAATTCTTGTTGTGCAGCCCCATACACTGAGACTAGGTTCCATTTGAAATCATTATCTTTATTTTGGACTTTAAATCTAACAAAAAATTCCCCTTCCTCTATCTCACCAATGTCAAAAGTTAAAAGATTAACCCCTACAAGCATGCCACCAGATCGTCCTTTGGGAGGTTTAACATGCCACAAGAAATCTTTCCTAGCACAAAGGTTCTTAAGAAAAGAATCTGTAAAAGTACTTCTCCCAGTCTCTGATAAGGCAATAAAATCCAACTCTTTCTCCTTGGTAAAATCATTTAGGAACTTATATTTGCTATGATCACCTAAACCATTACAATTCCAGAAGACACCTTTCATGATTATAGATAAAAAATTAAACTGATTTCCTGCTATTACTAGACTTACCCTTTCTTTTCTTCTTTTTTGTAAAGCTTAAATTCTTAACACTTTGTGAGGTTGGTAGATTAGGATCACCCTCCTCATCACTAGTGCTCTCGATTAAATCTCCACATAAACTATTTAATGTAAGGAGATCAAAGCTCTTCTTCATGTTCATTTTGCACATCATGAGTATTAGAAAAATCTAAGTTAGACAACATAGGTTCCTGCAACCTATCTGATTCTAATGATTTCAACAGATCAACTGAACCACACACCTCCTCTCTATCTAAACCGAAACAGACCCCTATGCTTGAGATATTGTTGGCAATTAAATCATTATGAAAAGAATTAAATGAAATATTTGCAAACTCAATACCTTTTGTATGTGTATCTTCTAGATTTTTCCTTGCCTTAAGCTTTGCTGCCCTCTCCAGGGAGTCTTGATCATTGGCTGCTGCATTCCTCTTGCTAGTGCGTGAGGGTGTGACTTTCACATCGGCTTTGATGTGCAACGGTTGGACCTGAGATGTATTAATTGCCTCCTTCTCCACCAAAGTAGGCATAGGTGTAGCTGTCCATGTATTACCATCTGTGCTTGGACTGAGCACCACCACATGTTTCTGTTTGATCTTATTTTGATCAGAACTACCACTGCCAGCTGAACATATTTCACCATTGGTGTCTGTTGCAGCCCCCAAAGGAGTGTTACTATTTTTCTGATCTCCTTCAACTCCTTTTCCTTTCTCCTTTTCAGTTTCACTATCACTGTTATCTTCATTTGCAGGATCTATGTCCATGTCAATGGGTACTGGGTTGTTTTCCATGTTCTTTTTTTCAACTCGAAATTGTAGCTCATAAACATATTCTCCTATTACCACATCCACTAAGTCTGGGATAAGGTCCGGGTTAAGTACAACTACCCGTAATCTTGCCATACCATGTTGTTTTGTGAATCTCATGTCCACCATCTTAGTTACTCCCAAAATGGAGCCAACAGCCCAGATGATAAGGACCTCTTCTCTCAATTCCTGAGATAAACCCCGGAATTGGACCCAACTCTTTGGAATTTCATACTTGAACACATCTGTTTCTATTTTCTCTTGTATTTCCATCTTTGCCTTCACACTTTTTGTTACCACGGTACCCTACAACACCATTCGCGTAAGCTCAGCATGCGATGGGAATGTGGTTATGTAAGTGTTTTCCCCTTTCTCCTCCACAACCCAGTTGCTACTGCCAGGTAGAAGTCGCTCAAGCTCCACTGCTATATCTTTTGCAGTCATGGAACCCTCGATAACCTTCACCACAACAGCTTTTGTGTCAGGTTGCGCTTTCAATTTACCATTGCATGGTATATAGTAAAAAACCCAGTCCATCTACAGCATATCCACTCAACACAGCTATTTGCTTTGCCGCCTTTGCTTGCGGACATGCCTTTGTGACATGTGTATCAGTAACACATAAGTCGCAGCTAATTTGAGTGGTACATTCAGTATTAATGTGCCCCTTGGTTAAACAACGGTAACAGTAAGGCTTATTTTTACCTCCTGCTCTAGCAGCCCCTTGGGCCGAAGATTCCCACTCTGGTTGCACGTCATTGCCTTTGTGAACAGACTCCTTGCCACCAGCAGTTTTTGTTGATGCCATATCAACTCCAGTGTTTGTTGTCGGAGGAGGCACAGAAGCATCGATCTCCATCTTGTCGGTGAGGGGTTGCTGCTCCATCTCCATGTTGTGCTGACCACGTCCCTTTCCTCCATGCACCATGCCACGTCCACCATAACCACCTCGAGCAGGGTTGTAGCCTCCCCGGCCAGACCCCCGCCCGTGGTAGCCATCTCCGTTGCCGTAGTATCTGTGGTGGCCGGCGCCGCCGTTCCGATGGTAGCCGTACCCATCGTTGTAGCCACCATAGCCACCACGACCACGGCGGCCACGACCAGCATGATGCACATGGCCTCTACCTCCGTAGCCTCCTCTCCCTCCATCATAGCCAGTGGTGAAACCTGGTTGGAAACCAAGGTTATAGCCATTGTTGTGGCCTTGCCTTCTGCCAACCAGATGCCCTTGTCCACCGCCTCGGGGAGCAGGTTGGTTCACCCCCCACGCGCAGCTCCTCTAGGTGCCATCTCCTTCACCATGTTGCCTTGCTTGCCACAGCGGACGACGTCGGTGTACGAGCGTCGAGATGATGTTGGCGGCGTGCGTGTGTGAGTAGGATTTCGGTGTTTCGTTCCTGTGCGTGAGAAAAGAGCCACCAGTCCCGGTGTGGGTCGAAACCACATACCAGGCCCGATAAGGATTTGATCTCGGCCCACAGTACTTCGTGATATCACAGACTGATACGACTTTGTAATCACCGGTGATAGCAAGTCCGAAACTGTCGCCGAAACTGTCGCCGGGAACTTCTCATCACCATTGAGTTCGAAAACATTTGAATCGGCCAACAGCTTACCATTGTCGGAGCTTACCGGCGATAGGCAAAATGGAATTGAACCCTGGACATCACCTCGCTGCCCAATCCTCTTCTTGCCAGACGCGGTACAGGACAACGAATTGCCTCTAGCCAATTTCATCGAACGACAAGTTGCCAAATTGTTTTGGCCTGAAACCACATTAATCCTCTTTGCCGATGCAAAGGCATCCCCCAAGGTTTTTGGAGGAGAAACCCGTGGCGGAGGCAATGGGCCGTGCCATGGACGAATTTGCTTTTTGCGTTTGATGATTGTAGAAACTATCTTGATTGCCAGAGGTTCAGAATTTTGATTTTTGTCAGAAGCCGATTTGGAACATACATTGGAAGACAGCTCGCTTTCTGCTTGTTGAAGATCTTGTACTGTGAAACCTGCAACGGCTGCCTCGGCGATGAGCTCCGACGTCGAGATGTCCTCGTCCTCAGAGTCCGAGTCTCCGGTTGCCCAAAACTTGGACTTCACTGCTTCAACGCAATGGATCGGCTTGGGGCGGCCTGATGCTTCCACCGCCAGAACCACAGCCCTTGACAACGCTTCCCTACCTTCCTTGCACCTCCTGTCATCATCTTTGTCGACTCCGTCGGCCTCGTCGTGACTGCCGGCGGCCTCTCCCCGTGGCTGTAGAGCCCGCCTGGTTACCGGAGCGAGCGTGAGGTGTCGCCCCCGCATACCCTCTCGCTCGCCGGCGGCTCACTTCTTTGCACACTGTATGGAGGTGGAGCTACAATGCCAAGGCTGGGAATGGAAGCGCCACTGCAAAGCGGTGGTGGCTGCCTGATAATGCATCAGATGGCTAGTTATTTTTTGTTTTTCTCCGAATAACGCGTGGGATTTTCTTGAGAGTATGTGATTAGTATACATATAGATCTTAAACAACATGTTTAGCTCGCTGAACACCGTCTAAACACGTTCCATGTCGGTCGTTTCATGCGTTTTTCAACGTCCAGGACCGTTTAAACGGTCAGGCCGTTTAGGTGACCGTTTATGCAATAAACAAAATGCAGAGGCTCTGTTTCCGTTTTGTAAGCCGTTTTAAGTTTAGGTGAACATTGTTCATATCACTGCCAGTTCAAACCAGCAATGATAATCAATTATCTCAAGGGCTTTATGCCACAACTGCTGGTGCAATTCGATTTTCACCGCCGTCTCGAAGCAAGAACCAGCGATGATAATCCGATTGTCACCATCAATTTGCAAACCGTTGGTGAAAATTGGATTACCAGTTCGACCTTTTTCCGGGGGCACCCAAAAATCAGCGGTTATGGGGATTTTAGAACTAGCAGTGATGGGCGTTCTGTAGTATTGACTACACATTGGAAATGACCTATTTTAGATGATAGAATATACCTTTTTGACAAACTGGAAAACTGTGCAAATGTTGCATAAGGACGCTCCAGAAATGGGCCAAAAAAAAATCGAAAGCCACTACTGCTTGCTAAAATAATAGTCAAGTGGAGCTATAACGGACGGTCAGGTGTTAACCAGTTGCCTTATGGATCAACAATTGGATGGTATTTACGCTCCCATCCTGTCTTTATGGCGCTCAATTCTTTCACCACGTCGCCCATCTCCATCCGTTCCCTTGGAGAAGCTTTACAACAAGCTAGACCAAGTTTGAAATAGGAGCAATGTACAAATCGATGATGTCTTGCGCATTTGCATTTTGTGGCATTGCATTGTCCAATATTTCAAATAGCTTATTAGGACAGGCCATCTCGACAAACTTAGGAAGACTTGTAGCATCATGAATCGAAGTGTCAGTTGGCCTTCGTCCAGTAAGAATCTCTAACAATAGCACACCATAGCTGAATATGTCACCCTGTGTAGAACTTTCTCTCCCCATGCCATACTCTAGAAATTAAAGAAGGGTTTTGATTAGCTTTGTAGTTAATCACATCTACATGGTACAAGTCAGATATTTTTGATATGTGAAGTAAATAAAAACTGTGTGCAAATGGATATATGAACATTTTAAAATAGTCGAAAAGGCATTGTATATTGAAAAATTACTGATAAGGAAGTCAAACAGCACGATGAGTGAGAGATAAGTGTGAAATTATTGCGAACTACACTCACATACCTGGAGCTAGATACCCAATTAATCCTTTGATTCCAACTGAGCTACTTTCACCTAAACATTGCCCTGTTGCTCCCGTACTCATTATCTTTGCTAAACCAAAATCACCAACATGTGCAGTCATCTCTTCATCAAGCAAAATATTACTTGGTTTAATATCACAATGAGCAATAGAAGGATCAATACGATGATGAAGATACTCTAGTTGCTATGCAACATCAAGAGCAATGCTCAACCTTTGTACCAAGCTTAGCCTTTCCATCCTATCAGTGTTTGGATGTAGCCATCTATCCAGGTTTCCATTTGAGATAAACTCAAATACAAGCGCCTTAAATTCTTCACCATTGTGATCCAAGGAATCACAAACGGTTATGACTTTGACTAGTTTCCAGTGTTGAATTCTTTTGAGGGCATTACACTCTGACATGAAGCTTTGGTTGGATCGTCGTTGTTGAAGATCAAGTACCTTTACTGCCCAATTGGTTAAATGTCCACCATAGGAAAAAGTTCCTTTATATAGGCTACTGAAGTTTCCACGACCGAGCAAATTTTCTTCCGAGAATGAATTTGTTGCCATAGACAACTCAGCATATGATATCCTTTGATACACAGTGGCAAATGTGCTTCTGTTGTCTGGACTAGAATCATCTGGGTTCGATCTTAGCTTATTGATGTAGTAACATGTAACTACGTAAATGATAACAAAGCAAAATCCACTAACAACAGTGAAGATTAAGATGTGCATGCCGGGAAATGAAAGGACAGAGGGCCACCACAGAGTGCCCCATTACTTATGAGTAATACAGAACTTGCATTGGAGAAGTTGCCCTGTTTAGGTACTGGCCTAGATAGTTGGTTGAATGAAAGGTTCAGGTTGTGTAGGAGCTTAAAGTTCTCTAGGAATTCAGGTATGGATCCTGATAATTTATTGTCAGAGAGATGCAACACTTCTAGGCCTTTGAGTGCACTTAGGTCTTTAGGGATTTTTCTTGGAGGAGGTTACCTTGCAAATAAAGGAATTGCAACTCAATGCAACTTCCAATGGTGCTTGGAATTTCACCTGATAATTTATTTGACGAGAGATCAAGTATGCCAAGGTTGACCAAGCGACCGATTTGGGGAGGTATAGAACCACTTAATGCATTTTTGGAAAGGTTGCATGATTTAGATAGGGAGGAAATGCTGACAATCTCTTGTGGAATTTGTCCACTGAGGAGATTATTTGAGATATCAATGAAGGTTAACATGCTAAGGTTGCCAATAGTTGCTGGAATTGTACCCTCCAGATAGTTGCTAGACAACTGAAACAAATTTAGTTGTGTGATGTTGCCTAGTGACAACGGGATATCCCCGCGGAATGAATTTTCATCTAGCCATAGGTTGTGGAGGTTGGATAGCTTCCCAATCTCTGAAGGTATGGTCCCTGTGAAGAGATTACCTGAGAAGTGTAGGCTTCTAAGTTTGTAATACCTCCCAACACCTGCGGGTACATGCCCAGCAATTTGGTTTCCTCCTAAATACAGGTCTTGAAGCTCTAGTGAGAGATTAGTAATTGTGTTTGGAAGAACACCAGAAAGGTTATTAAGTTCAATATTGAAGGACATCAAGTTGCTACAATTAGCCAGGGAAGTCAGAAAATCCCAATCCCTTGGCTTCACAGCTTGGAGTCTATTGTTACCTACTTCAAACACTGTCAAATGTCCATTCATACCAATATTTGGCGGAATGAGACCACTAAATCTATTCCCATGGAGGATGATTTGTTGAAGCGTAGAGCTATTTGACAAGGAAGATGGAATTGGGCCTTCAAACTTGTTGTAGAATGCAGCTAAAATGTTTATATTGGGAAGCGTAAAGCCAATATCTGGAGGTAAAGAGCCTGTCAGTGGGTTAAAACCGGTGTCCAAGAACACACGGGACGACATGTTAAACAAGGATGGATGCATGACACCTTCTAGCTTATTGGATGTTAAGACAAGATTCTCAAGGTGAGTTAGCTTTGATAAAGTTGGTGGGACATGACCACTCATCATATTCCAAGCAATATTCAAAGTTGTTAGCCGGGTGAAATTTCTGAGCCATGGTGGGATTTCCCCATGCACATAGTTGTTAGGGATACTAAAGAAAGTGAGCATGGTAAGTGTTGGTGTCAACCGTAAAGGGGTCCCTAATACTACGGAGATATCACCCCATAAATCCTCACGAACGAACAAAACCAATCACCAATTGAGCATCGACTGCATCACGCATCGGCACCTCCCCCGCCCCGCTCGAGGGTACCCGTTCACCCTCGAGGGTACAGGAACTCCACCTCGCTCGAGGCCTCCCCGATCGGGGCTCGAGGAGCCCTCAAGGGGATAACTCCGCCTCGCTCAAGGCTATCCCTCGACTACGGGGCCCATGTACAGGTCTACTGGCCCATGGACAAAGGCATTTAATGGCTTTGTACCATAGCGAGGCGCAGAAGTCAAAAGCTGAACCCTTGTCCATTCCAGGTCATCTCCGCCAACTCCCGTCGCTGTGTGGCCTTCCCTGGCACTGTACAGGCAGGCACGGCACTGTGCAGACAGGCCGGGACTGTTGTACTCTCCTATGCCGCCTAACCAGGCATGGGAAGCCCTCGAAGGAACATGAGGAAACCCTCGAAAGGCGTACGACCCATCGTCAGAAGCAGCAACGGACAACGCAAGCCCTCGATACGGGATGATAGGCCTCATGCGTCATCCACAGAAGTCGCCACACCGCCTACTGTGATCAAGGACGCTGGACCACTCCACACAGATGAAGGGACGCGCAACTACGACAGCCATGCCCAGCGCCACGCCACCCCATACGCGACTACTGTAAAACGCGTCATCCTCGATCCATGTTACTGTCACTCCTTGGGCTATAAAAGGAGGAGGCAGCCCCCCGAGGTAGGCACGAAGGAACAAACTGCATACTTCGCTCGCATCCATGCTCAAACTCACATTGCACACGCTAAGGTACTTGGAGACCACACCTCCTGTCCCGCCTTGCTTGTAGCCCCCTACTATGAGCACCCTCGGTGCAAGACAATACAGCGCTCACATGCACTCTACTGGATGTACGGCCCAAGGCCAGAACCAGGATAAACCCTTGTGTCTCTGTATTGTTCCCTTGCATCAGCCATCGTGAGACGGGACACAACGCATTTCTGCTGGGTTCGGACCATCGCGGGTTCAAGCACCGACAGTGGCGCGCCAGGTAGGGGGATCGCGCTGTAATCATTCTCACGACCCACCAGTTCTCTCGATGGCAATCCAGATGGAGTTCCTCAGGGACCGCTACTGGTACGGCGAGTCCGATCCATTCCCGGTCGGTTTCATCATCTGGTTCGGGAGCATGGAGTTCGAGGCCACGGGCAACGGGTACCTCATGCGCCTCGTTTCATGAGGTTCCGACGAGGAGGAGCCACCGCCGCAGGTGGAACATTCTGCACCCCTGCAACCATTGCGCCAGCGCAGGCGGCGCCCGGGTCAACGCGCGCGGCAGGCACGCGCGGAACACCGAAGGGCGGCCCGAGCTCTCTTCCTTGAGCGACATGAGGCCGGCGACGCATCGCCCGCTGTGGCAACAGGGGCAGCCAAACTTCCACCACCGGTCCCCGTGGAGATCCTTGGGGAAAAGGCTCGACCGAACCATCGCCCTTCCCCATCGGAATGCGCAACGCCGCCATGACGTACGTCTCGTCAGTCAGCAGGGCTCTGGACGCATACGAAGAACTGCCAGGCCACCATCTGATTTTGATCCGTAACCTCATCACGTCCTCCGCGGGCGACTCGTACCCTTGGTCCGATAGCGAGGGATATGCGTTGGCCCACGAGGCCCCAGTATGGGACTACTCCGGGCTCCAGGACCCTAGGGCTCTATTGTCGTTCCAAGCCGCCGCGGACTATTGCCTCGGCTACTCCGATGATTCCAGCACTAGGGAATATGACCCCGCAAGGGAGTGCTTTGTCGTGCTCGGAACGGAGGAACAAGGCCCCGTCGACGTGGGGACAAGAGGTGCAGCGGACCGTCCGCGCAATCCGGTGCCCTCACGAACAAGGATGCCCCCAGGTGACAACGCCCTCCAGCACACAAAGCTGGTTCAAGTACAAGAGCTGGAGGCCAGCCTGGAGCAAGAGCGTCGTCAAGTCCGAAGGCTGCGCACCGCGCTCGAGATGGTGCGCTCTGAGCCGCACGCACGTGCCAAGGAGGCGGCGCATGAACCCGGATCGAGGCTGATGACAACGTGGATGATCCGCTGGCTCTGGGGAGGATCAGCCAGAAGCTCATTGCTGTGACAACATTGATTCAGGCCATGCCTGAACCATCAACGCCTGAGGGCCGCAACCTGCGCCGCGAGGCACAGGTGCTCATCGAGCAAGCTCCACATGCGCCACTCGACCACCATTGAAGTCATGGGGGGCAGGCAGGATCGTGCAGAGTCAGTGCACACCCCACTTCGAGATGGGGTCAAAAAGACACCCGTGAAGCAGCGGCTCCTGGACACGCGCGGCGACGAAAATGATGCCTGACACGTCTTGAACAAGAAGAAGCTAGCTGTGGCAGAACCGCTCAGATTAATCCGGCTTAGCGTGCTAAACGTCGCATTAGACACGATTAGCCACTTAGCCGAACTAAAGTGACAGTCTGTCGGGTCAGGCCCGATGCAACCACGCACGGTTACCGAGATCGAAACGAGTCGTGCATTTACTCCCTCGAAGGAGAGTACCAGAGATTACAACAATCCACAGATAATTTAAACAGGTCCCACTTCGGTACTTTATTACAAATTCGGTTCATGCGTAAAGTAAAGATAATTCAGAGTTTTTAAAAGCAGCGGAAAGAACTATTATTCAGAAAGGTAGTGACATCACGTGAAGCCGTCGTGACATCACTCAGAAGCATCCTCGTCCCACATGACAGTCCAGCCAGGAGGAAGGGTGGTTGGCCAGGTGAGACCTGGAACCATCTCCTCAAGGGTACTACCTGAAAAACAATTCCACAAGCAAGGCTGAGTATACTAATACTCAGCAAGACTTAACCGTCGGGTGACAGCTACATCACCAACTTCTAGACATGCACGGCTTTTGGCTGGTGGGTTTGTTTTGCCAAAGAGCGACTAAGAGTGGGTCCTTGCTTTCAATATTTTAGCCTCAAGTTCTAGTCTGAGTTTAATCTTTCTAGATAAGCGACCTATGCTAACCAAGCAAGTGGAGCAAGCAATTAAGCAAGCAGCAAGTTTATCATCGTCATGTTTCGCTTTCATTACTCGGTGCGGCAAGAGATCAAGTAGTCTCATTGGCTGCGAGAAACAGACAGTTCGAACCGATTTTAACCTTGCAAGGTGGATACTAAACACACGGAAAAGCGTCAACCCCGAGGGTCGACACTAACTAGGCCGTTCCCATGTCTTCCGAGTTTGTTAATCCGAGCCCACTCCCCTTGGACACAAGCCTTAGCCGGTCATACTTCGCGGCCGTAGCCGGCCGGCCTCGGTCTTGAGCCACGTGTCAGCGACAGGGGGATAAATCCCAGGGAAAGCAGGACAAGGCCACGCCCCCTTCCGAACAGGTACTAAACTTACCGGTCCCATACCCAAACAAGTGCTTAGTGCTTTCAAACACTTGACCAACATCGCCGGCACACTTCGACCTTAGCAACTTTTCATAAACAGACGGGGCATCTACATGACCAAAAGTCCCCGTCCGTCATCCTTATGATTCCAACATAAGTAAAGCAGTTGATTCCTATATCTCGCGAGTGACAGGAAATCACTCGACTTTTACCGTGTCCTTAAAGCGAGGCGACTATCGACCTATCATACTAGTATTGCAAAGCTTAGGTGCCTAGGATCATGCAACTAAGGTTTCAATTCAACTCCTGAACGTAAATGCACAAACATAGAGTACAAAACATAGTTGCAAGATTCGAAACATGGGATATGCTCCGGGGCTTGCCTTCGGGCACGTTGTTAGCCTGGGACTCCTCTGCAGCGGGGTTCGGGTCTTGCTCGACCTGGACGGTATTCACTTCTCCTTCCGCTTGGCCTTCTCCTCCAGCGGGTACGAGTTCGTAGTCTCCGTCAGCGAGGGCTTGCTCTACACGTATGCATATGCAATTAAGAGCATGATCTTCATTCGAGTCATCACAAATTCATAATGATAAACCCGGTGTACTTAGTGACACATTCACCTGGACAATTTTGGTCTGACCTTCCCTTTCTTTAATTAAGTTTGTAGTTACTCATTAAAGTACTTGGGGTTTGTTGATGGTGATTGTGTACACATATAAAATTATTTAACTTTGACTTTACCACAAAACAGCAAGTGTGTGTGTGGGGTGTGTTTAATTTATTTAATAACTTTAAAGAAAAGACTTATTCTTAATTCCTCTCTTTTAAGCCATGAAACTTCCTTAAATTATTCTGGCAGTTTGGGACTTAAATTAAATGTGAGAAATTTCCAGTGTGTTCTTGGTGTGTTGCTAGATTTACTGACCAAAATTTAGATCAAAAAGATTTACACAGCACCCAGGAAAAATCACACAAGCTTATCACACTAGCATTAAGAATAAATCCTAATAAATCACACTAACATTAATTTGTCCTTAGATTTCTACCAGAGCCTATACTAGTTTAAACAAGCTCACATGCCAAGTAATAGCTTCAAAAGACCAACATATCTTGCTGTTTTAATTTATTAGATTTAAACTGATGTGAATTAAAAGGGCAAGTTAGCCAGCTCAAACTAAGCCCTACTATTTACCAGACATGCATCAAGTTACCACAGAGATGCTGCAAAAATATTGGGCCCAGGAGCTACACAGATTACCTATAAAAATTGTTGAACTAAACATGCACAGCCAGCTTAAACAATTAATAACTCAAAATCTAGTGTGTAACTTTGTGCCAACTTTTTACAGGAGCCTAAAAATTTCATCAGCTACAACATATCCAAATATTAGCACAAACAAGGCTGTAGATTTCAAACTATGCAGGAATTTAAGTTTGAACAGATTTGAATCTAATTTGAAAACTACACAGAAAACACCCATACATGCTTTCTAGAAAAGGTAGAGCATCACTTCAGAAGTACAACAAAATTGGGTTTGCATTTTTCTGATTTTCCTACGATTTTTAATCGATTTTTAAAGTTTCTGGATTTGAATCCCAGATCTGGAAGAATCTAATTGCGAACAGGCCCCTGAAACTTTCTAAACTAACAGATAGGTCCCTGAAACTAGTGCTAAGACCCCTGGAACTTTCTAAATCCTAGCAATGTGGTCCTTCGACCAAGGCCGGCGGTGGGATGGCCGGAATCCGGCGATGTGGGGCCACGGGGCTGGACGAGATCGTGCCAGGAGTGCTCACCGCCTCACCTTGAGTCGATCTCGTGCAGGAAGCTCGGCCGGAGGTGGCGAGACGACGGCGGACGGCGGAGCAGGGCGGCGGCGCTCGGTTTCTCCCCGAGCTCCGGCGAACTGCGGGGGCTGGGGTGCTGGGCTGAGGCTGGGGAGCTCAAGTGGGGCTACGTGAGGGTGGTGGAGCGTGTGGAAGGCGAATGCGCGGGGTGGAGCAGCTGGGTCGCCGGCGAGGCAGCCTGGCGGCGAAGTTGGGCGCGGCGGAGGGGCTCTGCGGCGAGGAGGGGCGGGGCCTTTTATAGGCGGCCGGGGTGAGGTTTGGACGGCGGTTTGGAGTGGCGAAGCTGCCACGTGGAGGCTCGGGCGGCGCGGGAGCTAGGCAGCTACGGCGACGCGGCGTGCCGGTCGGCCGCCGGTCGAAACAGAGCAGGGGCGGTCGTGACGGCGACGGCGAAGCAAGGGCGCGGGATTGGAGGGTCGCGCGGGCGTCGCGGGGGTCATGTCGTGGTCGGAACGCGGCTGTGCGGCCGGTCGGGCAGCGGCGGCGGTGGAGCGCCGCGTGGCGGCCGGCGAGCGGCGGCTCGCCCGCGGGTGGGGGAAGCTTGGTCGGGGCAGACGCGGTCCGGGCGGCGCTGTCCACGGCCGGTCGGCGAGCTCGCGGCCGGGTTGGCCAGCAGCTCCGCGGCGCAGGCGGCGTGACGCCGCGTGGCGCGCGCGCGGCGCGCGTCGCGTCCGGTCGGAGCGCCAGCGGGGGGGGGGGGACAGAGCGGCTTGGTCGGGAACAGGAGGGGACGGGGCGCTGCGCCATCAAGGCGGCGACCTCGACGTCCGGGTCAGAGACCCTGCACCACGTGGCGGGCGCGGTCGGGCGCGGTCGGCCTGGAACGCGCGCGCCGACGCGTGAACATCAATTCGTCGAACACTTCACGGGCGTAGTTTCAAACACGAATTCCTTCAAAAAGTTGAACTAAACTTCAAAATCTCCAAACACAAAAGTTGTGTCCCATAGTGTAGGCTACAACTTTTGTAAAGGTCGACCATAGAAAAAGTCTATAAATCGATGGGAAATTTGGAGTGAACAAGGCATGAACTTGAGTGCCATTCAGCCATGAACTTCTGTGTTTGACTGAGTTTGACTGAGATTTGAGGTGCCTTCCACTTGGAATTTTGAAAAGTGCCAAATAGCAAAGTTGTGTCCCACAAAAAGTTGAACAACTTTTTTTTTGGCAGATTTTTATGTTCTTAAGTGAAATTTCGAGTTTAGGCCTTGCCATCCTAGAGATGCCAGAAATTCACCAAGTGGCAAAGGGATTTAGGTGAATTTTTCTTAAGTGAAAATCTAGGTGGGGCTTAATTACACCTAATTAAGCTAAGACACAAGGCTTAGCAGGTGATTTAGTTAATTAAACACCTAGATTGTCACAGCCTACCCCCCTTAAACAGAATCTCGACCCGCGATTCGAGTGCAGAAAGAACTAGTGGGTGCAGGAATGCTTACGATCATGTAATAGAAGAAAACCCGGAAACTTGTTGTTCAGATAATTCTCTGTTTCCCATGTGGCTTCTTCTTCTGTGTGATGATTCCACTGTATCTTGTACATTTTAATAATCTTCCTCCTTGTTCCCCTTTCCTTGCGGTCGAGAATTCGGAGAGGGTGCTCCACGAGGGCGAGGTCTGGTTCTACCCAGGCCAAGTCTTGATCGACAATCTCGACCTCTGGGACTCGAACACACTTTTTAAGTTGAGATACGTGGAAAACATTGTGGACTGCTGACAGCCTCTCGGGAAGTTGTACTCGGTATGCTACGGGTCCACAGACTTCTGTGATCTCATAGGGCCCAATGTAACGAGGTGCCAATTTTCCTTTTACTCCGAACCTTTGTACTCCCTTGGTGGGGGAAACTCGAACATAGACGTGATCCCCGACGAAAAACTGTAGGGGTTTCTTTCTCTTGTCAAAGTAACTTTTCTGTCTAGATTGAGCAGCTTGAAGGTTGGCCTGTATTACCTTCACTTTCTCCTCTGCCTCGCTCACTAGGTCAGTGCCTAACATCGGTCTCTCACCGGTTTGGGACCAACTCAATGGAGTTCGACATCTCCTACCGTACAGTGCCTCAAAAGGTGCCATCTTCAAACTCGCCTGGTAGCTATTGTTGTATGAAAACTCCGCGAGGGGTAAACATTTGTCCCAATTTTTGTCGAAGTGTAGCACACACGCTCTCAACATGTCTTCAACTATCTGGTTAACCCTTTCAGTCTGGCCGTCTGTTTGTGGGTGGTACGCAGAACTGTGGATTAACTTGGTTCCCAAAGATTCATGTAGTCGCTTCCAAAAGCGAGCCGTAAACTGGGGACCTCTATCCGATATGATGGTCTTGGGCGTGCCATGAAGACGATAGATTTGGTCGAAATAAATGTCAGCATAATCCTTGGCGGTGTAGTTGGTGTGGACTGGAATAAAATGAGCGGTCTTGGTGAGCCGATCTACAATAACCCATATCGAATCATGTTTTCGGGAAGTGAGGGGCAATCCCGAAATGAAGTCCATACTTATGTCATCCCACTTCCAAGATGGTATTGGGAGGGGTTGTAGTGTTCCAGCTACCTTAAGGTGACTGGCCTTAATCCTCTGGCACGTGTCACACTCTGAGACGTATGTGGCAATGTCTCTCTTCATCCTTGTCCACCAAAAGTTTTGCCTCAAATCCTGGTACATTTTGCTGCTTCCCGGGTGAATGGAAAATCTAGAGAGGTGGGCCTCATCTAAAATTTCCTTTCGGAGTTCCGGGTTTTTAGGTACTACTAGACGTTCCCCAAAATGTACGACCTCTTTCGGATCCACTCGAAAACAACGATACTTCTCATCTCCTGCAGAAAGCCTTTCTTTAATGATCTCAATGCACTTATCTTGGGATTGAGCGGCAGCGATCTTGTCGTAGAGAGTGGGTTCTAAGGAAATGTTATTTAACGAGCCATGAGGAACAATCCCCAGACCAAGTTTCCTCATTTCTGCGCATAAAGTCTGGTTGTAGGTTTCTGCGGTGAGACAGTTACAATGTGCCTTCCGACTCAACGCGTCGGCTACAACGTTGGCTTTCCCCGGATGGTAAAGTATCTCCAAGTCGTAATCTTTAACCAGTTCCAACCATCTACGTTGCCTCATATTCAGATCGGACTGAGTAAGGATATATTTGAGACTTTTGTGATCGGTGTACACTTTACACTGTGCTCCCATGAGGTGGTGCCTCCAAAGTTTTAGAGCATGAATCACGGCTGCTAACTCGAGATCGTGAGTAGGGTAATTTAGCTCATGTGGACGAAGTGCCCGCGAAGCATAAGCAATGACTCTGTTATCTTGCATGAGAACACATCCTAACCCTGTGCCTGAAGCATCGCAGTAGATGTCATAAGGCTTCGTGTTGTCCGGCTGTGCTAGAACGGGGGCAGAAGTAAGGAGTTGTCTTAAGGTGTGGAAAGCTTCTTCACATTTCTCCGTCCACTTGAACTTAGCTCCCTTCTTGAGTAGTTCAGTCATAGGCTTGGCTATCTTGGAGAAGTCAGGAATAAAGCGGCAATAATACCCTGCGAGACCAAGGAACTGCGGATTTGAGGGACTGAGGCAGGAGTTTCCCAATCCATGACTTCCTGTACTTTCCCGGGGTCCACTGAAATTCCTTCATCTGAAATTACGTGCCCGAGAAACTTGACACTATTGAGCCAGAATTCACACTTCGAGAACTTGGCGTAAAGCTGATGATCTCTAAGTGTTTGCAGAACAATGCGAAGATGCTCAGCATGTTCTTCCTCATTTTTGGAGTAGATCAGAATGTCGTCGATGAAGACCACGACAAATTTGTCAAGATAGGGCATGAAGACCGAGTTCATGAGGTACATGAAGTAAGCAGGTGCGTTAGTGAGTCCAAAAGACATGACCAGGTATTCGTATAGGCCATACCTAGTAGAGAAGGCTGTTTTCGGAATATCACAAGGACGGATCTTGATTTGATGGTACCCGGAACGAAGATCGATTTTTGAGAAGATTTTAGCACCAGCTAGCTGATCGAAAAGAATGTCAATGCGGGGTAAGGGGTATTTATTCTTGATGGTCACCGCATTGAGAGGGCGATAATCCACACATAACCTCAAGCTTTTGTCCTTCTTTTTTGCAAAGAGGGCCGAACATCCCCAAGGTGAGGTGCTAGGCCGGATAAAACCCTTCTCAAGCAACTCATGCAATTGTGTTTTTAGTTCTGCCAACTCTATGGGTGACATTCTATACGGTCGCTTGGATATAGGAGCGGTGCCAGGTTGTAGCTCAATAACGAACTCAATGTCTCGGTCAGGCGGCATGCCTGGTAAGTCCTCCGGAAACACATCGGGAAACTCACAAACCACTGGAATATCCTCAACTCTAAGCTCGGCCAGTGAGCATAGATGGGAACTTGTGTAGACTTTGTGTGGCAGATAGAGATCGGTGTGGCCTAAGAGTGGTGAGTGTATTTCCACTACCCTCTCGGGAATATCAAGTATGACCCGGTGTTTAGTCATCCAATCCATTCCCAGAATGATATCCATCCCTTCCAACTTCACGTTTATCAAGTGAGTCTTAAAATTTTTACTGCCCAACATTATTGGTACTTGCTGTGCAATTAGGTTTGTCGAAATTTTTCCACCCGGACTGGTGATCAGGTAAGGCGTGGCAGTACCAGAAAGATTCAACCCACATCTTTCACTGAACCTCGCACTTATAAAACTATGCGTTGCACCGGAATCAAAAAGTATAACTGCAGGTTGATTGTGGACAGAAAAAGTACCCGTCATTACTGGTGCTTCCTCAGGAAGGTCCGTGAGAGTGGTGAAGTTGATCCTCCCTTGACGGACTTGCACTGTCGGCCTCCTTCCCTTGCCCTGATTTTGTGCCCTTCCCTGGTTCCGCTGCTTGTTCTGAGGGCACTCCTTGTAGTAGTGGCCAGTCTGTCCGCACTTGAAACAAGCATTCCCGTTGCTCGGACGGGTTGATACCGGGTAGTTATTGCGGGGAGCAGCAGGCGGGGGTGGAGCGGGGAAACGACTTGGTGCCTGCTGTGGTGGCCTGATAACCCAACGTCCTTGTTGCCCGGGCTTCTGGGGGTTGGGAGCAGGGTTGCTCTGCACAATCTTATACCTCTGATTCTGGGAACTGCCCTGAGTCATGGGTGCCTTCCTCTTCTTCTCGGCCTGAACGGCAGCCATGGCATCCTCCTGGGTGATGGCCAGGTTCACAAGTTCATTGTACGTGGCAGTCCTGGTGGTGTTCAGGCGCTCCCTGAGCTTGGCACTAAGGCCTCTGCGGAAACGCTCCATCTTTTTCTGATCCGTGTCAGCGTGAGAGCCTGCGTATTGGCAAAGATTGTTGAAGGTCTGGGCATACTGGGACACAGACCTGTTGCCCTGGGTGAGAGCCAGGAACTCATTAAGCTTTCTCTCAATTAAACCCTCAGGAATATGGTGAGCTCTGAAGGCGGTCTTGAAATCAGCCCAAGTTATCACAGTGTTTTCCGGAAGGGTAGCCAGGTGATTTTCCCACCAGATGAGGGCGGGTCCCCTGAGTAACTGGGCAGCAAACCTAGCCTTGCTCTCCTCAGAGCATGGTAGGGCAAGTACCGAGAACTTTGATTCCACAGCACGAATCCAAGCATCAGCATTCAGTGGTTCTGTTGCTTCATGGAAGGTCGGCGGCTGAGTACTCAGAAAGTGTTCATAGCGAGCAACATGGGGCTGAGCATCATGGTGTCCCCCTGGGCGCTGCTGCATCAACTGACACTGCACGTCTAGCATCTCCCGCATCATCTCAGTTTGGGTGGCGAAAAACGCCTCCATCGGATTCTGCGGGGGCTGCGGCAGTGGTTGCTGGTTGTTTTGGGCGCCACTGTTCTGCCCAGTGGTGAAGTTGGTACGGCGGGTCGAGTCAACCATCTGAAAAAGGTTTTACCAATCAGCCACATGATCATAAAACTCGTACACAAGGTAAACAAGGCAATCATGCGTGAAAACAGTAAACATCCATTTCAGAAATTTCTGATCAGCAGGGCTGTCATGGGAGAAAATCCATATCCCCCTGGTTACTCGTCCAAAATTCGTGAATTTTTGCCAGTAGCTAGTAAATTTAGAGAGCTACAACTTTCGTTCACAACCCCAGGTCAGATTCAAACTCTAGCTAGGGCGAAAAATTCAAAGTTTACATCTCTGTCCCTGCTGTTTTTAAAAGGGCCGAGGCTCACTAAAACATGCATAACTCTCTCACTTTTCAACCAATAGAGCTGAAATTTTACGAGCATCACCATTAAGAAATTCCATACAACTTTGGTATTCAACATTCGGCCCAGAAATGAAGGATGCACGCATTAAAATTCAAACCAGATTCAGCTGCCAAGTTTAGCTGTTACAACCACATCGAATCGACTAACTCTAGGGTCAATTCCTACCCTAAGTTACATCACGGTCGAACTGCACAAAAGACATACTCGACTCAAAGCTAGCCTATCACATCACTGTCCAAAAGTAGGCTACGCTGAGGAGTAACACTGCCAACAGCCTAGAAGTCGTCGAGGTTGTTAACCGAATCCACACTCTCGACAGGGGAACCGGGAACTGGGGGTGGAGGTGTCATGTCACTAAGGGTATCCACTCCGGACATACCCTGCACCTCCTCGGGGTCTATCTCTATCTCCATGGGCTCCTCCTCCTCCTCATCTACCATCTCCACGTCCTGCTCCAGAGGAACCTGCTGCTGAAGCATCCCTATGTGCTGGTGAGCGTCCTCAACGTCAAGGTGGAGGTCGTGAACCTCGTCCTCTAGCTCTCCAACACGGTCCAGGAGCCCAACCCGCTCATTGTGAAGTGAGTCTATCTCCTCCTGCATCTCGGCTATCTATGCCAAGTGAGCCTCTCGCTCCTGCTGAAAGGTAGTGACCTGTCCAAGCAAGTCTCCAATCTGAGCCTGGAAGTTGGCCATAGCCGTGTCTGTGTCGGCAGCCTCCATGGTGAGAGTAGTGTAGTCGTGCTGAAGCTGTCGGAGGGACTGGTAAGAAGCCATACCAAACTCGGCTGTGTTACCTAGCCCTCCCTGAAGCAGTGCTCGAAGTCTGTGGAACGCGTTCACATACCGTGCTAGTCCCTCAGCGGTAGGAACGGCACCAGCCCACTCCACAACCGCCCTCACGTGAGCTCGACGCTCCAACCAAGCCGGGTCGTTGGGCTGCGCGGTAGGAAGCAACCCAAGTGGGGAAGTCATCACCTCCACAGGGCGAAAGTCACAAAAGACGTTCAGCACCTGCAAGGCAGCTGACTCCACGGTGTCGGCCAGCTGGTGGCCTACCACCTCAGCGTCGAACAGAGGCCACTCGGGGTAGTGAGGGTGAGGCGGCACGTAGACCCTGGTGAAACAACGAAGCACACCATCCTCAAGGTACTCGCGGCACGAGTAGAGCGGTGGTGAGGCAAAGCCGGCGGTGCTCAGAGCGTCCCACAAGATAGAGGGAAAACCCTCCCAAGCGAGGCACTCGGAGTGGAGGAAGCCGTCTGTACCAACCACAAAGTGAACGGCAGCAGCCATCTGTAGAAGAGGAATCAAGGAACCGAGTAAGAACTGTGCGGAAGGGAAAAAGGAGATCGGGACAGCAGTAGAAAAACTGGTGTAACTCAAAAACTACCCAACCAAAAGCTCCTAAATTTTACCAGGTTGTTCTCAAGGTTATTAATTACAAGTTTGGTATTCAGGGGTTGCTTTGGTTTTGAGTTTAAGATAGGTGAAACTTCCAATTTTACTTATCCAAAAATCTTGAGATTTTTTTTTTACAGCAGCTTGCTTACAAAATTATGAACAACTTTTATTTAAGGTGCCTAGCCATCTAAGATGTTTTAATGACCCGAAAAATTCGGACCAGCAAGAAACACAGTTTTGACAGACTTTTGGAAGTTTGTGAGATTTACGATTTTCATTTCCTTTTTGCCTCCAGTTAACTTAAAAATTTTAAGGTGAGTAACATGATGCAAAAGAACTAAAATCGTCCTCACAATTACCAAGAAGCCTTGGTGTACGTAGTTAGTTGCCGGTGGCGAGGCACAAAATACGTCTCTCCCTATAATAGCTAGTCGTCACTCAAACCTTCGTAACCTTGACGAACGGAGTCAGTGTACCTGCAAGAAAACCATGAACCTTCCGTGCCAGCACGCCACGGAAGCGTCCCCATTCATCACCGTTCATTTATAAAAACGGCATCCATGCGTTCAACACTGCATGGACAGTGCATCTAATCTAGGCCGTACGCTCATCTTGAATAGAGCACACAACCCTTCGCATAACTCGTGATGCGGCATCATGCACATGTCTCGAACATGGCGAACCACCAGGATGATAGGCCCATTTGAATTAGAACCATACCATCAAGACCTTGCTCACATATAAAACATGTGGCGACTCATACACAACCGTAATGATAGGTTCCTTGGAATGGAGATCCTATCACCCTTCGTGCACGCGAGGCACGGAAACCAGCGCACGTATAAAACACGTGGGCAAGGGTGTGCTGGGCAAGTTAGTCAGATATACCATATTTAGCAAGCCACCTGAAACAACCCGAAATTCCCTCTAGGGCTTCATGGTCTAGTTAATCCTTAGCGATCAACGAGTTTTCACAAAAGCCCTAGTTGGTCAAGTTTTATTGTAAAACAAGTGTAACGGGACCGTGCGAACCTCTGGTGCACAACTTTTCGCTCTGATACCAGCTGTGGCAGAACCGCTCAGATTAATCCGGCTTAGCGTGCTAAACATCGCATTAGACGCGATTAGCCACTTAGCCGAACTAAAGTGACAGTCTGTCGGGTCAGGCCCGATGCAACCATGCACGGTTACCGAGATCGAAACGAGTCGTGCATTTACTCCCTCGAAGGAGAGTACCAGAGATTACAACAATCCACAGATAATTTAAACAGGTCCCACTTCGGTACTTTATTACAAATTCGGTTCATGCGTAAAGTAAAGATAATTCAGAGTTTTTAAAAGCAGCGGAAAGAACTATTATTCGGAAAGGTAGTGACATCACGTGAAGCCGTCGTGACATCACTCAGAAGCATCCTCGTCCCACATGACAGTCCAGCCAGGAGGAAGGGTGGTTGGCCAGGTGAGACCTGCAACCATCTCCTCAAGGGTACTACCTGAAAAACAATTCCACAAGCAAGGCTGAGTATACTAATACTCAGCAAGACTTAACCGTCGGGTGACAGCTACATCACCAACTTCTAGACATGCACGGCTTTTGGCTGGTGGGTTTGTTTTGCCAAAGAGCGACTAAGAGTGGGTCCTTGCTTTCCATATTTTAGCCTCAAGTTCTAGTCTGAGTTTAATCTTTCTAGATAAGCGACCTATGCTAACCAAGCAAGTGGAGCAAGCAATTAAGCAAGCAGCAAGTTTATCATCGTCATGTTTCGCTTTCATTACTCGGTGCGGCAAGAGATCAAGTAGTCTCATTAGCTGCGAGAAACAGACAGTTCGAACCGATTTTAACCTTGCAAGGTGGATACTAAACACATGGAAAAGTGTCAACCCCGAGGGTCGACACTAACCAAGCCGTTCCCATGTCTTCCGAGTTTGTTAATCCGAGCCCACTCCCCTTGGACACAAGCCTTAGCCGGTCATACTTCGCGGCCGTAGCCGGCCGGCCTCGGTCTTGAGCCACGTGTCAGCGACAGGGGGATAAATCCCAGGGAAAGCAGGACAAGGCCACGCCCCCTTCCGAACAGGTACTAAACTTACCGGTCCCATACCCAAACAAGTGCTTAGTGCTTTCAAACACTTGACCAACATCGCCGGCACACTTCGACCTTAGCAACTTTTCATAAACAGACGGGGCATCTACATGACCAAAAGTCCCCGTCCGTCATCCTTATGATTCCAACATAAGTAAAGCAGTTGATTCCTATATCTCGCGAGTGACAGGAAATCACTCGACTTTTACCGTGTCCTTAAAGCGAGGCGACTATCGACCTATCATACTAGTATTGCAAAGCTTAGGTGCCTAGGATCATGCAACTAAGGTTTCAATTCAACTCCTGAACGTAAATGCACAAACATAGAGTACAAAACATAGTTGCAAGATTCGAAACATGGGATATGCTCCGGGGCTTGCCTTCGGGCACGTTGTTAGCCTGGGACTCCTCTGCAGCGGGGTTCGGGTCTTGCTCGACCTGGACGGTATTCACTTCTCCTTCCGCTTGGCCTTCTCCTCCAGCGGGTACGAGTTCGTAGTCTCCGTCAGCGAGGGCTTGCTCTACACGTATGCATATGCAATTAAGAGCATGATCTTCATTCGAGTCATCACAAATTCATAATGATAAACCCGGTGTACTTAGTGACACATTCACCTGGACAATTTTGGTCTGACCTTCCCTTTCTTTAATTAAGTTTGTAGTTACTCATTAAAGTACTTGGGGTTTGTTGATGGTGATTGTGTACACATATAAAATTATTTAACTTTGACTTTACCACAAAACAGCAAGTGTGTGTGTGTGGGGTGTGTTTAATTTATTTAATAACTTTAAAGAAAAGACTTATTCTTAATTCCTCTCTTTTAAGCCATGAAACTTCCTTAAATTATTCTGGCAGTTTGGGACTTAAATTAAATGTGAGAAATTTCCAGTGTGTTCTTGGTGTCTTGCTAGATTTACTGACCAAAATTTAGATCAAAAAGATTTACACAGCACCCAGGAAAAATCACACAAGCTTATCACACTAGCATTAAGAATAAATCCTAATAAATCACACTAACATTAATTTGTCCTTAGATTTCTACCAGAGCCTATACTAGTTTAAACAAGCTCACATGCCAAGTAATAGCTTCAAAAGACCAACAGATCTTGCTGTTTTAATTTATTAGATTTAAACTGATGTGAATTAAAAGGGCAAGTTAGCCAGCTCAAACTAAGCCCTACTATTTACCAGACATGCATCAAGCTACCACAGAGATGCTGCAAAAATATTGGGCCCAGGAGCTACACAGATTACCTATAAAAATTGTTGAACTAAACATGCACAGCCAGCTTAAACAATTAATAACTCAAAATCTAGTGTGTAACTTTGTGCCAACTTTTTACAGGAGCCTAAACATTTCATCAGCTACAACATATCCAAATATTAGCACAAACAAGGCTGTAGATTTCAAACTATGCAGGAATTTAAGTTTGAACAGATTTGAATCTAATTTGAAAACTACACAGAAAACACCCATACATGCTTTCTAGAAAAGGTAGAGCATCACTTCAGAAGTACAACAAAATTGGGTTTGCATTTTTCTGATTTTTCTACGATTTTTAATCGATTTTTAAATTTTCTGGATTTGAATCCCAGATCTGGAAGAATCTAATTGCGAACAGGCCCCTGAAACTTTCTAAACTAACAGATAGGTCCCTGAAACTAGCGCTAAGACCCCTGGAACTTTCTAAATCTAGCAATGTGGTCCTTCGACCAAGGCCGGCGGTGGGATGGCCGGAATCCGGCGATGTGGGGCCACGGGGCTGGACGAGATCGTGCCAGGAGTGCTCACCGCCTCACCTTGAGTCGATCTCGTGCAGGAAGCTCGGCCGGAGGTGGCGAGACGACGGCGGACGGCGGAGCAGGGCGGCGGCGCTCGGTTTCTCCCCGAGCTCCGGCGAACTGCGGGGGCTGGGGTGATGGGCTGAGGCTGGGGAGCTCAAGTGGGGCTACGTGAGGGTGGTGGAGCGTGTGGAAGGCGAATGCGCGGGGTGGAGCAGCTGGGTCGCCGGCGAGGCAGCCTGGCGGCGAAGTTGGGCGCGGTGGAGGGGCTCTGCGGCGAGGAGGGGCGGGGCCTTTTATAGGCGGCCGGGGTGAGGTTTGGACGGCGGTTTGGAGTGGCGAGGCGACCACGTGGAGGCTCGGGCGGCGCGGGAGCTAGGCAGCTACGGCGACGCGGCGTGCCGGTCGGCCGCCGGTCGGAACAGAGCAGGGGCGGTCGTGACGGCGACGGCGAAGCAAGGGCGCGGGATTGGAGGGTCGCGCGGGCGTCGCGGGGGTCATGTCGTGGTCGGAACGCGGCTGTGCGGCCGGTCGGGCAGCGGCGGCGGTGGAGCGCCGCGTGGCGGCCGGCGAGCGGCGGCTCGCCCGCGGGTGGGGGAAGCTTGGTCGGGGCAGACGCGGTCCGGGCGGCGCTGTCCACGGCCGGTCGGCGAGCTCGCGGCCGGGTTGGCCAGCAGCTCCGCGGCGCAGGCGGCGTGACGCCGCGTGGCGCGCGCGCGGCGCGCGTCGCGTCCGGTCGGAGCGCCAGCGGGGGGGGACAGAGCGGCTTGGTCGGGAACAGGAGGGGACGGGGCGCTGCGCCATCAAGGCGGCGACCTCGACGTCCGGGTCAGAGACCCTGCGCCATGTGGCGGGCGCGGTCGGGCGCGGTCGGCCTGGAACGCGCGCGCCGACGCGTGAACGTCAATTCGTCGAACACTTCACGGGCGTAGTTTCAAACACGAATTCCTTCAAAAAGTTGAACTAAACTTCAAAATCTCCAAACACAAAAGTTGTGTCCCATAGTGTAGGCTACAACTTTTGTAAAGGTCGACCATAGAAAAAGTCTATAAATCGATGGGAAATTTGGAGTGAACAAGGCATGAACTTGAGTGCCATTCAGCCATGAACTTCTGTGTTTGACTGAGTTTGACTGAGATTTGAGGTGCCTTCCACTTGGAATTTTGAAAAGTGCCAAATAGCAAAGTTGTGTCCCACAAAAAGTTGAACAACTTTTTTTTGGCAGATTTTTATGTTCTTAAGTGAAATTTCGAGTTTAGGCCATGCCATCCTAGAGATGCCAGAAATTCACCAATTGGCAAAGGGATTTAGGTGAATTTTTCTTAAGTGAAAATCTAGGTGGGGCTTAATTACACCTAATTAAGCTAAGACACAAGGCTTAGCAGGTGATTTAGTTAATTAAACACCTAGATTGTCACACTAGATCCCACGTCCGGCTACCACCCTCGATGGGGAGGACGATTCGACAGCAAGGAGGATCGAAGCCCAGTCAATGGAACCTCATGGCACCCGCGTGTTCAGTCGAGAGATCCGCAAGGCTTTGATCCCCTCGTGCTTTCGCCAGCCCACGACCATCATCAAGTACTCAGGGGAGACGGACCCCAAGGTTGGCTCAATGATTATCGTCTTGCTTGCATGCTAGGTGGCGCAACCGACGATGCGGTCATCATCCGCAACTTGCCTCTCCATCTGGCGGACTCTGCGCGGACCTGGCTCGAACACCTGCCCGCGGACCAGATCCATGATTGGGACGACCTGGTCGAGACTTTCATGGGAAATTTCCGGGGCACATACGTGCGCCCAGGAAACTCCTAGGACCTTGCGAGGGTGTCGCCAGAAGCCCGATGAATCCTTGAGAGACTTCATCCAACGTTTCTCCAAATGCTGCACCGAGCTCCCAAGCGATGGCGACTCGGAGGTCATCCACGCTTTCTTGCAAGGCACGACCTGCAAGGACCTGGTGCGCAAGCTGGGACGACATCCCCCCACCAGCGTGGGCGGGTTGTTCGATGTGGCCACTCGTTACGCCTCTGGAGAAGAGGCGGTGGGTGTGTTGGCACTCCTTAGCGTCACGTTTTTAGCAACGCTCAAGAGCGCGAAGATATATGTCGTTGTATGCAAAATGGATTCTGCAAGCGAACAGAATATATCTCCTTGTAGCACTTCACCTCGGGAGTTATCCCAGGGTATCGTATTTATATTTCCGCAGGGAAGTAGATGGTTAAAGTGTATTGAAGAATGATATGATAAATCTTGCCAGAAATATCAGGCCAAAAACCCAAGGGTACAAACTCTAGGTTTGAGAGATAATGGTCGAGTGAATGACCGGATAGAAGGTCTGAAAGACCAGCGACACACAGAAGCTCCTAAGTCTATAGAAAAGGAAAGATGTTGGGAGAGATCGGACTTAGATACTTCCTAACTCAGAGCAAAAGACACTCTAGCCTTAGACTAGACTCTAGCTTAGATACCGGGAACAGAGCTCGCTTCGACGGCTAGAACGGGAGAACCTCATAACGGGGTGAGAGAGGGGGTTCTCCGGGCTCAGCACTACTGTTAGGAATACACCCGAACGTGGTGGACTACGAAGGACGGACAGGGCTGTCACCACCTGCCGCCTACCACTGCAGTTCCGTGGGGTGCAACACACTTCCTAGTTAATCAACAAGCCAGACACCATGTCTGCACTCGAAGATTAAGATTTCTCTTGAGGCCTGTCAAGAGAAATCCCCGTCTTCCCTAAGGCATCTTACGGCCCGGTCAAGGCGAGCAAACCCATGAGATAAAACCCGATAGAGCTAAAACTAAACTCTACACTAAAACTAAAGGAAGACAAACTTAACTCTGAGAAGAGCTAAGAACTTTACTCTAGGAAACAGCAAGAAATAAATATGAAAGGTAACTTAAGCTCTGAATAAGATAGTATTGTTATGATAAATTCTTCAAAAAGACGAAAAGGATACAAGAGCTTTACCAGAACTCCGAAGACTCCGAAGATTCGAGCGAAGCTCGACTCGACTCTACTCCCAACTCTAATCCTAATCTAAGAAATGGAAAAGATACAAGAGCTCCCTTCAAGTAAAGACTTGAGAAGTGTGGTGTGTGTCTTGGATGGAAGAGAGGGCAGCCTTTTATAGCCTCCCAAGGTCGGTAGCACTCGTAACTGTCATGCCACCAGCCTGCTTAACCTCTACGCGAAAGATGGTCGCGTGAAGAGGCAGCAGCAGGCCGGCCGGCCTGGTGTAGGCCGATCGGCCTACACCTGGCGCCCCTGGCCACCGCCTTCGTCATGGACGTTCCAGATTGCTTCCTAAGGTCGGTAACGGTTGCGTTCAGTTGAGGTTGTCCAAGAATCCTGAGGACCCGGTGTGTCCAAGGACCGGTGGATGGTCGCTTCCTGGTGTGATGAGTGATTGACAACGTGGTGTGGATTGACGTTTCCCTTGGCTCAAGTATTGCAGGTGTAGAATGCGGCTTGGTTGCATTGGTGCAGGTGAAGAACAGGCGCGAAAGGTCTTAGCCATGACGGCCTCCGAGGAGCGGAGAGATAAGTAGGCTTGGTTTGAGGGACCCGGTGGCCAGATGGATCAAGTGCGGTTCACATGCTGGCAAGAACGAGCAAGGGGACGTGGTTCCGGTGCGAGGTAGCGGCTGACAACCGAAGCTCGTACGCGGACGTGAAGCCGGTGCAAGGTGGCGGCTAACGACCGAGCTTGTACGCGGGGTTTGGTGATTTGGCCACAAAATCATCGGTGGACGGTTTCCCTTGGTTTGGGCCTCAAAACCAAGGCTGAGGACTCGACGAGGCGAAGTTTGGGCAGCTGGGCTGAGGTGACCAGCCAGGGGCGGTTTAACCGCCTCCCCCTGGGCCGGGCCAAGTTTGGCGTCGAGGAGCTTCGATCCGGAGGACACGCGGCATGACTGCAAGGCTTGCGTCGGAGGGAAGCTAGCTTGCGGTGGAAGGTGTCCCAGCCAGAAAATATCTGAAACCAAATGTCAAATTTGCCCTGAGGGGTATGTAGCACTTAGGGGTAGTTTAGTCTTTAGAGCACCACCACTTGGACTACTAATAGGCCCCCTAGGGCATGGTGGCTGCTATCTCTCTAGTTATCTCTTTAGTTCTCTTTGGTTTTCTCCTTTGAACTAGTTTCCCCTTCATCCCCTCCACCTAGAACTACTTCGAATCATTCCTAGTTTGTATAGGTGAATTCATGGTTTGGTGATTGAGTTTGTGTTGCTCATCTTTGTGCCATGATTTGAATCCACGAGCTCCCTTTTCTTTTTTCTATTTTCGGAGGTATTTTCGGAGCTATTTTTGGGGGATTTTCGTTCTTCACTTCCTAGGGCGTTTTCTCTCGGATTTCTTTAGGGGATTCACGTATGAGTGCCTTGTGCCTCTTTTGCTGGTGATCTCTTGTCCCTAAACACCGGGAATCGCCTTGGATTTGAAGTTTTCGGGATAAACTCGAGGTCATGGTGTTCTTCCTTAGATTTGAGATTCCGGGAGTTCTAGCGAGTTAGAGGCCGAGATCTTTTGGGAAAACACTCCACTGGAGGTCTAAATCATCTGACCAAAATCTCGCCTCAAGAGCTCAAGCGGTTTGGGAGATCCACTTTCGATTTTACTTTTTCCCGAGGTTCCCAGGCCAGGGCGGTCTAACCGCCCCCCTGACCCGGTTTAACCGCCCCCCTGGGTGTGCTGAATCGAGTCTTGTTTCGGTTCGTTTTGTGTTCGTTTCGATCGATTCGAGTTCCGCTGCGTGTTTCTTGTTCCTAGGGTCAGTAGCTTGACAGTGGCTACGTTATCTTGGCAAGATTGCTTTCGGAGGCATCGGAGTTGATTTGGGAAAATAGCCAGATTGGTTGGAAAGAATTTTTATCGGCTCCCATTCACTCCCCCCCTCTCTGGTCGCCATTTCGGTCCTTCAATTGGTATCAAAGCCGGTTACGGGTCTTTGCGACTCTAACCAGTCTAAGATCCAAAGATGGCGTGCCAAGATCGGGGTTCCGGGCCTCCGCACTTCGATGGGAAGAACTACCCGAACTGGGTCACGCGTATGGGCGCTTTCTTGTGAGGTAAAGGAAAGTTGTTGTGGGATGTGACCAAAGATGAAAACTATGTCAATCCCACCAACTTAGATGCCCACGATGCAAAGGATAAGTTTGAGGCAAACGCTAGAGCTGTTGACTATTTGTCTGCCGAGGAGTTTGAGCGAGTTTTGGGCGAGGACCTAGCTACCCAGATCTGGCAAAAGCTCAAGGTAGCCCACGGTGGTGATACCCATGTGAAGGCTAGACTTTTCTCGATGTATCGGAGAGAGTATGAAAATTTCGCTCATTTGCCTGGAGAGTCTGTTGATGCTTTGTTTCAGTGTTTCACTTCCATAGTCAACAACATGAAAGCCAACATTACCGTACTCCCATACTCAGATCATGACAGAGCTATCAAGCTCTTGCGAGCACTTGATAGATCCGTGTGGGGTGCCAAGGTTGAGGCGATCATGGAGTTGGCTAACTATGAAACTTTGTTTGTTGATGAGCTTTTCTCGAAGTTGAAGTCTTCTGAGGTTGACAGACAACTGTTTGCCAAGGCTAAGAGTCCGACTAATCCCCATAGTCTGGCTCTAGTCGGTGGCTCTGGTTATGGACATGCTAACACTCCCAGACACTTTGCTTTGTCTTCTCTTATGTCTCTTCCAGATGAGGAATATGAGGTGCTGAGCGAGGAGGATCTCGCGTTGCTCACGAGGAGGTTCGAGCGGATGTACCAGAACCAGAAGGGTTCAAGGCGTGCTGGGAGTACGTGCTACAGATGCGGGAAGATGGGCCACTTCATCGCCGAGTGCCCCGAGGAGATCAAGAACGACTACAACCGCAAGCACCGCCCGCGAGATGACCACAAGCACCATCCCAAGGACGCGTACCGCTCCAAGCACAAGAACAAGGAAGAGAGAAGGTCGAAGAACAAGCACGGTGGACACAAGAAGAACCGATCTCGAGCGATGGTGGCAGATGCGAGCGACATCGGCACAAGCTCCACCAACACGTCGTCAAGCTCAAGCAGCGAAGATGAAGACCGCGGCCACCGCAAGGAGAAGAAGAACTTGAACCGCAACTTCAACGGCATCTCCTTCGCCGCCATCGACTACTGCACCATGGCGCACGACTCCATGAAGAGCAAGGACGACTCCGACTCCGAGGATGAGTTATTGACCGATCCCACCTCTTTGCGTAAGGAAATTGCAAGACTAGAGGAGTTGGTCGATAACCGTGATGATGTGCTTAGGAAGACCAACAAGGATAAGAGAGAGTTTAGGCCTTTGCTAGGAGAGTCCAAGGATAGAGTAGCTGAGCTTGAGACCTTACTTTCTGAGACTGGAAAGAAGGCGATGGAGTTTGAGTCTTTGCTTTGCGAGTCTAGGGAGGAGCAGCTAAGCTTGAGTCGGAGATTGATGTGTTGAAAGATGCTCCTCTTGTGTCTGATGAAATTGAATGTTCATTCTGTGATGTAGCATCTTGCTGATCTGGTTGTTCTGAAGGAGAAACACATGACATGCTTAGATGAACTAGAAGGTGCTAGGGTTGAGCTTGCTGAGTTGAAGTCTAGATCATCTTTGCTAGGTGCTCATACTTCTTGTCCTGCTTTGCATGCTCAGTTGCTTGAATCTCGTACCATGATTAGTTCGCTTGAAGCTCAATTGAAATCTCCTATTGCAAATTCTTGTTCTGCTTGTGATGTTGTCGCTTTAAAGAATGTTGAAGCTAGAACAATGTGTCGATCGCTTGCAAGATGAGAATGATGAGTTGCGACAGTGTTTGGGTTAGGTTGTCGGGTCGCGAGCCTCAGCTTAAGATGTTGATTGCTGGTTTTAAGAGAGCTGATGGTCGTGGTCTGGGTTCTGAGAAAGTTGGTGAGAGTAGTGGTGAGAAAGAGAGAGAACCTGAAAACTCCACCACAAACAATCCCACAAACCCACCGAAAGCCATTCTCAAGAACACCTTCACACCCAAACCCAACCACCTGCTAAACAAGCTTGACACCACTCCAGATCCTCCCAAGTTTCCACCAAAGACAAACAACTTCCAGAGGAGAGTGACCTTTGTGAAGAGTGGGGTTTACCAGCCGAGAGAGAGGCCACAGCCGAGAGAAACCCCAAAGCCAAAACCAGTCTGCTTCCTTTGTGAGCATTGTGGAAGGGATGGACACCTTGAGGAGTTTTGCTGGAGGAAGAAGAGGGAGGTGAGAAGAGAGAAGGAGATGGGGAACAGGGACAGGTACTACTCTTCCCGTAGTGTGCCTGTGTCTCGTTCACCCTTGCCTAGAGGAGAGGCCTTTGTGCGCATAGTTCCTTCGTTTGGCAGTCGTGGTGTTCCAGCTAGTCGTGAGTTTGCTAGGCGGCCTCCAGTTCGTGGTCAGTTTGGTTCAGGGAGGTTCGACTGTAGCTTCGAGGCGTGGAGAGAGTCTAGGCCACGTTTTCCCCCGCGTGGTGCTAGAGGTTCGATGGTGAGAGACGAGAGGGTTTCACGTGGTAGAGTTGATTTTGCTAACCCCTCTTTTGAGCAGATGGCCCGACACTGGTTTGACTCTTTTTGTGCTAACCCCAGTGTCAAGTCATTCGCTCATTCTCGCTCTCGCTTTTGATTGTGCAGGTGGGAGGCTTGGAGAACTTTGGGTTGATGGATTCTGGATGTTCGAGACATATGACAGGTAATAGGAAGTGGTTCTCCAGTCTCATCCCGGTGGTGTCCAGGCAGTACATCACTTTCGGGGATAAGGGTAGAGGTAGAGTGTTGTCTGAGGGTGCTATTCAGGTGAGTGACAATTTTATGTTGAAGCGGTTTGCTCTTGTCAAGAATCTTGGTTTTAATTTGCTTTCAGTTTCTCAGCTTCTTGATGAGGGTTATGAGGTTCGATTTAAGAGTGGTGATTCTCGAGGTGACCTTGTGTGTATGATCATTCCCGAGGGACAGATTTTTCGTGCTGATTTTTCTCGATCTTTTGGTCCTTCACGGTGTTTGATCGCTGGTACTTCTTCTGAGCTTTGGAAGTGGCATAGGAGATTGGGTCATGTGAGCTTTGATTTACTCACACGCTTGAGTGCTCTTGATCTTATCCGAGGATTGCCCAAGCTCAAGTTCGAGAAAGATTTGGTTTGTGCACCTTGCAGGCATGGTAAAATGGTTGCTGCTTCCCATCCACCTTTGACAGATGTTATGACTGAGCGTCCAGGGGAGCTTTTGCATATGGACTTGGTTGGTCCCGCTCGCGTTCGTTCAGTTGGTGGGAAGTGGTATGTCCTTGTGGTTGTGGATGACTTTTCTCGATATGCTTGGGTGTTCTTTTTGGCGTCGATGGATGAGACATTTGATTTTGTTCGAGATCTGATTTTGAGGTTGAAAAACGAGAGTAATGGTGGTGCCATGAGAGCTATACATAGTGACAATGGTACGGAATTTAAGAACACTCGTTTTGATGCTTTTTGTCATGATCTTGGTCTCGAACATCAATACTATTCGCCATATGTTGCTTGTCAAAATGGAGTTGTTGAAAGGAAGAATCGGACGCTTTGTGAGATGGCTAGGACGATGCCAGATGAGCATAGGACTCCTAGGAAATATTGGGCCGAGGCAGTTTACACAGCTCGTTATGTTTCAAATCGGATTTTCCTTCGTGCTTTCAAGAAGAAAACTTGCTATGAGCTTTTCCATGGTCGTTCCCCCTGTGTGAGTCACTTTCGGGTTTTTGGTTGCAAGTGTTTCATTCTGAAGAAAGGAAATTTGGACAAGTTTGAGTCTCGTTCGATGGATGGAATTTTTCTTGGTTATGCTAATCATTTTCGAGCATACCGTGTGCTCAATCTTGAGACTAACCAAATCATGGAGACTTGCGAAGTCACTTTCGACGAGACCATTCCATGTAGCTCTTCTGTCTTTGAGTGTGCAGGTGATGATGAATTGGGACAATCCATCTTTGAGGAAGAGCAGCTTGATGAAGAAGATGATGAGAAGAATCATGTACCGTGTGGAGATCGTGTACCTTTTACTTCTACTACTACTACGACGTTCGACGATGGCCCCACTGCTACACCTTCGTCGAGTCGCGCACATGATCGAGTTCAAGTGGAAGCTGATGTTGAGGGGGAGGCAATCTCGAGGCGAGAAGCTCCCCGGCTGATACAGAGGGATCATCCACCTTCGAAGATCATCGGGAACTTGGATGAACGTACTACACGGTCGAGGTCACAGAATATCTCACATTATGCTCATTCTGCTTTTGTCGCGTCTTTTGAGCCCAAAAATGTTGGACATGCTTTATCTGATTCTGATTGTGTCAATGCCATGCATGAAGAGCTTGAAAACTTTGAGAGAAACCAGGTGTGGGAGTTAGTAGAACCACCTCCAAATTGCCATCCTATAGGAACCATGTGGGTGTTCAAAAAGAAGAGGGATGAGGGTGGTGAGATAGTGAGAAACAAAGCGAGGCTGGTTGCTCAGGGGTTTTCGCAGCAGGAGGGGATAGATTATGAGGAGACATTTGCTCCTGTTGCCCGTTTGGAGGAAATTCGGATCCTTCTAGCATTTGCAGTTGCTAAAGGGTTCAAATTGTACCAAATTGACGTGAAGAGTGCCTTCTTGAATGGGGTGATCGAGGAAGAAGTGTATGTGAGGCAGCCCCCGGGTTTTGAGAGTGAGAGATACCCACACCGAGTATACAAACTCCACCGAGCTTTATATGGCCTAAAGCAAGCACCCAGAGCATGGTATGGCAGGTTGAGGGGGTTCTTGCTTAGCAAGGGGTTTGTGATGGGAAAAGTTGATAAGACGCTCTTCTTGTTGAGAAATGGCAATGATCTTTTATTCGTTCAGATTTACGTGGATGATATCATTTTTGGTGGCTCTTCTCATGATCTTGTTGCCAAGTTTGCAGACGATATGAGTAGGGAATTTGAGATGTCGATGATGGGAGAGTTGCAGTTCTTTCTCGGGCTGCAGATCAAGCAAACCAAGGATGGGACGTTCATGCACCAAAGCAAGTACACCAAGGACATTCTCAAGAAATTCGACATGAGCGACTCCAAGCCGATGACTACGCCGATGAGTACGACTACAGCTTTGGATGCGGATGAGGACGGAGAACCAGTGGACCAGAAGGAGTACCGGAGCATGATCGGCTCCCTTCTCTACTTGACGGCGACGAGGCCGGACATACAGTTCAGCGTGTGTCTGTGCGCTCGTTTTCAGGCTTCACCAAGGACTTCACATCGTCAGGCCGTCAAGCGGATTTTCAGGTATCTCAAGTTTACTCCTGAGCTGGGTCTTTGGTACTCTGCTGATTCCACTCTTGCACTTCATGGTTTTTCTGATGCGGATTTTGCTGGGTGTCGTGTTGATCGCAAGTCTACTTCTGGTCAGTGTCAGTTTCTTGGTTCGTCTCTTGTGTCTTGGTCTTCTCGCAAGCAGTCTAGTGTAGCCCAATCCACCACAGAGGCCGAGTATGTTGCTGCTGCTAGCTGTTGTTCTCATTGCTTTGGATCACCTACACCTTGAGAGATTTTGGATTAGACATGTCCCATGTTCCACTTCTTTGTGATAGCACCAGTGCCATCAGCGTAGCCAAAAATCCCGTGCTTCATTCCAAAACCAAACACATAGAAGTGAGGTACCACTTTCTGAGAGATCATGTGGAGAAAGGAGATATTGAGCTTGCCCATGTTTCTACCCAAAACCAGCTTGCAGACATTTTCACCAAACCACTTGACCAAGCTACCTTCACCCGCTTGCGAGGGGAACTTGGTGTGTGTGCATTTTTCTGAGCTGAGTTTTGGAGGCTTCTCTTGTAGCATATGCATACTATTGTACCATCTTTGTATCTTGATGTACATTTTTCTGTTTTTGTATCTTGATGTCTAGTTTTTTTCATCTTTGCATCTTGTGATATATCATGCTGCATTTGTATCATATTTTAGGATGAGCTTCTCCTATATGCAGTGATTGCTACAACTTGCTACATTTTAGAGTCTAGGCAGGCTGGCTAGGGATTGATTGTATGGATGGCTATGCTCTTGATGGTTTTGATACATATTCTATTGAGATAGTCTCTTTTTGAATTAAAATGACAAACTGAACTTAAATTCTTTCACCCATGAGTAAATGTCTTTGCATGTCTTGTCTGAGCCGAAATGGCTATATCTTGCTTAAGATCATGCTAGGATGTGACATTCTTTTCAATTGGGTCAAAGACCTTTGTCATTATAAATGTTTAGCCCATGCTTTATCTTGTGGAGGAGCATAAGCTTCTTTTTGTCGCAAAGACATTTCATGTACCATGCTTAAATTGAAAAACTTGAAAAATGAGATGTCTATGCATGAAAGAAGAAAGATGAGAAAAAGATACATTTGCAGAAAATTATGCTCATGTCTCTATGCTTTCACCATTGCACACACTTGCACACATGGGTGCTAAGCGGTTGCATGTCGTTTGCCGGAGAAGTCTCCCATGAGAAGTGAACACATGGCTCCGTGCTTTGACATGACATGAGGTAGAATTTGGGCGTTTATGATGATCTTTTGTCAAGAATGCTTGTCCTTTCATGTTTTTAGTGAAGATGAAGTTCATTTTTGCTTGAACAATCCATGATTAGGACTTTGCTCATGTGGTGACATTTTTGATAAAACCACACATCTTGCTCATGGCTTTGTCAATTGGATATATGTCTTTACCTTCTTGATGGCAATGCCCGTGTCACATGATGAACTAACTTGTTTGCCCCTTCTCTAACTTGTAGCATTTTGTAGTGCTCATTGTATATTTGAGAAGCTTGTAGTTGCATTTTGTACATTTTTCCTTGATTTGTGCATTGTCAACAAGGGGGAGAATTTCTGGAGCATTTTGCGAGGGGGAGAAGTTGCTGAATTTGTGAGAAAGCTTTTGCGCTAGAATTTGTTGGATTTGTGTGAGAAGTGAGAGTTTTGCCAAAATGAGAGTTTTTGAAAATTTGTGAAGTTTCTGAGAGTTTGAGCATTGGAATATCTTGCTGGGCATATTTGGAAGGTTTTCAAGTTGAAACAACATCGTTGCGAGTTTGCTTGTGCAAATTTTGCAATTTTGGATTTGGTCATCTGTCAGGGGCAACCACCCCCCTGGGCGGTTTAACCGCCGCTGTGCAGTGAGCACAAGATTTGTGGGATTTTGAGCATTTTCGAGTGTTTTTCGCACGCACAAGTTCACTTATTCAGGGGGAGTTGCATCTTTGTAGGGGAGTGCTTTGAGTGTTCTAAAAAGTGAATTGGAGATTTGTGGTTTGTGCTTTGTGCTTTTGCTCTTTTGCCGATGGTGTTGAGCCCTTTCGCTTCTTCTTGAAGGGTCGGCGTTTCTGGAGCTTTCTCTTGCAAAGTGACTTTGTTCTCGGCTTGTTCTTGCTTTTAGTCACTTGCTTGAGTCTTGTTTTTGATTTCTTTTCTTTTTCTTTTAATCTCATTGGTTACTATGTGTGTGTTGTCAATGCACTCATCAAGGGGGAGATTGAGGACCCGGTGTGTCCGAGGACCGGTGGATGGTCGCTTCCTGGTGTGATGAGTGATTGACAACATGGTGTGGATTGACGTTTCCCTTGGCTCAAGTATTGCAGGTGTAGAATACGGCTTGGTTGCATTGGTGCAGGTGAAGAACAGGCGCGAAAGGTCTTAGCCATGACGGCCTCCGAGGAGCGGAGAGACAAGTAGGCTTGGTTCGAGGGACCCGGTGGCCAGATGGATCAAGTGCGGTTCACATGCTAGCAAGAACGAGCAAGGGGACGTGGTTCCGGTGCGAGGTAGCGGCTCACAACCGAAGCTCGTACGCGGACGTGAAGCCAGTGCAAGGTGGCGGCTAATGACCGAAGCTTGTACCCAGGGTTTGGTGATTTGTCCACAAAATCATCGGTGGACGGTTTCCCTTGGTTTGGGCCTCAAAACCAAGGCCGAGGACTCGACGAGGCGGAGTTTGGGCAGCTGGGCTGAGGTGACCAGCCAGGGGCAGTTTAACCGCCTCCCCCTGGGCCGGCCTAAGTTTGGCATCGAGGAGCTTCGATCCGGAGGACACGCGGCATGACTGCAAGGCTTGCGTCGGAGGGAAGCTAGCTTGTGGTGGAAGGTGTCCCAGCCGGAAAATATCTGAAACCAAATGTCAAATTTGCCCCTGAGGGGTATGTATCACTTAGGGGGAGCTTAGTCTTTAGAGCACCACCACTTGGACTACTAATAGGCCCCCTAGGGTGTGACAATCTAGGTGTTAATTAACTTAATCACCTGCTAAACCTTGTGTCTTAGCCTAAATAGGTGTAATTAAGCCCCACCTAGATTTTCACTTAAGGAATCCTACCAAAAATTCCCTTGCACCTCGGTGAACTTTTGACCTTTCACGGTTGGCATGGTTCAAATTCGAAATTTCACTTAAGAACTTGAAAATCGACCAATACAAAAGTTGTTTAGTTTTTAACAGGACACATTTTTGTCAATTGGCTCGTTTCAAGATTTTGAGTGGAAGGCAACTTAAATCCTAGTCAAACTCAGTCAAAACATAGAAGTTCACTGCAGACTGGCACCCGAGTCCATGCTGTTTTCTACTCAGTTTTCTCTTGAATCCACTCACTTTTTCATAGGTCAACCTTTACAAAAGTTGTAGCTGGTAACCTAGAACACAACTTTGCTTTTTGGAGATTTTGAACTTCAGTTCAAAATTTCGGAGAAAAGTTGGTTTGAATGGACGCCCGGAATGTGTTCGACGAATTGCCGGCGCTCTCCGGCGCCGCGCGAGTCACGCGCCCGACAGCGCCGCCACGCGGCGGCCAGCCTCTGACGTGGACGCCGAGGTCGCGCCTGCGCCTTAAATGCGCCGCGCGCTGTCCCCGCAGTCGTCCCCGACAGAACCGCTCTGTCCCCCGCGCCACTCCGACCAGATGCGACGGGCGCCCGGCGTGCGCCACGTGGTCGCCGGCGACCCGCCGGCGGGCTGCAGCGCCGCTGCCCCGACCAGGGCCAGCAAGCCAGTCACCGTGGGCCCTAGCCTCTCGCCAACCCGCGCACGAACTCACCCCGACCGGCCACCGACCACCCAGCCCAGCGCCGCCCCGCCGCGACAGGCCGCCGACCGGAGAGCCATGTCCGCCACGGCAGCCAGCTGTGCGCCGCCCTGAGCTCCGCGTGGCTGCTTCGTTGCTCCGAGCCGCAGTCCGAGCCTCGCCTCGACTGCCTATAAAAGGCCCCGCACCCCCTGCACGCGAGCTCCCCCTCCGCCGCTTGCATTTGCCACCGCCAGGCTGCCCTTCCGCCGCTCGCCATTGTTGCCGCCAGGCTGCCTCTCCGCCGCTCCCCGCCGTGCGCACTGCTCCGCCGCTGTCCTTCACCACCCGCACTCCCACGCCCTTGCCTTAGCTTCCCAGAGCCCTAGCTGCCACTCTCAGCTCCGCCGTCGAGTCCTCTCCTTAGATCCGCTCCGCAGCCACCCAGCAAGACAACTCGAGTGCTGCAAAACCACTCGGGCGCAGCAAACCACTCAGGCGCAGCCAACCACTCGAGTGCAGCAAAACCACCCGAGCCTAGCCAAAAACCACTCGAACTCTGTCACAAACCACTCGAGCGCACCTACAGCACACCCCTCGAGTTCCTCCAGCCCTCAGCCGAGTGCCAATAGCCACTCTAGCCGCCGGAGCAAACTCGAGCAGAGCCGCCGCCGCCCAGCTCCGCCATACACCGCCGTCGCGCCACCTCCGGTCACCCAATCCACTCGTGATCCACTCTAGGTAAGGCGGTGAGCATCTCTGGGCCCCCACGACTGGTTATTGTTGAGCCCCGTGGCCCCACTTCGCCGGAATTCGGCCAACTAGCCGCCGGCCATGGCCAGGGACCACTCTGCCAAGCCACAGGTCTTTCTAGGGGCCTTAGCACAAGTTTCCAGGGGTTAATCTGTAGATAGATTGTTCAAATCTAAAGCTCAATCCTGAAACTTTGAAAATCGAGTAAAAATCGTAGAAAAATCAGTTTGATGCAAAACCAGTCTTGTGGTATTCCTGATGCTGTGTTTTACCCTTTTCTAGAAAGCATGTATAGGTGTTTTCTGTGTAGATTTTGAGTTAGATTCAAATCTGTTCATACTCTAAGTTGTGCACAGTTTGAATCTATTGCCTTGTTTGTGCTAGCTTTTGGTTATGTTATGCTCTGAGTAGTCTAGACTGCTGTAGAGAGTTGGCGCAAAGCTGCACACTAGATTCCGAGTACTAATTGTTTAGGCTGGCACTCCACGACTGGTTCCACCTTGTTAATAACCAGTCGGTGAAGCTTCTGAGTGCTTTCTGTTCGCAGAAGTCTTGTGGCGCCTTGATGCATGTCTGTTAAATAGTAGAGCTTAGTTTGAGCTAGGCTAACTTGCACTTTTAATTTATACCAGTTTAAACTGGAGAAATTCAAACAGCAGGATCTTCAAACCTTTTGGAGCCATCCTTTGGTGTGTAAGCTTGCTTAGACTAGTTTAGGCTCTGGTAAAATTTTAAGGACCTTTGGATGATAGTGTGATTTCTCAGGAATTATTCTTGATGATAGTATGCTGTTCTTGTTTATTTTGTTGTGGTTAATGTGTGCTTGATCTTGGCTTAAATCTTGGACAGCAAATCAAGTAAACTACAAAGAGCACACAGTAATTTTCTCACATTTTAATAGTAAACCAAACTGCCAGAATAATTTATGAAAGTTTCATTGCTAAAAAGGAGTTAAATAAGAATAAGTTGTTTTAATAAATGGTTAAATAAACTGAAAACATCTCACACACACACTCTTACTGTTTTGTGGTGAAATCAAAGATAAATAATATATGTGTACACAATCACCATCAACAAAACGAAATCCACCCGGGTTCACCATTGTGCAACAATGACGACTCGACAGAAGATCATATTCTTATTGCATGTGCATTCGTGTAGAACAAGTTCTCGCCGACGGAGACTACGAGCTCGTGTCAAGTCAAGGAGATGGACCGTCCGAGGGACAACTGAACGCCGTTGAAGCAAATCAAGGCCCGAACCAAGTTTCGGAAGATCAGCCTACTAACTTTGAGTTTGAAGGCAAGCCCCGAGCATGTCCTATGTTTCAAATACATGCAACTATGTTTTGCTAAGCTTATGTTTGTGCATTTACGTTCAGGAGTTGAATTGAAACCCTAGTTGCATGATCCTAGGTACCTATGCTTTGAAGTACTAGTATGATAGGTCGATAGATGCCATGCTATAAGGACCCGGTAAAAGTCGAGTGATTTCCTGTCACTCGCGAGATATAGGAATCGTCTGCTTTACTTATGTTGGAATCATAAGGATGACGGACGGGGATTTTGGTCATGTAGATGCCCCGTTTGTTTATGAAGATTTGGCTAAGGTCGGAATGTGTCGGCGATGTTGGTCAAGTGTTTGAAAGCACTAAGCACTTGTTTGGGACATGGGACCGGTAAGTTTAGTACCTATGTGAAGTGGTGCGTGGACTTTTTCCTGCTCCTTTTGGGATTTATCCCCATGCTTGCAACATGTGGTGCAAGACCGATTCCGGCCGGCGCTGCCGCGATTTCCGGATAGGCCTTGTAGCCAAGGGAAGTTTGGCTCCGGACACAATCCGACGGATCGATGGGAACGGCCTGGTTAGCGTCGACCTTTGTGGTTGGTGCTTTTCCGTGTGTTTAGTATCTACCTTGCAAGGTTATAAAATCGGTTCGAATTGTCTGTTTCTCGCAGCAAATGAGACTACTTGACCTCTTGTCGCACTGAGTAAGAAAGTGGAACATGACGATGATAACTTGGTGCTTGCTTAACTGTTTGCTCAACTTGCTTGACTAGTACAGGTTGCTTACCTAGAATGGTTAACTCAAACTAGAACTTGATGCTAAAATTTTGAAAGTAAGGACGCACTCTTAGTCGCTCTTTGGCAAAACAAACCCACCAGCCAAAAGCCTTGCATGTCTAGAAGTTGGTGTTGTAGCTAACACCCGACGGTTAAGTCTTGCTGAGTATTAGTATACTCAGCCTTGCTTGTGGAATTGTTTTTCAGGTAGTGCTCTTGAGGAGATGGTTGCCGGTCTTACCTGGCCAACCACCCTTCCTCCTGGTTGGTCGGTTGTTTGGGACAAAGATGCTTCAGAGTGACGTCACGACGGCTTCACCTGATGTTACTACCGTTTCGAATAATTAGTCTATTTCCGCTGTTTCAAAACTCTGAGATAACCGTTACTTTATGCACTGAACCTGGTTTGTAATAAATTACCTCAAGTGGGACCTAATTAATACTTGTGGAGTGTTGTAATCTCTGGGATCCACCTTTGGGTGGGTATTTGTATGACTGGTTTCGATCGAGGTAACTGTTCGTGGTTGTATCGGGCTCGACCCGACAGACTGTCAGATTACTCCGATTTAATTGTGTGATGACCAATGGAAGGTTAGCGCACTTAAGCCGGATTAATTTGAGCGGTTCTGCCACAGCTGGTATCAGAGCGAAAAGTCGTACACCAGAGGTTCACACGGCCCCAACAGACTTGTTTCGGAACAAAATTTGACCAACTAGTGCTTTGTGAAAACTCGTTGGGTCGCTAAGGATTAACTAGACCGTGAAGCCCTAGAGGGAATTTCGGGTTGTTTCAGGTGGCTTGCTAATTATGGTGTATTTGACTAACCTGCCCAGCACATCTTGCCCACGTGTTTTATACGTGCGCTGATTCCGTGCCCCGCATGCACGAAGGGTGATAGGATCTCCATTCCAAGGAACCTATCATTACGGTTGTGTATGAGTCGCCACATGTTTTATATGTGAGCAAGGTCTTGATGGTATGGTTCTAATTCAGATGAGCCTATCATCCTGGTTGTTTGCCATGTTCGAGACATGTGCATGATGCCGCATCACGAGTTATGTGAAGGGTTGTGTGCTCTATTCAAAAGGAGCGTACGACCTAGACTAGATGCACTATCCATGCAGTGTTGAACGCATGGATACCGTTTTTATAAATGAACGGTAATGAATGGGGACGCTTCTGCGGTGTGCTGGCACGGAAGGTTCATGGTTTTCTTGTAGGTACACTGACTCCGTTCGTTTAAGGTTACGATGGTCCGAGTGACGACTAATTATTATAGGGAGAGACGTATAATGTGCCTCGCCACCGGCAACTAACTACGTACGCCAAGGCTTCTTGGTATTTGTCAGGATGTTTTTAGTTCTTTTGCATCATGTTAATCACCTTAAAAATTGTGAAGTTAACTAGAGCAAAAGGAAGTAAAAAAATTGTAAATCCCACCAACTTCCAGAAGTCTGTCAAAACTGTGTTTTTTTGCTGGTCCGAATTTTTCGGGTCAATAAAACCACTCGGCTGGCTGGGCACCTTAAATAAAAGTTGTTCCTAATTTCATAAGCAAGCTTCTGTAAAAATTTCAGAATTTTTGGATAAGTAAAACTGGAGTTATGACCAAAACAAGAGCTGTCTGTTTGCTGGAAAAATCTGGCAGGCAGCCAGTTAAGAACTAAGTGTTTCACCCATCTTAAACCCAAAATCATAGCAACCCCAGAATACCAAACTTGTGGTTAACAATCTTAAGAACAACCTGGTAAAATTTGGGAGCTTTTGGTTGGGTAGTTTCAGAGTTGCACTCGTTTTCCCATCGCTGTTCCGACCTTCTTTCTACTTCCACACAGTTCTTACTCGGTTCCTTTGGTTCCTTCTCTACAGATGGCAGACGCGGCTTACTTTGTGTTTGGCACGGACGGTTTCCTCCACTCTGATTGCCTCGCTTGGGAGGGTTTTCCCTCTATCTTGTGGGACGCTCTGAGTACCACCGGTTTCGCCTCACCACCCCTCTACTCGTGCCGCAAGTACCTTCAGGATGGTGTGCTTCGTTGCATCACCCGGGTCTACGTGCCACCACACCCTCACCACCCCGAGTGGCCTTTGTTCGACGCTGAGGTGATAGGCCACAGGTTGACTGACACCGTGGAGCTCGCTGCCCTGCGGGTGCTGAACGTCTTTTGTGACTTCCGCCCCGTGGAGGTGATGACTTCTCCACTTGGGTTGCTTCCTACCACGCAGCCCAACGACCCAGCTTGGGTGGAGCGTCGAGCTCACGTGAGGGCAGTTGTTGAGTGGACTGGTGCTGTTCCTACCACTGAGGGACTAGCGCGGTATGTGAACACGTTCTCCAGGCTTCTTACACTGCTTCAGGGAGGACTAGCTGACTCGGTTGAGTACGGCATGGCTTCCTACCGGTCCTTCCGACAGCTGCAGTACGACTACACCACTCAGGTCCTGGAGGCAGCCGACACAGACACGGCTATGGCCAACTTCCAGGCTCAGATTGACGACTTACTTGGACAGGTCACCACTCTTCAGCAGGAGCGAGAAACTCACTTGGCACAGATGGCTGAGATGCAGGAGGAGCGTGCTAACCACCTAGGCCAGATTGAGACGATGCAGGAGGAGGTAGTCTCGCTGCATAACGAGCGGGCTGGGCTCATTGACCGTGTTGGAGAGCTAGAGGACGAGGTCCACGACCTCAACCTTGACATTGAGGACGCTCACCAGCACATCGGGATACTCCAGCAGCAGGTTCCTCTTGAGCAGGACGTGGAGATGGTCGATGAGGAGGAGGAGGAGCCTATGGAGATAGAGGTAGACCCCGAGGAGGTTCAGGGCATGTCCGGCACAGATACACTTAGTGACTTGCCCCCTCTACCCACGACACCCAGTTCACCCGCCGAGAGTGAAGCCTCGGTCAACAACCTCAACGATTTCTAGATGTTTGACAGTATTACTCCTCAGCGTAGCCTACTTTTGGACAGTGATGTAATAGGCTAGCTTCGAGTTGAGTATGTCTTTTGTGCAGCTTGACCATGATGTAACTTAGGGTAGGGATGACCCTAGAGTTTGTTGTTTCGATGTGGTTGTAACCGCTAAACTCTGCAGCTGAATCTGGTTCGAATTTTTAATGCATGCATTTCTCATATCTGGGCTAAATGATGAATACCAAAGTTGTGAGGAATTTCATAAGGAAGATGCTCGCAAAATTTCAGCCCTTTTGGTTAAGAATTGTGAGGGTTATGTACGATTTGGTGAGCCTCGGCCGTTCTGAAAACCGTAAAAACAGAAACGTGAACTTCGAATTTTTCGCCCTAGCTAGATTGCGAATCAGACCTGGAGCGTAACGCGAAAGTTGTAGCTCCCTAAATTCTCTAGCTGCTGGAAAAAATTCATAAATTTTGGGCGTGTAACCTGGGAGATATGAATTTCTTCCCTGACAGCCTTGCTGATCAGAAATTTCTGCAATGGATGTTTACTGTTTTCGCGCATGATTGCCTTGTCTTCCTTGTATACGAGTTTCAAAATCATGTGGCTGATGGTAAATAATTTTTGCAGATGGTTGACTCAACCCGCCGCACCAACTTCACCGCCGGGCAAACCAGTGGCGCCCAGGCTAACCAGCAACCGCTGCCGCAGCCCCCGCAAAACCCGATGGAGGCGTTTTTCGTCACCCAAACGGCGATGATGCGGGAGATGCTCGATATACAGCGACAGCTAATGCAGCAACACCCAGGGGGACATCAGGATGCTCAGACCCATGTTGCTCGCTATGAACACTTCCTAAGCACTCAGCCACCGACCTTCCATGAAGCAACCGAACCACTGAATGCTGATGCTTGGGTTCGCGCAGTGGAATCAAAGTTCTCGGTGCTTGCCCTACCATGTTCTGAGGAGAGCAAGGCTAGGTTTGCTGCCCAGCTACTCAGAGGACCCGCCCTCATCTGGTGGGAAAATCACCTGGCCACCCTTCCAGAGAACACCGTGATAACTTGGGCTGACTTCAAGACCGCCTTCAGAGCCCACCATATCCCGGAGGGTTTAATTGAGAGAAAGTTGAATGAGTTCCTGGCATTGACCCAAGGCACTAGGACTGTGTCCCAGTACGCCCAGACCTTCAACAATCTCTGCCAATACGCTGGTACCCATGCTGACACAGATCAGAAGAAGATGGACCGCTTTCACAGAGGCCTCAGTGCAAAGCTCAAGGAACGCCTGAACCCCATCCGTACTGCCACCTACAATGAGCTGGTCAACCTGGCCATTACTCAAGAAGATGCCATTGCTGCCCTCAAGGCCGAGAAAAAGAGGAAGGCTCCTATGACACAGGCTGCTCTATCAAATCAGAGGTTCCGGATTGTTCAGAACACTCCTACCTCCAACCCCCAGAAGCCAGGACAGCAGGGACGTTGGACTATCAGGCCACCCCAGCAGAATCAGAGTCGTTTCCCTGCTCCTCAGCAGCCCGCAGCCCCCGCGCCCCAGCTACCAAGCTCCCGCTCGTCCAAGCAATGGGAATACTTGTTTCAAGTGCGGATAGACGTGTCACTATTACAAGGACTGCCCCCAGAACAAACAGCGAACCCAAGGACGGGCGCAAAATCAGGGCAAGGGAAGGAGACAGACGGTACAAGTCCGTCAGGGAAGGATCAACTTCACCACTCTCACGGATCTTCCCGAGGAGGCGCTAGTGATGACGGGTACCTTTTCTGTCCACAATCAACCTGCAGTTATACTTTTTGATTCCGGTGCAACACATAGTTTTATAAGTGCAAAGTTCAGTGAAAGGTGTGGATTGAATCTTTCTGGTACTGCCACCCCATACTTGATCACCAGTCCGGGTGGAAAAATTTCAACAAACTTAATTGCACAGCAAGTACCCATAATGTTGGGCAGTAAAAATTTTAAGACCCGCTTGATAAACGTGAAGTTGGAGGGGATGGATATCATTCTGGGAATGGATTGGATGACTAAACATCGGGTCATACTTGATATTCCCGAAAGGGTAGTGGAAATACACTCACCACTCTTAGGCCACACCGATCTCTATCTGCCAGACAAGGTCTACACCAGTACCCATTTATGCTCATTGGCTGAGCTTAGGCTTGAGGATATTCCAATGGTTTGCGAGTTCCCTGATGTCTTTCCAGAGGACTTGCCAGGTATGCCCCCTGACCGGGACATCGAATTCGTCATTGAACTGCAACCGGGTACTGCTCCTGTATCCAAGCGACCGTATAGGATGTCACCCGTAGAGCTGGCAGAATTGAAAACGCAATTACAAGAGTTGCTTGAAAAAGGCTTTATCCGACCTAGCACCTCACCTTGGGGATGTTCGGCCCTCTTTGCTAAAAAGAAGGACAAAAGCTTGAGGTTATGCGTGGACTATCGCCCTCTCAATGCAGTGACTGTCAAGAACAAGTACCCCTTACCTCGCATTGACATTCTTTTCGATCAGCTAGCTGGTGCAAAGGTCTTCTCTAAGATTGATCTTCGTTCTGGGTACCATCAAATCAAGATCCGTCCTTGTGACATACCCAAGACTGCTTTCTCTACAAGGTATGGTCTATATGAGTACCTAGTCATGTCTTTTGGACTCACCAACGCACTTGCTTACTTCATGTATCTCATGAATTCGGTCTTCATGCCTTATCTTGACAAATTCGTCGTGGTCTTCATCGACGATATTCTGATCTACTCCAAAAATGAGTAAGAACATGCTGAACATCTTCGCATTGTTCTGCAAACACTTAGAGATCATCAGCTTTATGCCAAGTTCTCTAAATGTGAATTCTGGCTCAACAGTGTCAAATTCCTCGGGCACACAATTTCTGATGAAGGTATTTCAGTGGACCCCGGGAAAGTACAAGAGGTCATGGATTGGGAAACTCCCAAGTCTGTTCACCAAATCCGTAGTTTCCTTGGACTAGCAGCATACTACCGTCGCTTCATTCCTGACTTCTCTAAGATAGCCAAGCCTATGACTGAACTACTCAAGAAGGGAGCTAAGTTCAAATGGACGGAAAAGTGTGAAGAGGCTTTTCACACCTTGAGAAGACTCCTTACTTCAGCCCCCGTTCTAGCACAGCCCGACAACTCGAAGCCGTACGACATCTACTGCGATGCTTCAGGCACCGGGTTGGGATATGTTCTCATGCAAGATAACAGAGTTATTGCTTATGCTTCTCGAGCCCTCCGCCCACATGAGGTGAATTACCCTACTCACGATCTTGAGTTAGCAGCCGTAATCCACGCTCTAAAACTTTGGAGACACTACCTCATGGGGCACAGTGTAAAGTGTACACCGATCACAAAAGTCTCAAGTACATCCTTACTCAGGCAGATCTGAATATGAGGCAACTCAGATGGTTGGAATTGGTCAAAGATTATGACTTGGAAATACTTTATCATCCAGGAAAGGCCAACATTGTAGCCGATGCATTGAGTCGAAAGGCACATTGCAACTGTCTCACCGCAGACACCTATAGCCAGACCCTATGTGCTGAGATGAGGAAGCTTAGCTTGGAGATTGTTCCTCATGGCTCACTCAATAACATCTCCTTAGAACCGACTCTCTACGACAAGATCGCTGCCGCTCAATCTCAAGATAAATGCATCAAGATCATTAAAGAAAGGCTCTTTACCGGAGATGAGAAGTATCGTTGTTTCAAATTAGATCAAAAAGAGGTCGTGCATTTTGGGAAACGTCTAGTGGTACCTAAAGATCCGGAGCTCCGAAAGGAAATTTTGGATAAGGCTCACCTCTCTAAATTTTCCATTCACCCTGGGAGCAGCAAAATGTACCAAGATTTGAAACAAAATTTCTGGTGGACAAGAATGAAGAGGGACATTGCCACGTACGTCTCGGAATGCGATACTTGCCAGAGGGTTAAGGCCAGTCACCTTAAGGTAGCCGGAATGTTACAACCCCTCCCAATACCTTCCTGGAAATGGGAGGATATAAGCATGGATTTCATAGTTGGATTGCTCCTCACTTCCCAGAAGCATGATTCTGTATGGGTGATTGTCGACCGACTTACCAAGACCGCACATTTTATTCCAGTTCACAGCTCCTACACCGCCAAGGAGTATGCTGACATTTTTTTCAGCCAAATCTATCGTCTTCATGGCACACCCAAAACAATCATATCAGACAGAGGTCCTCAGTTCGTATCCCGCTTCTGGGCGCACTTGCATAAATCACTAGGAACCAAGTTAATCCACAGTTCTGCATACCACCCCCAAACAGATGGCCAGACTGAAAGAGTGAATCAGATTGTAGAAGATATGTTGAGAGCTTGTGTCATACACTATGACAAGAATTGTGACAAGTGTTTGCCACTCGCTGAGTTTTCTTACAACAATAGCTACCAAGCTAGCTTGAAGATGGCACCATTTTGAGGCACTTTATGGTAGGAGATGTCGAACTCCGTTAAGTTGGTTTCAGTCGGGAGAGAGGCAATTCTTTGGAACAGACCTAGTGGTAGAAGCAGAGGAGAAAGTGAAGGTAATTCAGGCGAACCTGAAGGCTGCCCAATCCCGACAGAAGAGTTATTTCGATAAGAGGAAGAAGCCCCTACAGTTCGAGGTCGGAGATTACGTTTATCTACGGGTCTCGCCGACTAAAGGAGTACAAAGATTCGGAGTAAAAGGAAAGTTGGCTCCACGCTACATTGGACCCTACGAGATCATAGAAGTTTGTGGACCCGTAGCTTATCGAGTGCAGCTCCCTGAGAGACTCTCAGCTGTCCATAATGTTTTTCACGTATCCCAACTCAAGAAATGTGTTCGAGTTCCAGAAGTTGAGATTGTTGATCAAGACGTGGCATGGATCGAACCCGACCTGGCTTTAGTGGAACACCCTCTCCGGATTCTCGACCGCAAGGAAAGAGGAACAAGAAGGAAGATCGTTAAAATGTACAAGATACAGTGGAATCATCACACGGAAGAAGAAGCGACATGGGAAACGGAGGATTACCTAAACACAAAGTTTCCGGGTTTTCTTCTGCTACATGATCGTAAGCACCTTTACCCCACACAGTTCTTTCTACACTCGAATCTCGGGTCGAGATCCTGTTTAAGGGGGGGGGGGGGGGCTGTGACAATCTAGGTGTTAATTAACTTAATCACCTGTTAAACCTTGTGTCTTAGCCTAAATAGGTGTAATTAAGCCCCACCTAGATTTTCACTTAAGGAATCCTACCAAAAATTCCCTTGCACCTCGGTGAACTTTTGACCTTTCACGGTTGGCATGGTTCAAATTCGAAATTTCACTTAAGAACTTGAAAATCGACCAATACAAAAGTTGTTCAGTTTTTAACGGGACACATTTTTGTCAATTGGCTCGTTCCGAGATTTTGAGTGGAAGGCACCTTAAATCCCAGTCAAAGTCAGTCAAAACACAGAAGTTCACTGCAGACTGGCACCCGAGTCCATGCTGTTTTCTACTAAGTTTTCTCTCGAATCCACTCACTTTTTCATAGGTCAACATTTACAAAAGTTGTAGCTGGTAACCTAGAACACAACTTTGCTTTTTGGAGATTTTGAACTTCAGTTCAAAATTTTGGAGAAAAGTTGGTTTGAATGGACGCCCAGCATGTGTTCGACGAATTGCCGGCGCTCTCCGGCGCCGCGCGAGTCACGCGCCCGACAGCACCGCCACGCGGCGGCTAGCCTCTGACGCGGACGCCGAGGTCGCGCCCGCGCCTTAAATGCGCCGCGCGCTGTCCCCGCGGTCGTCCCCGACAGAACCGCTCTGTCCCCCGCGCCACTCCGACCAGATGCGACGGGCGCCCGGCGTGCGCCACGTGGTGGCCGACGACCCGCCGGCGGGCTGCACTGCCGTTGCCCCGACCAGGGCCGGCAAGCCAGTCGCCGTGGGCCCTAGCCTCTTGCCAACCCGTGCGCGAACTCACCCCGACCACCCAGCCCAGCGCCGCCCCGCCGCGATAGGCCGCCGACCGGCGAGCCATGTCTGCCGCGGCAGCCAGCTGTGCGCCGCCCTGGGCTCCGCGTGGCTGCTTCGTTGCTCCGAGCCGCAGTCCGAGCCTCACCTCGACTGCCTATAAAAGGCCCCGCACCCCCTGCACGCGAGCTCCCCCTCCGCCGCTTGCATTTGCCACCGCCAGGCTGCCCTTCCGCCGCTCGCCATTGTTGCCGCCAGGCTGCTTCTCCGCCGCTCCCCACCGTGCGCACTGCTCCGCCGCTGTCCTTCACCACCCGCACTCGCCACGCCCTTGCCTTAGCTTCCCAGAGCCCTAGCTGCCACTCTCAGCTCCGCCGTCGAGTCCTCTCCTTAGATCCGCTCCGCAGCCACCCAGCAAGACCACTCGAGTGCTGCAAAACCACTCGGGCGCAGCAAACCACTCAGGCGCAGCCAACCACTCGAGTGCAGCAAAACCACCCGAGCCTAGCCAAAAACCACTCGAACTCTGTCACAAACCACTCGAGCGCACCTACAGCACACCCCTCGAGATCCTCCAGCCCTCAGTCAAGTGCCAATAGCCACTCCAGCCGCCGGAGCAAACTCGAGCAGAGCCGCCGCCGCCCAGCTCCGCCATCCACCGCCGTCGCGCCACCTTCGGTCACCCAATCCACTCATGATCCACTCGAGGTAAGGCAGTGAGCATCTCTGAGCCCCCACGACTGATTATTGTTGAGCCCCGTGGCCTCACTTCGCCGGAATTCGGCCAACTAGCCGCCGGCCATGGCCAGGGACCACTCTGCCAAGCCACAGGTCTTTCTAGGGGCCTTAGCACAAGTTTCCAGGGGTTAATCTGTAGATAGATTGTTCAAATCTAAAGCTCAATCCTAAAACTTTGAAAATCGAGTAAAAATCGTAGAAAAATCAGTTTGATGCAAAACCAGTCTTGTGGTATTCCTGATGCTGTGTTTTACCCTTTTCTAGAAAGCATGTATAGCTGTTTTCTGTGTAGATTTTGAGTTAGATTCAAATCTGTTCATACTCTAAGTTGTGCACAGTTTGAATCTATTGCCTTGTTTGTGCTAGCTTTTGGTTATGTTATGCTCTGAGTAGTCTAGACTGCTGTAGAGAGTTGGCGCAAAGCTGCACACTAGATTCCGAGTACTAATTGTTTAGGCTGGCACTCCACGACTAGTTCCACCTTGTTAATAACCAGTCGGTGAAGCTTCTGAGTGCTTTCGGTTCGCAGAAGTCTTGTGGCGCCTTGATGCATGTCTGTTAAATAGTAGACCTTAGTTTGAGCTGGCTAACTTGCACTTTTAATTTATACCAGTTTAAACTGGAGAAATTCAAACAGCAGGATCTTCAAATCTTTTGGAGCTATCCTTTGGTGTGTAAGCTTGCTTAGACTAGTTTAGTCTCTGGTAAAATTTTAAGGACCTTTGGATGATAGTGTGATTTCTCAGGAATTATTCTTGATGATAGTGTGCTGTTCTTGTTTATTTTGTTGTGGTTAATGTATGCTTGATCTTGGCTTAAATCTTGGACAGCAAATCAAGTAAACCACAAAGAGCACACAGTAATTTTCTCACATTTTAATAGTAAACCAAACTGCCAGAATAATTTATGAAAGTTTCATTGCTAAAAAGGAGTTAAATAAGAATAAGTTGTTTTAATAAATGGTTAAATAAACTGAAAACATCTCACACACACACTCTTACCGTTTTGTGGTGAAATCAAAGATAAATAATATATGTGTACACAATCACCATCAACAAAACGAAATCCACCCGGGTTCATCATTGTGCAACAATGACGACTCGACAGAAGATCATATTCTTATTGCATGTGCATTCGTGTAGAACAAGTTCTCGCCGACGGAGACTACGAGCTCGTGTCAAGTCAAGGAGATGGACCGTCCGAGGGACAACTGAACGCCGTTGAAGCAAATCAAGGCCCGAACCAAGTTTCGGAAGATCAGCCTACTAACTTTGAGTTTAAAGGCAAGTCCCGGAGCATGTCCTATGTTTTAAATACATGCAACTATGTTTTGGTAAGCTTATGTTTGTGCATTTACGTTCAGGAGTTGAATTGAAACCCTAGTTGCATGATCCTAGGTACCTATGCTTTGAAGTACTAGTATGATAGGTCGATAGATGCCATGCTATAAGGACCCGGTAAAAGTCGAGTGATTTCCTGTCACTCGCGAGATATAGGAATCATCTGCTTTACTTATGTTGGAATCATAAGGATGACGGACGGGGATTTTGGTCATGTAGATGCCCCGTTTCTTTATGAAGATTTGGCTAAGGTCGGAATGTGTCGGCGATGTTGGTCAAGTGTTTGAAAGCACTAAGCACTTGTTTGGGACATGGGACCGGTAAGTTTAGTACCTACGTGAAGTGGTGCGTGGACTTTTTCCTGCTTCTTCTGGGATTTATCCCCATGCTTGAAACATGTGGTGCAAGACCGATTCTGGGCGGCGCTGCCGCGATTTCCGGATAGGCCTTGTAGCCAAGGGAAGTTTGGCTCCGGACACAATCCGACGGATCGATGGGAACGGCCTAGTTAGCATTGACCTTTGTGGTTGGTGCTTTTCCGTGTGTTTAGTATCTACCTTGCAAGGTTATAAAATCGGTTCGAACTGTCTGTTTCTCGCAGCAAATGAGACTACTTGACCTCTTGTCGCACTGAGTAAGAAAGTGGAACATGACGATGATAACTTGGTGCTTGCTTAACTGTTTGCTCAACTTGCTTGACTAGTACAGGTTGCTTACCTAGAATGGTTAACTCGAACTAGAACTTGATGCTAAAATTTTGAAAGTAAGGACCCACTCTTAGTCGCTCTTTGGCAAAACAAACCCACCAGCCAAAAGCCTTGCATGTCTAGAAGTTGGTGTTGTAGCTAACACCCGACGGTTAAGTCTTGCTGAGTATTAGTATACTCAGCCTTGCTTGTGGAATTGTTTTTCAGGTAGTGCTCTTGAGGAGATGGTTGCCGGTCTTACCTGGCCAACCACCCTTCCTCCTGGTTGGTCGGTTGTTTGGGACGAAGATGCTTCAGAGCGACGTCACGACGGCTTCACGTGATGTTACTACCGTTTCGAATAATTAGTCTATTTCCGCTGTTTCAAAACTGAGATAACCGTTACTTTATGCACTGAACCTGGTTTGTAATAAATTACCTCAAGTGGGACCTAATTAATACTTGTGGAGTGTTGTAATCTCTGGGATCCACCTTCGAGTGGGTATTTGTATGACTGGTTTCGATCGAGGTAACTGTTCGTGGTTGTATCGGGCTCGACCCGACAGACTGTCAGATTACTCCGATTTAATTGCGTGATGACCAATGGAAGGTTAGCGCACTTAAGCCGGATTAATTTGAGCAGTTCTGCCACATAGGGCATGGTGGTTGCTATCCTCCAGTTATCTCTTTAGTTCTCTTTGGTTTTCTCCTTTAAACTAGTTTCCCCTTCATCCCCTCCACCTAGAACTACTTCGAATCATTCCTAGTTTGTATAGGTGAATTCATGGTTTGGTGATTGAGTTTGTGCTGCTCATCTTTGTGCCATGATTTGAATCCACGAGCTCCCTTTTCTTTTTCTATTTTCGGAGGTATTTTCGGAGCTATTTTTGGGGGATTTTCGTTCTTCACTTCCTAGGGCGTTTTCTCTCGGATTTCTTTGGAGGATTCACGTATGAGTGCCTTGTGCCTCTTTTGCTGGTGATCTCTTGTCCCTAAACGCCGGGAATCGCCTTGGATTTGAAGTTTTTGGGATGAACTCGAGCTCATGGTGTTCTTCCTTAGAGTTGAGATTCTGGGAGTTCTAGCGAGTTAGAGGCCGAGATCTTTTGGGAAAACACTCCACTGGAGGTCTAAATCATCTGACCAAAATCTCGCCTCAAGATCTCAAGCGGTTTGGGAGATCCACTTTCGATTTGACTTTTTCCCGAGGTTCCCAGGCCAGGGCGGTTTAACCGCCCCCCCCCCCCCCCGACCAGTTTAACCACCCCCTGGGTGTGCTGAATCGAGTCTTGTTTCGGTTTGTTTTGTGTTCGTTTCGATCGATTCGAGTTCTGCTGCGTGTTTCTTGTTCCTAGGGTCAGTAGCTTGACAGTGGCTACGTGATCTTGGCAAGATTGCTTTCGGAGGCATCGGAGTTGATTTGGGACAATAGCCGGATTGGTTGGAAAGAATTTTTATCGGCTCCCATTCACTCCCCTCTCTCTGGTCGCCGTTTCGGTCCTTCAAATCCGATGTTGTGGGCCCTCTAATCCATGTGTCTTGCACTCTAGGCCTTTCGGGTCCTTGGATCAAACCGACGTTGATTGCACGGTGCTTGATCATCCTGGGTATTTGCTTGAGCTTGTGGATCAGTGACGTGGCCAGACCTGGCCAGGGGAGGCCGGTCGGCCTGGCTCTGTGCCAGGTTTGGCCCCTGTTTCATCTGTTTCATCTTGCAACCATAACTCATCCAAAACTTATGAAATTTGTTAGTATAAATACTTTTATGCATGGAACATGGTATGATCATCCTCATTTCACCGAATTATTGACGGTCAAAACTGGGTTGTAATGGCCGTCAACAGGGTGCCATCTTCCCCGGCAACAAGGGGAAACGCGCGGAACAAGCGCCTGCGGAAGGCAGCAAACCCAAGGACAAGAAGCAGAAGCAGAACAAGAAAGGCAAGAAGCCCCAACAAGCAATGCAAGCACAAGAGCTAGAAGAGAAATCGAATGAGGCCCTCACGGCAGATCCTACACGCAAAGGACCAGGGGGACACCCTCGAGGCCTGGGCATCTTCGACGACATGCTCAAAAATCCATGCCCCTACCATAGGGGCGTGGTCACTCACACCCTCGAACAGTGTGAGATGCTGAAGAAATACTACAACCGCGTGGCCACGAAGGACGACAATGCCAAAAAGGATGCAGGCGACAAGGGCGACAGCGGTTTCCCCGAAGTAGAGAATGTCTTCTTTATCTTCGGGTGGCCCAACGCGAACATGACCTCGCGACATCGCAAGAGGGAGCGACGAGAGGTCCTTGCCGTTCACCGGGCGGCCCCGACCTACCTCGACTAGTTAGAGAAGACCATCTCTTTAGCATAGAGGATCAGCCTGACCACATTCTGAACCCAGGGCAGTACCCGCTTGTTGTCGATCCCATCATTGGTAGCACCCGTTTCTCCAAGGTGCTCATGGATGGGGGCAGCAGCCTCAACATCATGTACGCCCTGACCCTCGAGCTCCTAGGGATTGGGAAGGATCAGCTGCGCCCTAGCAAGGCGCCCTTTCATGGCATTGCCCCAGGAAAGCGAGTCCAACCCCTCGGGCAGATCGACCTTCCTGTCTGTTTTGGCACGCCTAACAACTTCTGATAGGAGGTCCTCACCTTCAAGGTGGTGGGGTACCGTGGGGCTTATCATGCCATCCTAGGGCGCCCTTGCTACGCTAAGTTCATGGCCATCCCGAACTACACCTACCTGAAGATGAAGATGCCAGGGCCAAAGGGAGTCATCACTGTGGGACCGTCGTTCGAGCACGCCTTCGAATGCGACGTGGAGTGTGTTGAGCGGGCCGAGGCGCTCGCAGAAGATGAAGCATGCGTCGCCCACCTGGAGAAGCTAGCAAATGAAGCCACCAGCACGACGCCGAAACATGTGGGGAGCTTTGAGCCCGCCGAGCACACCAAGGACGTACCCCTCGACCCCAACGATCCAGCTGGCAAGAAGTTGAGGGTCAGTTCCACCCTCGACGGCAAATAGGAAGTGGTGCTCGTCGACTTTCTCTGCACCAACGCAGATATCTTTGCATGGAGCCCCTCGAACATGCCAGGCATACCGAGGGAAGTCAGCGAGCACTCCCTTGACATCCTGCCCCACTCCAAGCCAGTAAAGCAACATCTCCGACGCTTTGACGAACAGAAGCGACGGGCGATTGGGGAGGAGCTACGCAAGCTCTTTGAGGCCGGATTCATCAAGGAAGTGTTCCATCCTGAGTGGCTAGGTAATCCTGTACTGGTTAAGAAAAAGAACAGGAAGTGGAGGATTTGTGTAGATTACACCAGTTTAAATAAAGCACGTCCTAAAGTTCCTTTTCCTTTGCCACATATCGATCAAATCGTAGACACTACTGCAGGATGTGAGCTCCTTTGTTTCCTTGATGCGTATTCTGTCTATCACCAAATCAAGATGAAAGAGTCTGACCAGCTCACGACTTCTTTTATCAGCCCTGTCGGCATGTACTATTACACCACTATGCCCTTTGGGCTTCGAAACGTGGGGGCTACATACAAGCAATGTATGCTCCGTGTCTTTGGAAAACAAATCGGGCAGACGGTGGAAGCATATGTTGACGACGTCGTTATAAAATCTAGGAAGGTGGACGACCTGGTAAACGACTTGCGCGCCGCTTTCGAGGCTCTTCGAGCCGGCGGTGTGAAATTGAACCTAGAGAAGTGTGTCTTTGGGGTACCTCGAGGCATGCTCCTGGGCTTCATCGTCTCTCAGCGGGGCATTGAGCCCAATCCTGAGAAAGTCTCAGCCCTCGAACGCATGGGCCCGATTCGGGACTTGAAGGGGGTGCAACGGGTTTTGGGCTGCCTGGCGTCACTTAGCCAATTCATATCGCGACTGGGTGAGAAAGGGCTGCCTTTGTACTGACTCTTGAAAAAGAGTGAACGCTTCTCCTGGACTCCCGAAGCGCAGAAGGCTCTCGACCAGCCAACTGCGTCACTTGCGCGTGCTCCAATCTTAACGCCGCCTATGGATGGCGAGCCCCTCTACCTCTACGTGGCGGCGACGACCCAAGTGGTTAGCGCAGTCATTGTGGTTGAATGAACGGAAGCCACGCTCTGCCCGTCCAACGCCCGATATACTATATCAGCGAGGTGTTATCCGAGACAAAAACGCGGTACCCCCAAATCCAAAAGTTGTTGTACGCAGTTATACTGGCCAGGCGTAAACTTTGACACTACTTTGAGGCACACGCTGTCACCGTGGTCTCATCCTTCCCCCTGGGGGAGATAGTCCGCAACCAGGATGCCTCAGGTAGGATCGCGAAGTGGTCAATAGAGCTGATGGGCAAAACCCTCACGTACGCACCTCGGAGGGCGGTAAAGTCGCAGATCCTCGCCGAGTTCATTGCCGAGTGGACCGACACGCAGCTGCCTCCACCTCAGATCCAAGCGGAATGCTGGACCATGTACTTCAATGGGTCGGTGATGAAAACTGGCGCGGGCGCCGGGACTCTTTTCGTCTCGCCACTTGGAGAGTACATGCGCTACGTCGTGCGCTTGCATTTCCCAGCGTCCCACAACATGGCGGAATACGAGGCCCTCCTCAACGGGCTCTGTGTCGCCATTGAGCTTGGCATCAAGTGCCTTGATGTACGAGGTGACTCACAATTGGTCATCAATCAGGTGATAAAATAATCAAGCGGTCACGACGAAAAGATGGAGGCATACTGTAATGCGGTGCGACGTCTCGAGGATAGGTTCCATGGCCTCGAGCTCAATCACATCGCGCGCAAGTATAACGAAGAGGCGGACAAGCTCGCCAAGATCACGTCGGGGTGGATCACCGTCCCCTCAAATGTTTTCGCTTGCGATTGCATGAAGCCCTCCGTCGACCCTAAAAAACCCGAAGGGCCGGACAAGGCACCCACGGGGTGTGCGGCCTCAAGGGAAGCCCACGTCGAGCCTATGGACGAGGAACCCTCGACGGGAGGCCTCGAGGATGCCGACCTCGAGGCATCCTCGCCTGATGAAGCGGAGGCAATGGAAATCGACGAAGAACAGGCTCCTCGAGACTGGTGGCACCAGTACCTCGACAGGATGGACCGTGGCATCCTGCCATCGGATCGAACCGAGGCACGGCGCATCGCTAGGCGAGCCAAATTTTTCGTCTTGATTGATGGCGAGCTGTACAAGCGCAGCCCGTCCGGGATGTTGCTACGTTGCGTTCCTGTGCCCACCGGACGCAAGCTGATTTCGAGACATACACGCTGGCGCGTGCGCACACCACGCGGTGGCACACACTCTTGTGGGTAACGCTTTTTGACAAGGATTCTACTGGCCCACGGCGGTCGCCGACGCGATCGAGATCGTCTGCACCTGCGAGGGATGCCAATTCTACGCACGCAAGACCCACCTCCTGCTGCATGCCTTACAGAACATTCCCATCACGTGGCCCACCTGCTGGTCGCGATTGACAAGTTCTCCAAGTGGATCGAGATCCGGCCCATCCTCAATGTATGGTCCGAGCAGGCCATGGAATTCTTCACTGACATCATCCACAGATTCGGGGTACCTAATTCCATCATCACGGACAATGGCTCCCAGTTCACCGGCAATAAGTTCTTAGAGTTCTGCGACAACCACCACATCCATGTAGACTGGGCGGCTGTGGCACACCCACAGACAAACGGGCAAGTGGAACGGGCCAATGGCATGATAGTGCAAGGCCTGAAGTCGAGGATCTTCGACAAACTAAATAAGTTTGGCCGGAAATGGGTTGCTGAGCTACCCTCGGTCGTGTGGAGTCTCAGGACCACACCGAGCAGGGCCACGGGCTTCACTCCATTCTTCCTGGTCTACGGCGCCGAGGCTGTCCTCCCGACAGACTTGGAATACGGGTCTCCGAGGCTCAAGGCCTACCAGGAAGAATCAAACCAACAAGTTCGCGAAGACTCTTTGGATTGTGTGGATCAGGCTCGTGACATCGCGCTATTGAATTCCGCCAGATACCAGCAGACGCTTCGACGGCACCAGGCGCGAAAGGTTCGACGTCGAGACCTCAACAAGGGGGGCTTGGTGCTCAGGTTGCAACAGGACAGTCAAGGGCGCCACAAGCTCACGCCACCGTGGGAAAGCCCATACATCATCACAGAGGTCCTCAAACCTGGCACCTACAAGCTCGCCAACGAGAAGGGTGAAATCCTCACCAACGCCTGGAACATCCAGCAGCTGCGCCGCTTCTACCCCTATGACCTCCCTAGTTTCCCCCTTGTACATAGCATGTACTCGCTGTTGGTATTTCTTATGACCTACAGATAAATCCGTAAGCGTACGGATACCGATGTAGCTTTCACCCGGGAGTATTCCAGGGATCGATTTCCACGGGGAACGAGAAGTGTACTAATCCTTTAACTAATTCATCCGAAAGGGTAATATGGTGGATATGGATGACAACAAAAAGAAAAGAAGAGATAAAAAGGCTGAGGGTAGAGAGGGTACTTGTGTAGCAATACTGGATATTTTGATAAATCAAGCAAGTCAGACTTGTTCAAGAGAGTTCACTTCGGGCGCCTGAGACACCGCCACTCACAGAAAGGGATGAGAAGGGGAGTGGTACCGCCTACCCCTAAGTCCTACAGACCAGAACTAACGTGGTGGATTACGTCGGCCGGACAGGGCTGTCACCACCTGCCGGCTACCACAACTATTCCGTTGAACTGGGTGCAAACCAAGGTAACGACTAGTCTAGGCACCACGCCTATACTAATAATTACTACTTCACTTGAATTCAGAGCAAAGCACCCACTACTAAGTAGTGAACGAGGAACCAGAGAACAAGCTAGCAAGACTGAATGCTTAATAAATCAGAAGGAAGCCAGAGTTACTAGACAAGACCCGGATGTTACTCGAAGTTGAGCCGCATCCGCCGAGGTACAAAGTGGAAGAGAAGCCGACAGCTCCGGCTTCTCTCCCGGACTCTCACCTCACCTCTCTCCCTATTTTCTAAGTATGGAAGTGGTAGCACTTCTCCTCTATTTTGTTATGTCTTGAGTGGGGGTGAAGGGCGCCTTTTATAGCCTCCCAAGCATGGAAGCCAGCGTAGATGTTAAGCCACATGCTTGCTTAGCTTCCACGTGAAAGGGGAGGCGTAACGGCCACAAAAGTATGCCGGCCGGCCTGATCTAGGCCGTTCGGCCTGGGTCTGTCGCCATCTGGCACCGTCTTTCTTGTGGACGCTCCTGATGATGTCCTGATGACGGTTGTGGTGGCGTTCACCTCAAGCTTGACAGTTGGGGGTCGGCCGGCCTAGGGGAGGCCGTTCGGCCTGGCACTGGCCCCTCTCGGCCCTCCGTTGCACCGACTCGCTCACCAACGGTTGCATGTTGTCCTTTGAGGCGGTTTTGGTTGCGTTGAGTTGAAGTTGTCCGAGAATCCTAGGTAGGTGGACCTTCCAATCCATGGCCTAGGCCTTTCGGTCTTAACTTCATTTATTCTTGTCAATTCTTGCTTGGGGGTCCATTGGTGACTCCCTAGGGTCCTTGTGCAAAGTTTGGAGCATTTTGGGGACCATTGTAGGCCGGCCGGCCTAGTCCAGGCCGACCGGCCTGGCAGGTTTCGCCGACGATTTTCCCGGAGGCGTAACTTTCTCGTCCGGACTCCGAATTGGGTCATCAAAATATCCATTTCGATCATCTCGACAAGGCCTTCGCAATGGTGCATTCCAATGGTGCCACTTTTATATGTATTTTGCATGTTCTTATCATTGTATCCAGATGTGGCCTCCTGAAATCAACAATTCACCAAAGCTAGTGGAAATAGTTAGAATTTAACCCCTATGTCTAGTTTGGTGTTTGTTTCATGCCAGGGTTGACGGCCAATAATGGCATATAACGGCCGTCAACACTCGCCAATGCAAATAAATCCGTGTACAGTTTGCAAATGAAAAATGTGTTGATTGTTTCACACTGGATGAAGGAAGCTCTTTATTCCAAACACAAACATGGCTGGCGAACAGCCGTGTACAACAATCAAGATACAAGACCACCGCGACGGTGGCCAAAGGAATAGGCGAGCAGGCCCACCGCTAAAGGCTAGCAACCCTGGTCTGCCTAGGAATCTCGCTAGCCTTCTTCTAGCATCAGCACGCTCGCCTACATGCGGGCAAGGGGGGAGTTCTCCACGGCCGCCTTGGTGACGCCCCGAGGAACGTCGTCGACCTCTAATTCGTCGTCTGCCCCAGCCAGGGAAACGATCTTCCCCGGTTAGCAGCAGCTCGTGGCGCACATTGGTAAGGTCGTGGCGCGCACCTATGAGACCGTGGCATGCACTCAGTTGCAAAACCACTCTGTCACTTAGGTACGCGACGGCGGCATGCCGTGGATGAGCATACAGAGCATCCATGTCGCCCAACCATCGCCTAAATGTCAACCAACTTGAGTTGGAAGACGAGGCAACGGCTGCAGACGAGGCAGCTCTGGCTAGGCTCACCCCTCCTCCCTTTACCCCTCCTCTCGCTAGCGTTCTTCTAGCACCAAGGCCTCGGGCACCCTCGAACCGAATCGGGGAGGCGAGTTCTATCCCATCTCTCCTTCCCTGACTCTAAGCTCATTGTGTTCGTGATGAACTATCACACTTGCGCTCTTTGCTGCTGCTGCCTGGCTCTATTTATAGTGCTCACGGGATCACTTCCACCATGGCCCACTCCGCGGCGTGCATCCTGCCCCCTGTGCGAGCCAACCCACTGAGGACCGGGTGTGTCCGAGGACTGGTGGATAGTCGCTTCCTGGTGTGATGAGTGATTGACAACGTGGTGTGGACTGACATTTGCCTTAGCTTAAGTATTGCAGGTGTAGAATGCGGCTTGATCACATTGGTGCAGGTGAAGAACAGGCGCGAAAGGTCTTAGCCATGGCGGCCTCCAAGGAGTGGAGAGACAAGTAGGCTTGGTTCGAGGGACCCGGTGGCTAGATGGATCAAGTGCAGTTCACATGGTGGCAAGAACGAGCAAGGCGGCGTGGATCCGGTGCGAGGTAGCGGCTCACAACCGAAGCTCGTACGCGGACATGAAGCCAGTGCAAGGTAGCGGCTCAGAACCGAAGCTTGCACGCGGGGTTTGGTGGTTTGGCCAAAAGACCATTAGGTGGACGGTTTCCCTTGGTTTGGGCCTCAAAACCAAGGCCGAGGACTTGACGTGACGTTTCGGGCCGTGGGCTACCAGCCTAGCCTGGGGCGGTTTAACCGCCCCCCAGGGCCGGTTTAACTACCCCTCCTCCCTGGTTAGGTCCGAGAGGCGTCGAGGAGCTTTGATCCAAAGCACACGCGGCGTTACTACAAGGGTTGCGTCGGAGGAAAGCAAGCGCGCAATGGAAGGTGTCCTAGCCGGAAATATCTAAGATTCAAATGTCAAATTTGCCCCTAAGGGGTATGTATCACTTAGGGGTAGTTGAGTCATTAGAGCACCACCACTTGGACTATAAATAGGACCCCTAGGGTTTGGCGGCTGTAATCTATCTCTCTAGTTTTATTTCCCTTGCACTTGAACTATTTTCGCTTGGTTTTCATTTCTAGTTTTCCATAGGATAGCCAAGTGCTTCACCGGAGAAATCTTTGAGAGGGTAGGATGTGGGAGGACAACTAGCCTCTTTGTAAAGAAGTTGACCTCGTGATGTATGGAAGATTTGGCTTTCTTTCATCTCTACTTGTGTGATTTCTTCATTCTTCCCGTGGCTATTTTTGGTGCCTTTGCTAGATTTTTGATTCCTTGTGTTTGAGGCTGTTTCTTTGTGGGATTGCTTGGAGGATTCACACATGAGCTCGTGGAGACTCTTTCCTTGGTGATTTGCCCCAACAAAACGCAAAGAATCGCTTCGGATTTGGGGATTTTTGGATGAACTCGATATGGATGCGTTGTTCACGAGATCTGAGATTCCAGGAGTTCTAGTGCATTAGAGGCCGAGATTTTTGGGTCATATACTCTACTTGAGGTGTACATCATCTCTCCAAAGTTTCGTCTCAAGAGCTCAAGCCGATTGGGAGATCCGTTCTCGAGTTGACTTTTCCCCGAGGCTCCCAGGCCAGGCCGGTTTAAACCGCCCCCTAGGCGGTTTAACCGCCCCTAGGGAGGTTTAACCGCCCCTGCCTGGAAAGAGGAGATTTGGTTTCGTTTTGGTTCGATTTCGGTTCAATTTGCTCGATTTGGTTTCCGCTGCTATGATCGTGTTCCTAGGGTCAGTAGCATCGTGATCTTGGCTAGATCGTGTTGCGAGGATTTGGAGTTGAGTTGGGAGAAAAGCCGGATTCGTTGTGAAGAAATTTTTATCGGCTCCCATTCACTCTCCCCCCTCTATGGTCGCCTAATCGGCCCTTTAATTGGTATCAGAGCCGGCTACGGGTCTTTGCGACTCTAACCAGTTTAAGATCCAAAGATGGCACACCAAGATCGGGGTTCCGGGCCTCCGCACTTTTATGAGAAGAATTATCCGAACTGGGTTGCGCGTATGGACGCTTTCTTGCGAGGCAAAGAAAAGTTATTGTGGGATGTGACGGAAGATGAAAATTATGTCAATCCTACCAACTTAGATGCCCAGGGTGCAAGAGATAAATTCGAGGCCAACGCTAGGGCTGTGGACTACTTGTTTCATGCTTTGTCGACTAAGGAGTTTGAGCGAGTTTTGGGCGAGGACCTAGCTAGCCAGATCTGGCTAAAGCTCAAGGTAGCCCATGGTGGTGATAGTCATGTCAAGGCTAGACTTTTCTCAGTTTATCGTAGAGAGTACGAGAACTTTGAGTAGTTGGTTGGTGAGTCGGTTGATGCTATGTTTCAGCGCTTTACTGCCATAGTCAACAACATGAAAGCCAACATTGCCGCACTCCCATACACGGATCATGACAGAGCTTTGAAGCTCTTGCTTTCCCTTGATAGGTCCGTGTGGGGTGCCAAGGTTGAGGCGATCATGGAGTCGGCTAACTATGAAACTTTGAAAGTTGATGAGTTTTTCTCTAAGTTGAAGTCTTCTGAGGTTGATAGACAGCTGATTGCCAAGGCTAAGAGTCCGACTGATTCCCATAGTCTGGCTCTAGTCAGTGGATCTGGTTATGGACATGCGAATACTTCCAAACACTTTGCCTTGTCTTCTCTTGTGTCTCTTCCAGATGAGGAGTATGAGGTGCTGAGCGAGGAGGATCTCGAGTTGCTGACTAGGAGGTTCGAGTGCATGTACCAAAACCGTAAGGGCTCGAGGCGTGCGGGAAGTACGTGCTACAGGTGCGGCAAGATGGGCCACTTCATCCCCGAGTGCCCGGAGGAGATCAAGAACGACTACAACCGCAAGCATCGATCGCGAGACGAGCACAAGCACCGCTCCAAGAACGAGTACCGCTCCAAGCACAAGAACAAGGAAGAGAGAGGACGAAGAACAAGCACGGTGGCTATAAGAAGAACAAGTCTCGAGCGATGGTGGCTGGTGCAAGCGACATCACACAAGCTCCTCCAACACTTCGTCGAGCTCGAGCAGCGAGGATGAAGACCACGGCCACCGCAAGGAGAAGAAGAACATGAACCACAACTTCAGCGGGCTCTCCTGCACCGCCATGAACTTCTGCACCATGGCACAGAACTCCAAGAACGACTCCGACTCTGACTCCGAGGATGAGGTAATGACCGATCCCACCTCTTTGCGTAAGGAGATTGCTAGGCTAGAGGAGTTGGTCGATAATCGTGATGATGTGCTTAGGAAGACCAACAAGGAGAAGAGAGAGTTTAGATCTTTCCTTGGAGAGTCTAAGGATAGAGCTGTGGAGCTTGAGGCCTTACTTTCTGAGACTGGAAAGAAGGCGATGGGATTTGAGTATTTACTTGGTGAGTCTAGCAAGAAAGTGGCTGAGCTTGAAACTGAATTGGCAAGTGCTAGAACAGAGATAGGTGCGTTGATAGATGCTCCCATTGTTTCTGATGAAATTGAATGCTCTTTTTGTGATACGCATCTTGCTGATTTGGTTGCTCTTAAAGATAAACACATGATATGCCTTGATGAACTAGAAGGAGCTAGGGTTGAGATTGATGAGTTGAAGTCTAGGTCTTCTTTGCTAGGTGCTTGTACTTCTTGTCCTGTTTTACAAGCTCAGTTGCTTGAATCTCGTACCATGATTAGTTCTCTTGAGACTCAATTGAAATCTCCTATTGCAAACTCTTGCTCTAGTTGCGATGTTGAGAATTTGAAGAATGTTGAGCTTGCACAACATGTTGATCGCCTGCAGGATGAAAATGATGAGTTGCATCAGTGTTTAGGTTGGTTGTCTAGTCATGAGCCACAACTTAAGATGATGATTGCTGGGTTTAAGAGAGCTGACGGTTGTGGTCTGGGTTCTGAGAAAGCTGGTGAGTGTAGTGGTGAGAAAGAGAGAGAGAAAGACAACTCCACCACAAATATTCCAACACCCCCACAGAAAGCCATCCTCAAGAACAACTTCACACCAAAACCCATTCACCTGCTAAACAAGCTTGACACCACTCCTGATCCTCCTAAGTTTCCCCCAAAGACAAACAACTTCCAGAAGAGAGTGACTTTTGTGAGGAGTTGGGTTTACCAGAAGAGAGAGAAGCCTGAGACGAGTGAAATCCCAAAGCCAGAGCCAGTCCGCTTCCATTGTGATTATTATGGAAGGGATGGACATATTGAGGAGTTTTGCTGGAGGAAGAAGAGAGAGGTGAGACGAGAGGAGTTGGGTAACAGGGACAGGTACTACTCTTCCCGTAGTGTGCCTGTGTCACGTTCACTCTTGCCTAGGAGAGAGGCGTTTGTGCGTACAGTTCCTTCTGTGAGTAGTCGTGGTGTTCCAGCTCGTGGTGAGTTTGCTAGGCGGCCTCCTGCTCGTGGTCAGTTTGGTGCAGGGACGTTCAACCGTAGCTTTGAGGCGAGGAGAGAGTCTAGGCTGCGTTTTCCCCCACGTGGTGCTAGAAGTCTGACGGTGAGATACGAGAGGGTTCCACGGAGTAATGTTGATTTTGCTAACCCTTCTTTTGAGCAGATGGCCCGACACTGGTTTGACTCTTTTTGTGCTAACCCCAGTGTCGAGTCGTTCGCTCATTCTCGTTCTCGCTTTTGATTGTGCAGGTGGGAGGCTTGGGGAACTTTTGGTTGATGGACTCTGGTTGTTCACGGCATATGACCGGAGATAGGAAGTGGTTCTCCAGCCTCACCCCGGTGGTGTTCAGGCAGTACATCACTTTTGGGGATAAGGGTAAAGGTAGAGTGTTGTCTGAGGGTGTTATTCAGGTGAGTGACAGCTTTGTGTTGAAACGGGTGGCTCTTGCCAAGAATCTTGGTTTCAGTTTGCTTTTAGTTTCTCAGCTTCTTGATGAGGGTCATGAGGTTCGGTTTAAGAGTGGTGATTCTCGGATTCTTGATCCTCGAGGTGAGCTTGTATGCATGATTATTCTCGAGGGTCAGATGTTTCGTGCTGATTTTTCTCGATCATTTGGACCTTCTCGCTGTTTGATTGCTGGTACTTCTTCTAAGCTCTGGAGGTGGCATAGGAGATTGGGTCATGTCAGATTTGATTTACTCACCCACTTGACTGCTCTTGACCTTATCCGAGGACTGCCCAAGCTCAAGTTTGAGAAAGATTTGGTGTGTGCACCTTGTAGGCATGGTAAAAATGGTTGCTTCTTCTCACCCACCTTTGATTGAGGTGATGACTGAGCGTCCTGGGGAACTTTTGCATATGAATTTGGTTGGTCCAGCTCGCGTTCGCTCAGTCGGTGGGAAGTGGTATGTTCTTGTTGTGGTGGACGACTATTCTCGCTATGCGTGGGTGTTTTTCTTGGCGACTAAGGATGAGACTTTTGATTTTGTTTGAGATCTGATTTTGAGGTTGAAAAATGAGAGTAATGGTGGTGCCATGAGAGCTATAAGCAGTGACAATGGTACGGAATTTAAGAACACTCGTTTCGATGCCTTCTGTCGTGATCTTGGTCTTGAACACCAATATTCATCACCATATGTTGCTTGCCAAAATGGTGTTGTTGAGAGGAAGAATCGGACTCTTTTTGAGATGGCCAGGACGATGCTAGATGAGCATAGGACTCCCTAGAAAATATTGGGCAGAAGCAGTAAATACAGCTTGTCATGTGTCAAACTGCATTTTCCTTCGTGCTTTCAAGAAGAAAACTTGCTATGAGCTTTTTCACGGTCGTACTCCACGTGCGAGTCATTTCCGGGTGTTTGGTTGCAAGTGTTTCATTCTTAAGAAAGGAAATCTTGACAAATTTGAGTCTCATTCGATGGATGGAATTTTTCTTGGTTATGCTAATCACTCTCGAGCATATCGTGTGCTCAATCTTGAAACTAATCAAATCATGGAGACTTGTGAAGTCACTTTCGATGAGACCATTCCGTGTAGCTCTTCTGTTTTTGAGTCTGCAGGTGATGAGGAGTTGGGACAGTCCATCTTTGAGGAAGAAAAGGATGATGAGGAAGATGATGAAGAAGGTCATGTACCGAATGGAAATCTTGTACCCACTACTTCCACTACTACCACGACTTTCGACGACGGCCATTCTGCTACTTCTTCGTCGAGTCACGCTCATGATCAAGCTCAAGTGGAAGATCCTGTTGAGGGGGAGGCAATCTCGAGGCGAGAAGCTCCCCGATGGGTACAGAAGGATCATCCCTCTTCAAGGATCATAGGTGAATTGGATGAACACACTACACGGTCAAGGTCACAAAACATCTCCCATTTCGCTCATTCTGCTTTTGTTGTGTCTTTTGAGCCCAAAAATGTTGGACATGCTTTATCTGATTTTGATTGGGTCAATGCTATGCATGAAGAGCTTGGTAACTTTGAGAGAAACCAGGTGTGGGAGTTAGTTGAACCACCTCCAAATTGCCATCCCATAGGAACCAAGTGGGTTTTCAAGAACAAGAGGGTTGAGGATGGAGAGATAGTGAAAAACAAAGCGAGGTTGGTTGCTCAGGGGTTTTCGCAGTAGGAGGGGATAGACTATGAGGAGACATTTGCTCCTGTTGCCCGTTTGGAGGCAATTCGGATCCTTCTAGCATTTGCAGTTGCTAAAGGGTTCAAATTGTACAAATGGACGTGAAGAGTGCCTTTTTGAATGGGGTGATCGAGGAAGAAGTGTATGTGAGGCAATCCCCTGGCTTTGAGAGTGAGAGGTACCCACACCGAGTGTTCAAACTCCACCGAGCATTATATGGCCTAAAGCAAGCACCCAGAGCGTGGTATGGCAGGTTGAGGGGGTTCTTGCTTAGCAAGGGGTTTGAGATGGGAAAGGTTGATAAGACGCTCTTCTATATGAGGCATGGCAATGATCTTTTAATCGTTCAGATTTACGTGGATGATATCATTTTTGGTGGCTCTTCTCACAATCTTGTTGCCAAGTTCGCAGATGATATGAGCAGGGAATTTGAGATTTCTATGATGAGAGAGTTGCAGTTCTTTCTCGGGCTGCAGATCAAGCAACACAAGGACGGGACGTTCGTGCACCAAAGCAAGTACACTAAGGACATTCTCAAGAAGTTTGACATGAGCGACTCCAAGCTGATGACCACTCCGATGAGTACGACTACAGCTTTGGATGCGGACGAGGACGGAGAACCAGTGGACCAGAAAGAGTACTGGAGCATGATCGGCTCCCTCCTCTACTTGACGGCGACGAGGCCAGACATACAGTTCAGCGTGTGTCTGTGCGCTCGTTTTCAGGCTTCACCGAGGACTTCACATCGGCAGGTCGTCAAGAGCATTTTTAGGTATCTCAAGTACACTTCTAAGTTGGGTCTTTGGTATTCTGCTGCTTCTTCACTTGCTCTCCATGGTTATTTTGATGCGGATTTTGCTAGGTGTCGTGTGGATCGCAAGTCTACTTCTGGACAGTGTTAGTTTCTTGGTTTGTCTCTTGTGTCTTGGACTTCTCGCAAGCAGTCTAGTGTAGCCCAATCTACCACAGAAGCCGAGTATGTTGCTGCCGCTAGCTGTTGTTCCCAGCTGCTTTGGATCACCTACACATTGAGAGACTTTGGCTTAGATTTATCCCATGTACCGCTTCATTGTGATAGCACCAGTGCCATAAGCATAGCCAAAAATCCCATGCTCCATTCCAAAACCAAACACATAGAAATGAGGTACCACTTTCTGAGAGATCATGTGGAGAAAGGAGATATTGAGCTTAACCATGTGTCTACCCAAAACCAGCTTGCAGACATTTTCATAAAACCACTTGACCAAGTTACCTTCACCCGCTTGCGAGGAGAACTTGGTGTGTGTTCGCCTTTCTGAGCTGAGTTTTGGAGACTTTGTTGTAGCATATGTATACTAGTGTATCTTTGATGTACATTTTTCATCTTTGTATCTTGATGTATAGTTCTTTTTGCATCTTGTGATATATCATGCTGCATTTGTATCATATCTTAGGATGAGCTTCTCCTATATGCAGTGGTTGCTACAACTTGCTACATCTTAGAGTTTACGCAGGCTTGCTAGGGATTGATGATTGGCTATGCTCTTGATGGTTTTGATATATATTCTATTGAGATATTCAATTTTTGAAGTAAAATGACAAACTGAACTTAAACTCTTTTCACCCATGGGTAAATGCCTTTGCATGTCTTGTTTGAGCCGACATGGCTATATCTTGCTTAAGATCATGCTAGGATGTGATGTTCTTTCCAATTGGGTCAAAGACCTTTGTCATTGTGAATGTTTAGCCCATGTTTTACCTTATGGAGGGGCATAAGCTCTTTTTGTCGCAAAGACATTTCATGTACCATGCTATATTTGAAAAACTTGAAAAATGAGATGTCTATGCATGAAAGAAGAAAGATAAGAAAAAGATACATTTGAAGAATTGTTATGCTCATGTCTCTATACTTTCACCATTGCACACACTTGCACACATGGGTGCTAATCGGTTGCATGATATTTGCCGGAGAAGTCTCCCTTGAGAAGTGAACACATGGCTCCGTGCTTTGACATGACATGAGATAAAACTTGGGCGTTTGTAATGATCTTTTGTTGAGAACTCTTGTTCCTTCATAATCTTGGTGAGATGAAGTTCATTTTTGCTTGAACAATCCATGGTTCAGACTTTGCTCATGTGGTGACTTTTTTTGATAAAACTAAACAAATTGATCATGGGTTTGTCAACTGGCTGTATGTCTTTACCTTCTTGATGGCAATGCTCGAGTGACACGATGAACTATCTAGCTTGCCTTTTCTCTAACTTGTAGCATTTTGTAGTGCTCATTGTATATTTGAGAAGCTTGTAGTTGCATCTTTTGCATTTTTTCGCCTTGATTTGTGCATTGTCAACAAGGGGGAGAGTTTCTAGAGATTTTCTGATTTTCTGAAATGGGAGAGTTTCTGAAGGGAAGGAAAACACGTTTTTTTCAAAGTTTTGCGAGCTTTGTGTGCGGGAACTGCCTAGGGCGGTTTAACCGCCCCCACTAGGCGGTTTAACCGCCCATGTGTAGTGAGCACATGGTTTGAGAGGATTTGGGCCATTTTCGATACATTTTCGCATGCACAAGTTCACTTGTTTAGGGGGAGTTTGCATCTATGCAGGGGGAGTGCTTTGTGGTTCCTGAAAAGTGTTTTGGAGATTTGTGTGTTGTGCTTTGTGATTTGCTCTTTTGCCGGTGGTGTTGAGCCCTTTCGCTTCTTCTTGAAGGGTCGGCATTCTCTGGAGTTTTCTCTTGTGGGTGACTTTGTTCTCAGCTTGTTCTTGCTTTTAGTCACTTGCTTGAGCTTTGTTTTCGATTTCTTTTCTGTTTTCCTTCGATACTTCTTGAGATTATGTGTGTGTTGTCAATGCACTCATCAAGGGGAAGATTGAGGACCGGGTGTGTCTGAGGACCGGTGGATGGTCGCTTCCTGGTGTGATGAGTGATTGACAACGTGGTGTGGACTGACGTTTGCCTTGGCTTAAGTACTGCAGGTGTAGAATGCGGCTTGATTGCATTGGTGCAGGTGAAGAACAGGCACGAAAGGTCTTAGCCATGGCGGCCTCCAAGGAGTGGAGAGACAAGTAGGCTTTGTTCGAGGGACCCGGTGGACAGATGGATCAAGTGCGGTTCACATGGTGGCAAGAACGAGCAAGACGGCATGGATCCGGTGCGAGGTAGCGGCTCACAACCGAAGCTCGTACGCGGACATGAAGCCGGTGCAAGGTAGCGGCTCACAACCGAAGCTTGCACGCGGGGTTTGGTGGTTTGGCTAAAAGGCCATCGGGTGGATGGTTTCCCTTGGTTTGGGCCTCAAAACCAAGGCCGAGGACTCGACGTGGCATTCCGGGCCGTGGGCTGCCAGCCTAGCCTAGGGCGGTTTAACCCCCCCCCCACCCCTAGGGCCGGTTTAACCCCCCCGGGCAGGTCCGAGAGGCGTCGAGGAGCTTCGATCCGAAGGACACGCGTCGTGACTGCAAGGGTTGCGTCAGAGGAAAGCAAGCTTACAGTGGAAGGTGTCCCAGCCGAAAATATCTAAGATTCAAATGTCAAATTTGCCCCTGAGGGGTATCTATCACTTAGGGGTAGTTGAGTCATTAGATCACCACCACTTGGACTATAAATAGGACCCCTAGGGTTTGGTGGCTGTAATCTATCTCTCTAGTTTTATTTCCCTTGCACATGAACTATTTTCCCTTGGTTTTTCCTTTCTAGTTTTGCATAGGCTAGCCAAGTGCTTCACCAGAGAAATCTTTGACAGGGTAGGATGAGGGAAGACAGCTAGCCTCTTTGTAAAGAAGTTGACCTCGTGATGTATGGAAGATTCGGCTTTCTTTCATCTCTACTTGTGTGATTTCTTCGTTCTTCCCGTGGCTATTTTTGGTCCCTTTGCTAGATTTTTGATTCCTTGTGTTTGAGGCCGTTTCATTGTGGGATTGCTTGGGGGATTCACACATGAGCTCGTGGAGACTCTTTCAATGGTGATTTGCCCCCACAAAACGCAAAGAATCGCTTTGGATTTGGGGATTTTTGGATGAACTCGAGATGGATGTGTTCTTCACGAGATCTAAGATTCCGGGAGTTCTAGTGAGTTAGAGGCTGAGTTTTTGGGGCATATACTCTACTTGAGGTGTACATCATCTCCCCAAAGTTTCGTCTCAAGAGCTCATGCCGTTTGGGAGATCCGTTCATGAGTTGACTTTTTCCCGAGGCTCCCAAGCGAGGCCGGTGTAAACCGCTCCCCAGGAGGTTTAACCACCCCTATGGAGGTTTAACCGCCCCTGCCTGGAAAAAGGAGATTTGGTTCGTTTTGGTTCAATTTCGGTTCGATTTGCTCGATTTGGTTTCCGCTGCTGTGATCGTGTTCCTAGGGTCAGTAGCTTCTCGGTAGCTACGTGATCTTGGCTAGATCGTGTTGCGATGATTTGGAGTTGAGTTGGGAGAAAAGTCGAATTCATTGTGAAGAAATTTTTATCGGCTCCCATTCACTCCCCCCCCCTCTAGTCGCCTAATCGGTCCTTCACCCACGCGCCTCAGTCACAGGCCGACCCCCGGCGGGGCCACCTCGATAGAGGGACGAACGCATGGAGGCACGATCAGAGGCGAGCACGATCCCCAATGACTACGGTGGAAGGCTGGTGCGAGTAAATGCAGTTTCCGTTCATTAGCTTTACTGTTTTTGTCCAAACACGATGGACAGGTGGCCTCGGGAGAAGAAAAAGGCGCCTCAAAAAGGGTGGCATGCGTGCCCCGCCTGGTACTTCACGGGCCCACGATGGGGACGGTTCAGGACAGCACTGGTTGCGTCATTCACGCCCGCATCAAGCGAAAGTTAAGACCCCCTTTGATCCAGTGGATTTTTCGATGCCTCGCCTTCCACTACTCTGATAGCACAGCCTTCACGGGCAGAACAGGAAGGCCTGACTTTATCCTGTACAAAGTCAAGCCTCCCTCGGGGGCTAATGTAAGAGCATGAAAGGGCATGCCGTGAATGGTACTCTCCCTCTCGTTTTTACTACAACTTTTATCGCATTTGAGCGTTCGTGTGTGTCGAAAGGAGGCAGAAATGGGGCGTAAATAACTAAAGCTGAGGATGGTGACATCGCGGACTGCCTACGCCCCCGGGATATGGCACTCCCCGCCCCGTCTTAAGCTTAAAGGTTGCTTGCGAAAGGCACCAACTCCCATTGAAACCTCTCTAGACCACACGACTAATGCGACTAACGTGGTAGTAAACCCAAAAAAGGAATAAAAAAAGCATTCTGTTGACACTGTTTTTTGACACGTGTCAGAGCCGACGCCAAAAAGTAAAGGGAAATGTGTTTTGGAATGGGAATTAGACGAAGCGGTGGTTCCAGAATCGGAGAAGGGCAAAAGAATTGAAATGGTTATTGATTTGGAATCGGACGATGGTTCCAAAAATCAGAATCGGACCAATGAGGGACTTGTGTTGACATTGGATTTTAGTCAGAAAATCCGATGTAGTACGAATTATAGAGTAATCGGCTGTTCGTATGCATCAACGTGAATATCGACGAAAGAGCTGATGGAACTAGAGGTATGATAGTTGGGAATTCACACGTGAAGAACAGAGAAGGAAGAAGCTAATAAGATTCTATATGCACACACAAGTTACGTATGAGGGTCCTCATTAATCCATGATTAGCATAATGGCCAGAATATTATATTATTAATGATGAAGCCAAGGTCTGAAAAAAGAAGAATCGGCAAGTGCAAATCGGAAGCAACATGCATGAATCGGATGCATTGTGTATATTTGAACAGAGCTATAGCCGATGCTAATTAAGGGGCAATAATCGCAAAGATGGGAGAATTCCCGCGTGTTAGCATGGAAGGGTGATTAAAATAAAGAAATATACTTTGCATATGCACAAAGATTATTAAAGTAAAGGAGAGAAGCTATGTAGCGATTCAGCTTACATACATCATGAAGAAGTGATCCAGGTTAAATATGTACAAATGAAATCGGTAGTCTCATGTGGAGTGAATCGGACGTTGGAGTCAAAGTTGAAGACCCTGCTACCGATGATAGTTACTGATGGTGCCCAGGCTGTGTTGAATCGGTCTGCCGATGGAATAATCAAAATCGAAAGAGCATACACACTAGTACTTGTACGTGACGATATCATTGGCAAAAGAAAAGCTCGGTGAACAAAGCAATTAGAATAAAAGTTATTATATGGAAAGGACAAGTCTGAGATGATCACACAAGCTAATGACTTCTTCATGATAATTCAGAGGAAAGCTTTATTAATGAAGATGGAATTGATTTGAATAAAGAAAGGAAGCATGTTGCTACACGAAGATGAATCCAGGATAATTTAGTGAGCTGGCCGATCTTTGCATAAACAGAATCGGAGGAGACATAATTAGCAAGGACTCTGCGGAGGGGAAGTTGGAGTCCATGTATCTTAATATTTCCTTTTGTTTAGATATTTCTTTTTCAGCAAGTTGAGTATGCCGTAACCGGCTTAGGGTGTCCAGAGTATAAATATGTGCCTACGGGCATTGTAAACGTTTTGTCACAGCATCAATAAACAAACCCTTTTACTTCCAGTTCCTTTACTTTTCCATACCGGCGACTTCGCCATCCTTTTTATTTTCTTCACGAGTTCTTTCAAGTTCGTCGGGCTGCATCGCATCGATCTCCGGTTTGCTTGTAAGTTCCGCTTTTTCCGAGTAATTTCTAGGTTTTAACCTCCGGGCGCATCGCTGAGGTTTCGTCTAGATTTATTCAACAGTTATCGATATCTACTAGATCTGCAAGTTTCATATCAATTCTTGTTGTTTTAGTTTTTATCACCAATTTATCCAGCTTGGGATTGATTCTCATCGGCTATTATTTTGTTCATCAATATCATCGTTACACAGCCGTCCAGATCTTTGTCAAGTGTTGTCCGTGTAGCATTATTCAGATTACTTTTAAGTAATTCTTTATATTTGCTCACGTTTGCAATCGGCTAATTCTAGTTGTTTGTCTTCTTCCGTATCGGCTTAATTAAGCTGTTACATTTAAATCGGAGAAATTCGGCAATCCTGCTGTTTTGATCTGATAATTTCACGTGTGATTTATCCTTGTCAATCAACTGTTCAGATTGACTGGCACGCCCCGGTTTTCAAGGCTACGCCTTTGCCCGTGTGCTAGCGCATCTGTCTCCGCCTGATTTTTGTGTCAACACACTTTTGTCATGCCTGGTGGGACACGAGAAGAAAAGCTCACGCATATGACGCCTGAATTCATATGGTGAGGTGCTAATTATTTATTACAAGATTTATGGGTTCATATTACACACAAGTTTATGGAGTCCATGCACCTGCCTACTGGCCGATGGTTCCTCAACCATCGAATCAATGCCAAGACAGTATTAAGATGCAATATTCTCCTCAAGTATTATGGCCGATGGTTCCTCATACTCAACTAATTTGTTGGTCACAACAATCAGAGAATTATCAGTTACAGCATGCTCCTCAGGTGTTTCAGTCTATGCCTGCTTATTTGCAAGCACCAGTTCAGATGCATCATTTGGAGAATTATCAAATTCAGCAAACTCCTCAGGCCTCTTGGCCGATGAGTTATTATTCAAATCGGTCGTATCAGGAGCAGTATCGAGAAAATTATCAGCAGTATGTTCCTCATCAGGTTACACATCCGATAGCTCCGACTGCTCAGATATCGGTTCAGAGCTCGCAAGTACAAGATTATCAGCCGCAGCATGCTCAGGCGTTGGTTCAAGATCAATCGGAAAAAACAGAAGATGACCTTGAGCAAGATCAAAGGGAAGCCTTGAAGAGGGCTATCGAGGAATATAAATCGACCTGCCTCAAAACATTCAGCATTACCAAGGGAGGAGATGTGATCCAAATCTGTAATTTTTCGGAGCCAAAAGAGTTCACAATTGAAGCTAACAATTATGAAAATGAGGAGGGTCATCCTGATTCATTGATTCCAAGTCAACAGCAAGAAAGTGGCGGATCTCAAAATATAGAGTTTGGATCAATGGTGCAAGAAGAATTACAATCTATAGAAGAGCAACTAATGGTGAAGCCAGTACAAGGGTATGGTGATCAATAGTCTAATCGGGCTAATATGGAAATTCAGACTGTTGATGTGCCTTCAAAAGAGCTTAACTTGAAGTCTGAAGACTACACGTACATGTACCATAGGCCATATTTTGAAGTTGTAGATCAGTTTTTTATGCCATATCGTTACAGGGAGTCAAACCTCACCAAGTTCTTGAAACAGGACAATAACTTTGCTATAGAGCATATAAGTCAACTCTTGATTCAGCATAGGGGGCCTACAGAAGATGTTTTAGAAAGACTCTTGTTCCCAGCAAGTTCAGACATACGATGGTCCGATCTAGACTTCTGTGAGCATTTATTGGCTAGAACATGGAACAAAATGCTAACATTTTATATTCAGAGTAACAAGCATGCACGACAGATATTTCAAGTTCATTAATTAAAGGGAGTAATTATGGGCTCATCAGCTTGTTGAAGTTAATTTTGTCAACATAATATTCCAATAAAGGATAGCCGATGTAGTAGTTTGAGAGGGAGACTTACAGAGAAAGCGAAACTCAGTTTTCTGATAACTCAGCCGATGAAGACAAAGTTTAAAAATTTCATCAAGTTTCTTTCTTCATGAATTACCAATGCTATTGACAAGTATTCCAACAATTCTCATTGGGCACTATATTGGCTCGACCGAATGTAATCGGAGCATTCTGATTCTTGCAATGATGAGTTAGTCGATGAAAGTGACAAGCATACAAAGAAATAATATTCTCGGAGGCAGTATGGATTAAAACTTTAAGGGTCTACGGAAGATTATCTTATTCAATTAAAGCATGGCCTTTTATGGATGGGCAAGTGATCGTAATTTTATTGACTGCAATAAAATATTCAAACAAGAGTTTACACGTGAAGGCAGCAAGAAGATTTGTTTACCGAGAAACGCAAAAGATTATTAAATCAAGAATCGGATGTTCAGGAGCCAATATGGAGATTGTTATAGCCTGGGCAGCCAAATAATGATAAAAAGAAGGCTCAATGGAATCGGAAGAAATCGTCAGGGAAGAAATTAGCTGATGATCGATAGATGATCCGATTTAAAAATATGAAGCCGATCCGATTTGCATGCAGCCAGTCTGATTTGCATATGGTAGGTCCATTCGGTCCGATTCGGTATGCTCAAGGAAAGTAATATTATATATGGTTTGACCGGATTGCAAGAGTTAACCAGAATAAACTATCTTTATAAGGATATATAAAAGCTTTTACTTGGAGATGGACTTCCGTATGCGAGAATAAAAGAAGTTGATTCAAGGAGATATGCGCATGTGTTCCTATGGATTCAACACTGGCATTAGCCAATAAGCCGATGGAAAATAGGGAACACATATTTCATCGACAGCCAGGAGAGCCAGTTGATTCTAATATCGAACTTTTGAAGTCATCTCTGGGTATACTTGCTATAGTTGGCTGCATACAAATACATGGGACATGACTCATCACATGTTGTACATCGGACTGAAAGGCAACAATCATATCGGAGATCAGTAGGTATTATTAAAATATTCTGCAAGCACATGCCTCGATCTGCTTTCAACATCATCCAGCCAATTTTACAGTAGTACCGATCGGTTGATTAGTATATGCTGAAGATAGTGTGAGCCGATGGTTTCAAATATGTCATGAGCCGATTTCTGTTTTCCAATTATAAGAATTATTCATGAATTTGTGAGGGCAGCTCTGTGTCAGAGGACCGCCTGGATTACAAAAGCCGATTTATTTAAAGGAATAAATCGGATAATAATAAGCAAAGTTACAAAGGCAGCTTTCTCACTTTGTCATGATGTGGAAAAACAATTCCACAAGTACATGTTTGTTGGAGCGCAAGCCAGAAAACTTTATATTCAGTTGAACAAGTATCTTCGTGTACATCGGCCAATAGCCAATACAAGTGTGCTATGGATGACCGATGATTCAGGCAATTGGGAATTGGCCGCATAAACACTTGTGGAGTACTTTCATAATTTATTTTATCAATGGCACAATGGCATCTGGGTAGAATCAGTTCCTTCTATCGGTTATCAGTTACTCATATACACGTGACAAGGCCAATGGATACATTGAAGACGGATTATTTTATTCGGCTAATGAGTCAATAGGAAAAGCTGATGGGAGATTAAAGAAAGAAAAGACGTGGAGGATTCTTGTGACTACGGGAACAACTCACATCAAGCAAAAAAAAAGAGCTGATTGCTTGGGCCATCAATGACGCGGGCATCGGCATCGACGTCGACATCGTACATCGGCATCGGATATCGACGTCGGTATCGGACATCTGCTTTCGTGTCGGCATCGGCACAGGTGCGGTTAATGGCGACGGTACCATGGATGACGCCACATATACACCGACGCCGAGTTGGGATTTAATCAATAGATTTGGAACAGGCGATGATTGAAAAGCAGGAGAATCTAATACACAAGGTTTGCCCATCTGAATCGGAAGATCAAAAGAGTATCGGCTCTATAGAATATCGATAGCCAATGAGCATTTTTAATGTGTCCCAGGACAGTAATCAGCCAACGGAATAATAAAGCCAATGACTATTTCTTCAAATAGGCCGATCTAAGTTTTTGATGCTACGTGGAGGAGCTGATGGAATTTATTTAATTTGGGCAACAAAAGGAAAATAATGTCCAAAAGGCTTCAAATCAGTGGGAAGACTGACAGCAAATAGAAAATTGAATGGCTTTGGTAAAGCTGCAACTACTATGAGCAAGTATGTTAGCTGGGAGTTAAAGAATCGGCTCTGATGGCCGATAATGTTTATAGTGGTGGATTTCCGATTGAGTCGTCAGGAGAAATAGAGACAATCGATGGAACAACTATTAAGTTCTTTAATCGGCTATTATTTTTTAGCATAATAAATCAATGATCAAGAAAGAAAAGGATAGCCAACACGGCTTGCAGTTAAATTGGCAAGGGATTCAGAGGCAGTAATACTGAATCAAGGTTTTAAATAACCGGATAAGGCCTTTAGCGGTTAGTTTTTCGGAGGCTAAGAAAGGCTATAGCCGGATATAGCCTCAGCTAAGCCATTTAACGGTTTGCATAAATCAAAATATCAAATAAAGAATTATAGACACATAGCAGGGTCATATACTGATTAGTGATTATTGTTTGGCGATTCAGTGAAGCAATGGGAAGAACACTGAACACTCAACCAAGATAACTAGAAGAAGAGGAGAAGAAAACTTGTCTGTCGCTCTGGATTGAACATGGTGTTATTCTTGTTCTTCATAGGCAAGAGACGCCGTTGCCGGTCACAGACGCCGCCGCCGCTGGACGCAGACGCCGGCACGCCGCTACACCACAGCAGCAACAGAACGTACCCACAGCAGCAGCTACCCAGTAGGGTCATTGCCTTCGCTGCCGCCCGCCGCCGCCGCCACTGTATTAGGGGAGGGATCGATCATCGACCGAAGTGAGGAATGCCTAGGTTTAGAGTGCGGCCACCTCGTGGTTCTAGTTTGGGCCTGAGTGTTGCAATTTTGAGCAGGCCAGCGGCCCATTATTCCGATCTCGACCTGACATAATTTAGCCCGCTAAATGACAGAAATTTAGCTGATTTATCGCGCAAAATCCGGCTATTAGCGGATTGGGCTGCTCAGCGCCAAATGAGCCATCTCCTAGCGTTCCTTCTCACCAGAGGCTAAATCCGGCTATAGCGTCCGCTAAAGCCGGATATTTAGAACCTTGTACTGAATACAGATATATGATTTTATTATCAAAGTAGCCGATGGTGCATCACCGTATACAGGGAGAAGCAGTCCGATTCTGTCGTCAATGCAAGGTTGATGGGGAATTTAGCTTCCATCGGGTCTTTCCTCTTTCCTCTTTTATATTGGAAATAAAAGAGAACTGAATGACCAATTAGAAGGGCACCGTCCAAAGTGAATACGCATGTGCAATTAAAGACCGCATGAAGGGAGACTGCTTGGATTAAAATATTTTTTGATTTGCTTTGCATCAGAGAGGCACCAGAATCGGATGTTGCTTCATCTATTCTCTTATTACCAAACTTGTTCATCTGGGACCTTCGCTTCATTGGCTATGGGTTCTATCGTGATTATAAGAGAAGTCGGTGGAAATTATCACAAAGAACAGCCCATGGATGAGGCATTAAATTGATAATTGCTGTGATTCTTCTCTGGCGCTCTGCTTATGGGCCTCATCAGTGACGCTTCAATACTTGAGCATGTGAGAGTTGCGCATGGAGCTTGAACATGCTCTACCTATGCTAATGCGTCAGACTCAACGATTGTCCGTGATAGGAGGAAGGATCGATGGAACAGTTCGACGTATCGGCTGATGGAAAAAAGAAGTTCTGTAGTCCGTTACATACTTAAATCAGTTATAGTCCGTTACATACTTAAATCAGTTAGTGGTATTTTCAGTATGAAATCGGTTAATGTTTGGCCGATACATATCTACTGACATATGTCAGCTGGAATATCATCATTGAAGAGAAGTTGGTCATACGCATAAAGGATACGTGCTTGATTATTAAAGCATGAGAGGTATATCCTAGTTAATTACGAGACAAGATGGTTTTACGGCCACAGTGTAAAGCTCCATTGGCAAGTGAATTAATTTATCGACTATATTCTTGGAATCGGCTAGCAAGCGAGCATATGTATTTAACATTACGCTATATGCCTCTGGTTTTACAAAGCTGCCGATAGAAGTGATCAAGGAGAAAATTGATAATCAATCAGACAATTCACCGTCCGTAAAGTTTTTCTTATTCAGCTAAATGCAATAGGAAAGGGTCAGGATTAGCCAATGGTATTGTCAAAAGCCAAGTACGAAGTATCTGCTCTCTCTAATGCACATATATCGGAAGCATACTTTCATCGGCTATGCCTTTCTTAAATGAATATATAAGATATCGGAAGCCGACGGATTCAGAAAGAAGTTGAGTTCAGCAAGTATGGTATTGGATTAATTCATTGGTCAGCAATATAAAAGAAACTGGTATCATTATAAATATAAAGGTCCATTCATCAGCTGGGGAAGAATTACTTCTTTCGAGGATTGAATAGCTGACGAAGCCATTAAAGAAGGTGGCTAATATTGTTTACTCGCAAGGGTTCCCTTCGCAAGGGTTCCCTTCTTAATGATTATACACAAATGTGCCCATATATATATAATACTTCAGGGATGGTGATCGATAGTGCCAAATCAATTCGAAGAAAGGGATATTTTATTGGTGAAGCATGAATCCACGGAAGATCATGGAGCTCCGAAGATACTGATACTACTGCCGATACTGGAAGAGTGGAGCTGACTTATTTTCAGACCGGCCAAAATATTGTGATAAAGAGGCTTTTTTGGATATCAAATATTGAGGCATTCGACTGACAAAGTTTCGAAGCATGAATCTTTCATATTCCGAAACTGGAGGGCCTGTGTTGACACCGTTTTTTGACACGTGTCAGAGCCGACGCCAAAAAGTAAAGGGAAATGTGTTTTGGAATGGGAATCAGACGAAGCGGTGGTTGCAGAATCGGAGAAGGGCAAAAGAATTGAAATGGTTATTGATTTGGAATCGGACGATGGTTCCAAAAATCAGAATCGGACCAATGAGGGACTTGTGTTGACATTGGATTTTAGTCAGAAAATCCGATGTAGTACGAATTATAGAGTAATCGGCTGTTCGTATGCATCAACGTGAATATCGACGAAAGAGCTGATGGAACTAGAGGTATGATAGTTGGGAATTCACACGTGAAGAACAGAGAAGGAAGAAGCTAATAAGATTCTATATGCACACACAAGTTACGTATGAGGGTCCTCATTAATCCATGATTAGCATAATGGCCAGAATATTATATTATTAATGATGAAGCCAAGGTCTGAAAAAAGAAGAATCGGCAAGTGCAAATCGGAAGCAACATGCATGAATCGGATGCATTGTGTATATTTGAACAGAGCTATAGCCGATGCTAATTAAGGGGCAATAATCGCAAAGATGGGAGAATTCCCGCGTGTTAGCATGGAAGGGTGATTAAAATAAAGAAATATACTTTGCACACGTACAAAGATTATTAAAGTAAAGGAGAGAAGCTAAGTAGCGATTCAGCTTACATACATCATGAAGAAGCGATCCAGGTTAAATACGTACAAATGAAATCGGTAGTCTCATGTGGAGTGAATCGGATGTTGGAGTCAAAGTTGAAGACCCTGCTACCATGCTACCGATGATAGTTACTGATGGTGCCCAGGTTGTGTTGAATCGGTCTGCCGATGGAATAATCAAAATCGAAAGAGCATACAGACTAAGTACTTGTACGTGACGATATCATTGGCAAAAGAAAAGCTCGGTGAACAAAGCAATTAGAATAAAAGTTATTATATGGAAAGGACAAGTCTGAGATGATCACACAAGCTAATGACTTCTTCACGATAATTAAGAGGAAAGCTTTATTAATGAAGATGGAACTGATTAGAATAAAGAAAGGAAGCATGTTACTATACCAAGATGAATCCAGGATAATTTAGTGAGCTGGCAGATCTTTGCATAAACAGAATCGGAGGAGACTTAATTAGCAAGGACTCTGCGGAGGGGAAGTTAGAGTCCATGTATCTTAATATTTCCTTTTGTTTAGATATTTCTTTTTCAGCAAGTTGAGTATGCCGTAACCGGCTTAGGGTGTCCAGAGTATAAATATGTGCCTATGGGCATTGTAAACGTTTTATCACAGCATCAATAAACAAACCCTTTTACTTTCAGTACCTTTACTTTTCCATACCGGCGACTTCACCATCCTTTTTATTTTTTTCACGAGTTCTTTCAAGTTTGTCAGGCTGCATCGCCTCGATCTCCGGCTTGCTTGTAAGTTCCGCTTTTACCGAGTAATTTCTAGGCTTTAACCTCCGGGCGCATCGCTGAGGTTTCGTCTAGATTTATTCAACAGTTATCGATATCTGTTAGATCCGCAAGTTTCATATCAATTCTTGTTGTTCGAGTTTTTATCACCAATTTATCCAGCTTGGGATTGATTCTCGTCGGCTATTATTTTGTTCATCAATATTATCGTTACACAGCCGTCCAGATCTTTGTCAAGTGTTGTCCATGTAGCATTATTCAGATACTTTTAAGTAATTCTTTATATTTGCTCACGTTTGCAATCGGCTAATTCCTGCTGTTTGTCTTCTTCCGTATCGACTCAATTAAGCTGTTACATTTAAATCGGAGAAATTCGGCAATCCTGCTGTTTTGATCTGATAATTTCACGTGTGATTTATCCTTGTCAATCAACTGGTCAGATTGACTGGCACGCCCTGGTTTTCAAGGCTACTCCTTTGCCCGTGTGTTAGCGCATCTGTCTCCGCCTGATTTTTGCGTCAACACATTCACACACAGCTTTGTCCATTACGATGGCTGACAAAGCCATGAGTCTTCACTGGCTTCCCGGCCCAAGCATTTCAGGGGGCCGCCTGCTCCTCATCGTGGGGACCAGGAGCGACGGCATCCTCGTCATCTTCACTGGCTTCAGGGAAGAGCTCTCCCTAGAGCAAGACGGAAAGCGCGGCGGCGGTGCCCTCAGCATTGGCATCGGCCTGCTCGATGACGACCAGTGCTGCTTCATCATCGAGGTCGTTGGCCACGACGTAGCCTGAAGCCAGCGCCACGAACTTGACAAGGTAGTGCGTCGACACCACACCCAGAGCCTTCTGGACCCCAAAGCAGAAAGCGCCCTTCAGCCGTTCGGTGACATGGCTGCCCAAGGACCTCAGGCGGCTGGCCAACGAGCTACCGGATTGGCCATCCCCCTCTTCGAATTTGCGGCACAGTTCAGGGGCCGCACCCGTCAGGTCCTCAAGCTCTTGTTGCGCCGCGATATACGCGACGGCGAGGGTATCCGCCCGAGCCGATGCGTCCGCCATAGCTTGCTGCATCCCTGGGACGAATGACAAACGAGTGTTAGTTCCACGCCTTGAAATGGAAAACGGATACAAAAGGGATGAACGCAGGGAGCCATGACTCACCTTCCACATGCTCCTTCTCTCTAGACAACGACGCGCGCGCGGCATCGGCCTCCCGCTGAAGTGTCAACATCGAAGCCTCCTTCTCCGCGAGGGAAGCCCGCAAAATCTCGAGATCGACGTTGCACCCAGCCAGAATCTCCGTTAGCCACCCAACTGACTCCACTCTGCGCTGAAGCTGGTCCTGGGTCGTGACCACGACCTCCTCTTTCTGACGGAGGAGAGCTCGCGTTATCTCGTGCGCCCCTCGCTCCAAGAGAAGCTGCGCCTGTGCAGCCTCCAACACCGCCTCCTTCTCCCGAAGAAGGGTGCCCCGGCGTTCTGCTTCCTGGGACTCCCGCGTCGCCAGGGCCCGTTGGGCGTCTCGCTCTCCCTCTACGCGGGTCAGGGCCTCTCCACGCGCGCGGGCGTCAACCCCCATATCGTTCAAGGCCGCGCGCACCTGCTCCGTCTCCACTCGCAGCTGGGTGTTCTCCTGCTCCAGTTGGTACGCGTGGACGTGCTGGTCGGTGATGTACGAGACTTTGCTCCCAGCCATGTCCTTCAGCCGCTGGAGGCAGAGAAAGCTCAAAATAAGGAGCACGCGGGGACCAAAAAAGCTAGGCTAAGAACGGAAAATCACCTGGTGGAGTTGGAGACCCCGGGTCCAATGGAGTTCGAGGGCGGCGTGGAGAGCGTTCTGAATAGAGATGCCGACCTGCTCGTGATCTAGCCACAGCCCGTTCTCCTCTTCCGCAAGGCTCACGAGCTCTGTGGGATCCCCGGGTCGGTCGAGTCCCAACACGCCCCGCATGTTGTGCCGCCGCCGGGGACGGGCCCAATGGCGCCAACCGACCTCGGTCGTCCCAGCTTCAGGTTGCCCTGTACAGCGGCCGAGACCGGGGGAGCAAGGATGACGACGTCTGTCGCCGTGACGTCTGCCAACGACGACACGCCCCCCACGGCGGCGCCCTCACCCTCAAATGGGTGAATGTCATCTTCGGGGAGAGTCGCAGGCACGTCAGGCGGGGTCCCGAACCCTGGCGTTGTATCGTCTTCAGCGTTTGGCCCGGCACCCTCCTCTCGTGATGCCTGTTCCGCGATCTCAGCGCGACGAGACCCCGGTTGGCCCGCTGCGCTGCCGGACCCGAGCTGCTGTCTCGCCCGCTCGATCCCCTTCGCCACGGCCGCCTTGTAACGGGCGGATATCTCCTCAGGCGTCTCAAGCGCCGCGCATGAAGGCCGCGTCGCCGTGTGCGGTGAGGCCCGCGTGCTCGACCTAAGAGCCTTGACGGGAGCCAGCTCCGGCGTAGTGGCTAGGGTTGATCAGCTGAAGAAGAGTAAAGGAAAGCAAAGGAGGAAAGGTCAACAGAAACGGCAGGAATCAAATCGCGAGAAGATTGGTGCAAGTCTTACCGCGTGATGCCCCTCAACTTACGTTTCTTCGATGCACTCGAGGGCTGCGCCCCCCTCGAGCTCGAGGCTATCCTCGAAGGCGTCCGTCCGCCGGGGGCGCCCCCACCCATTGTCAAGGCGGGCTCAGAGGGAGCCTGGGCAGGCTCGTCGAGGGGCAAGCCACCAGCCCCGGCGTCTCTCCCTCTCCCCGACCGCCAACGGCGGCGCGTCTCCGGGGCGCCTCGTTGTTGGAGGAATCGTCATCTTCTGGCTCCGGCGTACTCTCCGGAGTGGGCATCGGTGAAAGGCCATCCCTCTCCCGCCTCCGGTTCTCTTTCTCATGCAGCACGCCCCGGTTTTCAAGGCTACGCCTTTGCCCGTGTGTTAGCGCATCTGTCTCCGCCTGATTTTTGCGTCAACACACTTTTGGCACGCCCGGTGGGACACGAGAAGAAAAGCTCACGCATATCACGCCTGAATTCATGTGGTGAGATGCTAAATATTTATTACAAGATTTATGGGTTCATATTACAAGCAAGTTTATGGAGTCCATGCACCTGCCTACTGGCCGATGGTTCCTCAACCATCGCATCAATGCCAAGACAATATTCAGATGCAATATTCTCTTCAAGTATTATGGCCGATGGTTCCTCATACTCAACCAATGTGTTGGTCACAACAATCAGAGAATTATCAGTTATGGCATGCTCCCCAGGTGTTTCAGTCTATGCCTACTTATTTGCAAGCACCAGTTCAGATGCATCATGTGTAGAATTATCAAATTCAGCAAACTCCTCAGGCCTCTTGGCCGATGAGTTATTATTCAAATCGGTCGTATCAGGAGCAATATCGAGAAAATTATCAGCAGTATGTTCCTCATCAGGTTACACATCTGATAGCTCTGACTGCTCAGATATCGGTTCAGAGCTCGCAAGTACAAGATTATCAGCCGCAGCATGCTCAGGCGTTGGTTCAAGATCAATCGGAAAAAATAGAAGATGAACTTGAGCAAGATCAAAGAGAAGCCTTGAAGAGGGCTATCGAGGAATATAAATCGGCCTGCCTCAAAACATTCAGCATTACTATGGGAGGAGATGTGATCCAAATCTGTAATTTTCCGGAGCCAAAAGAGTTCACAATTGAAGCTAACAATTATGAAAATGAGGAGGGTCATCCTGATTCATTGATTCCAAGTCAACAGCAAGAAAGTGGCGGATCTCAAAATATAGAGTTTGGATCAATGGTGCAAGAAGAATCACAATCTATAGAAGAGCAACTAATGGTGAAGCCAGTACAAGGGTCTGGTGATCAACAGTCTAATCGGGCTAATATGGAGATCCAGACTGTTGATGTGCCTTCAAAAGAGCTTAACTTGAAGTCTGAAGACTACACGTACATGTACCATAGGCCATATTTTGAAGTTGTAGATCAGTTTTTTATGCCATATCGTTACAGGGAGTCAAACCTCACCAAGTTCTTGAAACAGGACAATAACTTTGCTATAGAGCACATAAGTCAATTCCTGATTTAGCATGGGAGGCCTACAGAAGATGTTTTTAGAAAGACTCTTGCTCCCAACAACTTCAGACATACGATGGTCCGATCTAGACTTCTGTGAGCATTTATTGGCTAGAACATGGAACAAAATGCTTACATTTTATATTCAGAGTAACAAGCATGCCAGACAGATATTTCAAGTTCATTAATTAAAGGGAGTAATTATGGGCTCATCGGGTTGTTGAAGTTAATTATGTCGACATAATATTCCAACAAAGGATAGCCGATGTAGTAGTTTGAGAGGGAGACTTACAGAGAAAGCGAAACTCAGTTTTCTGATAACTCAGCCGATGAAGACAAAGTTTAAAATATTTCATCAAGTTTCTTTCTTCATGAATTACCAATGCTATTGACAAGTATTCCAACAATTCTCATTGGGCACTATATTGGCTCGACCGAATGTAATCGGAGCATTCTGATTTTTGCAATGATGAGTTAGTCGATGAAAGTGACAAGCATACAAAGAAATAATATTCTCGGAGGCAGTATGGATTAAAACTTAGGGGTCTACGGAAGATTATCTTATTCAATTAAAGCATGGCCTTTTATGGATGGGCAAGTGATCGTAATTTTATTGACTGCAATAAAATATTCAAACAAGAGTTTACACGTGAAGGCAGCAAGAAGATTTGTTTATCGAGAAACGCAAAAGATTATTAAATCAAGAATCGGATGTTCAGGAGCCAATATGGAGATTGTTATAGCCTGGGCAGCCGAATAATGATAAAAAGAAGGCTCAGTGGAATCGGAAGAAATCGTCAGGGAAGAAATTAGCTGATGATCGATAGATGATCCGATTTAAAAATATGAAGCCGATCCGATTTGCATGCAGCCAGTCTGATTTGCATACGGTAGGTCCATTCGGTCCGATTCGGTATGCTCAAGGAAAGTAATATTATATATGGTTTGACTGGATTGCAAGAGTTAACCAGAATAAACTATCTTTATAAGGATATATAAAAGCTTTTACTTGGAGATGGACTTCCGTATGCGAGAATAAAAGAAGTTGATTCAAGGAGATATGCGCATGTGTTCCTATGGATTGCCAACACTGGCATTAGCCAATAAGCCGATGGAAAATAGGGAACACATATTTCATCGACAGTCAGGAGAGCCAGTTGATTCTAATATCGAGCTTTTGAAGTCATCTCTGGGTATACTTTTTATAGTTGGCTGCATACAAATACATGGGACATGACTCATCACATGTTGTACATCGGACTGAAAGGCAACAATCATATCGGAGATCGGTAGGTATTATTAAAATATTCTGCAAGCAAATGCCTCGATCTGCTTTCATCCAGCTAATTTTACAGTAGTACCGATCGGTTGATTAGTATATGCTGAAGATAGTGTGAGCCGATGGTTTCAAATATGTCATGAGCCGATTTCTGTTTTCCAATTATAAGAATTATTCATGAATTTGTGAGGGCAGCTCTGTGTCAGAGGACCGCCTGGATTACAAAAGCCGATTTATTTAAAGGAATAAATCGGATAATAATAAGCAAAGTTACAAAGGCAGCTTTCTCACTTTGTCATGATCTGGAAAAACAATTCCACGAGTACATGTTTGTTGGAGCGCAAGAAAGAAAACTTTATATTCAGTTGGCCCGCTGTGCTGCCGACCCAAGCTGCTGTCTCGACCGCTCGATCTCCTTCACCACGGCCTCCTTGTAACGGGCGGAGATCTCCTCAGGCATCTCAAGCGCCGCGCGCGAGGGTCGCGTCGCCGTGTGCGGTGAGGCCCGCGTGCTCAACCTAAGAGCCTTGACGGGAGCCAGCTCCGGCGTAGTGGCTATGGTTGATCGGCTGAAGAAGAGTAAAGGAAAACAAAGGAGGGAAGGTCAACAGAAACGGCAGGAATCAAATCGCGAGAAGATTGGTGCAATTCTTACCGCGTGATGCCCCTCATCTTATGTTTCTTCGACGCACTCGAGGGCTGTGGCCCCCTCGAGCTCGAGGCTATCCTCGAAGGCGTCCGTCCACCAGGGGCGCCCCCACCCATCGTCAAGGCGGGCTCAGAGGGAGCCTGGACAGGCTCGTCGAGGGGCAAGCCACCAGCCCCAGCGTCTCTCCCTCTCCCGCAACCGCCGACGACGGCGCGTCTCCGGGGCGCCTCATTGTCAGAGGAATCGTCATCTTCTGGCTCCGGTGTACTCTCCGGAGTGGGCATCGGTGAAAGGCCATCCCTCTCCCGCCTCCGGTTCTCTTTCTCCTGCTCATCTTTCCGCCGCTGTTTCCTCAACCTCTTCTCCTTGGGCGCATCCTTTGCGCGCCTTCTGCTGGTCGGCGTGGCGGCAGTTGACTGCGCGGACTTCGAGGAGGGGGGAGACGACCGATACCCCTTGCGGGACAGCCCCTTTATTTGCGCCTTCCGAGAATGAATTTGTTGCCATAGACAACTCAGCGTATGATATCCTTTGATACACAGTGGCAAATGTGCTTCTGTTGTCTGGACTAGAACCATCTGGGTTCGATCTTAGCTTATTGATGTAGTAACATGTAACTACGTAAATGATAACAAAGCAAAATCCACTAACAACAGTGAAGATTAAGATGTGCAGCACTCGATGTCGTGTAGGACTACCAGGAACAACTGGAGATGGGCATGCCGGGAAATGAAAGGATAGAGGGCACCACACAGTGCCCCATTACTTGTGAGTAATACAGAACTTGCATTGGAGAAGATGCCCTGTTTAGGTATTGGCCCAGATAGTTGGTTGAATGAAAGGTTCAGGCTCTGTAGGAGCTTAAAGTTCTCAAGGAATTCAGGTATGGATCCTGATAATTTATTGTCAGAGAGATGCAACACTTCTAGGCCTTTGAGTGCACTTAGGTCTTTAGGGATTTTTTCCTTGGAGGAGGTTACCTTGCAAATAAAGGAATTGCAACTCAATGCAACTTCCAATGGTGCTTAGAATTTCACGTGATAATATATTTGACGAGAGATCAAGTATGCCGAGGTTGACCAAGCAACCGATTTGGGGAGGTATAGAACCACTTAATGCATTTTTGGAAAGGTTGCATGATTTAGATAGGGAGGAAATGCTAACGATCTCTTATGAAATTTGTCCACTGAGGAGATTATTTGAGATATCAATGAAGGTTAACATGCTAAGGTTGCCAATAGTTGCTGGAATTGTACCCTCCATATAGTTGCTAGACAACTGAAACAAATTTAGTTGTGTGATGTTGCCTAGTGACAACAGGATATCCCCGCGAATGAATTTTCATCTAGCCATGGGTTGTGGAGGTTGGATACCTTCCCAATCTCTGAAGGTATGGTCCCTGTGAAGAGATTACCTGAGAAGTGTAGGCTTCTAAGTTTGTAATACCTCCCAACACCTGCGGGTACATGCCCAACAATTTGGTTTCCTCCTAAATACAGGTCTTGAAGCTCTAGTGAGAGAATAGTAATTGTGTTCGGAAGAACACCAGAAAGGTTATTAAGTTCAATATTGAAGGACATCAAGTTGCTACAGTTAGCCAGGGAAGTCAGAAAATCCCAATCCCTTGGCTTCACAGCTTGGAGTCTATTGTTACCTACTTCAAACACTGTCAAATGTCCATTCATACCAATATTTGGCGGAATGAGACCACTAAATCTATTCCCATGGAGGATGATTTGTTGAAGCGTAGAGATATTTGACAAGGAAGATGGAATTGGGCCTTCAAACTTGTTGTATAATGCAGCTAAAATGTTTATATTGGGAAGCGTGAAGCCAATATCTGGAGGGAAAGAGCCTGTCAGTGGGTTAAAACCGGTGTCCAAGAACACAAGGGACGACATGTTAAACAAGGATGGATGCATGACACCTTCTAGCTTATTGGATGTTAAGACAAGATTCTCAAGGTGAGTTAGCTTTGATAAAATTGGTGGGACATGTCCACTCATCATATTCCAAGCAATATTCAAAGTTGTTAGCCGGGTGAAATTTCCGAGCCATGGTGGGATTTCCCCATGCACATAGTTGTTAGGGATACTAAAGAAAGTGAGCATGGTAAGTGTTGGTGTCAACCATAAAGGGGTCCCTAATACTACAGAGATATCACCCCATAAATCCTCACGAACGAACAAAGCCAATCACCAATTGAGCATCGGGTGTATCACGCATCGGCACCTCCCCCGCCCCGCTCGAGGGTACCCGTTCACCCTCGAGGGTACAGGAACTCCGCCTCACTCGAGGCCTCCCCGATCGGGGCTCGAGGAGCCCTCAAGGGGATAACTCTGCCTCGCTCAAGGCTACCCCTCGACTACGAGGCCCATGTACATGTCTACTGGCCCATGGACAAAGGCATTTGATAGCTTTGTACCACAGCGAGGCGCAGAAGTCAAAAGCTGAACCCTTGTCCATTCCCGGTCATCTCCGCCAACTCCCGTCGTTGTGCGGCCTTCCCTGGCACTGTACAGGCATGCGCGGCACTGTGTGGACAGGCCGGCACTGTTGTACTCTCCTATGCCGCCTAACCAGGCATGGGAAGCCCTCGAAGGAACAGGAGGAAACCCTCAAAAGGCGTACGACCCATCGTCAGAAGCAGCAACGGACAACGTAAGCCCTCGAGACGGGAGGGTAGGCCTCATGCGTCATCCACAGAAGTCGCCACGCTGCCTACTGTGATCAAGGACGCTGGACCACTCCACACAGATGAAGGGACGCGCAACTACGACAGCCATGCCCGGCGCCACGCCACCCTATACGCGACTGCTGTAAAACGCGTCATCCTCGATCCATGTTACTGTCCCTCCTTGGGCTATAAAAGTAGGAGGCAGCCCCCAGAGGCAGGCACGAAGGAACAAACCGCATACTTCGCTCGCATCCACGCTCAAACTCACATCGCACATGCTAAAGGACTTGGAGACCACACCTCCTCTCCCGCCTTGCTTGTAGCCCCCTACTACGAGCACCCTTGGTGCAAGACAATACATCACTCACACGCACTCTGCTGACGTACGGCCCAAGGCCGGAACCAGGATAAACCCTTGTGTCTTTGTATTGTTCCCTTGCATCAGCCATCGTGAGACGGGACACAGTGCATTTCTGTTAGGGTTCGGACCATCGCGGGTTCAAGCACCGACAGTAAGGTTTGCAAATGACGAAGGGATAAGACCACTGATATTGGTTACCCCTATACTAAGAACCTCAGGCTTGGACAAGAGACCCAAGGTAGAAGGAAAGGTGCCAGACAGCAAATTGATGCTCAAGTTAAGTTTCTGGAGCATGATACAGTTGGCAAGGCTAGAAGGGATCTCAACTTCAAGCTTGTTATCCGACAGATCAAGCGCTTGAAGATGGGTGAGGTTGCCTAGGTGCACCGAGATGGTGCTGACAAGGCCAAGTCCTCGTAGGCGCAAGGCGGTAACGCGCTCGGAGCTCAGGGGACCACTGCATGTGACCCCGGTCCGTCCGCAAAAACTCTGGGTGCCATTGGAGGTGTTGTTGTTGAGAGCATTCCATAAAGAAAGTGCGCTCCAGGGATCTTGTGTTATGAAGGATTTGAATGACAGGAGGGCAAGGAGGTCGTTGTGTTGGAATTGTGTCGAATATTGTGTACTAGTTTGGTTACGTTTGGACTTGGAGTTGTATTAGCGGTAGGGTAGAGTTTGTGCCGGACTCTTGTAACCCGGGCTCCTCATAAATACGAGAGGAGGACCGCTGATTGTAACGATGACGACATAGCGACAGGTTCGCAGGGGGAGGCGGCGTATTGCCGGGACCCCGGAGCGGCCAGTGTTGCGGTATTGGGGAGGAGCGCCGTAGTCATGCCCCGGGGATGTAGGCTTCGGCTGAACCTCGTTAAGTCGTGTCTCCGGTGTCATCTTTGATCTCGCATACATCGTCTCAATAGATCAATCGTTGCTTTCGCGCGCTCATAACTCTAACAAATGGTATCAGAGCTATGGTTAGATTTGATCTAGAGATGGTATGGAGATCACCGTGGATGTGCGAGGATCATGCTTGACGGGTGCCGCAGAATTGCTCGATGCGGCACAAGGTGGAGCATGGCGGCGATCGGCGATTCGATCGGTGGTGTCGGACACTCCGAGCGGGAGGTTTGGACCGTTCGACGGGCTGCGATTGGTGAGGATCGGCCAGGCGTGGTGATTGGACCAACACAGTGGCCGTTGAAGACGACGCGATCAGGGCGATGGCTTCGGCTCGGGATCAGACCAGCGGCGACCAGACGCAGGTGATGGCCGGATAGATTGGAGCGTGAAAGCATCACGGCAGGGTGATGTGACCGATGTTGTATGGTGGCAGCATTGTGACACGGCGAGCAGATTGTGTCAGCGATATGGCGGTCGCCGTACGGCACGCTCATGCACGGATGGTGTATGAGGACGCCGCTGTTGTGGCAGGACCGGTGTGTGCACGCGGTGGAGCTTCAGCAGGGTGTAGACGAAGACGTCGCGGGTGGTGAGATGAGTGCACGGGCTCGTTGTTGAGGACGAGGTGCAGCGTGGGCATGGCGAAGGCATGGTGCGGCAGCAGTCCTGATGGCATACGTGACGGTGTGGAGGATGATGCCGAGGCACGCGGATTTTTTAGGCGAGAAACATGGCAAATCGAGGAAAAGTTAGTTTGACTCGGATTCGATGCCAGCTTGTCAAAAGAGAACCAAAACGTGTCATGGTGAAGGCTTCCATACGTGAGTAGCCAGGAGAGAGGCGGCTGGAGGCACGGTGGCCTGAGAGCACAAAGTGATGCCACGAGTGCAGCTGCAAGTAGTACAACTCGAATACTACTCCAAGGCAGAGTTGTATTTCCTATCTTTATTTTGTACTCAAAATGCAAGCAGAATAAAATAGGGAAGGGACATGCACAAGTTGTGATTGGACTCGTGGTACATGTTCGGTGCTATAGGAGTTAGTGCAGGAGTTAAACTTGGTGCAGCAGCAGCTCAAGTTGGCTTATAGGAGTCGGACACGGACTCCTCACCTTGATGGGATCGCACGCAAGCCACGCGGTCGTGTGTGCGACTCGGAACCAGAGACTAGAGGCGGCGTAGGAACGTGCACATAAAAGCAGAGGTGCAGGACCTGGAGGCACATCGACTACTCAAGGTAATCCACGGGCAGAAACACAAGCAAGGGCGGCTCAGCGCACGAGGCGTGTTTCAGCTGAGGGATTGCGTCGGAGATTGGTCGACGGAGGCGTCGGTGGACTGCGGAGAGAGCTTTGAGGTGTGCTGGTGATCGACGGAAGCTGGTGGATCACGCGGTGCTAACGACGACAAAGGGTCGGTTAATCCGCGTGTCGGCGGGATGTCGACGGCAGGCAGATTTGAGGTCGTGAAGTTCGATGGCTCTGGTAACTTTGGATTATGGCAGATAAGGGTCAAGGATATGTTGATTCAACAGGGAATCTTGATCGGCCTGCAGGAGAAGAAGCCAGAGAAGATGGGTGATGCAGACTGGGAGGAGAAGCAGACGCTAGCAGCTGCAACCATACGGCTGTGTCTGTCTGACCAGGTTATGCACCATGTCATTGGACTAGGGACGCCGAAGCAAATCTGGGACAAGCTGGAAACTCAATTCATGTCAAAGACTGTGATGACCAAGTTGTATCTGAAGCAAAAATTGTATGGGCTGAGGATGCAGGAAGGGTCAGATCTTGCAGAGCACATTAATGTTTTCAGTCAGATGGTCACGGATCTGGGTCAACTGGGAGTGACGGTTGATGATGAAGACAAGGCAATTATTCTTCTGTGTTCACTTCCATCATCTTATGAGCACGTGGTCACGACTTTGACGTACGGCAAGGAAAGCATCAAGATTGAGGATGTTACTGCAGCGTTATTAGCTCGAGAACAAAGGAGAAAGATCAATGCAGTGGATGGGACTCAAGGTGATGCATTGCTGGTCAAAGGTGAGCATAGCAGGGAGAAGGTGGAAAAGAAAAAGAAGAAGAAAGTGCGGTGCTATGGCTGCATGGAGTTAGGACATGTGAGGAGAGATTGTCCAGAAAGGAATAAGAAGACAAGTGCTAATGTTGCAACTTCTAAGAGTGACTCGGATAGCGATGGTGATATTCTCTCGATATCAGACAGCGTGCAGTCAACTGAAGCGTGGATGTTGGACTCGGCAAGCTCTTTTCATGTAACACATAAGAAGGAGTGGTTCACTTCGTACAAGTCTGGTGATTTTGGCTTAGCTTGTTTAGGCGATAACACGGGTTACCGTGCTATTGGAATCGGCGATGTCAAGATCAAGATGGAAGGCGGAGTTGAGCGGGTGCTTCAAGGTGTCAAACATGTGCCAGAGTTGCGGAGGAATCTAATTTCGCTTGGAGCTCTACATGATGATGGTATGTTATTCCGGGCTGAGCCGGATGGGAAAACCATGAAGATCATGAAGGGAGACAAGACTATGATGATAGGAGAGAGGACGACATCACATTTCTACAAGCTGCAAGGGTACACAGTTGCAGGTGGAGTCATGGAAGATGGAGATGCAAGGATAGCAGTGTCATCTGAAGGCGGTAGGTCTGAGGCCAGGTCAGACTCGTCGGGTGGCTCGTCTTGAGCTGCAAATTCAACAACCCAAGTACGGTGTACACGGAGGTTCGCGTATGACAGCTTCAAGGTGGTGAATATTCACCAAGGTGGAGTTTGTTGGAATTGTGTCGAATATTGTGTACTAGTTCGGTTACGTTTGGACTTGGAGTTGTATTAGCGGTAGCGTAGAGTTTGTGTCGGACTCTTGTAACCCGGGCTCCTCATAAATATGAGAGGAGGACCGCTGATTGTAACGATGACGACATAGCGACAGGTTCGCAGGGGGAGGCGGCGTATTGCCGGGACCCCGGAGCGGCCAGTGTTGCGGTATTGGGGAGGAGCGCCGTAGTCATGCCCCGGGATGTAGGCTTCGGCTGAACCACGTTAAGTCGTGTCTCCGGTGTCGTCTTTGATCTCACATACATCGTCTCAATAGATCAATCGTTGCTTCCGCGCGCTCATAACTCTAACACGTTGTGTGGGCTGGAGCTGCAAGTGTTGATGAAGAACAAGAGGACGATGAATTTGCGAAGAGCAGGCAGGCGGATGCCATGTCTACTCTCCATAGGCAGTCAATGAAAGGACAGCAGGAGCAAGGTGGTTTTGGCTCAAGCTCGAGTCCCATGCTTTGCCACGTGCACTGTGCACTGAGAGCTTTGTAGTGGCTAATGGCTGACCAGTCGACATGGGCTGCTAGCAACTACTACATTCCTGGTAGACAAAATTATTTTTGCTCTGCTTAAATAAGACCATGGAATGCGATAATATCAGTGATGTAGTACTACTATATATATTAATAGTCATCATTCCATTTTCGCTGCAGCTCGACTATATATAATTTTGATTAGACCCTCTTGGTGTTGATTGTAGCGTTTGCTTTGAAGGTTACGCCACAAGAAATTCCCGTGCTAACTTGTCAGGAGTCTTTCCATTAGTAAGAAAAAATATGTCAGGAGTCTGGTTATGAATTGTTGGAGAAAGCATAGTTTCCGTCAGGGCCATTGCTATGACTCCAACTAAAGCTGGCAATGGTTCCAATGGGAACCGGTTGCAGCGGTGAGGGTTTTGCTTTGGTCCTAATCAATTTAGTGAAAACTGGTTGCTCTAGCTACCGATTCGATTTAGTTTGATTTAACATAAGAAATGGTTTTCTTTGGTTTGGGAGTTGGGACACTGCCGGCATGACCGACAGCTGTGACGGGCCAGCCTGCCAGCAGCAGGCGATAGCACTGCTAGCGATCGAATACACCAGCGGCAGCCGCGCTCCCGCATCAGTGGTAGACAGTTTGGTTTTTACATGTGATGGGGCGGTTTGGAGTGGTTTGCTTCCGCATGTTTTAAGAAACTTGGTTTGGTTCAGGTTTAGTCCAGATTTGAAACCATTTTCACCTTTAACTCCAACCGACCGGAGAAGAGGAGATACAAAGTCATACTCCATACATATTTTATGCGGAGCTGATTTCAAGGGATACTAAAGTACTAAGAACAATAAAGATTTCAAAAGGCCATGCTCAAGTTTGGGCAGCTGACTTCAAAGCAGGCTGCTAAGGAGACCCAAGGGCCCAAGAAAGATCAATTTCTCATTCAGAAAGAATCGCATCTTTTTTATTTACTGGTTTTTTTTTTTTTTTTTTTTTTTTTTTTTTTTTTTACGATCGCGTGCCTTAGCATGTTTTTCATTAAGAGGAGAAGAAATTCGGTTAGACAACCAGCAAAGTCATTCCCGGACAATGACTTCTTGCATCAAGATAGAAAGAAATAAAAAGGCAAAACATAGCAAAACGATTACATTGTAGCTAATAATGTGCGGCCGGCATTGAAGTTCTGCAACTGAGCAAACGATACGAGGGATGTGGTGCGCCATCTGCGTTGCATTCTTGACCTGTCGATCAAATCAAACATTCGGCTACTGCGTTCTAAGCATAAGCTCCAAGACATTAGAATCACCAGAGTGTCAAACGACTTCCTTTCATCCTTTTGTAGACGTGTTGTTCTTGCTCGTGTCCACCAATCATTGACTGAATTTTCAGGCTAACACGTTACATGTGGTACATGGCTTGGAATCAGGGGTCGTTCTAGGTAATACCTACTACACGTCAAGTGAACGCGCTGGACATGCCATGTTTCCTGCGCAAATCTCAGAATTTTGCGTAGATAGATTATTCACCAGTAGTTGCGGAATGGTTGCAACTTTAAATTTGGTAGGCCCTTACCATCATGTTATGCACATGTCATACAGCATCTCGGCATTCATTCATCGAAAAGAAATTGTAATGCTTATCGATGAACCGTTGACATTATACAGAAATAATGCTAGCACTATTATATTGTTGGTTGACAAAATTATATTCTCCTGTTATATATTCTATATAAATTATATTATGCTAGCACTATGTAAGGGACAAAGATCGGAGACGCGGCTCACTGCCATCGGAGACGAAATTTTTTACGTCTCCAAATTTTTGTCACCGATGTGACCATATCAGAGACGCGTTTTGACCCGCATCAAAGACGCGTTTCTGGAGAAACCGCGTCTCTGCTGAGGTAGTCATTGGTGACGCGTTTTCTCTAAACGCGTCTCCGATGACAAATTAAAAAAAATAAAAAAAATCAGAATGTACATACATCACAGGTCCTTCTCAGATCACAAATAGGCTATACATACATCACAGGTCCTTCTCAGATCACAAATAGGCTATACATACATCGCAGGTCCTTCTCAGATCACAAATATAGGCAAGAGAGTAATTGACACAACAATTGTTCATACACATGTTCAATTGAATCACACTAAAACTACAGCAGATTAAGCATTGAAACTAACTAATCTACAGAACCAAAAAAAGCTACTGTCTGCAGGTTCAATCCTCATTTCCTCCCTGAAACAAGAATGGAAGCAAAAGAGGCGAACAAATACGGAGACAAATGTTTATTCCAGTAAACAAGCAACATGCTACTATGCAGGACAGAGATAAGGTTGTTCTCGTGATGCTTACCTGGTACCAAGGCTTGCTGAGAATTGCCAATACCTGGTGACCAATTTTCACTGCTCTTGTGCTGCTTCCACAAACATTGCAAAGGTGCACAGTTATTCCAAGGTTCAACTTCTAGCACTTGAGTTTGAGCAGAACTTAACAGAGAGAAAAATAGCAAGTTCTTATCTAGAAATTGTGGAGAATAGTTATGTGCATGTGAATCAGAGTTGGACCATCTGCTCAGCTAATTGGAAGGGCAACAAATAAAAAACATAAGTAATTGATGCCAACATATATTCACAGGAACTGCAGTGGTTATAGTCTATGCTACGTAGAAGTGATTGAAAAAGCACTCTCCACCCGATACTCGATATATGACAGAACTCATTCAAGCATATTGTCTTCATCAGTTATAATCTAAGAACTGCATTATCATTGATCTAGTACTTGCTGGGAGCAATAACTAGAATCAATAAGTTGCCACTCGCATTCCACACACATCCAAGGCCACGGATTGAGAGGGGAGCACTTATCTGGAAGCAGGTCTAGGGATAGTTGGTGAAGCAAGCCGGCAGCCCCGCAGCAGCTCCACGGCCCAAACCCTAGGTCAATACAAATCGATTTGGGGGACATCAGCAAACGGATGTGTGTGTGTGTGTATTAAATGAGTAACTAATACGGCACTACTGCCACATTTTGACATCATATCATCACAAATCAAATTATACATGTCTAACAAGTCCAAAAAGCCCAAAATATAATCAGAGATACTTAGATATATCTATAAGCTATCAACTTACCAAAAAATTCAAGAACCAGATATCACCATTTTCAACACGGAAGCCTCGCAGATCAAAGATTACAAGTAAGAAATACAACATGTAAGAAATACAAGTGATACTAAAATGTCAATGAGAATTTAAGTTCAGTTGAACGGAACAGGAAGTTGCAATGGGGTAGGTCAGGGGTTGCAATGTTTCTCTTTTTTCATGCCAAATGTCACAAAGTTGAATTGGTGCACGCAATTTTCTCAAGGTAATTTCAGGAAGTAGAAAATGGTATCCCAAACAAGTAATTGGTGTTATATCATGATAGAACACGTGTGCATACAAGTAAAAAGGCCATACCTCAGAACTGCTCTATGTAGTTCCTTGACAGGCCAGAATGATCCTTCACAGGGCAGAAAAATAATTATTTTCAGTAGCGTCTCAGCACTTTTATAAGAAGCTTTAACAGGAAAAGGTGATTTTCTGCATCAGTATATAATATACTACCACATACTGCTGTTCTCTCAAAGCTTATCATACCGAGTTTCAAAGAGAATTTAGATTACTTGGATTGAAACTACATTATTCCGAACACACTACCATTTGAAACTGTATGTATAAATGTAACCAGATTTGACGAGTAGCACATGGAGGACAGTCACATGAAACTACATGGATCTTGCAACATACCTGATGGCTTTACTGCATTCTACTTATCTCCTAAACACCTGGATCAGCAGAGGACTCCACCCTCTGCATATATGCAAGCATTCAAGTTTCAGGAATACTTTAAGTTACTGTAAGCTCATCCACAACAATCAAGCTATTGTAAGTTCATAACCATGAGAAACAAAAGTAGCTAGCATGATTTATTAGGCTTGCTGACATGAACAAGGGTTTTAAACATTCTCATATTACAGTAGAATGAAGTATTCAGCTAATATTACTTCTGCATCCTCTATCTAGAAAATAACAAGAACTGCAGTTAAGACCATTTCTCCATTAGTCTCTCCTTCACAGATAGCTGCTGAATGGACATGATATATGTGTCATCTAGTTGTTTGCTGTTATTTAGGACTATTAACACAAGTTACTAGTAGCAGCCTCATCACAAAAATAAGTAGCACTACAAAGATTGTCGCACACATACAAGGACATCATACAAATTGCATTCCTGAGAAGAAAAATCAGCTGACAGTTCAAGGACCAGACAATATACAGGAAAACAATTAAATGCAGGTAAGAAAAAAGAGGCTTAGAGAAATAAAAAGCTTCAGCTGTCAGAAAAACCTTACACCTGTCACTGAATAAGCTATCACAAATATAAGGAACTAGCAGTGGCTCATAAATACATGGAGACTTCAAAAAACATTGGTGAACTGGCTTGTGATTAATCTAAGCCAATGTGCATGGACACTAAACAGTGGCTCACCCATTTATTTAAGATGAAATGATAACTACATGACATTAGTTGGCACTTGGCATTAGTTGTGCAACTACATGACACACGACTAAGATAAAATGATAAATATTCAAGAGTGAGGATTGCAGAGGTAATGTAACTGAACCACACCTATTGTCCAGGACAACGAGTTCGTCTTCACAGGGTGCGTCAGGTCCTGCAAAAGCACACACCACCATCGCCCAAACCCTAGATCAGGACCTAAATCAATTTAGGGGAAATCATTGGGATGGAGGGAGGGAAGGATGCCTGAGCTGAGCACGACGATGGTCGCCGGCTAGAGCAAGCGCCGCTACATCGCGGGCGAAGGTCGATGAAGGGAAGCCCTCGCAGCAAATGCCAGCATCTCCATCGCTCCTCGTCGCCACATCGGTGGATCTGTTCCCGCCATCTGCTCATCCAGCGCCCGGTCCATCGCGAACCCTAGCGGGCCCTCGGTAGCGGCGCTGCCATCCCCGAGCCCATCCACCCCCCCCCTGTATCTCCCCACGCGGGTGAGCCCTGGTGTTTGGATCTGGGGGAGAGAGAAGGGAGGAAGAGGCGGGGCTGCCGCTGCCGCCGGATCTGGGACAGAAGATAGAGGAGACTCCCAACGGCGGGATCGGCGGCGGAGGAGAGGAGACTCCAACGGCGGGCTTGGTGGAGGAGGAGAGGGGGCGCCTGCAGCGCGGCGAGCCCCGCCTTGATCTGTGCGTAGTCGAGCTGCCCGCGCCCCGTGTCGTCGAAGAAGGCGAACATGTCCCGGATCCGCGCCTCCCGCTTGGCCTCTGTCTCGTGGAGCGCGAGAAGGACGTGCTCTGTCACACCCGGTTCTGCAAAACAAAACCGAGTGCACACCGTATGTGTGCCAGGATCAAGTTTCACACATATGGCGAACAAAAAGTGTATAATAGAGACAATATCACGTAAAAGAAAATGAATCAGAGTATTACACAGCTCAAATCCTGGAAACGGAGGCTCCAACTCCACAAGCAGACGACCGGGGGTTGCGTACGCCTAGAACTCAGCAACATCTTCAGTGAACTCCACAGCAGCTTCCTTCTTCTGAGCAACATTGTTTATAGCAAGGGTGAGCACATGTCGTACTCAGCAAGTGTGGGAAAAGTATGAATGCAAGACTAAATCAAAGAGAGGCTGAGGTTTAAAGCGATAAGCAATTTTAGTTGGTCAAACTTTTATTAGCACCTGATTACTAACATATAAATATATACCAAACCACATTAATATAAATAGAGCGCCATAAGCACATGGCACAACGAGAACCACAATTTAAGTCCATCTTCAAGTTCAATTATCATGTGAGGATCCAGGCCGCTCTTGACCATAAGCACGGCTGATATATCAGTTTTACACTCTGCAGAGATTGTACACTTTCACCATAAGTCGCGTAAAAGTCTAAAAGAACTTTAAACCCAACCACGCTGTGCTGGCCAAGCACGTATCACGCTACCGACGTGTGACTGCATAGGGACGCTACGAGGCCTTTACAAAGATTCTCCAACAAGGTTTAGCTCGCATGGTTCCGGTGTCTGGCGCTCCTAACCCTCCCTAATAGGCATGTACCTTAGCAAAGGCTACTTCCAAGAGGACCGGGCTAGACCGCGACTCAGTCCCCCCTTGCCCTTATCAGGTAAAGCTATCCCAAGCTAGAGTTTCTAATTATTCAGCCAAGACCAGAGCCCATTAGTCTTATGGTTGTACTGTTTTCCCGGATGGTTCTCCATGTTCCGATTAAATCATATGATCTTGTAATTAACCAGAGGTATAGCATAAAGTAAAGCATGTTTATCATTAATGTTCATTAGAACCACCATAACCCAAGTATAGCAACTAAGCAGTGCTACCCAACATAAAGATAAACCCAGGCATACAAGGAACAATGATAAAGACTAGGCAAACCTTAATAGGACCCATCAAATTAATGCAAGCACATGCAAAGGTGATTAAATATAGTTATTGGGATAAAATATCAAGAACACACTTGCCTTAATTCCAGTATAGTTGCTCATAATATCCTTCAACTCTTACTCTTCAAACTCTCGAACCGCGTTCCTTCTACTCATGGCAATCATCCAAGCAAAGCAACATTCTAGAGCAAACAAACAAAGACAACTAAGAACAATACACAAATCAAAATAAAAGCTTTAAAGAACGTTATAAAGGATATGACTCGCTGGTACGGTCACAGGAGTGCAAGAATCACTGATATTGGATTTAAAATGAGAAAGATATGAGTACGTAGTATAAAGCTGGCAAGACCTGTGCAATGATAATATATGAAAAGGATTTCTGAAATAAGGAATAAATGATAATTAGGATTTATTGCACAAGAGCAATGTCAGCATGACAACAAGGAAAAGGAAAATAAGTGGTCGTTGGAGTTAGGGTGTTGATCATCAAGGATTGTATTAGCTGAACAAAGGATTGTAGTGAACTCAGGATTTCTAATCATGGTGGAATATATTAGAGAAGTGTACAGAATATGTCCTAATTACTTTGCTAATGGAAGAATCCTAGTTACTGCATGCGTAGCCATGATGTCATCAGTTGCATGGTAGGGGTCTTACTTGCTTCTTCTGTACGTATGTGGCTTTCTTTGCAGGGCTGTCATCTCCATAGCCGGGGCTTTGCATCTGATGACCGGCGATGGCTGTAAAGAGAAGATAGGAGGTTGCTCAACAGCTGGCTCGAGGGATAACAGAGCACGAATGTAGACAGCACGAATTGCAGGTAACATGGATTAGAGAGAAAACATAGATGGAGGAGTGCATGCGTAGCTAGCTGATAATTATAAGCACAAAGCTAGCTTCTGATCGTAACATGCATGTACGTGAAGAAGTATAGATGAAATATTTCTCAAACTATGATGGAAGCATGACATCATCAAGTGCTTAGGCAATAAGATAATATGGAAAATAGGAATTAGATGTAGGGACTGCTGAACCTTTCATTGTCGTCCACGATGATTTTATTTGTTGGGTGTCTCGCCGGTGACGGGCGGAGCTGTGCGCGGTGGCATGACGGTGTTCCGGCCTCACCTCGTGGCATCTGGGTGTCAGGATCGGTCGACGGGCTCCCGAGACGACGTCGGTGGCGATTCAAGGCGAGCAGAGCCACGGCGGCGGTGCTGCGCGAGACGGCACGGGGCGGAGTAGATGTAGGATGTCCGGGTGAAGCTCCGGCACCGTGCTCCAGCGCACGAACGAGACGGCGAAACGAACCGCCGAGCTCCGGCGGCGGCGCTGGTTCGCAGCTCCGGCCGACGGCAACAGAGACCGCGGAACGGGCTCGTGACGGCACAATGAAACTTGGGGCCAGGACGACACACGCGCCGGCGGCGGTGACAGCAGATACGCAGAGGCCTAGGGCTCGGTCGTTCGGGTGCTGGTTTTATAGAAGATGCGTAGGCTCGGCCGGACTCTCGGTCACGGCGTCACGCCAAACCGATTCATAGCGATGGCAGGGTTCCAGCTCGAACTCGTGCTCGTGCAACAGCAGATGGAAAAAGGATCGGACGCAAGGCAACGTCTGGCCGGCCTTGCAGTGACTCAAAAGAGATGGGAACAAGTTAAGAGAAAATACGCCATGCATATATGGCAGTTGGCTTTGCTTGCTGGTGAACCGTGATGCATATATACGTGCATGTTGATGAAAGGAAGAAAGTAGATTGCTGAATAGGTGTAGGCATGACATGGTTAGCATACTTAGGAAATGAAATAATGTGACAAAAGAGTTATATTTACGGAAGGCCGGACGTTCCACTGCGATCGCGATGGTTCTTCGTGTCTCACCAGCGGCGGGGAAAGGACAGAGGTTGCCAGAATCGACAGTGGATGATGGAGATGGTGGCCGGCTCGAGCGTTGCGCGACGGGGCTCCTTCGACAAAGGAAGGAGGACGGTGAATGACGACGGACGTAGATCAGCGAATCGGGCGGCAAAGCTCATCGGCGGTTCAAAGATAGTTTGGAACATGATGAATCAAAATAAAATATTTGAAGCTCAAGAAAAGGATTTTAGAGCCTTCTATTAAATAGATTTAGCTCTAGAAAGAGGAGAATAAATTTCAGAAAATGTCTGAAAAATTCTCGGAAGAACCTATACGTTAGATAAGCGTGTTTTTTCGAAAACCTTAGCACTCATGAAACACCAGGATGCAACTCAGCATGAATGCAACACATCGAGAACAATTAATTTATTTTTAGAAACACACACAATTAATTTTCTTTCTATGCTAAATTTCCTGTAAAATAAATAAATGTTGGAAAATTTTAAAATTGAGAGAAAATCGTTGTTTATTTATTCTCTAACTTCACATCCTGAAATTGGAGAATTTCAGGGTGTGACATGCTCCATGGTCACGGGCGCCGCCTTCCGCGCCGGGTCGCGCCCGCCCGCTGCCACCGTGTGGGCCGCGGCGCCGGTCATGGCGCCGGCGGCGAGGCGGAGGCGGTGGTGGTGGGGTGGGGTTGGTTTCTGGGAATGGAATCGAGCAGAGTGTGGATGGGGGAGGGGAGGTTTCTCGGGAAGGAGGGAGACCGTGGGGGTGGGGCCGTGGGGGAGGAGACGAAGCGGACGTGAAGCGGATCTTATTAGATTTCATGGAAAAATCGGGTCCGGAGGATATCTGCTGGTGACGTGTTTTGTGTACACGCGTCTACGATATTCAGGTCGGATATCAGTGAAGCGTTTTTACCAGCCGAGTCTGGTATATAGCTACATTGAAGACGCGTTTTGTTATTCCCTGGTGGTGACGTACATATTGGAGACGCGGGCCGTTCAGACACGCCACCAATCAAATATCAGTGACACGTTTTGTGGCGACCATCCTTTGGATGTCCTTTAGCCACCGGTATCAGTCCCTGGATCCGTACGCTGATACAGATTTTACACAGGATTAGTATTGGAAGCAATAAACGCGCAGTAAATAAAGAAGAACTACCTTCGCCTTAGCGGAGAGTGGCATTCTGACCCATTCAAGGAGGGAATGGCCGGGATGCCCTACATGCCCATGTACCTGTAACCATTGGAAAGCAAGGCTGAGTACATCTATGATTGGTACTCAGCAAATCCTGTGTAAAATTATAAGGTATGCAGGGGAGTGAGGTTATCCTTCGGTGGAAATATAAATACAAGTGAAGTTATACATTTGTAAACAGGGGTGGGAAAGGAGAAATATTATGTTGTTTGGTCCTGGAGGGGCATTCTCATCCCTGCCAGTCCCCATATTTTAGTTCTCTCTCTCAGAGACCGTCAGGGTCCTTCTGGGCAGGCTTATGCCTCACTCATCTGGGCCTCTGCCCGTCTCATCATTTCATACTTTATTTCTACAGGTGTATGCTAATCAGCGGGGGCTTTGACTAAATGGGCTCATAACCGAGAGCCACGGCTATCGACAGATTGGTTACTCTGCAGAGGTTGTACCCTATGCCATACGGTCGGTCAGCCCATACCGTGTACTTAGGCGGTACCGACCTACGAGACCCGTACCTGCCGGCGTCTGTCTCCAGACAGCCTTTCCTAGGTCCAGCCACAGATAGTACTGGGGGCTAAGCAGGGGCTACTAATCATCTTCCGCCTCGCGGATGTCGACCCGGGTCAATGAGCTCATATATTAGGCCCTCGGCCCTCAGGGTCTCCCTACCCTGTACTCTAGTCAACCCGTGCCGCCCAGTCCCAGCCCTCTGTCAGGGGCTGTCTCCAGTACATCTGTCTCCCGACTTGGTGCGTGCCCGACTCGGCACCGAGCACTACTCAGTTCGCCGGTCGGCACTCTGCACCAATCATGCGGCTCCTTGGGATGGATTTACTAGAGCTGCTAGCGGGGTGTGGGTCAAGGCCTCACATTACAAGTCATTCCCGAAGGCTATGTCCTTTTTGGCCCGTATGGCGGTACTGGCATTAGAAAGACTCTCCCGTGAACTGGTCCCCTTATGCGAACAGAGCAAGCCTTTGAGACAGGATCCTCTACTGAGGCTGCCTCCCTTACTTGCAAGTCCGTCCTTAGGGGTTCTATTCTTAGTTGGTTCATTTTATATTGATCCAACATTCACTCTCATCTCCCGGAACCTCTTTCCTCACAAGTCATAAAGGTGTAGAAATCCTAAGAAATCTACTTCTAAATAACGCTCGGTCAGCGACAGGGCGTGACCGGGGTTATTAATAGGATTTTGGGCTAGAAGTAGCTCTAAATCAAGGGGGAGGTGAAATATAGAGATTTCTCCTTAGGTTTTATAAAATATGCGGTCCATATTATTAACTTGGTTGATTTTATTATGCAGGAACTGGGACTGGCATGACCAAGGAGTTGGTTGCCAGGACTTGCCTTCCTGAACGGTACTTGGACGTCCGCTAATGCGTACGTAAGCTCGATGCTGACCAGGCGTGGCTTCTGGGTCTTCGGGAGCTTTGGCATCTTGGGCGGGGCTGGTCACGCCATCGACCTATCGATCAATAAAACATGGAAAATAACATTTAGTATAACAGTACATCAAACAATGCCTATAGAATGAAAATAAAGGATAAAATGAGGAGATTAGGGTTATTAAGGAATAATCCATTAATTATGGTAAATAATTAATGGATTTGATGGAATGGAATTTCTAGGAAATCGATAAGTAATTTCCCCCGGAGATGATCAAACGGTCGGGGAGTTATATGGATTTCTAAGAAATAATCCCCAGGTGACGGTGGTTTCTAAGAAAGGTTTGGAACAGTGGAAACGGGGAGTATTGGATCGCTAAGCAATAATCCCGAAATAAATAATGAATGATTATATTAATTATTAGAGATAAGTTTCTAAATAGTTAATGGGATGGAATGGATTTGGTTAGCGCAACGGCTAGGGTTTTACCAAAACCCTGAGTTTTGATCGGACGGCGAAACGACGTCCGCGGGGCTTTAGACGGGGTTTCGGCTGGGTTTTGGGATAGTGCGATTGAGATTTGGGGTTAGGATATAAATCCTAGGGAACTAAGCACATCGAAATGCTTAGAATAATTCCTAGTATTTATGGAAAAACTTGGGGATTTTATGGAGCTTTGAATTGGAAAAGGGGATTTTTGGGGTGCACTTAATGGGATTTCTTATTGAATGAGGGCTAATCTTTTGGGATTTGGGGTTAAGAAATATCCTAAAATGGTTTAGATGGCTCTAATAGGTTTAGAAATATTCCTAATATTTTTGGAGAAATTTGGGGAATTTTCAGAGTGGAGGAAGGGTTTGAAATAAGGATTTGTGTACACTTACCGGGTGTACTTAGCGTTTTTGAATGGTGCTGACGCAAAGGGGGGGCGGCTGGCGTGGCTGGTGGGGCCCGCTGTGCGCACTGTTTCGTGCGCCGGCTTCGTGGACCGGTGGACCGCGCGTGTTGCGGTCTGCGGTCCAGTGGACTGCGTCCACGGGCCGGGGCACGGGACGGCCGTTGGGCGTGAGGCGTCCGGCCGTCGCATGGGGCCCACGGGCAGTGGGCGCGGGGAAGGCAACGGCGTCAGCCTGGCTGACGGTGTTGGCTCGGTCCCACCAGGCAGAGGGTGAAGGCCGGTGCCTCCTTCCCCTTCTTCTCTCCTCTCTGCTTCCTCCCGTTGGCAAGGAGAAGGGGAACGGCGGCCAGCGGGCGGCCTGGCGGCCGTAGGTCGCCGGGCTAGGGCGGAGGTTGTGGTTGGGGCGGAGGAGCTCGCCTGGCGCTCATGCCGGCGGGCATGGCGGCGAGAGCTCGCTGTGGCGGGGCAGTGAGCGCGTGCAGCGCCGGTGGCGACGCCGCTACGGGGCGGGGAGGTGCGGCCGGCGGCGTTGGGGAAACGGCTGGCGGCGATGGGGAGTGGCTGGCGGCAGTGGGCAGCGCCGGGGGTTGACAACAGGCGAGCGGCGCGTTGTGGCAGGCGGCGCTGGTGCGTGGCGGGGCGTGGCGCGCGTGGCGCAGCAGGCAGTGGCACAGCGCGGCGCGGGGTGGCGCCGGCGGCAGCTGGGCGTGGCGGCGACGAGCGGTGGCGCAGTGCACACGCGGCAGCGGCATGGGGTGGCGCCGACAGCGGCTGGGCGTGGTGGAGCAGCGAGCGGGTGCGGCGGTGGGGTGCGGCCGGTGCGGGGCTCACCGGCCGTGCGCGCGTTCGCGTGTGGCGGCGCGGCGCCGGTGGCGTGGCCGCGGCCACGGCCGTGGAGGAGAGGAGGGAGCTCGGCGTTCCCTTTTATATGGGGAGGAGGCGCTGGTGAGGCCTCCACGTCGCACCGGCGGCCGTCGAGCCGGCGACGCATGGAACCGGCCGGGGCGGGATGACGGCAGCGGCGACCTCAGCTTGGCCGGCGAAGGGGTGGTCGGCGCCGTTCTACCCGTGCGGTGGCGTGCCGTGGAGTTGACACGCGTCGCGTGCGTGTCCCAGGGGCGAATCTTGGCCGGCGGCCGTGGATCGAGCGGCGGCGATCCGTCTGGCGCGGCCGCTGTTGGCACTCCTTAGCGTCACGTTTTAGCAACGCTCAAGAGCGCGTAGATATATGTCGTTGTATGCAAAATGAATTCTGCAAACGCACAGAATATATCTCGTTGTAGCACTTCACCTCGGGAGTTATCCCAGGGTATCGTATTTATATTTCCGCAGGGAAGCAGATGGTTAAAGTGTATTGAAGAATGAAATGATATATCTTGCCAGAAATATCAAGCCACAAACCCAAGGGCACAAACTCTAGGTTTAGTTGGATAATGGTCAAGTTAATGACCGGATAGAAGGTCTGAAAGACCAGCGACACATGGAGCACCTATTTCTAAAGAAAAGGAAAGACGTTGGGAGAGACCGGACCTAGACTCTTTCTAACTCAGAGCCAAAGGCACTCTAGCCTTAGCCTAGACCCTAGCTTAGATACCGGGAACAGAGCTCGCTTCGACGGCTAGAACGGGAGAACCTCAGAACGGGGTGAGAGGGGGTTCTCCGGGCTCAGCACTACTGTTATGAATACAACCGAACGTGGTGGACTACGAAGGACGGACAGGGCTGTCACCACCTGCCACCTACCACTGCAATTCCGTGGGGTGCAACACACTTCCTAGTTAATCAACAAGCCAGACACCACGTCTGCACTCGATGATTAAGATTTCTCTTGAGGCCTGTCAAGAGAAATCCCCGTCTTCCCTAAGGCGTCTTACGGCCCGGTCAAGGTGAGCAAACCCGCGAGATAAAACCCGGTAGAGCTAAACTAAACTCTACACTAAAACTAAAGGGGAAAAGGGCTTTGCTCTAAAGAGAGCAAGAACTTTACTCTTAAAGAAGAGCAAGAAAGAAATATAAGAGATAACTTAAACTCTGAAATAAGAAAGTAATTATATAAATAACCTCTTCAAAAGAAGGAAAGGATATAAGAGCTTTACCAGAACTCCGAAGACTCCGAAGATCCGAGCTAAGCTCGACTCGACTCTACTCCCAACTCTAATCCTAATCTAAGAAATGAAAAAGATACTAGAGCTCCCTTCAAGTAAAAACTTGAGATATGTGGTGTGTGTCTTCCCAAGGTGAATGAGCTTCCTTTTATAGCCTCCAGGGGGTGGATGTCAGTGTCATTAGCACACCAAGGCTCTGCTTAAGCTTCACGCGAAGGAGGAGACGTGGCGGCCACAGAGGGAGGCCGGTCGGCCTGGGCTAGGCCGGCCGGCCTGGCCCTGGTGCCACTTGGCACCGTCCTCTGCAGGAACGGTCCTGATGCTCTCCCAAGGTCGATAACTGTTGTGTTTAGTTGAAGCTTGTCCGAGAATCCTAGGATGTGGGCCCTTCAATCCATGTGCTTTCACCTCTAGGCCTTCCGGGTCCTTGGATCAAACCGACGTTGTTTGCACGGTTCTTGATCATCCTGGGCACTTGGCATGGCTTGTGGATCAATGACGTGGCCGGACCTGGCCAGGGGAGGCCGGTCGGCCTGGCTCTGTGCCAGGTTTGGCCCTTGTTTCTCCTGGTTCATCCTGCAATCACAACTCATCCAAAACTTGTTGGATTTTGTCAGTAAAAATACTTTTATGTATGGAATATGGTATGATCATCCTCATTTTACCGAAATGTTGACGGTCACTATGAGGTTATAATGGCCGTCAACACGCCCCCAAGCTTAGACTCTTGCTCGTCCTCGAGCAAGGCTAAAACTCTAGGTTCGGTAGGTCAGGTGTGGGGGATATAATACCCGGGTACCTCACGAGCAAGCCTGGGAGTCCACCAAAAGGGGGCGGCCCAGCCCATCGTTCTGGACCTGAAGACGTGCGGGACAAGTCGGCGCGCGGAAGAAGGATCTGGAAGGAGAAGTCCTAGTTGGAATAGGAATTATTGTAAAGAAGGAAAGGATCCTTAGAGATAGGATCGGATACAAACCAACTTGTAACCCTGCCCTCCGATATATAAGGCGGGCAGGGACCCCCTCCAAAACAACTCGAGACATCTGAGCAACTACACCACAATCCAACTCACAATCTACGCAATACAACACCCCAAAACAGGACGTAGGGTATTACGTCGAGTCGACGGCCCGAACCTGTATAAACCCTTGTGTCTGTCCATCCTAACCATCTTGCTTCCGATCTTTGCGATCTTCCCTACATTATAAATCACTTCCGTGGGCTACCCCGTGGAAGACTGCCGGAGATAATATCACCGACAGTGGCGCGCCAGGTAGGGGATATCGCCGAGATCAATCCGGTAAGCTCGATGGATCGCGTCAAGATCTTGGACAGCTGCAACCTCCCGGACGTCGACGAAGTCGAGATCCAGTTCGGGGACGTCATCACCACCACCGTCTTGGATACCCAGGCGGCAGGTGCTACGGTCGCCACGGAGGTCTCCTCTCTGGCGCCGACTTCGGCCATCATGGCCCAATCCGGTCCGATCGCCTCTGATCGTACCGGATCTACCCCGCTGAGTCCTTCGCAGAACGCGAGGCCAGACCAGTCGGGAACAGATCTACAATCACTCGGTTCCGATCCGACTCCTGAGAGTCGCGTCGCCGAATCATCGCAGAGCGTAAACGCTCAACCCACACGCGTCCAGAGCCCTGAGGTCATTGCTGTTCAGACCCCTGGCTTTTGCGCGCTTGATCGGAAGCGAAAGATGAAGGACATCGTCCAGTCGGATGATTACTTCTCTGGGAGCGACTCCTACGGGCTAGATCTACTGGGACCCTCAATCCTGGACGATCTGCCGGAAGGATACACGGTGTCCGATGCCTCTACAGAGCCGGAACTACTAGGATCACTCGGAGAATTGACTCCGAGTAGTTTGGAGCGTTACACGCCCACATCCGACTTCTCCGAGTCCGAGGAAGACTACCTTGCGCAAAAAGGAGTCGGATCATATTGTTACATGGTGGCGCCAGCAACGCCAACCAATCCTGTCTCAGAAGATGAGGTCACTCCTGCTGAGGAGACGACCGAAGCCAGGAACCAGCGTCGAGGACGCAATGCCAGTCGGGCGACTCGCAGAGCCGCACGACCACACGGAGCCGCCGCGTCAGGATCTGGTACTGCTCGACTCCAGGAGCCTCGCTCTGAAGATCATCGTCGCCAACGGGATCAACACGAGCGGAGGAGCGCCCGGAACTTGATGCGCGACGGCACGTTCGAGTTCAACGGACACGAGGTCTACGAGACACCGGTCCAGAACCTCGTTACTATCAACGAGGAAATCAATCGGCTGCCGCCTAACACCCCGGGCCTGGAAAAGGTAAGGGCTCTTGTTCAGGCCGCCTCCGTCCAGGTTCACCAGATGCAAGGCAGAACGACCACCGACGCTCCTGAACCCGGTTCATCTCGACACCGGGCCGGCGGCGGATCGGGTCGTGATGAAGACCTCCGCACCACGATCAACAGAGATCGAGATGCAAGGGACATCATCACCAATAGCACTGAAGAGCGCCATCGCGAAGAACTCCGACGGCGCCGAGAGTACGATCGGGATCATGGAAATCCCCGTCGTAACCCCAACAGAAGCGGCTACTCGATAGAGTCAGACTACTCTGACCTCTCTGGTAGCCCGAGGCGCGGCAACAATGGCGGTCGACGACGAGTGCTTCCGCCACCCAGGCGACCGACTCCACCAAGAGATCGAACTTCACCGTGCAGCAGAACCTACCGGCAGGACCGAACTCCACCCAGGACTCGGAACTATCAGAGGACCCGTTCCCCGCCCAGGGACCGGGATCGCAGGAGGGACAGCACACCCCCAAGAGCAGCTGACGGATCGGGTCCGAGCGATTCCCGCCCTAGAGGTCGGATCGGCGGATTCCAGTCGTTCACCGAGCTCTTGAGAAGCGTGACGTGGCGTCGGACGAGGCGGACTTGACTCGAGCCACGAGTCCGCCCCCCCCCCCCCCCCCCCCGACCCTGCTGGGGGTCAGACGAAACGTTCGCCCCTTCCCTTTATTTCGCTTTGTGGGCCCCGCCCCTTGGGGGGCCGGGCGAGGCGGTGGTCGTTCCGTTTATCCCTCTTCATGGGTCTGGCTGTGTTTGACTGAATTTTAATATTTTGTTTATTATTTTAATCCTTGTGTGCTTATCCTTTGTCTTGGGGTCCCCAGTATTGTCCCCCGACATGACTATTCCTAACAATCTCCTCCTCACATCTTGTTGTGGAATTCCATCACAACACTTTGGTGTGGGAACCATTCATCGGGGCGCGGGCCCACACCTGCACCTTCAGACCTTCATTCTGAGCTCCGGACCCCCCTCCAAGTCTTTGGGCTATTTCATAACTTAGCCCAGTGTTGGCGGCGCGAACGCACGTCAAGATTCACCACAAGCGTACAGATCATCGTAGCCTTTCCCTTAGAGTATTCTTCCAAGGTTATCAATCTGTGGATCGACAACGAACTACCTAGGGTTTACCATCTAATCTAATAGATCTAATCCTAACATTAGCGTTGATTGCATAGAGAGGGCAAACCTAATAGATATGAATTAATGTATAAAGGTTGATCACATCCACAAACATAGGCAAAGCTGAAGGTAAACCAAAGATCGACTAAGCCTATCGCCTTCTAGTTGTAGCTCTAGCCAAGAATGGTAAACACATCAAGCATCTCATTCGAAGCCTCTTTACATCACCACCTCCGGTCAAACCCCCGAGAGCTACCACCCTACACAGGCCACGCCCTGTCACGACGCTCCTTATCAGCCTAGCAATTACAAGGGCACGTTCGAAGAACGTGTTGTACTCCTTGGTAAATCCGGTATGAACCGCTAGCCCCCATGGCTACAAGAACACCCCGAGCAATCTATATGGATTAATAGATTGAAAGGTAAGCAAACCCAAGCAAGCACAAGATCGTAAAGAAAGGCACTTTGATCGCTAAAGAATCGAATGACAAGATGATCATTACTCAAATGAAGTATTCATTACATCATCACCTCCGAGGCCATACCACGAACGATGAATGATTGGCTCCTGAACTTCACCATAGCACAACCACGCAGGGCGGCCATGGCGGCTAGGGACAACCTAGGCCATTCCCTAGACAACTTCGAGGACTTGGGGCGCCCGTCGTCTCCCTCCGGTGCTCACTTCTAGGTTTCGCCGACTTCTGGTGAATGGATACCGCCCTCCTATGGAAGATGAGATATTTATGTGTCGAGGAAACCCTAGCTCAAAGGGGAGGCCGAACCGCCTCAAAAAAGGCTTCGGCGGCGCGACCAAGGGGTCCCTAGGCCGGCCGGCCTAGGCCCTTTTTGGCTTGCCTCGGGCCCATCTTTTGCGTACAAGCTTCTCTGATGTTCATGAGCTCGTGTTCCACACCTTGTGGGCTTTGGACGTCGATTGCTCCGGGATATGGATGGGTCTTGATAGGTCTTTCGAGTCTGCACTGGATTTGTCTTGATCTCGAAGTGATTTGGCCTTATCTTCAATTGAGTCTTGTTGGAAGTTGGCCCGTTAGAGTAGAGCATAAACGAGCTTCGGTCTCTTTGGGCTTCATTAGAGCTTTTAGCTTTCATCTTGCCGTGTTGTTGCTAGTTCTCAAATTCAGCCCATATTCGCTCCAAAATAGCCAATTAATATGCGTAAACCAAAATGCTCCAAAAATATGTGCACAAGCGGAAACGGGGTTATTTCAGTGCCAAGTGGCAGGATTAGTATAAAGATTAGTCCAAAAACATAACCTAGATGGCACTGAAAGTGTGTCATTTAACAGCACCAACACCCAGCAAGAAGAACAACAACAAAGTGTTGGGCCATCTTCCCCAAAAAGACTAGTTCAATGGGTGAACATTACTTCACACTTATAAGTTGTGCTACTCCACCCTCCACAAGTAAGGTGGGACTATTCCCAAAAATCTCCCCCTCACATCTTGTTGTGAAATTCCATCACAACACTTTGGTGCAGAACCGTTCATCAGGGCACGACCCGCACCTACGCCTTCAGACCTCCATTCTGAGCGTTTGGATCCCCCTCCAAGTCTTTGGACCGTTTCACAACTCAGCCCAGCAAGAACAGCAACAACAAAGTGATACTTGGGCCATCTCCTCAAAAGAGACTAGTCCAATGGGCAAGGAAAAAGGGCAAGGAAAATTCTTGTAAAGGAACTAGGAGCAAGGCTAAAGTGCAGGAATCCCTGACACAGACAAGCCGACTCCACGTAACAAGAAAAATGATAAAACATGAAAGACATCTTTTGGAACTGTAGGTGTAAAAAAATGGTGTCCCCTCCTTCTTTCCTTCTTGAGAAATCTTATTCTGGAACATAAGTTTCACTTCATTTGTATACAAGGAACAATGCAGCAAAGCATTAATGATCATATCCTAAGAGATATTGATCATACAAATTCACATATATGGAAATGGACATGCTCTCGAGGGGGGGGGGGGGGGGGGGGGGGGGGGGCGGAGGAGGGATCATAACAGGAATTAATTTTGATTTGCTTGATACTGGGAAATTTGAGGAGGGCAAAGTATATGCTAATGTTAACACTTTGGGATAAAATCCAGAAACAGAAATGGGACCACATCAATGTGTATGGGGCGGCCCAAGAGAAAAACAAAATTCATTTCTCGACACAACTAGCAAATTTTTGGAGTAGAAACAAAGAACCTTGTCTGATAGGGAGTGATTTCAACCTTATCAGATTCCCTTCTGAAAAAATAAAAATGGGGTACACAGACTCTCTAGTACCTTTAACTCAATCATTGATCAAAATGAACTAATGAAAATCCACATGACAGGGAGAAATTCGCTATGGAACAAATTGAAGAAGAGCACCTTCTGACAATAGATCAAATTAATAGGAAGATCTACTTATGCCCCCTTTGGTTCGGCTGTGAACCGGCTGTGGCTTTTAAGAAAAGCCAACAGCTGAACCAAAGGTCCCAGAACGCTCCTGCAGCTTCCTCCCAAAGCCGATTTTGCGTAGCGCAAGTTTCACAGCAGCTCAGCCTATCCGCACTGATGAACCTCTACCTCAAACATTTAAAAGAAATATTCTGTCCTGGTCATTAAGATTCCTTATACTATATTCCTTTCTCTCGTACTCATCAACCTCTATGTCTCAATCTCTACCTAAACTACCAGCTGGTAGAGCCCACATTTCAGGTTTTTTATCGTTTTTCTCTCTCCCCGATCTCCCAGCGGCTCCTTCCTGCTCCCTCCAGCATCTCGCTCCCTACGGCGCTGCGCTCCCTCCAACGTCTCCCAGCCGCGCCGCTACCTGCCCTGCTCCCTATGCCGGCGAGTCGCGGGGAGCTGCGCGGGCCTTGAGGAGGAGGAGGCGGCGGCCGGATTTGCTGGATACCGCATATGCGGTAGGAACTCACCCACCGCAAACCTTCCCTCTCCTTCACTTACATGTGGACCCCACTTCACCGGCGGCGACACTGTTCATCTTCCTCGTGAGATCGAGCGTCGTTGATGCCTCCTCTCCCTCCTTCGCGGTCCGCTGTCGCCATCCTCACCTGCGCCGCCTACGAGATTGGTTAGGGTTCCGGCGGGGTGGGCGGTGGTCGGGGCGGCCGGCGGCGACCGGCCGCCGCCGGCCGGGGTGGTGGTCGAGGCGGCGGCCTTTATTGTCCGGGGTTGCCGGGGGAGGGCGGGGCTTCAATCACCTCCGGACCTAGAGGGAAGGTCGGGGCGGCGGCTGGCCCGGCGTTGGCAGCGGTTCGGCCGGCGGCGAGGGCGCGGCGGCGAGGGAGCGCCGCCGGCCGGGCGGGGCTGGATAACCGGTGGGCCGGTGCCGGCGGCGGGGGAGGGCAAGGGAGGGGTTAGGAAGGGCAGGAGAGCAGGCGGGGCGGTTCGCGGGCGGGGCGGCGGCGGCGGCAGCCCGCCGGCCGCGGGCTGCAGGAGGAGGGGGCGGGGGTGTGCGTTGGTGGGTGTCCCACCGCAGATGCGGTGTCGAGTCGTACCCGGCAGCGGCGGCCATCTGCGCCTCTAGGCTATGGGTCCTCATGCGGGCGCGTAGGCGGTCCGCCAGCACGGCTGCGGCGGCGCCCGACGGGTCCCCACCGCCCGGGCTCGGCAGCGGCAGCAGCAGGCAAGGCACGGGGCAGCAGAGGCGGTGGCCCGTGCAGCAGGGGGCAACGGCGGCGGCAACAGGCTCGGGGCAGCAGCAGGAGGCGCATCGAGCAGGGGCCAGGGGCAGTAGGTTCGACGGCGGGCTTGGGGCGGCAGCAAGCAGGGGCAGCGGGAGCAACCAGATCGAGCACGTAGGTGTGGAGGCTGAAGTGGATCTACACGAGCTGTGCGGCTAGGCGTCCACAATCAAATTGATGCTTGCTTATTTTTTGAACGAGATTTCATGTCTGATTGTTGCTTAACCAAACAAAGATGAAAGAAATTGGATTCTGCTGTTATTAGCTTCGTTAATTGGTGCATTCGTACCTTGTGTTGTGCTGCTCGAGCTGGTGTGTCGCTTGCTGTCAGAAATTTGTTGCTAGTTGAAAAGAAAGAACAGAGGAAGCACGAGGGTGAGATTGTTGTCTCCAACTCGCCGGCGATGCTGCCGGAGACAAGTTAGACACACCTGCACTCACACGAACAGAACACACTCGAAGAGCAAACACACGCGATGGTTTTGGTGCCGCTAACAACCGCAGCTTTTCTGACTATTGATGTGAATATAAAGACTCCAGGTGCACCACCTGAACTCCTACAAGCCCGCGCCATCCCACGAGCGAGAACAAGTCGTGCACGATCACAGCTACAACCGAAAGTAAAGGAGAGCCACTGCATGAACGCAGCATGCATCATGGCTGTAACAGACTTATTTCAACGGAAACTAAGCACCTAGATACTAGGAGTACTACTGACCGAGCCAGCTTATCCAACAATCCCCCCCTAAGCTGGACTCTGTTCACTTGATCTTGACGATGCCAACCTTGTCTCGCAGCTCAGCAAAACGCATGCGCCCAAGGGACTTCGTCAAAACATCCGTGATCTGCTCCTCCGTGCTCACATGGCCGATGCAAATCTTCCCATTCTCCACACATTCACGAATAAAATGAAACTTGATGTCGATATGCTTACTTCTGTCATGGAGAACCGGGTTCCTGCACAACGCAATTGCGGACTGATTGTCCATCTTCAGCAGCGGCGGCCGGACCTTGACGCCGGCGATGTCTTCCAGCAGCCGCACGAGCCACACAGCTGGCATGCTCCACTTGCACCCGCCATGTACTCTGCTTCACATGTAGAGAGAGCCACTACTCTCTGCTTCTGGGACTGCCACGACACAGGCATTCCCCCCAGGAAGAAGATGATCCCTCCGGTGCTTCTCCTGCCATCAACATCCCCACCCAAGTCACTGTCGGTGTAGCCGATCAATTCGTAGTCGTTCAGTACGTTGCCGGCGTTGGTGTTCTTGGGGTAGCAGATTCCGTAGTCGATCGTTCCTGCGATGTACCGCAGGATATGCTTGACGGCAGCGAGATGCTCCTGCCGCGGCTTCTCCATATAGCGACTCACGTACCCAACAGCAAACGTGATATCTGGTCTTGTGTGTACCAGGTACCTAAGACTGCCCACCAGGCTCCTGTACATCGTGGCGTCAACTTCAGGCGATGTGCTCAATGCTGAGAGCTTCAGCCGGACCTCCATCGGCGTGTGGCAGGGATTACAGCCCACCATTCCTGCCTTTTCAAGCAGCTTGTGTGCATATGCTGCTTGCCCCAGGGTGATGGCCGCACTTCCTTGTTTGACCTCTATCCCCAGATAAAAGGACAAAAGTCCCAGATCACTCATCTTGAACAGACGCTGCATCTGCTTCTTGAACTTCTGGACGTCAGCTTGCTTTGCACCAGTAATGATCAAGTCATCCACATAGACTCCAACCAGCAGACGAGATGCTGCCACACCCTTGGTGTACATCCCATGCTCGCTGGCACACCTTGTGAACCCCAGCTCGCGCAGGCTCCGATCCAGCTTCATGTTCCAGGCCCTTGGTGCCTGGCGTAGCCCATACAGGGCCTTCTTCAGCTTCAAGACCTTCCCTTTATGTCCAGCTGCAACGAAACCCGGCGGCTGCCGGACATACACCTCCTCCTTGAGCTCGCCATTCAAGAACGCTGACTTGACATCCATGTGATGGACAAGCCAGCTTCTCTGAGCGCTCACTGCAAGCAACATCCTCACAGATTCCATGCGTGCAACCGGGGCAAATGCTTCATCGTAGTCGATCCCCGGCTGCTGGATGTATCCCTTGGCAACTATGCGGGCTTTGTGCTTGATGATGACACCCTGCTCGTCGCGCTTCAGCTTGTAAACCCATTTGAGACCTATGGGACGGTGACCAGGAGGAAGGTCCACCAGCGCCCATGTCTCATTTTCCTCAATGGACGCCATTTCCTCCATCATTGCCTTGCGTCAGCGTACATCACCTCGGGCCTCCTCGAACGTGGCCGGTTCGTTGTCGCCACCTGCCAGCAGCAGCTCCTCATTGACCACGAACTCCCGCTCTGCCAGGTCATGGATCTCCACTGGTCCAAGCACGTTGTCAAGTGCCCTGAACCGCAGAGGCGCGTCGTCGTGGTCGGCGTCGAGGTCCGGAGTAGCTTGGGGCGGCGACAAGAACTCCACAGGCATGGACGGCGTCGGTGTCCTGGCCGCTGTAGGCGTTCCACCTGCGAACGTCGCAGACGAGGGGGTCCTTGGCGAGCCAGGAACAGGCCCCATGTCGCTTGCATCCGGTTCAGCGACCGGCTCAGCTGCCGTCTCGCCTCCAGCAGGCCCAGCCATGGCCCCGTGGTAGATCGGCACCGTCAGAGACTCGACGATGAACGGTTCCAACCCCTCCACCTCAGGCTCCGGAGTGCTGCTCCAGTCCCACGCACGCGCCTCATCAAACACCGCATCACGTGAGATGATCACGCGGCCGATGTCTGGGCTGTAGAACCGGTAGGCCTTCGACCCCGGCTCATACCCAACGAAAATCGTCGGCATACTCCGGTCTGCAAGCTTTTGTTGATGTCCTCCGGCCACCTTTACATGCGCCACACAACCAAACGTACGGAGAATGTCGGTGATATTATCTCCGGCAGTCTTCCACGGGGTAGCCCACGGAAGTGATTTGTAATGTAGGGAAGATCGCAAAGATCGGAAGCAAGATGGTTAGGATGGACAGACACAAGGGTTTATACAGGTTCGGGCCGTCGACTCGACGTAATACCCTACGTCCTGTTTTGGGGTGTTGTATTGCGTAGATTGTGAGTTGGATTGTGGTGTAGTTGCTCAGATCTTTTTGGAGGGGGTCCCTGCCCGCCTTATATATCGGGGGGCAGGGTTACAAGTCGGTTTGTGGGGGATATAGTACCCGGGTGCCTCACGAGCAAGCCTGGCAGCCCACCAAAAGGGGGCGGCCCACCTCATCGTTCTGGACCTGAGGACGTGCGGGACAAGTCGGCGCACGTAGGAAGGATCTGGAAAGAGAAGTCCTAGTTGGAATAGGAATTATTGTAAAGAAGGAAAGGATTCTTAGAGATAGGATCGGATACAAACCGACTTGTAACCCTGCCCCCCGATATATAAGGCGGGCAGGGACCCCCTCAAAAACAACTGGACACATCTGAGCAACTACACCACAATCCAACTCACAATCTACGCAATACAACACCCCAAAACAGGACGTAGGGTATTACGTCGAGTCGACGGCCCGAACCTGTATAAACCCTTGTGTCTGTCCATCCTAACCATCTTGCTTCCGATCTTTGCGATCTTCCCTACATTACAAATCACTTCCGTGGGCTACCCCGTGGAAGACTGCCGGAGATAATATCACCGACAGTGGCGCGCCAGGTAGGGGAGACCTCCGTGGCGACCGTAGCTCCTGCCGCCTGGGTATCCAAGGCGGTGGTGGTGATGACGTCCCCGAACTGGATCTCGACTTCGTCGACGTCCGGGAGGTTGCAGCTGTCCAAGATCTTGACGCGATCCATCGAGCTTACCAGATTGATCTCGGCGATATCCCCTACCTGGCGCGCCACTGTCGGTGATATTATCTCCGGCAGTCTTCCACGGGGTAGCCCACGGAAGTGATTTGTAATGTAGGGAAGATCGCAAAGATCGGAAGCAAGATGGTTAGGATGGACAGACACAAGGGTTTATACAGGTTCGGGCCGTCGACTCGACGTAATACCCTACGTCCTGTTTTGGGGTGTTGTATTGCGTAGATTGTGAGTTGGATTGTGGTGTAGTTGCTCAGATCTTTTTGGAGGGGGTCCCTGCCCGCCTTATATATCGGGGGGCAGGGTTACAAGTCGGTTTGTATCCGATCCTATCTCTAAGAATCCTTTCCTTTTTTACAATAAATCCTATTCCAACTAGAACTTCTCTTTCCAGATCCTTCCTCCGTGCGCCGACTTGTCCCGCACGTCTTCAGGTCCAGAACGGTGGGCTGGGCCGCCCCCTTTTGGTGGGCTGTCAGGCTTGCTCGTGAGGCACCCGGGTACTATATCCCCCACAGAGAAAGTGAACTGGGGGCTTAATTCCATACCATGCTTCAAACGGCGTCTTGCCGTCAACACTCCGCGTTGGCGACCGGTTGAGGATGAAGACAGCAGTCAACACAGCCTCCCCCCACAACCAGCCTGGTAGCTTCATCGCCTTCATCATGCTCCTCGCCATCCTGAGCACCGTCTGATTGCGCCTTTCCACCACGCCGTTCTGTTGAGGCGTGTATGGCGCGGTGAGGTGGCGCTGCACCCCCTGCTCGGCGCAATACTCGCCGAACGCGTGCGCCGTAAACTCGCCGCCGCGGTCGGTGCGGAGCGTACCCAGCTTCCGCCCTGACTCTGCTTCTGCACGCGCCTGGAGGTGGATGATGGCTGCAGCTGCTTGATCCTTGGACGCCAGCAGGATGAGCCACATGTAGCGGCTCTTGTCATCGACGACGAGGAGGAACAATCGCTTCCCGCCGGGCGTCTCCGGAGTGATTGGCCCGCACAAGTCTGCGTGGACTAGTTCGAGCAAATGTGGAGCACGGTACTTGCTGGTCACCGGGAACGGACGTCGTCGCTGCTTCCCAGCCAAGCAGCTGTCACAGAGTTGATCAACATGCTCGATTGGTGGCAGGCCGCGCACCATGCCACCCTTGGACAACATCTTGAGGCTCTGGAACCCGAGGTGTCCGAACCTGGCATGCCACTGCCAGGCCACCTCAGTGCTGCGAGCCGCGAGACAAACGGGCTTGGTGATGTCGATGTCGAGGATGTAGAGCCTGTTCGCCGCGCGCTGCACCTTCACCAGCAACCGCCGCCTTTGGTCCCAAATCCTGAGAACGCCGTCCTCGATCTGGATCTTGTGGCCATCGTCATCGAGCTGGCCCAGACTGACGATGTGCGCCGTCAATCGGGGGATGAAGTACACACCAGCCAGCACTTGATGTTCGCCGTTCTTGCACCGGAAGAGGATCGTACCGCGGCCCTCAATGGCGACCACGAACCCGTCCCCGAAGCGCACTGAGCCTCGGATGCCGGTGTCGAGCTCGGAGGAAGACGCGCGCTCCCCCGTCATATGGTTCGTAGCGCCGGTGTCGAGGATCCAGCGCGTGCATTCGCCTCCAGCCTTCTCCCCGAGCTGGACGAACAGCTTGCTCTCGTCGAGGTGGACCTCCGATGTCATAGAGGAGGGCCTCTTCGCGGTGCTGGGAGACGCCAGGGACACCAGCGCCGTGGCCCCTGACTCCCCCTCGGCGAAGATCCATTGCGTGCTTCCTCCGCCCTCGATCTGTGTAGAGAGCCCGCCGTCGGCTCCCGGCGGCGGTGGATCTGCCGACGAGGAAGAGGATAACGGGGTGCTGGCGTCAGCTGAGGCGATTCCCAGCATCAACGCCCCCTCGACCGGTTCTTCTTCAGCTTGGGCCGCGTGGGCCGCCTGGGCTGCGGCGTCCCTTTTCTTCTTCCGGCACTCATGGGCCCAATGACCCGTGTGGCCGCAGTACTTGCACTGATCGGGTCCGATTGGGCCGTTCACAGCGCCACCGCGACCTCCCCCAGCCTTGGGTGGCCGAGTGCCGCCGCGCCCTTTGCCGCCGCCGCGTCCGCGACCGCGGCCTTGCCTCTTGCTTGGACCCGCGCCTGAGCCGGAGCCCTCGCTAGAAAGGTGCAGGCGGGATGCCACCCGTGCCACCAGCTCCTCCTCGGTGAGGTTGAGCTTGGCCACCGTTCCGTCGAGATCGTGGCGCTCCTCCGCCGCCTTGAGTCTCCCGATCAGCTCTTCCACCGACAAATCACTCAAGTCAAGTAGCGTTTCAATTGACATTGCGATCTGGTGATACCTTGCTGGTAGCGCCTGAAGAAATTTCCTCACGATCTCCTCCTCAGTGTAGCCGTTCCCGAGGATCGCCAGCTGGTTGGCGAGCCCGTTGATGCGGATGCCGAAATCATCCACCGTCTCCCCGTCACGGAACTTGAGATAGTCGAAGTCCCGGCGCAGGGTGCTCACCTTGGCCTTCCGGACGCGCTCGACGCCGACGTGCATCTGCCTGATCGCCGTCGGCTTGTTGGCAATGGTCCCCATCATCTCCGTGGGCACAACCTTCGAGATAACCTCAAGGGCCATGCGGTCCTCGACGTAGTCGTCGGTGCCGATGCTCACCGCGATCCACAGGCCTCTCGCCTGCAGCATCACACGCATGAGCGCCGCCCAATCAAAGTAGTTGGTCTTCGTGAGCGACGGGAAGGACCCGCCGCTGCTGATCTCCTTGGTGACCCGATGGATCACCAGCGCGCCACTGCGGGCACCGCTGCCGCGTGAACCTCCTTCACCTCCGCTGCCGCGACTGCCGGACGGACCACCGCTTCCGCCTGGTGGTGGAGTCGTCTCCCAGCTAGCTCGCCGTAGAGGTGATGCAGAACGTGGGCGCGCCATGAACGCCCACTCGATGGCTCGATGGCGCTCCCAGAACCTGTAGGCTCTGATGCCAGATGTTGTCTCCAACTCGCCGGCGATGCTGCCGGAGACAAGTTAGACACACCTGCACTCACACGAACAGAACACACTCGAAGAGCAAACACACGCGATGGTTTTGGTGCCGCTAACAACCGCAGCTTTTCTGACTCTATTGATGTGAATATAAAGACTCCAGGTGCACCACCTGAACTCCTACAAGCCCGCGCCATCCCACGAGCGAGAACAAGTCGTGCACGATCACAGCTACAACCGAAAGTAAAGGAGAGCCACTGCATGAACGCAGCATGCATCATGGCTGTAACAGACTTATTTCAACGGAAACTAAGCACCTAGATACTAGGAGTACTACTGACCGAGCCAGCTTATCCAACAGACATAGCGGTCGAGCCTTGCTCCCTTGGCTGTTTTCAGTACCTGAACTTGCACTAGACAACTTCAGTTTATCGCCATGGGAGAGTACCCAGGATCCTTGGTAAAATATTGGATGGAGGAGGAGGAAGATGATGACATCTATAGTTTACTTGATGATGATGAAGCAGAGGCGACGACATACAACCACTTGGTGCAAGCAGAGAGCTCACGCATGCGCCGTCGATCTAATGCGCCACCAAAGGTGATTCGGCCAAGGGACCTTCCTTCCGGTCACCGGAGGATCAAAGCAGACTACTTTGTTGCAGAACCAGTTTACAATAGAACGCAGTTTCATAGAAGGTAAAGTTGAGCATATTTTGATTCTGGATCGCTCTATGCCTCAAGTACCTTACATATGAAGTGTTTTTGCAGGTTTCGGATGCGTCGTCATTTATTCAAACGGATAAAAGAGGCTGTTAAGAATAAAGATAACTACTTCAAAAAGAAATGTGATGCAGCTGGGAAGGAAGGACTATCAGCTCTTCAAAAGTGCGTCGCATCACTACGCATTCTCGCTTACGGTTGCCCCACGGATGCCGTTGACGAGTACGTGTGTATTGCTGATTCAACTGCTCGACAATCTTTGCAACATTTCTGTCGGGTGGTCATTGATGTTTTTGGAGACTATTACCTACGGGCACCCAATGAAATAGATGTAGCCAGGCTTCTTCTAGAGGGTGAGAATCGTGGGTTCCCGGGGATGCTAGGCAGCATTGATTGCATGCACTGGGAGTGGAGGAACTGCCCCATGGCGTGGAAGGGTCTATTCATCAGCAGAGGGAAGCATCCCACTATGATCTTAGAGGCGGTTGCATCGCATGATCTATGGATATGGCATGCTTATTTCGGCATGCCTGGAAGTAACAATGACATTAATGTCCTTCAGAGATACCCTATATTCTCGGCTTACTACAGGGGTGAATCCACCCTTGTGTCATTTGAAGTCAATGGAAGGACCTATAACATGGGCTACTACCTTGCCGATGGGATTTACCCTGAGTGGGGAGCCTTTGTTAAGAGTATTCGTTTCCCCATGGAGCAGAAGACGAAGCATTTTGCCACTCAACAGGAGAATGCACGCAAGGATATAGAGCGGGCATTTGGTTTCTTGCAATCTCGTTTTGCGGTGATCCGAGGACCCGCGTATGGTTGGGACCGTAGCCAGCTTTATGACATCACGATGACTTGCATTATATTGCATAACATGATAGTGGAGGATGAAAAACAAGATGCCGCTAATACTGATTTCAGTCGTATGGGTCAACTGGCAGTTCCGTACTCCAATGTCAACAATCCAGACGTCCATGCTTTTGTTGCTACACAACATAGGGTTAAGGACCCTACGACACATAGGCAGCTACATAGAGATCTCATTGAGCACCACTGGATGAGGCTGGAGTCTCGATATCAATAGATGGATCAGCATGTAAGAATTTATCCGACTTGTAGTAGTGTGTGGCAATTTAATATTGAGGGCATGTAATATTGTTTGTCAGACTTGTATGAATATTTAATATTGAGGGCATGTAATATTGTTTATCAGACTTGTATGAATATTTAATATTGTGTGGATCATACCTGACTAGAACAGAACAGACTCATCCGAAATCCAGTCTGACAAATAGAATTGACACACAAATAATCTCAGAAATCCAGTCTTACAAATAGAATTGTCACAAATAATCTGAAGCTAACAAGAAAGGACCAACACGTAGTCTGTCCTTTATTACAACAACCTAATTTGGGATACATTCAACAAATGTTGTCCTCTACTACACACTCAACAAATAATGTCCTCTATTGCACACAACAAATATTGTCCTCTACTGCACATAACAAATAAACCAGCAATGAGCTTATAAGTACACAGGCTTACAATTCAAATTATACATTCAAATTGGGATACATTTGCTGAACGCACAAATAAGGTTGATGCTGTCCTCTACCATTCATGGTTCAGGCCCCTGTCTCTTCCTGCGCCTGGCTGCAATCTTTTCTAATATCTCTGCCTGGAGCTCTTATAGTACAGTCGCAAAGATGGTGTGCATGCACCAAGATCTATTTTAAGGATCCCTTCATCCTCTTGCTTCTCCTCCTTCTGCGCCTCCCTTTCCTGCTTCTCTCGCTTCAGCCGAATCTTCTCTTGCTCACACTCTAAGCGCTTCTCCTCTATTGTGGAAAGGTGCCGAAAACGTTCATTTTTCCGCACAGCTTCTTCTTGCATGAGGGAATTCCTTTGCAACAACAAATCTTGCATCCTTGAAGCATACTCCGCAGATGACGATGACCCTGTAGAAGAATTTGATTTTTTTTCTTGGCTGCTTTAGCTGAATCCCTGCCCATAGGCCTCTTCCCAGCTGATGCAGTTGGGTCTGCATTTTCTTCTCCGAGGAGGACGGGGTCCTCTCCAAAACCTGCACCTCCAGCTGATGATTTGCCCTTTGGATCCTGGAATTTGGGCATGTGCTTCATGATCTCCCAACAATGCAGATAAGCAAAGTTGCGTTCCTCTACACCAGCAAAAATAGCTGCTGCACGAGTGGCCTGCAACAGCAAAGAATTGTTATTAAATTTAGAACAAACAGCATAGAAAAATGAATTGCATAATGAGGACCCGGTGTGTCCGAGGACCGGTGAATGGTCGCTTCCTGGTGTGATGAGTGATTGACAACGTGGTGTGGATTGACGTTTCCCTTGGCTCAAGTATTGCAGGTGTAGAATGCGGCTTGATTGCATTGGTGCAGGTGAAGAACAGGCGCGAAAGGTCTTAGCTATGGCGGCCTCCGAGGAGCAGAGAGACAAGTAGGCTTGGTTTGAGGGACCCGGTGGCCAGATGGATCAAGTGCGGTTCACATGCTGGCAAGAACGAGCAAGGGGACATGGTTCCGGTGCGAGGTAGCAGCTCACAACCGAAGCTCGTACGCGAACGAAAAGCCGGTGCAAGGTAGCGGCTAACAACCGAAGCTTGTACGCGGGGTTTGGTGATTTGGCCACAAAATCATTGGTGGACGGTTTCCCTTGGTTAGGGCCTCAAAACCAAGATCGAGGACTCGACGTGGCGAAGATAGGCCGAGGGGCTGCTCACCCAGCCAGGGGTGGTCTAACCAGCCCCCTGGGGCGGTTTAACCGCCTCCTCCGGGCCGGCCCAAAATCGGCGTCGAGGAGCTTCGATCCGGAGGATACGCGGCGTGACTGCAAGGCTTGCGTCTGAGGGAAGCTAGCTTGCGGTGGAAGGTGTCCCAGCCAGAAAATATCTGAAACCAAATGTCAAATTTGCCCCTGAGGGGTATGTATCACTTAGGGGTAGTTTAGTCTTTAGAGCACCACCACTTGGATTACTAATAGGCCCCCTAGGGGTTGGTGGCTGCGATCTCTCTAGTTATCTCTTTCGTTTTTCCCTTAGACTTGTATTTTCCTTTCATCCCTTACACCTAGAACTACTTCGAATCATTCCTAGTTTGTATAGGTGAATTTATGGTTGGTTGATTGAGTTTGTGCTGCTGATCTTTGTGCCATGATTTGAATCCACGAGCTCCTTTTCTTTTTCCTATTTTCAGAGGTATTAAAGAGCTATTTTTGGGGGATTTTCGTTCTTCACTTCCTTGGGCGTTTTCTCTCGGATTTCTTTGGGGGATTCACGTATGAGCGCCTTGTGCCTCTTTTGCTGGTGATATCTTGCCCCCAAACGCCGGGAATCGCTTTGGATTTGAAGTTTTCGGGATGAACTCGAGGTCATGGTGTTCTTCCTTAGATTTGAGATTCCGGGAGTTCTAGTGGGTTAGAGGCCGAGATTTTTGGGGAATATACTCCACTGGAGGTGTGAATCATCTGACCAAAATCTTGCCTCAAGAGCTCAAGCGGTTTGGGAGATCCACTTTCGAGTTGACTTTTTCCCGAGGCTCCCAGGGCAGGGCGGTTTAACCGCCCCTCCCAGGCGGTTTAACCGCACCCCCTGGCAGCATAAGGGTGTGTTGATTTTGGTTCGGTTTGTATTCGTTTCGATCGATTCAAGTTTCGCTGCATCTATCTTGTTCCTAGGGTCAGTAGCTTGACAGTTCGACATGGGCGACTCCGAGCCAATGACTACACCGATGAGTACGACTACAGCTTTGGATGCGGATGAGGACGGAGAACCACTGGACCAGAAGGAGTACCGGAGCATGATCGGCTCCCTCCTCTACTTGACAGCGACGAGGCCGGACATACAGTTCAGCGTGTGTCTGTGCGCTCGTTTTCAGGCTTCACCGAGGACTTCACATCGTCAAGCCGTCAAGAGGATTTTCAAGTATCTCAAATACACTTCTGAGCTGGGTCTTTGGTATTCTGCTGATTTCTCACTTGCACTCCATGGTTTTTCTGATGCTGATTTTGCTGGGTGTCGTGTTGATCGCAAGTCTACTTCTGGTCAGTGTCAGTTTCTTGATTCGTCTCTTGTGTCTTGGTCTTCTCGCAAGCAATACAGCGTAGCCCAATCCACCACAGAAGCCGAGTATGTTGCTGCTGCTAGTTGTTGTTCCCAGCTGCTTTGGATCACCTACACTTTGAGAGATTTTGGCTTAGACATGTCCCATGTTCTACTTCTTTGCGATAGCACCAGTGCCATAAGTGTAGCTAAAAATCCCGTGCTTCATTCCAAAACCAAACACATAGAAGTGAGGTACCACTTTCTGAGAGATCATATGGAGAAAGGAGATATTGAGCTTGCCCATGTTTCTACCCAAAACCAGCTTGCGGACATTTTCACCAAACCACTTGACCAAGTTACCTTCACCCGCTTGCGAGTAGAACTTGGTGTGTGTGCGTTTTTCTGAGCTGAGTTTTGAAGGCTTCTCTTGTAGCATATGTATACTATTGTACCATCTTTGTATCTTGATGTACACTTACTTTATTTTTGTATCTTGATGTATAGTTTTCATCTTTGCATCTTGTGTTATATCATGCTGCTTTTGTATCATATCTTAGGATGAGCTTCTCCTATATACAGTGATTGCTACAATTTGCTACATTTTAGGTTTTAGGCAAGCTTGCTAGGGATTGGATGTATGATTGGCTATGCTCTTGATGGTCTTGATATATATTCCTTTGAGATAGTCAATTTTTGAAGTAAAATGACAAACTAAACTTGAACTCTTTTCGCCCATGAGTAAATGCCTTTGCATGTCTTGTTTGAGCCGAAATGGCTATATTTTGCTTAAGATCATGCTAGGATGATATTCTTTTCATTTGGGTCAAAGATCTTTGTCATTGTAAATGTTTAGCCCATGTTTATCTTGTGGAGGAGCATAAGCTTCTTTTTGTTGCAAAGACATTTCATGTACCATGCTTAATTTGAAAAACTTGAAAAATGAGATGTTTATGCATGAAAGAAGAAAAATAAGAAAAAGATACATTTGAAGAAATTTATGCTCATGTCTCTATGCTTTCACCGTTGCACACACTTGCACACATGGGTGCTAAGCGGTTGCATGTTGTTTGTCGGAGAAGTCTCCCTTGAGAAGTGAACACATGGCTCCGTGCTTTGACATGACAAGAGATAGATTTTGGGCGTTTATAATGATCTTTTGTCAAGAATGCTTATCCTATCATAATCTTGGTGAAATGAAGTTTATTTTTGCTCAAATGACCCATGTTTAGGACTTTGCTCATGAGGTGAAACTTTTGATAAAATTGCTCAATTTGATCATGGCTTTGTCAAATGGCTATATATCTTCACTTTCTTGACGGCAATGCTCTTATGATGCTATGACCCATCTAGTTTGCCTTTTCTCTAATTTGTAGAATTTTGTATCGCTCATTGTCTATTTGAGAAGCCTATAGTTGAAACTTTTGCATTTTTGCCTTGATTTGTGCATTGTCAACAAGGGGAGAGTTTGAATATTGGAAAACATTGCTGGGCATATTTGGAAGGTTTTCGAGTTGAAACGGCATCGTTGCGAGTCTTTTTTGTTCAAACTTGCAATTTTGAGTGGTGATCTGGGCAGGGCGGTTAAACCCCCCCCCCCCCTCCGCCCCTGTGCAGTGTGCACAAAGTGTTGTGGAGATTTCAGCCATTCTTGAGTGTTTTTCGCACGCACAAGTTCACTTGTTCAGTGGGAGTTGCATCTTTGCAGGGGGGGTGCTTTGAGTGTTCTGAAAAGTGAATTGGAGATTTGTGATTTGTGCTTTGTGCTTTTGCTCTTTTTGCCAATGGTGTTGAGCCCTTTTCGCTTCTTATTGAAGGCTCGGCGTTTTCTGAGTTTTTCTCTTGTGAGTGACTTTGATTTGGCTTGTTCTTGCTTTTGGTCACTTGCTTGAGTGATTATTTTTTTGATTTCTTTTCTTTTTCTTTTTAATATCAATGGTTACTATGTGTGTGTTGTCAATGCACTCATAAGGGGGGATTGAGGACCCGGTGTGTCCGAGGACCGGTGGATGGTCGCTTCCTGGTGTGATGAGTGATTGACAACGTGGTGTGGATTGACGTTTCCCTTGGCTCAAGTATTGCAGGTGTAGAATGCGACTTGATTGCATTGGTGCAGGTGAAGAACAGGCGCGAAAGGTCTTAGCCATGGCGGCCTCCGAGGAGCAGAGAGACAAGTAGGCTTGGTTCGAGGGACCCGGTGGCCAGATGGATCAAGTGCGGTTCACATGCTGGCAAGAACGAGCAAGGGGACGTGGTTCCGGTGCGAGGTAGCGGCTCACAACCGAAGCTCGTACGCGGACGAGAAGCCGATGCAAGGTAGCGGCTAACAACCGAAACTTGTACGCGGGGTTTGGTGATTTGGCCACAAAATCATCGGTGGACGGTTTCCCTTGGTTTGGGCCTCAAAACCAAGATCGAGGACTCGACATGGCGAAGATGGGCCGAGGGGCTGCTCACCCAGCCAGGGGCGGTCTAACCGGCCCCCTGGGGAGGTTTAAACCGCCTCCCCCCGGGCCGGCCCAAAATCAGCGTCGAGGAGCTTCGATCCGGAGGACACGCGGCGTGACTGCAAGGCTTGCGTCGGAGGGAAGCTAGCTTGCGGTGGAAGGTGTCCCAGCCGGAAAATATCTGAAACCAAATGTCAAATTTGCCCCTGAGGGGTATGTATAACTTAGGGGTAGTTTAGTCTTTAGAGCACCACCACTTGGACTACTAATAGGCCCCCTAGGGGTTGGTGGCTGCGATCTCTCTAGTTATCTCTTTAGTTTTCTCTTTAGTTTTCCCCTTGGACTTGTATTTTTCCTTTCATCCCTTACACCTAAAACTACTTCGAATCATTCCTAGTTTGTATAGGTGAATTCATGGTTGGTTGATTGAGTTTGTGCTGCTCATCTTTGTGCCATGATTTGAATCCACGAGCTCCTTTTCTTTTTCCTACTTTCGGAGGTATTTTCGGAGCTATTTTTGGGGGATTTTCGTTCTTCACTTCCTTTGGCGTTTTCTCTCGGATTTTTTTGGGGGATTCACGTATGAGCGCCTTGTGCCTCTTTTGCTAGTGATATCTCCCCCAAACGCCGAGAATCGCTTTGGATTTGAAGTTTTCGGGATGAACTCGAGGTCATGGTGTTCTTCCTTAGATTTGAGATTCTGGGAGTTCTAGTAGGTTAGAGGCCGAGATTTTTGGGGAATATACTCCACTGGAGGTGTGAATCATCTGACCAAAATATTGCCTCAAGAGCTCAAGCGGTTTGGAAGATCCACTTTCGAGTTGACTTTTTCCCGAGGCTCCCAGGACAGGCCGGTTTAACCGCCCCTCCCAGGCGGTTTAACCGCCCCCTGGCAGCACAAGGGTGTGTTGATTTTGGTTCGGTTTGTGTTCGCTTCGATCGATTCAAGTTCCGCTGCATCTATCTTGTTCCTAGGGTCAGTAGCTTGACAGTGGCTACGTGATCTTGGCAAGATCGCTTTCGGAGGATTTGGAGTTGAATTGGGAAGCCGGATCGGTTGAGAATAATTTTTATCGGCTCCCATTCACTCCCCCCCTCTCTGGTCACCTAATCGGTCCTTCACATAACTATAAGGTGATTAAAGTATATGGAACTGTTGTAAGTGTTTATTCTTTTATTTGTCATATGTGATGATCCTATCTTATTGTCACATAAATAAATATCCAATACACATAATCTAAAATATCTCAAGTAAGCAGGAATTACAAAATGCCTATAAAATAAAATGGCTCAAGAAACGGCAAACCTTATCGGCATCCGTCATCCCGCTAGGATTCTGTGAACGACTTCAGCATGGTGGGATGTAAACTTAGCAACATCAGTCTTGATAAGTTCAAAACGGCTCTGTAGGGACCTCAATGTCCTTTCTGGGTTGTCTTCCCTCTGCAAATTAGTATGTCCACACACTCTATGTATGCTCACATACTCAACATATATACCACCACAGATGGTGTAGTATGATACTAGACCACCTGTGGTGGTATATACGTTAAGTATGTGAGCATACATAAAGTATGTGTACATACTAATTTTTTATATATTACTAATAAGGTACAATCAAAATAAATTAAAAACTAGGGATGCTTTTGAAATTTTTCATGAATATCCCTTTAGATTATCTTAGAATTAGTATCTGGACATACTCAAAGTGATAAAATAGTATGTACACATACGTATGGTGGTATTTTGATGATGAGAGTAGCTACACGCGCGTGTAGATAAAACACGTCATATATATATATATATATATATATATATATATAGGGAACCTATGCTCTGTAGCCGGCCACGTAATAACTATTCTGTGTCTACCAAATCGCACCGTTCACTCGCACCCGAGCCCGCATCACCCGCCCATCCCCGCACGGCACCAGAGCAGGCTCGTGCGGCTCGACTCGGCTGAGCCCACAAGAGTCAGCTCACCCAACAATTAATTAGGCCATAAACAACCCCCTGATTCTCTGTTTCCCATCAATCCATTCGCCGAGCAATCCTCCGGCGACCTCCCCTGCCCAGCTGCCCCCTGCCGCCGCCATCCCATCCCGCAGCAGCCCAGCCACGGCCTTGCTGCGACTCGGCGGCGGCCCTCCCACCGGTCTTGACCAGGCAGCGACCCTCCTCACGACGAGCCGGCAGCAGCCTCCCTCCCTCTACACAGCGGCGCGGCTCCTCCGACAAGCCAGCGCGGGGGTGTGGGGCAGAGAGGCGGCATCCCCACCATCATTGCCATGGATTCGAACACCTCGGCTGCTTTACCAATCAGGAGGCCGGCTTGGCTGCAGGGAAAAGGGGATCTAGGTGAGATGCCGCAAAACAACAAACAATCCCGTTTTGTTTTGGATGTATTTTTATTTTGGTCTAATTATCATGCCCAGCTGCTGCTATATTGCAAGCAGATGTGACTTAGTCAATTTCCTGCTGGATTGACGAGACTATTGCTGCTGCTGTGCTCGTACTGCGCAAGTGAGAGGATCCAGTGGTGTCTGTTTCCCCCCGCGGCTTGTCATGATGGCGTCAGATCCGGGCAGCAGCCCTCCTCTGGACAAGGCGGCGGCAAGCTGCCTCCCTCAGCGCGGCGGGATAACCAATCTCATTCGCCCTCCCACCGGTTATCCCAAGTTCCCATGTTGTGTATGTGTTTTTTTGCAGATTAACTAAGGGTGATGCTGATGCATGCTCGTGTTTGCATAAATGGCCCAGATAGACTGAAGACATGTGAGCATGGTTTGTTGCATATGAGGCTACAGGCTGCAGGCGTGGGAGGCTAAAAAAGAGGTATTGATTCCCCTTCTGTTCTTGCTGCATGATGGCTCTAATGCTCGTACTCCCTCCGGTTTAGTAAAAGAAGTCGTTTAGGACAACGACACGGTCTCCAAAGTACAACTTTGACTTCTTATTTTTATAAAGATATTTATTAAAAACTAACATATGTATACTTTTATGAAAGTATTTTGCAAGACAAATCTACTCATGTAGTTTTCACATTTCCAAACTCAACGACTTAAAAGTTATTCACGATTTATATTCCCAATGTTTGACTCAAATCTTGTCCAAAACGACTTCCTTTACCGAACCGGAGGGAGTATGTTCTACCATATAAGGGTTGGAGCTAATCCTCATATGTTCTCTAATGCACATGTCTGCACTGTCTGCCTTTTGCTTTTGCATCATATAAGGGCTGATAAACTATTGAGGCATTGTCGTAGTTCTACCATATTAAAAATAAATTTGAGACCATATTACATTGACTTGATCACACCATTCAGGTAAAAGCCTGTGGTAACTTGATACACTGTCATATTAGTTCTGGTACACCACTGAATGCATCTTCGCAAATTGCAATTCCAATATATTATTCTAGTAAACTAGACATTAATATAGTAACTTGATTATGCCATATTGGTAAATGAAATAGTGGTAACTTGATGCACCATTCTGTTATCAATGCCAAATTCACTGCTTCATGTATAATGAAATAGTGGCAACTTTTGATTCATTCCATTATTTTACATGTACCAGGTTGTCCAGATTTTAGTTACCAAATATATCTTTGAACAATAGATCACTTTCACAGTAAGTTACCAGGTTGAGTAGTACACAATTCTTGTAATTTTACTAGCTCTTCATTGACCCTGCACAGTGGTAACTAACTATATAATTTACTACTTTTTTAATCATGTTGATTTCACCAGGTTGTAGGTAGCACGAGACTAAATTTTTTGATCATGTCAGAACCTGAATGTTATGTACTAAATCCATGGGTTCAAGTTTACTACTTATTGATAATTTTCTTTCTCGTAAATCATTGTCAGAATCATAGTCAAAAAGTTACTGCAATCATTATTGTGTTACTATAAATTTCTGTCTTATAGCTTTGTTTGGTTCCATCTATTTTTTGTACATGCGAGGTTTACTACTTTAAGTACCCAGGCCACATAGGTTTTAGGTACAAATATATTTTTTGATGATTGATATCTGTTATAGTAAATTACCAGGCTTCATAGTACATAATTCTCATAATTTACTACACCATGCTTGGCCCTGCATAGTAGTAAATTAACCGTATACTTTACTACTTTTGGACTTATGTGGATTCCACCAAGTTCTAAAGTTACAGTTGATCTGTCTGCATTTGGATTCTAAGCTGCATGAAACTTAAATTCAGTTATCTTGGAACCTGAATGTTATAGTAATTTCATAGCCTCTATGTTAATTAGTTATCAAAAATTCCTCTCAAATCATAATCAGAAAATTACGTCTGCCATTGTTGTGCTACTGTAATGCCGTCTGATCATGGATGTAGTAAAGTAACCATATGATGTGCATTTTGACTGATTAGCCATTCTTATTGTCATTGGACAGAATTCACTTTGCATCTATGTATCCATTTTGACTGATTAGCCATTCTTATTTACATTAGATAGAATTAGTCTGTGCAGCGTCACGGCAAACAGGGACTCCAGATTGACTTGTTAAAAATTCGATCGTTGGGCAGCATGCAGCAGTACCTGGAGATGCCTGGCGTTCCGCATTCGACGTCTGGTGCAGCAAGAAGCACTATAACATGAAGCTGCACTAGAAATATCGTTTACCTGCTATACCACACCAATGTGCGAGGCTGGAAAAATGAAATGTGCTTCCACGAGCTTCAGGCAGAAGGAAGCAAAGTGGATAAGTTACATCTCAGTCCATGACAACACACTTGATTATTTCTGATGCATTACTGAAGGCGTTGTAGTAATTCAATCTGTATATTGTTGTAAATGTATTTTGTCGTAAATTGTTGACACCATTATGGTAAATTGGTGATGCCTTCTGGTAACCCATCATATGAGTGCTGATAAGCTACCAAAGGCATTGTCGTAACTCTGCTATATTGGATTCTAGTAAATTGTGCATCATATTATAGTAACTTAATAAACACACCATTCTGGTAAAGCCTACGGCAAATTGATGATGCTATTGTGCTACACAAGTTCTGGTAAAGCCTACTATGATGCATCGTTGCAAAATGCAATTCTAGTAAAGAACGCATCAATATAGTAACTTGATTACGCCATATTAGTAAATGACTTGATTTGTGGGTAACTCGATAGCACCATTCTGGTAAATTGATAACATCATTGTGTAACGTGCATATTATCGTAACTTGCATGTATGCTGCACTTGCAAGTGTGGTCCGAGTATTCTCGTAACTTGCATGTACGTTACCTGCACGTGTAGTCCATGTGTTCTCGTAACTCATTTCTGATCTGATGCCTGAAAACAGAACCGAAATTGGATGGAGACCTGTTTGATTTGGAGGAGAATCTAGCTAAAATTTCGATCGAAAGTTTCTCTGGACATATTTTAATTACGTAATAATGACCATTCATTCTAATAACCCACGGCTCCGTCGCTAGCCTGGACGGCTGGCTCGCTCGCTTGGTGGGCTGGCTTATTAGGCCGGATCGGCAGGAAGCTGTGGACCCTGGTGTTGTGGCCAATCCTAGCACACCATTTGGCCTGGCTATAGAATAACTATTCTGTGGCCGGCCACGGAGTATATTCACCCTATATATATATATATATGCACATGAGACCAATCTATAGGTAATGAAATGATAGACAAATAATGCAATCATGCCCTATTTTTTTATTCCTTTTGGCAGTGGCGGAGCTTGAATTAGATTCAAGAGGGGCCAAAAATCAATGGTAATCGAGCTAGCTGCATGACTGTGAAGTGGCCAGCTATAATCTGTGTGAAAATAATCAAATACTATATGTCAAAAAGTCAATCGTTCGATATAGCTCAGGATTTGTATATATTGATTGGTTGTCTGATATCAAGATTCAGCCATATGTAATGTAAAGAGGACCAACTGATGTCCAATATTATGGAAATTCATAGAAAAATTACAATTTGTTCATTACCAACACCAATTCACTGGGCAATCAAATGTTCTGGTACACTAGAAAGATGGATCGCACCTTATCTGGATGCAAGTTTTTCAGCGGCAAGCAAACACACTGTCATGCAGTCATGCTGAGAACTTCCAATGCATATAATAAGGGTCTTTAGTTGCTGAGATGAAAAGGCATTATATTTAGGGCCAGTTACTCACTACTACACAAACCACTTTCACAAACGGGCTATCACAACCGGTTTTGAGAAAACCGGTTGTGATAGAGCTATCACAACCGGTTTTTAAAAAAATGCTATCACGTGGGACGGTGGGTGGTGGCTGATGGGGTCCATCCCCCAAATAAAAAAAATGTTTTGCTATTTTATTTTGGTTTATTTTCGGTTTAGATGAAAACCTGTTGTGATGGGGTCATCACAGCCGGTTTTTGAAAACCGGCTGTGATAGGGGGGACTATCACAGCCGCTTTATCTCATCCGCCCCCCAAAACCGGCTGTGATGGGGGTTCCGAACCGGCTGTGATGACCTTTTCTGTAGTAGTGACTGCATATGATCATCAGTATATGACCAACTGTCCAACTTCATCGACTACATATATTTAACTACCCAGCTTGGTGAATTGTTCCAACATTTTGTTCGAAATGATAACGTATACCTCTGTTCAGCTAACACAGACCTGTGTTTAGCAAGGTTTCATGGTAATTCAACGGGAGTGGTTCTCTAAATCAACCTAGATCTTGGACAACCGCAGTGGTATGAAGGATGGACATACCTGAGTTGGGCAGGACGGCGTCGGGAGCGTGCGGTCGAGCTCTCCTCCGATGTGACCGGTGAATCTTGCCGCCGCCGTCGCTTGCACCCACGCCTGCCCTCTCGACGAAGTGCCCCGCTACTCTGGCCGTCGGATCCTGCCTCCTTCTCTCCCCCACCTCCGACGGCCTCAGATCTAGGGGGCAACCCGCCTTCTCCAGGGCGGCGACGGCCGGGCGCGTGGGCAGAGCGGGGTGACGGCGGCCCCCTCTCAGCTTCCCCAGCGCGGATCTGATGGAAGACACGCCGGACAAGCACCTGGGGCCCGGCGGCTCCCGACGGCGGCGGATCCCTGCGTCGGGAACCCAACGGCGGAGACCCTGCGCCGGATCCCTGCGACGGGGACCCAACGACGGAGACCTAGCAGCGGGCGGCGGCGCGACGGTGGGGCGTGAGGGTGGGGTGCGCGACTGGTTCCGTACGGGCGCGAGGGGAGCGGTGGTTGAGGGCTGCCGGCCACGCGACGGATCCAGTTCGACTCGGACACACTCTCTGTTTACCGTGTCGACAGTGAAATGGTTCCTCCCAGTACCCCGCTGCGGACGATTTTACTGGACCTGCTTACGCTATCAAGCCACGAGAAGTCTACATAACTCCCAACCTATTGCAACCGGAATACTTCACCCCCAAACTATAAAACCGGCTATATAACCCTCCAAACATTACAAAACCGTTCACCTAGCACCTAGGGTAGTTTTGCAGGGCGGTTTTGCCACATAGCATGCCACGCTGGCATAGTTTCATCTGTCAGGGTAGAAATGACTCTCTTCTCTCTCCGGTCAACCCCTCACCTCCAAGCCTTGCCGAGGCGCCGCCGCCCGCTTGCTTCCTTGCCTGGCCGCCCCTGCGCTCCGTAGGAGGTACCGCCACCCGCACGCTTCCCTGCGTGGCTGCCGCCGTGCTCCACGGTGGACCGCCATGGTGCCCCGGTCTTGAGCGTGATCCACCCGAGTTCCCGACCTGAACGCATACGCCGCCATGCGTGTGCTGCCTCCGCCGGCCCTGTTCATGCGCGCGAGCTAAAACCTGCTTAGCGCTGCTGCCCAATGCTTCTGGCTGAGCTCAAGTGACCATAGGCGCATCACGCTCTGCTCCTCGCTCAAAAACCAGCAGCTCCGCGGGCAAAATTCCTCCTGCACACTAAGCCAAAATCCAATTCCTTTTGGCCACACCTCCGACACCATCCCTCCTCCACGCCTGTAGCACTCAAATCAAGCCACGACTAATATCGCTAGCAAATCGAGTAATTGACGACCTTCTTCCCCTACCCTGTGCTTGACCTGTGCAGTCGAGCTGCTCTTGCTACCTGTACGTGAGGCCGCTCCGACCTTATTCCCCTACCCCGTGCTTGGCCTGTGCAGGCTTCCTAGCGAGACCCGCGGCCATGGGTGGGGACGACGGCTCGGGGTGGGGACCGGCGGCGTGAGCCCGATAGCGGGAGGCACTGGAGGGCCGCGTGGGAGCCCGACGGCCGGAGCCGCTCGAGCAAGGCATGGGGAGCCCGACGGCCGGAGGCATGGACGGGCCGCGCGAGGAGCCATGCAGCCGGAGGTGCTGGAGAGCGGCGCGGGAGCCCGACGGCCGGGGCACGGACAGACGGGCGAACTGCGCATACGAGGAGGCCATGTGGGACCCACATGCCACCTTAGCGTTTCTGCCCACTCAGCACACCACGTGGCTAAAACCAGCATGCAAAACCACCCTAGGATGCTAAGTGAATGGTTTTGTAATGTTTGGGAGGCTATGTACCCGTTTTTATAGTTTGGGGGGTGAACTATCCTAGTTGTAATAGGTTGGGGGTTACGTAAACTTCTCACCATCCAGTGCGGATAGCCTTAGACTATTTGCAACGGTGTCCTGTAAACAATCCCCAACCTCTACTTTACCGTTTCTTGGGCACGAAATCAGGTGCAGCGGCGTCCTCCATCGTGTCCTGTAAAGTCCAGGGTCGTCGCCTCCTCCTCCAAATCCCCAGGACGCCGGCCCCTCCCCCAAAGCTCCCTCTCGCCTGCCAACTCCTTCTCTCCGTCGCTGCCTCCCCATCGCCACCTTCCACCCGCGTCAGGCCAAAGGGGCTTCGCCCGGTCCAGGGAGCTCGTCGGCCTTTGCCCGGCCTCGCCGCACGCGACGTCAAGCATAGCGCCGAGCGCGCGGTACGACGTGGGAGGGGGGAGCTCGCCGAGGAGGTGGTGCGGGACGACGCCTTGTTGGTGGTGACGTCGAGGTCCGCCGCGGCCCTGCCTTGCCAGCTCTGCCGCCATGGCCCCGCCTCGCGAGTTCGAGATCCGGCCGGACGCGCAAGCTCGAGCTCCGGCCGAATCGAGCGGCGGCCGGCGACGAGGCCCGCGCGGGCGTGCTCCGCCCGGTCGCCGCCGTCGGAGACGGGGGCGGGCTTTGCTTGGCGCAGCGGCGTCCACGCGCGCGTCCTGCGACGGAACTGGCCGGCCGATGGCTGGGCGGGCGAGACGAGGCCGAGGACGCGGCGGCGCCAGAGGGGAAGGCAGAGCGGCGGCGCCAGAGGCCACAGGGGAAGGCAGATCGGCGGTGCCAGAGGGGAGGGGTCGCGTGGGGATGCGGTTGAAGATAAGGTTGAAGCTCGTGGGTCCCACACTGACATGTGGGACCAACAAAAAATTAGAATAGAGGAGGGAAATAGGGGGTATCGTTGCAGCAGAACCCTATTTAGAGGGTGTAATTTTTAGAGCATGATTGAAATATTCTTTTAGAGGATGATATTTAAGGTTACCGTTGCAAATAGTGTTAGTGGCCGGCTGTGGCATCGGCAACTTCGCGAAATTTACCCACAGCCCACTGCCCCTGGTTATGTTGTACCGGTTCGCTTCTCTTTTCTTTTCGGAAAAAGTCCAATTTCCTACCTTCAAGTATATCATAGGTCCAAATAACCCCCCTAAAGTATTACTCCCTTCGTCCACAAAAGAATGCAACTATGAGAAAGAATCGTGCCAGTCAAACTAGCTCAACTTTGACCAAATTTATAATAAATAGTATTAGCTATTATGTCTCCAAATAAATTTATTATGTAAGTATATTTTATAACTAATCTAATTATACTTATTTTGTATCATGAATGCTAGTAATGTTTATATAACTTTAGTCAAAGTTCAAATAGTTTGAATTCTCGAAAAGCGAGAATTGCATTCTTTCGTGGACAGATGCAGTAAATGGTTTACTTCACCCCTTGATTTTATAAACTCGGATCAAAACACACCTTTTAGCATATTCTTAAAACCGGTGGCTGGTTTTCAACCGGTTTTTCCAGAATATCCTTCCCACCCGCGACACCCTCCCACCCCCGCGACAGAAGGGCGATGATGGCGCACACGGGTCACCGGCGGCCCGTCCCCGCGACTCCCCGGCGGCCCCTCCTCGCCTGGACGGCCGCCCGTCCCTGCGGCTCCCCGTCAGCCCCTCCCCTATTGTATGGCCGCCCCTCCACGCGACTCTGGCGGCCCCTCCCTGCCTGCAGCACCGCCGCCTCGTTGTTTGCGTCGTACCGCCGCTGGCTCGCCTGATCCACCTTGCCTGTCGACCGACGGAGCAAGCCACCAGTGCCACGAGCTTCGCTGAGACGCCGAGCATCTTGTCCACCACCCGGTGCCCCTACTCTGCCTTCCCGCAAGCCGCCGGTGTCCTCAATCACACGGTTGGAGGTTGCAGGACTAGATCTGCACTTGGAAGTTGCAGCCCCTCAACACCAAAATCGAGCTTCTCTATACTACGATTGGAAGTTGCAGCACCGGATCTGCGCTCAAGAAGGGATATGCAACCAATTTTGTGAAGGATTTGACTATTGTGGTGTAACACCCTAAAATTTCCCTTTTGAGAATTAGTAATCAAATTGCCTTTTCATTAAAGTGCCATAATTAATATAGGGAAAATAAAAACTTTTGAGAAATTAAAATCAAATATAAGGCTTAGGAACGTCTTTGTTGCATTCATGCTGGTGCATATATTTTTTCTTTGTTTGAGTGGTTGGGTTGGTCCCTTTTCTTTCTTTTTCTCTTTTTCTCCAAAGTCCAGAAAACCCCCTTCTTCTTTTCTTCTTTTCCCCTTTTTCCTCCCTGGCCAGCCCAACTCGCCGCCAGCCTTCCCCCCCCGCGCGGCCCATCCTTCCCCCGCCGCGCTCGCCCGCCAGCCCAGCCGCCTCCGCTTCGTGGGCCGCCAGCCCACCAACCCCGCGCATGCAGCCGCAGCCCGCCAGCGCCCGCGCGCCCGCCCGCAGCCGCTGCCAGGTGGGGCCCGCCTGTCGGCCCCAACCTTCCGCCGCCGCCGCGCCGAGCCGGACTCGGGCGCGAGTCCGACGCGCGCCGCCGCGCCGCGTCCGACCCGGCCTCGGGCCCGCACGCCTAGGCCCCCGGCCTATTTAAGGCGGGACCCCGCCGCCCGCGCCCCCCTCTTTTCCCCAAACCCTAGCCGCTCGAGCTCGCCGCCGCCGCCCCAAAACCCTAGAGCGCCGCCGCTCGCCGCCGTCGCCCCGGGGCCCCGAAGCTCGCCGCCGTCGCCTCCATCGACGCCGTGGTAAGCTCCGCGTCGTCACGGTGAGCTCCGCGCCTTCCCCCGTGCACCCCAGCGCCCAAACACCGCGCACCGGCCACCCCCGGCCATGGCGCCGCCGTGCGCCGGCGTCCCGCCGCCGCTCGCCACCCCGCAGCCGCCGCTGGCCGTCGGATCCGGCGCGGGTGGCCAGGATCAAAACCCCGAAGGGGTATGACCCCGGTCCACCGTGGACCAGTGGACCGCGTCCACGGGCCGGTCCACGGCACAGCCCCGCGCCGCCGCCCCGCGTCACGGTGACGTCAGCAGACGGCGTCTGCTGACGCCAGCCGCCGTTCGCCCGCCGTTAGCCGCCGTCGCCGCTTTGCGCTAAGGCCCCTGAGTTTTTCCGTTTTCACGATTAGATCCACCGCAGTTTAAGTTTCTTCGCAGTTTAGTCCTTTTTCTCGCAGATAGGTCCCTGGTAGTTTCAGTTTCTTGCCAGCAAGTCCCTGTAGCTTGTTTTTAGCATAGTTTTCACGTTTTAGCTCCGATTTGGGTGATTCTCGCGCTCACGTGTTCGTAGCAAAGCGTAGAATAGTTTTATAGGCCTTGCTTTGCTCTTTTCCTACTGTTTGGTGTACTGTTCTAATAGAGTAACCTTGTTTGCATGTACTGGCTTGTGTGGATGCTTGTGTGGTGATTGCGTGACCAGCCGTTGAGCCGTTCGAGTTCGTGGGCGACCAGGTGTACGAGGAGCAGGACTTGCAGCTGCAACCAGGCTTTGAGGAAGGCAAGTATAGCATGGACAATCCTTGCTTCCCACACACCTTTGAAATTAATTGTTTCATACTTGCATGTGTCTAATTCTGATTACCTTAAGGTTGAACCTAGTTTTAATACCCTATTCCCTTGACACCTCGGGTTTATGCATTTATGGGTAGTCTTTGCTAAGCGCAGCTACTGTCACCTTTATTTAATTGTTAATATTGATTTAATGGTTCACTTCAACATGATGGTAAAACTTGCTTTTTAGCAACATGGTTCAGGGAGCTAGAGCTTTGCTTCGTGCTTTGCTCTAGTGTCTCTCCGTAAGGTCCGGTTCATTAAGCGGCAACCCAGGAACCTGTCGCCGCCGCCGTAACTATTATGGCTCTGGTCTTGGACAAGTAGCTTGTACGTCTCTAGCTTACCAGTGGTTACCGTTAGGCGTGTTGGGGAATATGGGTGCGAGTATGGTTCGATCCACCGGGGACGGTCTCCCTTACGCTCCGGGATCCGTTGGCTATGCCCCGTTAGGCACAGTCCCGTGTTGGGAGCACCTTACCTGCGCTCTGGGCGCTCCGCACGTTGCGCTTGATGGCTATCGCGCTCCGGACGCCATTGACCCCCTATGGTGTTTGATCCGTGGGCCTAAGTCAATCTCGGTGCCGAGGGTCATGCTGCCCATATTGTACCAATGCGGCTACTGTGTTTGTTAGGGTGTCTAGCGAAAAGCCTTGTAGCGTCCCTATGCACTCACACCTCGGAAGTGTGGTATGTGCGTGGTTGGGTGGAAAGCTCCTTCGAGCTTTTACGCTAACGGTTGGGGAAAGGGCGAAACCTCTGCAGAGTGTACATCTATCATGATAGCCGTGCTCACGGTCACGAGCGGCCTGGATCCTTTTTGATTAGAAGATGATGTTAATGATGATGCTTCATGGTATTAATGCTACTTACATCTATAATGGGGGTTACAACTGGGAGTTCCTTTGCACATGTAGTAACTAGGTGAATGATAAAACGAACCAACTAAAAGTGCTAAAGCAGTAAACCCGAGTCAGCCTTTTCAGCCTTGCATATACTCCTGTTATACTTGCTAAGTAAAGATGAGTTACTTACACTTGGCAACAATCAACAAAATCCCGGACGGGTAACAGATGGAGCAGTGAATGAGGAGGCATTCGCAGACTTCCCGGAGGATCTTCCTTACTTCTGAGCTGCGATCAACCAGTCGGCGTCCCTGTGGGAATTGAGGCGCCATTTGTCTTTAGTTGAGAACTTTAATAAATAGACTTCCGCTGTGTTATTCGTGTAAGACTATGTCTTTGTGTTAAACTCTGGATGTAAAACTATTTATTTCGAGCATTGTGTTCTTTGAGATCCATATTTGTATGCTGTATGTGTTCTGTGGACGTCCTGGGCACACATACGGACGCATTCAGGTTTTGGGTAAATCTGGGTGTGACAAATTGGTATCAGAGCCGTGCTGACTGTAGGATCGCAGCCTAGATAGAATGGTCGTATAGATTTTATTTTATCATTGCTCTTTTATCATCTATACTTTGGCGTTGAGTTATTTTATTTAAAAATAGTGTTCTTTTTCCTCTATCCTGTCTATTGTGAAAATTCTAACCCTTGTTTTAATTTTTCTTTTTTTCCCTTTCTCTGCTTTAGATGGCCCGCACGAAGCGCACCGCCCGCAAGAGCACCGGTTGCCGTGGCTACCGACAGTGGTTGGAGAGGCAGGCGCTCCTGAGGCAGCAGCGGGAGCAGCAGCAGCAGCAGGAGGAGGCGCCCCAGGCAGAGGAGGTGCCCCAGGCAGAGGAGGCGCCCCAGGCGGAGGAAGACGCTGAGGAGGACCCAGAGGAGGTGGAGCAGCATGCATCCACCGGCTCGGGAGAGGTGCACCAGTCACACCAGGCTGGGGCGCAGCAGCGGGCAGCCGCTGGAGGTGACCCCAGTGGAGACCCAGATGGCAACGATGGAGATGATGAGGGAGATGAGTCCCGGGCGCCCTCACCTCAGCCGCCAGTGCAGGGCGTCGACGCGGGACGCGGATGGGTCGTGTACAGCTATGTCAGTGATGAGGGTGATGATTTCTTCCACCGCCACCTCGTCCGTCTGCTCCGTGGTCGCTACGGCCACGCTCGTGTGAGAGTGGAGTACCACTGCTGGTGGTGGACCCATCAGCGCTACGACAACTTCTGGAGGACTCAGGTGCATGTCCGCGTGCGTGATCTGCATGCGCGAGCTGATCGTGTGAAGACCGTCCACCACGCCATCACTGACAGGGAAACACAGGAGGCAGGGATAGCTGATGCAGCTCGTCAGGCTCTCTACGTCTACAGGCACAGGCACTACCCCGCGATCCGTCACCAGGCAGAGAGGTGGTACCCCCGCAGGAGGAGCGGAGAGGCAGCTTGTACCATCGCTACCCTCGCGGGTGTCGCAGACCCCCAGCTTGCTTCCACAGTGCAGCTCGTCGGCGCCCTCAGCACAGAGTTGACCGCCGTCCTGCAGGAGAACCACAGACTGAGGCACCACCTTGAGACAGCCCGCTTCACAATTGAGGCGATGGAGGAGCACTACATGGGGAGACCGAGGTCGCACAGCCCAAGGCGCCAGGGGGAGTCGCCACCTCACAGGATGACCTTCTATGGGAATGCAGCCAGCCGCACCACCATCGATCCTTAGGAGTTCAGTACCATGAGTCTGTAATAGGGATCGTTTAGTACCACGCTTTTGAGTCAAAACTGGTTGAGTCGTGTCGAGTCTTGTGTGAGCTATGTCCTTAGATGCTTGGATGGTTTATTATTATGCTTATGTGTGATTTGGATTTTTGTAATGATTGTGATGAGAGCAGATGCAAATCTGTGATCATCTAGTATTGGATTAAGGTATAAGGAGTTTAATGAATAAATAGTTGGGGTCTTTATCTTTGTTGCACTTTCTCTACCGTCTTCCCTGCGTATGAGGTTCTTTATCTTGTCAGTTATACAGTATCTCTGAGATTCGACTGCAATGAGATTGGATTGTTATTTATTATGGTCCTGTGGTTATTAATGAGAAATTGTACATATTTGACAGATGGTTGACACAAGGAGGACAGGTGGCAGTGGGACGAACCAGAACCAGAACGCGCCAGTGCCACCCACCACGGAGCAGATGATGCAGACGCAGACCCAGCTGATGCAGCACATGGCCCAGATCATGGCCATGATGCAACAGAACCAGCAGAACCCGCCTGTCCAGCAGCCTCTGGCGCCTGCCAGGGATAGGAGGAGCGAGTTCTTGAGGGGACATCCACCCAAGTTCTCCCACGCCAGCAACCCACTGGAAGCTGAAGACTGGCTTAAGTCTGTGGAGAGGCAGCTCGACATTGCGCAGTGTGATGACAGGGAGAAGGTCCTCTACGCATCAGGACAACTTGAGGGAGCAGCCCTAGACTGGTGGGATGCCTACCAGTATGCACAGCCTGACCGCAACCTGATCACCTGGCGGCAGTTCCGTGACAGTTTCCGCTCTCACCATGTGCCTGAGGGGTTGATGACCTTGAAAAAGCAAGAGTTCCTGGCACTGAAGCAGGAGGGGATGAGTGTCACAGCCTATCGTGACAAGTTTCTTGAGCTAGCCCGTTATGCTCCTGAGGACGTGGCCACTGACATGAAGAGACAGACCCGGTTCCGGAATGGGCTACTGGATGCACTGCAGTACCAGATGACCTGCATCAAATTCCCAAACTTTGGGGAGTTGGTGGACGGAGCCCTGATGCTGGAACACAAGCGTCGGGAGATGGAAGAAAAGAAGAGGAAGTTCATGAACCAGCAGTCGGGAAGCAACAGCCGCCCCCGCTTCAACCCCCAGCCAAGTCAGCCAGCGAATCAGCAGCGCTTCCAGGGGCAGTCCAGCCTGATGAACCGCAACCTGAACATGCAGCGTCCACAATATCCTCCACCCCAGCAGCAGCAGCAGCAACGCCTCCAGAACCAACAGCAGAACAACCAGGCTCCGCGCCTCACCCAGGCCAACAACATGCCAACAGGGCCGAGGACGTGCTTCAACTGTGGGGAACCGGGGCACTTCTCCAACGCTTGCCCCAAGAGGGTCCAGAATGCTGGCCAGGGCGCCAACAACAATCAGAGGGCCGGACAGCAGCCAGTCCAGAATGGGAACCAACAGCAGGCACAGGGAAACCGTGGCCAGCAGAACTTCGTCAAGGGCAGGGTTCACCACATGGGCGCCGAGACTGCACAAGAAGCTACTGATGTGGTCGTCGGTACGTTTCCAGTAAACTCACACCCTGCTACAGTTTTGTTTGATTCTGGGGCTTCGCATGCTTTCATATCTGCCGACTTTGTGAAAAAGAATAAGATGCTTATGCAACCGACGGGAAATACTATGCTAGTTACTTCACCTGGGGGAGAATTGAGAGCAACCTTACGCTGTCCCGATGTTAAGGTCACCATAAGGGGGGTAGACTTCCTCGCACAACCGATGGTTCTAAACTCCATCGGGATGGATCTGATCTTGGGGATGAGCTGGCTAGCAAAGTATGACGCCCTAATCCAGTGCGCCAAAAGGGCCGTGCAGCTGACGACAAGGACCGGGGAGAAGATTGAGTACCAGGCTACCAGTTCGTTAGAATATTGCCAAGTCAACCAGACTGAGGGTGCAGTGCTGGAAGATATCAGAGTGGTGTGCGACTTCCCGGACGTATTCCCGGACGAGCTGCCAGGTATGCCCCCAGAACGCGAAGTCGAATTTGTTATTGAATTGAAACCTGGCACAGCCCCAATAGCTAAAAGGCCATACAGGATGGGGGTAAAAGAATTGGAAAAACTTAAGGAGGAGTTAAAGGCCTTATTGGCCAAGGGGTATATCCGTCCTAGCTCTTCACCTTGGGGAGCACCAGTTTTGTTTGTGGACAAGAAAGACGGGACACAGAGGATGTGTATCGACTATCGGGCTCTCAATGAAGTGACCATCAAGAACAAGTATCCGTTGCCAAGGATCGACGACCTGTTTGACCAGTTGAAGGGAGCATGTGTGTTCTCAAAGATTGATCTCCGTTCAGGGTACCATCAGATGAGGATCAGGATGTCCGACATCCCCAAGACAGCCTTCACCACTCGGTATGGTCTGTTCGAGTTCACAGTGATGTCCTTTGGGTTAACCAATGCACCTGCCTACTTCATGTATCTGATGAATAGCGTGTTCATGGACTATCTCGACAAGTTCGTGGTCGTGTTCATCGACGATATTCTAGTTTTCTCTAAGAATGAGGAGGAGCACGAGGAACATCTGAGGCTAGTGATGCAGAGGCTCAGGGAGCACCAGTTGTATGCTAAATTGAGCAAGTGTGAATTCTGGTTGAAGGAGGTGGCATTCTTGGGACACGTGCTGTCAAACGGAGGAGTAGCAGTCGACCCGAAGAAGGTCAGTGATGTGTTGAGTTGGAATCCGCCTCAGGACGTGAGCGAGATCCGGAGTTTCTTGGGAATGGCAGGTTATTATCGGAGGTTCATCGAGGGGTTCTCCAAGATTGCTAAACCGATGACCTCACTATTGGAGAAGGAAGCCAAGTTTGTGTGGACCGAAGAGTGTCAAGCCAGCTTTGAGGAGTTGAAGAAGCGGTTGACCACAGCACCTGTACTGGTGTTGCCAGATATCGCCAAGGCCTTCTCAGTCTATTGTGATGCATCACGTCAGGGGCTGGGATGTGTACTCATGCAGGAGGGCAGAGTTGTGGCATATGCGTCCCGACAGTTGAGGAAACATGAACTGAATTATCCGACCCACGACCTGGAATTAGCAGCAGTGGTCCATGCCTTGAAGATCTGGAGGCATTATCTGATCGGGCACAGGTGTGACATCTACACCGACCATAAGAGCCTCAAGTATGTGTTCACACAGTCGGATTTGAACATGCGACAACGCAGATGGTTGGAGCTGATCAAGGACTATGACCTGGAGATCCACTATCATCCGGGTAAGGCCAACCTGGTGGCAGATGCTTTGAGTAGGAGAACCTATGTGAGTCAGGCTACAGAGAGGAACCTACCGGAAGAGTTGGCTCGAGACTTTGAGAAGTTGCGCTTGGGTTTCGTGGCCAGCATGACAGAGCTGGAGGTAGAGCCAACATTGGAGCAAGAGATTCGAAAGGGACAGTTAGAGGATGAGAAAATCAAAGAGATAGCAGAACAGGTCAAGCTGGGAAAAGCACCCGAGTTTCGAGTGGATGATCAGGGAACAGTATGGTATGGAGAGAGGATATGCGTGCCAGACCTAAAGCACATCAGGGATATGATCCTAAGGGAGGCCCATGACTCGGCGTACTCTATACACCCGGGGAGTACCAAGATGTACCTAGACCTTAAGGAGAAGTTCTGGTGGTACGGACTGAAGAGGGATGTTGCCACTCACGTAGCACTGTGTGATACATGTCAGAGAGTGAAGGCTGAGCATCAGAGGCCAGCCGGATTACTTCAACCCTTGAAGATACCCGAATGGAAATGGGAAGAGGTCGGTATGGATTTTATAACAGGTTTGCCCACCACACAGAGAGGGTTCGATTCTATATGGGTGATCGTGGATCGGTTAACCAAAGTGGCGCACTTTATTCCCGTGAAGACTAAATATACAGGGGCCCAGCTGGCAGAGCTGTATATGGAGAGGATCGTGTGCTTACATGGCGTTCCGAAAAAGATAGTGTCGGATCGAGGCACTCAGTTCACCTCACACTTCTGGCATAAGCTACATGAATCAATGGACACGAAGCTGCAGTTCAGTTCGGCTTACCACCCACAGACAGATGGGCAGACAGAGAGGACAAATCAGATATTGGAAGATATGTTGAGGGCTTGTGCATTGCAGTATGGGACTAGTTGGGAGAAAAGTCTACCGTACGCAGAGTTCTCATACAACAACAGTTATCAGCAGAGCATCAAAATGGCACCTTTCGAGGCCCTATATGGGAAGAAGTGTAGAACGCCGTTGTTCTGGAACCAGACTGGGGAAAGTCAGGTGTTTGGGCCTGAGATTTTGAAAGAGGCGGAACGACAGGTGCAGGTAATCAGGCAGAACATGAGAGCGGCACAGTCTCGGCAGAAGAGCTATGCGGATGTCCACCGACGGGCTCTCAGTTTTGAGGTCGACGACTTTGTATATCTCAAGGTGTCACCAATGCGGGGAGTGCGGAGGTTCAATGTGAAAGGAAAGCTAGCACCCCGGTACATAGGACCCTTCCGGGTCTTGGAAAGGAAAGGCGAGGTGGCCTATCAGTTAGAGCTACCAGAACAACTGGCAGGGGTACACGATGTGTTCCATGTGTCACAGCTAAAGAAATGTTTGCGGGTACCTGAGGAACAGATCCCTCTGGAAGAGTTGAATGTGCAGGAGGACCTCACCTACAACGAGCACCCGGTCAGAATACTGGAAGAGTCCGAGAGGGTCACCAGAAACAAAGTGATACGGATGTGCAAGGTTCAGTGGAGTCGACACTCGGAGGATGAGGCAACTTGGGAAAGAGAGGAGGATCTCAAGGCAGAATATCCGCAGCTGTTCGAGTCCGCATCCGAATCTCGAGGACGAGATTCATCCTAAGGGGGGTAGGTTTGTAACACCCTAAAATTTCCCTTTTGAGAATTAGTAATCAAATTGCCTTTTCATTAAAGTGCCATAATTAATATAGGGAAAATAAAAACTTTTTGAGAAATTAAAATCAAATATAAGGCTTAGGAACGTCTTTGTTGCATTCATGCTGGTGCATATATTTTTTCTTTGTTTGAGTGGTTGGGTTGATCCCTTTTCTTTCTTTTTCTCTTTTTTCTCCAAAGTCCAGAAAACCCCCTTCTTCTTTTCTTCTTTTCCCCTTTTTCTTCCCTGGCCAGCCCAGCTCGCCGCCAGCCTTCCCCCGCGCGGCCCAGCCTTCCCCCGCCCGCGCTCGCCCGCCAGCCCAGCCGCCTCCGCTTCGTGGGCCGCCAGCCCACCAACCCCGCGCATGCAGCCGCAGCCCGCCAGCGCCCGCGCGCCCGCCCGCAGCCGCTGCCAGGTGGGGCCCGCCTGTCGGCCCCAACCTTCCGCCGCCGCCGCGCCGAGCCGGACTCGGGCGCGAGTCCGACGCGCGCCGCCGCGCCGCGTCCGACCCGGCCTCGGGCCCGCACGCCTAGGCCCCCGGCCTATTTAAGGCGGGACCCCGCCGCCCGCGCCCCCCTTTTTTTCCCCAAACCCTAGCCGCTCGAGCTCGCCGCCGCCGCCCCAAAACCCTAGAGCGCCGCCGCTCGCCGCCGTCGCCCCGGGGCCCCGAAGCTCGCCGCCGTCGCCTCCATCGACGCCGTGGTAAGCTCCGCGTCGTCACGGTGAGCTCCGCGCCTTCCCCCGTGCACCCCAGCGCCCAAACACCGCGCACCGGCCACCCCCGGCCATGGCGCCGCCGTGCGCCGGCGTCCCGCCGCCGCTCGCCACCCCGCAGCCGCCGCTGGCCGTCGGATCCGGCGCGGGTGGCCAGGATCAAAACCCCGAAGGGGTATGACCCCGGTCCACCGTGGACCAGTGGACCGCGTCCACGGGCCGGTCCACGGCACAGCCCCGCGCCGCCGCCCCGCGTCACGGTGACGTCAGCAGACGGCGTCTGCTGACGCCAGCCGCCGTTCGCCCGCCGTTAGCCGCCGTCGCCGCTTTGCGCTAAGGCCCCTGAGTTTTTCCGTTTTCACGATTAGATCCACCGCAGTTTAAGTTTCTTCGCAGTTTAGTCCTTTTTCTCGCAGATAGGTCCCTGGTAGTTTCAGTTTCTTGCCGGCAAGTCCCTATAGCTTGTTTTTAGCGTAGTTTTCACGTTTTAGCTCCGATTTGGGTGATTCTCGCGCTCACGTGTTCGTAGCAAAGCGTAGAATAGTTTTATAGCCTTGCTTTGCTCTTTTCCTACTGTTTGGTGTACTGTTCTAATAGAGTAACCTTGTTTGCATGTACTGGCTTGTGTGGATGCTTGTGTGGTGATTGCGTGACCAGCCGTTGAGCCGTTCGAGTTCGTGGGCGACCAGGTGTACGAGGAGCAGGACTTGCAGCTGCAACCAGGCTTTGAGGAAGGCAAGTATAGCATGGAACAACTCCTTGATACCTATACACTATAAACCATATATTCATGTGCATGTGTCTAATTTGAATGGCCTTTAAGGTCGTACCTAGCTACTTTTATCCTGTTCTTGTTATATCCCGGGTTTATGCATTATGGGTAGTCTTTTGCTAAGCGCAGCTACACCACCTTTATATAAACTGTTAATCATGACTTAATGGTTCACTTAAACTATGTGGTAAAACCTGCTTTTTAGCAACATGGTTTAGGGAGCTGGAGCAAGTGCTTCGTGCTTTGCTCTAGTGTCTCTCCGTAAGGTCCGGTTCATTAAGCGGCAACCCAGGAACCTGTCGCCGCCGCCGTAACTATTATGGCTCTGGTCTTGGACAAGTAGCTTGTACGTCTCTAGCTTACCAGTGGTTACCGTTAGGCGTGTTGGGGAATATGGGTGCGAGTATGGTTCGATCCACCGGGGACGGTCTCCCTTACGCTCCGGGATCCGTTGGCTATGCCCCGTTAGGCACAGTCCCGTGTTGGGAGCACCTCACCTGCGCTCTGGGCGCTCCGCATGTTGCGCTTGATGGCTATCGCGCTCCGGACGCCATTGACCCCCTATGGTGTTTGATCCATGGGCCTAAGTCAATCTCGGTGCCGAGGGTCATGCTGCCCATATTGTACCAATGCGACTACTGTGTTTGTTAGGGTGTCTAGCGAAAAGCCTTGTAGCGTCCCTATGCACTCACACCTCGGAAGTGTGGTTCGTGCGTGGTTGGGTGGAAAGCTCCTTCGAGCTTTTACGCTAACGGTTGGGGAAAGGGCGAAACCTCTGCAGAGTGTACATCTATCATGATAGCCGTGCTCACGGTCACGAGCGGCCTGGATCCTTTTTGATTAGAAGATGATGTTAATGATGATGCTTCATGGTATTAATGCTACTTACATCTATAATGGGGTTACAACTGGGAGTTCCTATGCACATGTAGTAACTAGGTGAATGATAAAACGAACCAACTAAAAGTGCTAAAGCAGTAAACCCGAGTCAGCCTTTTCAGCCTTGCATATACTCCTGTTATACTTGCTAAGTAAAGATGAGTTACTTACACTTGGCAACAATCAACAAAATCCCGGACGGGTAACAGATGGAGCAGTGAATGAGGAGGCATTCGCAGACTTCCCGGAGGATCTTCCTTACTTCTGAGCTGCGATCAACCAGTCGGCGTCCCCGTGGGAATTGAGGCGCCATTTGTCTTTAGTTGAGAACTTTAATAAATAGACTTCCGCTGTGTTATTCGTGTAAGACTATGTCTTTGTGTTAAACTCTGGATGTAAAACTATTTGTTTCGAGCATTGTGTTCTTTGAGATCCATATTTGTATGCTGTATGTGTTCTGTGGACGTCCTGGGCACACATACGGACGCATTCAGGTTTTGGGTAAATCTGGGTGTGACATGTGGCAGGCGGCTGCTGCTGATTTGAGCAATGGCAATCGTACCCCAAGGGGATCTCGACGATGGCGGAGCATGGCTTCCGCTGAAGGTCGCCGGGGAGGTGGAGGTTCGTGGGCGGCGGCTCTTGCGTGGAGATGACCAGAGCCCGGCGAATCGCGATGGCAGTGCTTGGTGGTCGGGGAGCTGACCTGGAAGTTGTTTGTCATGGGGATAACTGAGAGGCACGGAGGTAGAAGAAGGGTGTGTTTGCGAGGAAAAAAAGTTTCAAGGGGTAATGAGGAAAAGTTCAAGGGTCTATGTCTGCATGGCAAAGTGACCATTCTGGATAGCACTTTGCCGTGTGCTGAGAGCAGACACACAGGAAAGTGACTATTATGCGTTGTGTACCTGGTAGGCGGCACACCCGTCATTGTGGCACACGGCAAAGCCGTCCCCACGTCGTCTGCTACTTCTTTTTTTGCCATGTGTCGAGCGAAACACACGGCAAAGATGTTTGCTGTGTGGCCGATATATGGCTTACGACAAAGTCCTCTTTGCCGTCGTGGCTTACTGCAAATGACGGTAGAGGTTAGACACTGAGGATGGTTTGTGGCAAAAGATTGTCAAAGCACTGTGAGGAATAAATTGTCAGACTTCCCTGTGTGGTCTGATCTCTTGAAAATCAAGAATCTGTACCTACAAGGGAGGGCCATCAAAGTGAATAATGGCAAGAAAACATCTTTTTGGTTAGACAGATGGTTTGGAGGGACTCAACTAGCAACAGAATATCCAGTCTTGTTTGACCTGTGTATAGATAAAGACATGAAGATGATCTAAGCTTTAGTAGATAGCTATCCCCTGTCATTTTTGAAAGGTGGATGAACCTGCTAGAAAAATTCTACACTTATGACTTCCAAAACAAAGATGATGAAATTTTATGGAAATGGGCAAAGAATGGAAAGTTCACTACCAAATCTGTGTATGATCATTTAACTGCAGATGACACAGGGATGGGGTTTAAAGACATCTGGAAGGCAAAACTGCCATATAAAATCAAGATTTTTATGTGGATGTTGGAAAACAACTCTATTCTTACAAAAGATAATATGATAAGAAGAAAGTGGAATGGTAACGCAAACTGTTACTTTTGTTCAGCTGCTGAGACATCTGAACATCTTTTCTTCTCTTGCCCGATGTCAAAGATAGTCTGGGGTGTGATTGCTTCCAGCCTAGGGGCTGACACCATACCAGGTAACTTGGAACAATACAAAAAATGGGTTAAGATTTGGTTAGATTTTTATGTGGATGTTGGAAAACAACTCTATTCTTACAAAAGATAATATGATAAGAAGAAAGTGGAATGGTAACCCAAACTGCTACTTTTGTTCAGCTGCTGAGACATCTGAACATCTTTTCTTCTCTTGCCCGATGTCAAAGGTAGTCTGGGGTGTGATTGCTATCAGCCTAGGGGCTGACACCATCCCAAGTAACTTGGAACAATACAAAAAATGGGTTAAGATTTGGTTACCAGGGGGAGAGAAATTATATATGCTCTGTCTATCTGCCATTTGTTGGGCAGTATGGAAAAGTAGAAATAAGGCTTGTTTTGAGAAGAAACTGATAGGCACCCAAATGACATTTTAATGCAAGCATATGCTCCTTCATCTCCTACTGGGCAGGGTTGTACAACGCGGAGACAAGCGGGACGATCCAGGAAGGTGTGAGAAGCTGATGGCGTAATACCCAGGTCGGCAGATGCTACTCCAGCTTCCAGGTCCGCAAGGGGAGCCAGCATAAGAGGAGGACTCGGCGTGAAGATGTTGCGGAAAGCAATGGCTAATGATATGTTGTGCTTCTGAAGTTCTGAGTAAGTGGTCTTGTTACGTTCTTTTGGTCTGTAACCCGTCCTGGGAATCCTGGGTAGTCAAGGGGATTTCTAGTTGGTAACTATGTTTGAACCAAACTTTGGTCCCATCTCTAGGCCTTTCCTTTCTTTCTAGTTTTTTTTTTTTTTTTTTTTTTTTTTGCGAAAGACACCAAAAGATGTCTCATATCTGATTCATATCAAGGAGAACAAGTGGTACAAATGAAGGACAACTTGACAAAAGACGACAAAACAAAATTTCCGTTGCTTCTCTGTCTTAACATCTCTTTCTGGTCATGTATTTCCGTTGTAATAATGGAAATGGGGTGATCCGCGATTAAAAAAAAATGTGCGCAGAGGCATGTCGCCCAACACCCAACAGATTCCTGCAGCAGGTGCTTCCGATGTGGATGGATGACATCCGTCGGATGCATCACGAACACACAACCGGATGCACCAACTCTGCATTTATGTTGTACTGCGAATTGATTTGCAAAAAATAAGGACTAAAATGTAAATGTGCTCTAGCTATTGTAAACTTAGGCCAGTCTCAATGGGAGTTTCATGGAGAGTTTTACGGCATTAATTGATAGGACACATCAGCAAAAATGCTGACTTGGCAGGGTCATTTATGAGGGGAGTTTCATGGGATGTTAGGGGAGTTTCATCCCCATGAAACTCTACAGGCACGGTTACCTAGTTTTCAGTCTAGGTAACTGTGTCCATGAAACTCCCACTGAGACAAAATGGACTGTCATGTCAGCAATTTTGATGATGTGGCCGTGTATTAATGAAGAGAGAGGTAAAATGGGTTTCATGGTGATGAAACTCTCTTTACACAGTTACCTAGATAGGTTGTGTCTTGCATGTAACCTTGAAAACAACAATAGATGAAATTATGCATTGAGAGAGAGTGTTTCATCATAGTTTCAACCATTTTTTAGATGATGTGTCACTCTAGATAACTGTGCAACGAACTTATATAACCATATACTCCGTAAGTATCAAGACATTTGGTTTCTTCCTTCGAAAATAAGGACATTTAATTCCTGGAAGTGTTTCTTGAAAAGGAAAATACTAGTAGTTGGAAACCGAACCACTGATGTGTAATAATAAACTTTCGACTACGCAACTGTTACATTTAGCACGTTTTATTGTCGGGAACCATACTGCTTTGTTTTCCCTTTCGCTATATACGACGTTTGGATGGCATGCATTCTGCTGGCTGTTTCTTTCATGTTCATCCGATCGCCTGGTATTTTGTTCGTACAGGAAAGTGCTACTTGCAGCACGGATTGCAAGCATTGATGAACTGCATTTTCTGATGCCTTCTTTGCTTCAGCAAAGTTATTGCATTCTTCTGCTAGATGAGCATCGATGACCTGAAATATTTCATGTGGAAAGTTGCCATCTACAAAGTTGACAATGCTGACTCCGTCCTTGAACATAGGATCTGTTGGCCTCCTTCCAGTCATCATTTCAAGAAGTATAATCCCAAAACCATAAACATCGTCGGAGGTTGCTGCATGGCGACCACCTCCCGCGTACTCTAAAGTGAGATAAATGTAGAAAATAGACAAATCGTAAGTGCACATTTAGCTGTCTTAGAGTAATTAAACAAGTAGACTAAATCAACCATCGGATCAGGTGAGCAAATGTAATAATCGGGTGAAACAATGGAGCCCAACACCCTACGTTTTGCCAAAAAGGGAAAAAAATTAACAATTTATACCTGGAGCAATATATCCTATAGTTCCCTTCACACCGACTGATGAAGTGATAGAACCGGTTGACGTTGACGAAGAATCTTGGTAGAAACTTGCAATACCAAAGTCTCCCAGGAGAGCATTCATATCATCATCCAGAAGAATATTACTAGGCTTCAGATCACAATGGATAGTAATCCTCCCACAGTCATGGTGTAAATAGTCCAATGCATCCGCAATGTTAACAGCTATGCTTAACCTTTGAGTCAAGCTCAGTGGTTTGTGAACTTCTCCTTCCCCTTTGTGATGTAGCCATTTATCCAGGTTCCCATTAGACATGAACTCATAAACTAAGGCTTTAAAAACACGGCCTGTATTATCGACCGTGGAACATGCAGTTACTATGGGAAGAAGATTTCTGTGCTGAATGCCTCTCAGCACTTCACACTCTTTCAAGAAACTCCTCTCCCCTCCGCTCATCTCAAGGTCAAAAACCTTCACGGCCACCTCCATCTTAGGTTCTTTTAACTTCCCTCTATACACTGAACCATAGCTTCCTCTCCCAATCAAGTTAGATTCGGAGAAGTTATATGTTGCTTGAGCCAGATCATTATAAGAAACCTTGACGAAATTCTCCCCGAAAGAAGTCCATGACGAATATCTTCTTGGCATCTTTGTCACAAGGAATAAAAAGTAGAGAAGCAATACGAGTGACATGAAGCCAAATATTGGGATCAACACTCTGATCAAATAGTATCCTATTTGTGTTTTCTTATCAGCTTTGCATGAAGGCATGTGGAGATCTATATCTCCTCCGCAGAGACCCTCATTACCCTCAAGTGAAACAGCCGATGCATTTCCGAACACTCCATTTTTTGGTACTTGTCCATGTAGGTGATTATATGAAAGGTCTAGCTTGATGAAGGATTTTAGTACACTTAAAGATTGTGGGATGCTGCGTGACAAGTCGTTGTGTGAAAGATTTAGCATGCTAAGGGCCGTCAGGTTACCAAAATTTGGTATGCTCCCTGTCATAAAGTTTTGGTCCATTTGTATACTCACTAAGTCGAGACATTGGCCCAAAGAATCAGGTATTGGTCCGGCAAGCTCATTTGAAGAAAGATCTAATGTATGGAGACCTTTAAGGTTGCTAATTGGAGTTATGTTACCCTGGAGATTGTTGTGGCTTAGATGCAATTCCATAAGTTTTGGAGGTTTCCAAAGTTTGGTGGTATATGCCCTTGAAGATTGTTATAGCTTAGGTCCAGATATAGGAGGTCTCGAAGATTTCCCAAGCTAGTTGGTATGGAACCCTCAAATTCATTGCCGCTTATGTCGAGGTATGCCAACTGAGTTAAATTGTTGAAGGATGGGATTGGCCCAGTGAAATTGTTCGATTGGAGAAGTAGAACTTGTAGGCTTTTTAAGCTTCCGATCCATCCTTCAATTGTACCACTAAAATAGTTTTCACCTAGCCCCAATCTAATTAAGGCACCAAGATTCCCTATGCCTCGTGGAATTTGTCCAGATAAGCTGTTTCCAGTCAACAAAAGATTTAGAAGGCTAGTCGATAAGTTGCTGATTGACAGCGGTATAGGTCCCTGCAGCTCATTGTAAGCGAGTTCGAGGTACTTTAGAGATCTACAATTTCTTAATGCATTCAAGAATTCCCAGTCCTGATTGTCCCTTGCTACAAGCTGGTTATGGTTAAGGCTTAAGATAGTTAGATTCGTAAGATTTCCCAAAGAAGTAGGAATTTTCCTTGAGAAATTGTTACCTGATAAATCTATCCTTTGTAGCCTTAGAGCATTGCCTAGGGAAGCTGGGATGGGACCTTCGAACGAGTTATATCCCAAGGTAAGTTCAGTGAGATTCGGGAGATGTTCTCCAATGTTAGGTGGGAGTGATGCCTTAGCTAGCATATTATATTCCAGACCTAGGGATTTTAGAGAAGAAAGACTGAAAATGGAATGTGGAATTTCACCGGAAAGCCTGTTGTTGCCTAGGAGCAAGCGTTCTAGATTTGAGAGCCGGCCAAATTTCGGAGAAATTAAACCCACCAGCGAGTTCCAAGAGATGTCTAACTCGATTAAGCTGGAGCAGTTTGTAAGTGCATCAGGAATGGTTCCAGACAAATTATTATTCTTGAAAAGATAAAGGTACTGCAGTTGTTGGAGGCTTCCAAGAAAAGGCAAGGGGCCAAAGAAATTATTATCAGAGAGGTCAAGATAATTAAGAAAGGTAAGGTTGCCAAGAGAGGAGCTGATTGTGCCAGATAAACCTGTCCCTGTGAGGGTAAGCGACTGGACGCGCAATTGTCGTCGCATCAAGGTGCACGTCACACCATTCCAGTGACAGAAGTGGGAGCTCATGGTCCAATTGCTCAAGGCTTCATTTGGGTCGCTGATGACGCCCTTCTTGAAATCGAGTAGTGCGTGCCGATCTATGCTGTTGTCATGAACGTTTGAGCAGTGGATATTTCCAACTCCATAGGACAGTAGCAGCAAGGGCATTAGTATAAGCACGGGCATGGCGAGTTTCGCCGGCTGCTTGCAATTAACTGTCATCTGCAAAATATAAAGCATAACGGGTATTATGTGTTCATGCTCAAACTACTAGAGGATCTATGCCGCGTTCTTGCTTGCAATCATGTTCAGTTCTCAACAACATTTTCTATTGTTTTTTTGCCCCAGTTTATTGTTAGAATGAAGCGAACATGTTTACAGTTCGTTGCCCGAGATAAATATTGAAAGCCTAACAGAGTTACAGGAAGGTAGAAGAGATCGATGGTAGGGTAGGGTACCTCTGGCGTGCCAGAGAACACAACACGGCAGCCTTTCTGATCGTCTTGGTCTTGCGTCTTGCTTCGGAACGATGTTTTTGGACCGGAAGTATGAGCTGGATGCTCAGCTGGCTGAGGCCCCAGGGGTTTAAAAACGGTTTAACATCGCCGTTACATCCACATATTGTGACGCCCTATCTTAGCTTGACCGCCATTTCAGCGAGGACCCGGAGTCCGTCAAACTCGCCAGTTACCGCCACTTTTCAGCTTCCATCTCAGTCAGCGAGCGCCGCCGTCGATGTCTGGAATGGACATGATTATTGTTGTTGTGTGGCCAGCCTCGAATGGGAGAGTACTCCGTACTTTTCATCAGTACCGGACAGAGATATTCCAGGGTGATGTGCGACCTGTCTCGTGCGGTTTCGATGATGATAAAATTCCGCTCGTGGAATGGTCTACCGGTGCCGGGTTTTCGTTTCCAAATCCGATTTGGACCATTGTGATAATCGCTGTTCCAGAATGCATCGTGCTGTGGCCATGATTCGCCCATGGGTTATGTTTGAGAGGGTAGCGCGTCAAGTCAACCTGTATGTATCGATCTCGACAATAATAGTCTGTACAATGCCGTGCTTCATAGGGTTCTTTGCAAATGTTGAATATCTTTTGAATTGGAGAAATATCTAGTGAAACAATTAGTTCTATGAAGGTGAAAATGTGGCACTTCTCTTTTTATGAAAAAAGATTCATTTAAGGATCAGATAAATATATATAAGCAATATAAGTATTCCGCGGAGAGTCATAGATAATGATCTTCTGTATTTTTTTCAAAGTTTGAAATTTCAAGTTGAAGTTCAAACTTTAAATCACCATCATCGGCAGGCCGAGAATGAGGGAGTGCCACGACGGTAAAGGGCCTATATTTCAAGAGCCCCTTTTTTATCTACATATCAAGCGTATTACAATGCATCTCTTTTTTGAGAATACAACGCAGACGCTTACAATACGCATGCACACTCACCCCTATGAACACACGTACGCATTGTCGACGGCAATGCCGCTTACCACTTAACGCATAAGTCTGGTAAATCCTGGGAAATTCTAAAAAAATGGTGTGAACACCAGGATTTGAACCTTGGTGGGTAACGTCCCACTAGACCGTCCTACCATTGGATCACAAGCCAATTCGCACATTGTATCCTTTAATAGTTTAACTCTCTTCATCTATTTTATAGATGTGTATGAATTAGACTTTAGTTCTAGTGTTCCATAGTCAAAACCACGTTTCTAGACATTGGTTAGAAAATATGATTCTGGAAGCCAAAAACTTAACGAAGGGATTCATAGCCTAAAGGTTGGGAAAAAAGTCCAAATTACTCCCATCAAGTATAAGCAAAGTCCAAGTAACCCTCTAAAATATATTTTGGTTCAATTTACCTCCTAAACTATGGCATTTGGTCCAACTTACCTCTTACCACAATTTGTCTTTTTTTTCTTCACGTACAAGTAAAATTAATTTTGAGTTCAAATTTTGCGAGATGATAATAGACATAATAACACATATTAAAAAAATATGTCATGAAATTTTCATCATTATTTTCATATGGTAGGATATTTGATAATAAATTAATCATTGAGACACAATTATGTGAAAAATAAAGACTAAAAATTATAATATATTTTTCTGATATACATTGTGATGTCAACTACCATCCTGTAAATTTTGAATTCAAGATTCCACTTATGTATGGACTTTGCTTATACTTGAGGGGAGTAATTTGGACTTTTTTCTAAAGGTTGTAGTGACCTTAGTAACAATCCAGATCCTAGGTTCGAATCCCCATGAGAGTAAATTTCAGACTAGATAAAAAGCCAGTCGTTGGTTTCTTTGATTGGCATAGGTGTATCAACCTGTAGTGGACGTGCTCTTGTGTAAGGGGTTGATCATGTGGGCTGGGCTTCAAAACACTAGTAAAGGATGGAACCATAAGGGATGACATCCCCATATATAAAAGGCTACTTTTATAACTTTTCTCTATTGGATTTCGGTTAAGCTCTTTTAGTGAAACACTGTGCGAATGATCTTTATCCCACCCATAGAGTTTTTTAGCCAAATACTTATAAAATATGGATAGATCTATTATAATATATTTTAACTTAAATGCTTTTATTATTTTATATTTCTAAGTTAATAAGGCCCGTTTTAGAGTTTGGTACGAGGCTTAAATTTTGCCGGCCGGCCCTGATGATCATCGGGTGGTTGGCGTTGCAAGTGCTTGAAAATTAGCTGGCCTCGGCACGAAGCAAGCGATCTGGGCGTTTGTTTGGATGGGCTCCAGAACGGGCTGAAACAGCGACCACCACTCGTTTGGCGGTCGCTGTTATTGGTGGGCCGAGCGGAAGCAGGGAAGTTGGGCCGAGGTGGGCACGGGAAGACTGGGCCGCAAGTGGGTGCGGGCGTGTGCGGTGGGGAAGGGGAAGCGCCACCTGGTGGGCTGGGCCGGCAATGAGTGGGTTGGGCCAGGCTGAGAGGGGAGGCGGGGGAAGAGGTAGAGGTGGACCAGGCCGGAAGTGGGAGCGAGCCAAATGGAAAGTTTGTTGCCGTCAGCATTTAAAGAGGTTTTTCATTTGTTTGGGAGGGAGTTTGAGATGAATTTGAAATCAAATTTGAATGGGTTTCAAATTTAGAAGGGGTTTGAAGTGGAGCAAGGAGTAGATACTGAGATAAAATATTTTGAAGGGGTTTTAAAGTGAGGAATAGGTCTAAGATTGGATGAGAGTCCCTACAGGAATTCGATTCAGAATTTTAATATACCAATCCTAGGGTTTTGCAGAAAATAATGAAAGAATTCTAGGAATTCTTATCCTTAGAGGCTTAGAGTTGTTATTGAAACGGAACAAAAGGGTTCGATGTGGAGAAAGGAAAGGTGTCAGGATGAATATTTGCGATAAAAATTCATACGACAGTGGCTTGGCGCGTCCGTCAAGTATAGTCAGAAATACTGTGTGGGCTATAGCGTCACTGTCCCGCTGACAGGCCCTGTCTGGTCTCTGGCTGGTGCGGTGCACCTTGGTCAAGAAACACCACTTCACCAGACCAGTGCCTTCTCTGATTTTTCAAGTCAAGCATCGAACCAACAGAGACTTTCTCTCTCGTGAGTGATGTCTACATGACCCAGGGTTTTTTTTTCCGACCGCTACCGGTCCGGATACCGCGGTAACCGGTCAAACCGGTAGCGGTACCGGCCGGTTGGAAACCGGCCAAATTTAAAATTTTTAAACTTGAATTTAAAAAATTTAAAATTTTAAAAAAATTCTTAAAAATACTTTAAGGTGAGTAGATTGTAATGGTGTCAAAATTTTTCAAATATTAGTTCATTTAGTATCTTTTTGTTTGTATTAGAAGTTCAAACAACCTACTAAGAACATCTCCAGCAAGGCCCCTACTCAAAAAGTAGGGGCCGAGGGTCAAAAAAAAAAAAACTAACTCCAGCAAGGCCCCTACTAGAGTCCCTAGAGTAGGGAGGCACCCAAATCCCATCCACCAGCCCCATCTCCCACGGGTCCGTAGGGGCCTCCCTACTTTATCGTTGCAGCAGTTTCCTTCCCCGCGCGCGTCGGGAACTTGCCGTCTATGGCCATCCCGATGCCCCGATGGAGGAGCAGCGAGGAGGGACGCCGCCGCCGGAGCTCAAGCACGACGCACGGGACGCCACCGCCACCCCTTCTTTGCCGCCACCGGCCCTTCACCGTATGCTAGATCGATTGGTGCTTGACGCCATGGCCGGCATCCCGCGCTCCGGCTCCCCGCGCCCGGCCACTGTTCCTCCGTCTCCGGCTCCCCGGGCGCGGCTCCTCCTCCTCCTCCTCCACGCCGTCGAGCTCCCCCTGCCCGGCCGAAGCACCGCCGTTCGAGCGCACGAGCAGATCAAGAGGCGGAGGAGGAAAAAAAAAGGAAGGGATGGAGAAGGAAAGAAGGATGTGGTGGTCACCTCACCATCGAATCAAGACCGTCCGGTGTTGAATCGAGCATGCCCGCCATAGAATCGAGCAACGGTGGCCTTGAATCGAAGAACGGTGGCATTGAATCGAGGAATGGTGGCCTTGAATCGAGCATGCTCGCTCAAGCCAGAGGAGGCGGCTAGGGCGCGCTGGCCATGACGCACGGGGTCACGGGGACATGATTCGTGTCCTCCTCCCCATGGCCGAGCTCCTCCATGCCGCGGACGCCGGGGTCGGCGAATCGACGGGCTGCCGTTGGACGGCTGGATGGCTGCCGCCGCTGCCTTGATGCCGTGCGGCCCTGTACTTCTACTCCGAGGCCACGAGCTCCTTCAGGCAAAAATCAAGTGCCATAGTCTACGGCTCTACGCAGGTTCAGGAGGCTAGAAACGGGAGCAACAATGGGGCGGCAGGCAACGTCCAGGGAGGGAGACGGACGAAGAAAGACGGAGCGCTGGAAGCATCCGGCGAAAAAGAGTAAAAGAAAAAAGAAAACAAAAAAATCGATAAGAGTTACTTCCAAATGGGACCGTCCTGTCAGAAATAAAGTAGGGGCTCATGAGTTGGGGTTGTTGCTGGAGTTGAACCCAAGATTAGAGCCCCAGAAAGTTGGGGCCAGCCCCAACTCAATAAAGTAGGGGCTTAAAATAGGGGCTATTGCTGGAGATGCTCTAAATCAGCATGTTAAACTTCTAATGCCCGCAAAAAATATTAAATGCATTAATATTTGAAAATTTTTGACACCATTAGATTCTACGCACCTTAAACTATTTTAGGAATTTTTTAGAAATTTTCTTTTATTTTTTATTTTTTAATTAAAATTCGAAAATTTGTCAAACCACTCAAACCGGCCGGCTTACCGCTCAAACCAGCCGGCTAACCGCTCAAACCGGCCGGCTAACCGCTCGAAACCGTTTGAACTGCGGATTTAATTTGGTTTTTAAATTTGTCTGGTTTCTACCGGTTTGCGGTCAACCGGTCCGGCTAACCGCTACCGCCGGCCGACGGTTTGGCCGGACCGGTCGGGAAAAAAAACCCTGACATGACCTGCTACGTGCAGGCTCTCGCATGCAGGCAGCCTCATGCTAGTGTTGTCTTCTCTCTCCCTCCTTTGCCTCATGCCATACACGAAAGGGCAGGGGGACCCATGCGCAAGCCACCGCTCCTTGCTTTCTTTCACACGCATGCTCCCCCTTGCATTTGCATTTACTCCTAGACTAATGCAAGCTACTACCTTTTACATCAGCATTTTTACCATTCATGGCTCCTGGAGCACACGAAAGGACAGCAAGCCCTCGCGTCCACACACATCAAAAGCATCAGGCGCATCGTGCATGCAGGTTGGCCCCTGCGTCACTATGCTCGGGGGTCGGACGCCGGCTCGCCCGACGACCCTCGGTCCGCCTCGCCCGACCCCCGCGCTGGGTTGGTCAGTCCATCTCGTCGGGCTTGTAGTTTCCCGGTGAAAAGATTTTGGAACGGAATTTTTTCATATTTGAAGTATTAAACATAGACTAATTAAAAACTAATTGCAGTTTACGTTTGGAATTCGCGAAACAAACCTAATGAATCTAATTAATCTGTCATTAGCACACATTATTGTAGCATTAATGTAGCAATTTAGTGTCTAATCACGGCCTAATTAGACTCATTTGATTCGTCTTGCAAATTCCAGTCCATCTATATAATGCAATTTGTTTTTTTACCTACATTTAGTATGTCATACATGTGTTCAAACATTCATTTTGGATTTTGGATTTTGGAACTAAACAAGGCGAAAGCAAGGAGCACCTCTGCACTGCTGCTCCGACCAGACAAATACAACACGACACCAAATTAATACTGCACGTTGTACACGGTATGCTACACTATGCCAACTGCCTCCTTTTCAGGCACGGCTACAGCTATCAAACAGGTGCCCAGAGATTTCTCCACATTTTTCTCGGACTGTACTCCCTCGCTCTCTCTCCCGGGTAACTCTTTTTTGCCGTCTCTAGCCTCCCTTGAGCTACAAAAGGAGAGGCCAGGCCCCTGCATGGGGCATCGATTCTTTTTTCTTTCTATTAGGAGGAGAGGTTCTGGCCTCCATTCTCTCGAACACATATGCTCTACACACAACCACACGCACGAACACAGAGACTTGGGATCGCTTCCTCTCTCGCCTTTTTTGTATCCCGCTACTACAAACTCTAGCAAGCAATACGAGCAGTTCGAATTGGACGTAGGGTCTTATACCTCCAGGTAGCCTGAACCAGTATAAATCCTTTGTGTCTGTCTTGCTAACCATCCGGGCTTAGACGCGCAACAATATAAATTTACTAGTCGGGTTTACGAAACACCGACAGAAGGTCTAGAGCTAGATTTGGAATTTGACCCATAATTTAATATTCACATTTGAATGTTAAACTTAAGGTTTTTTTGGAAAAAGTATAGAATTTTTATTTTTGGGAGGGTTTGAGATGCAGAGAGGTTGGAAAGCCTTGAGTCGAATATAGTTCTTAATATTCAAGCTAGTTTTGAATATTAATTTTAAGGATTTTTGGAAGGAAATTGGTTGAAGGAATGGCTTCTTAGATTTGAGATGGAGTTTATTAATATTCAAGTTAGAGTTGAATATTCATTCAAAAAATTTGGAAAAGAAAGCGATCGAGGGATTTGTTTCAAGGATTTGGGATTTGCATTTGAAGAAAGAATTTCTACGGCAAGCACATGCATCACATATGTAGGTTTAAATGCATATTTGGATTTGTAAATAAATTTTGAATATTTTGAGAAAGGAAATTTTTTTAAAAAGTCCATATTTTTTAAATGTCCTAAAAACGCGGGTTGTCATTGCATTCCTTAACCATTTTGTTTACATTTTCGCATTTCATATTTGCAACTTGACTGCCTTAACTTTCTTAGAATAGTATCGTGATAGGATTGGCTCTAGGTTACACTTAAACAAACTGTAGTTACACATTTAGATGGAACGATCTACCTTATATTTTTTTTTTTTGCAAACTAGCTAGTATGTGTCATAAGTTAAGGTTTTAAAAAATCCTAATTCATCCATCCCCACTTAGGCTAATACGACCACCGTACCAATTTTTTGGATTTGAGTCCGAGGACCCCTTAACCCAGCATACGGTGTGACAAAGAGATAGGAGACAAAGCCTAAGATCTTCCTCTTGTATTCATCCAAAATGCCAACCCTTCTACAAGATTGGGGGGGGGGCTTTTTATACCCCCTCGGCTTGCTTACAAAGGACCATCTTGTCCCTGCGGTGCATTGCGTAACTTACAAGCGCGCAGGCCCCTTCCGGGTTATTTACCGCCCTAGTCCAACTACCCCGGCAAATCCGACTTGTTCTCTACCGCCTTTTACTTGTCTGACTTGTCTTCCTAAGGTGCCTTCCTAGAATACGCCTTCGCTGCCTTCCCGGTGACGCCTCCGGTGCTTGGCGTCCCCTTGTCGGAGATCGGGATGCCCAGGCGCTCTGGGGCTTCGGTGCGCCCCTCGCACCGCGACCTTGACCTTCGCTCACCGTCTTGCCTGCCTTCGTATGATGCGGAGCCCACCCGCTTCCGAGGGCTCCGCGCGCCCCGACGCCTGCAGCTTGGAGCTTCGTCTTCGCGTGACACGGAGCCTCCTGCTCCTGGGGGCTCCGCGCCTCCCAATTTCCTGCACGAGGCTTAGAGTACAAAGCGTTAGGCCGGGGCCCGTTGCCCCCCTGAGCTCCGGGTACCGGTAGGGCGTGACGCCTTCGCGCCTCGCCGCCTTCCCTCGAGTCGTGTTGGATCCCGGAGGCTCCTTGGGGAGGGGCTCGGGGTCCTTAATCGTTTTTCTGATCCCCAACAGTAGCCCCTCGCGGGCCGGGTCCGGCTTCGGCGCCCAGGCCCTCGATCATTACCAAAAACGCCACCCCGAGCGCCGGAGTAAGGGGCCGGCTTCGGGATCTGATTTGTGTGCTCACTTTTCTGTGTGCTCTCAGCGAAGCTCGTTTCAACTTGGTGAGGCATGGACACGCGTCGGGATCTGATTGGTTGCCAGGTCACCTTTCGAGGCGTTTTGTCGGCTACCTCCACCCCCCTATAAAGGCGTGGGGAGGGGGCGGTCATTTCTCATTCTCATCGCGCGCTGTCTTCTCGTTTCACCCAAGTTGCTGCTTTTAGATTCGTGTTAGCTCATCCGTGCGCTCCACGTGTGCTGCGTGCTGCTCTTTGCTTCCTCTCGCGAGCTTCGATCGCTTCTGCGCCCGGTGCTCTTTAGGCTGGCTCGCACCAAGCAAACCGCTCGCCTAATTGATCCTGAGATGGCGGATGAGGAGCCCATCGTGGTGGGTGCGGCTGAGGAGCCTCAGGTCGAAGCCCCTGCTCTGGAGGAGATTCCGGAGGAGGTTCCAGCTCCGGGGGGAGCTCCGGAAAGGGCTCCGGACGGAGCTCCAGAGGCTCCCGCGGGAGGCTCCGGGGCGGCGACAGGGACCTCCGGAGATGAGTTTGAGATCGTGGGCCGCGTCCGTAAACTGAAGGCCAGGCCGACTGTTTTCTTCGGCCCTTCACGGGTGGGGGAGACGCTCGTGAAGTTCTACGAGGGAAAGGGCCATTCTTCAGAGGTTTCAGGTGCAATTCCATCACCTGACCCTAACTCCTTTGTCCAGCTCAGCAAGTTCTTCTGGGCTGCGATAACCTTCAGGGCGGCGCCTGATGTGGATGCGTTTGCCCGGCTTTACGAGCTCCATACCCAATACAAGAAGGTAGAGTTCGGCGATGGTGTTGAGTATGCCAACCAGTTTGGCTTTGACACCTTTACCCCGCGCCGGGTGCCTGAGACGGAGTCGGAGCCCTCCAAGGTGGAGTTGTCGAAGGCCCAGAAGCGGAAATGGGAGGACGAATGGCTGAACTACTGGTTCTATGTCGATTTCTCAGAGCCAGATCCCGAGCACCCCAATGACCCGGAGGCCCGGGTGTTTCCATTTGCTAGCTCCGTGACGACGACGTCCTCCGTCAAGTGCCAGCCCTTCTATGACAACACTGAGGGGTTCCGGGCGTGCATGCGTAGCTTCACCCTGGCGACTATCTTGCTCGGCGGCCGCGATGTGGTGGACAAGTTCGTTGCTGGTGGGATCTAGCCTCTGAGCTCCGGTTGGGGGCCTCGAGAATCTGCCTACAAGGACTTTGCCGGCTTCAAGGGGTTCCCTACCCCATTTTTAGCTTGGATAAGGCTACCAGATTTCCAAGGCTGGCTGACGGCCAGATTGTGGACAAGATCAATCGCGAGGTGGTTGATTTGGTGGGCCATTACTCTGTTCTGGAGGGTGAGCTTCGGGCAGCAGTGGTGAAGCACGACCGGAGGCTGAACCGGTGCTTGGAAGAAATGGGTGTTGAGGTGACTGCGAGGGTCGGCCTGCCCAGGGTGGCGTCGCGGAGCCGCAAGGGCTTAGCGGCACAGGCTTCCGCCGCTGCTCCTGATGCAAAGGCCAAACCTCAGATCGCTTCGAAGCGCAAGGTCGCCGCTAGCCCCGACGCCACTCCGTCGGCTAGTGTTCCCCTCAAGACCAAGCAGCAGGAGCGACAGAAGCGCCGTCGCCTTGAATCGGATGGCAAGCTGGTCTCGTTCGTCGGGGAGGCCCCACCCGGGATGTCGCGGCTGGGGAAGAAAGTGCTCGCCAAGAAGTTCCTGGCCCGCCCTGTTATGCGGGTGGCCCTCGCCGGGTCGGACGAGGAGGAGGAGGGCGAGATCGTGCCTTCCAAGGCCGCGAGCCCCGCACGTGAAGCCGAGCTGGCCGAGGAGGCTGCGCGGGCCCTGGCAGTCCCACAGGATCTCACCTCCTCTCGGCTGCTGATCAAGGCCGCGGCAGCCGGCCGGGCGACTGCTGGCGATTCGAAGCCAGGTGAGGCTCTCTTCCCGGGGTTCCCTGCTTTCGCAACGCACGGGGCCTCCGCCGATTTTCTGGAAGAGCTTCGACGGACGTCGGCTTTGCCCGGCGAAGGTTTTGTGGAGCCGCGGCTGCTTTCTGCAGGTTTGCTGACCCGGCACGGCATAGTGAACAAAAAGAGGGACGAGCACGGGAGCGCCTTTGACACTAGCCTGCGCTTAGGGGCTAGGATATCTTCTTCCTCTCACAAAGTGTTGTTGTTGCAAGGTGACGCCTCCTCTATGGCTGTGGTGAGTGGGACGGAGCCGGTGGGCTCCGGCACCTCTGAGGTGGCGGCAACGGAGTCTGACCCGGAGGCCGTCGCGTCTCTCCCTCGGCATGGCCGTCCCCAGCCTTCGTCCTTTGACCCCAAGAGTAAGTTTTGCTGCGCTGCGCTTTCTTTCGCTCGGCGGTAGTTTGACACTTTGGTTCTCAGGCTTCGAGGAGTCGGTGCGGGGCTGCGATTTGGGTGACCTGGAGTAGCTTTCTGGAGAATACGGCCGCCGGGTAAGCGTTTGGCTTTTCTGCTTTTTGTTTGCTCAGAGCTTCTTGCTCAGGGGAAAACGAGTCTTGCACCCCTGTTCGGACTTAACAGGTGTTCACCTTTCCTTTCGTTTCGCAGAACTCCATTATAAGCAAAATCATGCTTGAAAAAGAGGCAGAGCGCAATAGGACCTCCGGTGCATGGAAGACTGAGGTCGAGGGCCTCCAAGCTGAGGTTAGTTGCCTAGAGACTATACGACGCCTCTTGAAGGAGTCCAACCTTGAGTTTGCCATGCAGAATACGAATCTTAAGACTGCCTGTGCGGGGATGGAGGCGGAGATCAAGCGCCTTGAACTAGAGCTCTCTCAGGCCAAAGACACTGCTACCGGGCTCCGTGATCTGGTTGAGACTTGAGAGTGAGTCTAACCTGCGGGCCGAAGCCCAGAGAGCCCAGAAGAGTGCGGAGGCTTCGCTCGCGGAGCGGACCAAGCAGGGCGATGAGTTCCGGCAGCAGGTGGCGGAGAAGACAAAGTTAATTGATGAGCCCAAAACCGAAGCCGCCGCGAAGTCGAAGCTGATCGACGAGCTTCGGGGGGAGGCCGCGGCTCGCAAACTGTCCTCCGTGGAGCGCGAGGCTTTGCTCCTGTCCAGGCTTGAGGATGCGGGGCAAGCTTACAGCAAGGTCTTAGAGGAGTTCGGCTCCCGCTCCGCTCCCGCACCCACCTCCGACGACTGCCTGGCCTATCTGGATTGGCTTGAAGCGGAGTTCCTGAGCCTAAGTGACGTTCTTGAAGGAATGAGCACCTTTGCCGCAACGCTCACTGCTGAGGCAGTTGCCGAAGCATTGGAGAATGCTGGCTGTGATCACCTTGGGAAGGTGGGGCCTAAGTCACTGGCTGTGACCACCGCACGTCCAAAGCTGTCAAAGATGTTCGGCGCGCGTGCATCGGGGGCTGGTGGAACAACGAGGGGAAGCTTTTGGCTCGCACCACTGCCCGTGAGTGTCTTATGAAGGTAAGTGTGCATTCGAGGCCCCTTGTTTGGGTACTTTGGCTTGATAACATGCTTGATTTCCGAAGCTCCGCGCGGAGGAGGCGGAGGCGGAACGGTCGGAGAGCGACGACGAAGCCGGAGATGGTTCCGGGGATGCTCCTGCTGAGGATGAGGGCGACGCGCCTCAGGTCTCCAGCAGGGCTGAAGGTGGGCGTGCTCCACGGACGGATCCGGGCACAAGCGACGCGGGAGATGTGAGGGAATAGACTTTGGATTTGGGATGGCGGCCAAGTTGTGCCCCCCTTTGTAATGTGACAATGTTCTTGACTTGCTGCCTGTGGCGTGTCGGCCTTTGTGTGCGCAGGTTACTTATTTTGACGTTGACGACGAAGTCATGCCGTTGCACCTGGAAAAGGACGACCTTATTGTTAGCGGCTACGCGCTTTGGTACTTCGAACGTTGTTTTCCCTACAGTAGTTTCAAGAACTTCTAGGAGTACGCGCAGGATCATTTTGGCTGCGGTCAGCGCTGCGGCTCTTTGGTTTTCAACGGCCGGTGCCGTCCGCAGGCTCCGCGCGCTCCTCCACCAGTGCTGGTGGAGGTGAAGGCGGAGCCCGAAGACTTCTCCGGGTGTGAAGACTTTGCCTATGCTAGCGATGCCCCCGTTGGGGCTGCTCGTGTGCGCGACCATATTGTAGAGCTATTTTGAGATCTTTTGTGAAACTTGTGGGCTCTGCCCCTGTTAACTCGGTATCGTTTTGCACTACTTGTATTTTCAACTTGCGCCTCGTTTTGCTTAGTGTGGCGTCGGCTGGCACTGGCGGCCCTAAGGCTTTTGAAAACACCACCCCCGCCTGGCCGGCTGCGGCTGTCGACGATTTGCTTGCCAAATCTAGCTTCGTAGATGGGCTTAGATTTTTGGAAAAAACGCCACCCCCGCCTGACCATGTGCGAAGCCTGGCTTCGGCTGTCGCGGGTGCGCCTTTTGAATGCCCGATGCGGGGGGGAGGGGGGGGGGGGGGGGAGGGGGGGGAGGGTAGGGCGGAGTGGACTTTTGAGGCCATGTGCAAGAAATAACGCAAGTGGTGGTTGGATTCACGTGCACACAGTTCTGGGGTGTTCACGTGCGAACAGTTTATGGTGTTCAGGTGCGAACAATTTATTGTGCTCACGGGCGCACAGTGGTAGTTGTCACAAGCGCACAGTGCGCCGCGCGGATCCCCTATAAAAGGCCCCCGCCCCCTGGGGGGGAGCGGCGATGCGAGATCATTCATGGTTTGTGTGGGTTATTTGATCGGCAGCTGCTGGGGATTGCCCCCTTGGCGCGGTTGGAGGTTGTAGACGGATTGGAAGTCATGAGAATGCTCGCGATGGGCGGGGCTATCAGAGGTTGCACGACCGGGGCCTATCCTGACTCCGTGGTAGGATGCCCTAGCTGGTGCTCGCTTCTCGCCCCCGCTGCTTGCTCCGTGGAGGAGCCAGGGGCGATTTGGGCTTCGCAAGGGGGCTCCTTCCTCAGCTTTGCTTGGCCGAGCGCCACGGTTCCCGGCCTACAGACCTCCATGAGGGCCTGGAAGCCACGAGAAGGCCCGCAACATCATAGGATGCAGTGGCCCTCCGAGCTGGCGAGGATGGTGCTACGGATCGCCCCTCACACCGTCGTGCTGACGGTGTGAAGTCTTTGCTTTGTAAAAGGTGGCCTTCGGCTAGTGTTTTTCTTTGCTTGTGTGAGTTGTAACATTCGGGTTTTTCTCCTCTTTGTGCGAGCAGGGCTTCGCCCTTATGCGGCGTTGTTTGCTTTTGTTTCGCCCGTTTCGTATGAACTTATTTTATCATGCCCTTGTTCGGTCTCAGTTCCTTGTTGCCGAGCGGATGCCCTTGGTAGGGGGCTGCTCCGCGTTGGCTTCGCGCGAAGCCCCTGCCCGCCTTAGCGGGACTTTGACGAAGGGCTGCTCCGCGCTTGACTTGTGCGGAGCCCCTGCCCGCCTTAGCGGGACTTTGGCGAAGGGCCGCTCTGCGCTTGACTCACGCGGAGCCCCTGCCCGCCTTAGCGGGACTTTGGCGAAGGGCCGCTCAGTGCTTGACTCGCGCGGAGCCCCTGCCCGCCTTAGCAGGACTTTGGCGAAGGGCCGCTCCGCGCTTGACCCGCACGGAGCCCCTGCCCGCCTTAGCGGGACTTTGGCGAAGGGCCGCTCCGCGCTTGACTCGCGTGGAGCCCCTGCCCGCCTTAGCGGGACTTTGGCGAAGGGCCACTCCGCGCTTGACCCGCGCGGAGCCCCTGCATGCCTTAGCAGGACTTTGGCGAAGGGCTGCTCCGCACTTGACTCGCGCGGAGCCCCTGCCCGCCTTAGCGGGACTTTGAGGCTATTTGCCCGCCCATGCCCGAGTTCGGGCACCAGGTGGGCAATAAGCGGAAGTACAGACCAGGGGCTTTGGGTCGATGTCCGGCTCGTCAGCCGTTTCGACCCGGACCCCTTTTGCAAAATGGGAATGCGCATGCGAGAGAGATTTTATAGGGAGGAAAATGTATTACTTGTGAAATTGATTGTCATAATACAGCGGAGGTCTGCCTCGTTAAAAACCTCACCTCTGTAGTGGAGCTCCCTAGTGAGGAAAAGAGTGTAGCCTTTGAACGAAACAAAACTGACAGAAAGGTAAAAAACGGGAAATAAATCGGGACCCCTTGCTTATAGCTTCGCAAGTTGCCCCCTTTTTACACCCTTGTGTCTCGTGAGGTCCTCGAGTTTCCCTATGCTACGGGTAGAACTTTTTGAGGCTGTCAATGCTCCAGGTGTGGGGTACTTCATTGCCTTCGGCATCGATAAGGTGGAACGACCCAGGCTTGCTGCATTTGGATGTGACGAAAGGGCCTTCCCACTTCTCGTGTAGCTTGCTGAGGTTCTCGTGGTTCGCTCTTAGCCTCAGGACCAAGTCTCCTGGTCGGAGCTCTCTTGCTTTGACCTTCTTGTCACGCCATTTCTGGGTCTCCTGCTGGTATTTCTCCAGGTTTTGCGCGGCTTGGATTGTGTCCAGATCCATAGCGTCCTTTTCTAGCAGTGTGTTTGAGTCAGCGGCCTCTCTGTTTCTTGTATGGAGGCTGCCCAATTGTAGTTCTTCTAGGGACATGGCCTCGGCCCCGAAGAGCAGCCGGAAGGGCGAGAACCCGGTGGCCCTGGACTCTGTGGAGTTGTGGGCCCAGACCACCTTCGGGAGCTCGTCAGCCCACTTCCCTTTAGGGAGGTCCAGCAGACACCAGCCCGTTGGCTCTCTCCTGAGGACCCGGAGTGTCCGAGGACCGGTGGATGGTCGCTTCCTGGTGTGATGAGTGATTGACAACGTGGTGTGGATTGACGTTTCCCTTGGCTCAAGTATTGCAGGTGTAGAATGCGGCTTGGTTGCATTGGTGCAGGTGAAGAACAGGCGCGAAAGGTCTTAGCCATGGCGGCCTCCGAGGAACGGAGAGACAAGTAGGCTTGGTTCGAGGGACCCGGTGGCCGGTGGATCAAGTGCGGTTCACATGCTGGCAAGAACGAGCAAGGGGACGTGGTTCCGGTGCGAGGTAGCGGCTCACAACCGAAGCTCGTACGTGGACGAGAAGCTGGCGCAAGGTGGCGGCTAACAACCGAAGTTTGCGCGCGGGGTTTGGTGATTTGGCCACAAAATCATCGGTGGACGGTTTCCCTTGGTTTGGGCCTCAAAACCAAGGACCGAGGACTCGACGAGGCGAACTTGGGCAGCTGGGCCGAGTGAGGCTGACAGGGGCAGTTTAACCGCCCCCCCTGGGCTGGTCCAAGAACGGCGTCGAGGAGCTTCGATCCGGAGGACACGCGGCGTGACTGCAAGGCTTGCGTCGAAGGGAAGCTAGCTTGCAGTGGAAGGTGCCCGAGCCGGAAAATATCTGAGATCAAAATGTCAAATTTGCCCCTGAGGGGTATGTATCACTTAGGGGTAGTTTAGTCTTTAGAGCACCACCACTTGGACTACTAATAGGCCCCTTCAGGGCTGGTGGCTGCTATCTCTCTAGTTATCTCTTTAGGTTTTCCTTTGAACTAGTTTTCCCTTCATCCCCTCCACCTAGAACTACTTCGAATCTTTCTTAGTTTTGTATAGGTGAATTCATGGTTATGTGATGGAGTTTGTGCTGCTCATCTTTGTGCCATGATTTGATTTCCCGAGCTTCCTTTCCTTTTTCTATTTTCGTGGGTATTTTCGGAGCTATTTTTGGGGGATTTTCGTTCTTCTTGTTCTAGGGCGTTTTGTCTCGGATTTCTTTGGGGGATTCACGTATGAGTGCCTTGTGCCTCTTTTGCTGGTGATCCTTTGCCCCCAAACACCGAGAATCGCTCTGGATTTGAGATTTTCGGGATGAACTCGAGGTCATGGTGTTCTTCGCGAGATCTGTGATTCCGGGAGTTGTACTGAGTTAGAGGCCGAGATCTTTTGGGAAAACACTCCACTGGAGGTCTAGATCATCTGGCCAAAATCTCGCCTCAAGAGCTCAAGCGGTTTGGGAGATCCACTTTTGTTTTGACTTTTTCCCGAGCCACCCAGGCCGGGCGGTTTAACCGCCCCCCTGGCCGGTTTAACCGCCCCCCTCTGGGTGTGTTAGATCAAGCCGCGTTTCGGGTCGTTTTGGTGTTCGTTTCGATTGGTTCGAGTTCCGCTGCTCGTTTCTTGTTCCTAGGGTCAGTAGCTTGACAGTGGCTACGTGATCTTGGCAAGATTGTTCTCAGAGGTTTGGAGTTGTTTTGGGAGAATAGCCAGATCGGTTGGAAAGAATTTTTATCGGCTCCCATTCACTTCCCCCCTCTCTGGTCGCCGTTTCGGTCCTTCAATTGGTATCAGAGCCGGTTACGGGTCTTTGCGACTCTAACCAGTCTAAGATTCAAAGATGGCGTACCAAGATCGGGGTTCCGGGCCTCCGCACTTCGATGGGAAGAACTACCCGAACTGGGTCGCGCGTATGGGCGCTTTCTTGCGAGGCAAAGGAAAGTTGCTGTGGGATGTGACGAAAGATGAAAACTATGTCAATCCGACCAACTTAGATGCCCAGGATGCAAATGATAGATTTGAGGCGACCCGCGCTGCCGCTTGGGCATCCAAAGCGGCGGTGGTGACGTCCCCGAACTGGATCTCGACTTCGTCGACGTCCGGGAGGTTGCAGCTGTCCAAGATCTTGACACGATCCATCGAGCTTACCAGATTGATCTCGGCGATATCCCCTACCTGGCGCGCCACTGTCGGTGATATTATCTCCGGCAGTCTTCCACGGGGTAGCCCACGGAAGTGATTTGTAATGCAGGGAAGATCGCAAAGATCGGAAGCAGGATGGTTAGGATGGACAGACACAGGGGTTTATACAGGTTCGGGCCGTCGACTCGACGTAATACCCTACGTCCTGTTTTGAGGTGTTGTATTGCGTGGATTGTGAGTTGAGATGTGTTCAGATGAGTCGAGTTGTTTTGGAGGGGGTCCCTGCCCGCCTTATATATCGGGGGGCAGGGTTACAAGTCGGTTTATATCCGATCCTATCTCTAAGAATCCTTTCCTTCTTTACAATAATTGCTATTCCAACTAGGACTTCTCCTTCCAGATCCTTCCTCCGTGCGCCGACATGTCCCGCACGTCTTCAGGTCCAGAACGGTGAGTTGGGCCGCCCCCTTTTGGTGGGCTGCCAGGCTTGCTCGTGAGGTACCCGGGTACTATATCTCCCACAAGAATCTAGCTGATACCGATAACTGTTGAATAAATCTAGACGAAACCACAGCGATGCGCCCGGAGGTTAAAGCCTAGAAATTATTCGGTAAAAGCGGAACTCACGAGCAAGCCTTGGAGATCTGGATCGCCTCGACTAGCCCAGGAGAACTCGTTGAAAGAAGAAAAGAGCTTGGCGAAGTCGCCGACTTGTATGTAAATTGCAGGTAGTAAATGCAAGGTAGTAAATGCAAGGTAGTAAAAGGTTTGTTTATTGATGTGTATCTAGCTTTTCTCACGACCCTCAGGGTTTATATTTATACCCTGGAATTACAGACTCCAAGTCGATTACGACATGCACAGACTTGACGCGAAAGAAAGAAACTACTTTAACTAAGACCCTAGACGATCTGGCCCATCAGCGGCCCAATTCAGCCCAAAGCTCACGACGCTTTCATTCATCCGAATCCGATCCGATTCGGAAGCCTTGAGTTCAATACCGAGACGCATCCGATTCGATTTCCGAACTCTATCCTTGAACTTAATCCAATTTCTTATCAACCCTTTCCAAGCGCCGGCTCTGACACGTGTCAAAAAACGCCATCAACACATGCCCCCCAGTTTCGGGATAAGATGTCCATATTGTCCCGAAATTCTCGGACCCTTTCGATTTGTTACTGTTTCGCACGGAACCCTGATTCTCCTCTTGACCAAGTGAAATTCCACTTTTACCCTCTCGGGGCAAGACTATAAATAAAAGCCTTTCTCAACCTCCATCTTCACCCGCCGCCTGCTATTCCCCCATTGCAGTCTCCTTAGACAAACTCTCTCCGGCGAACTTCTTTTGACGGCGTATATTCAATCGGCCTTCAAATCCTTTCTGCACAGGCTAAAAAATGGCTTCCAGTTCATCTGCCCCCTAGGTAAGAGCGATCTTCAAGTTTTTTCTGTTAATCATTTCTTTCCTAGATTCAAGTTTCTCAGATTTTTTCTCCTTCCCTTTTTAGGCGAGCCAGATTGATATCGTCATCCCCTCAAAAGTTTCTCCAGGATTCTTTTTCCTAGGGCCTATAGGAGATAAGGACCCTCTTGATTTCATCAACTTAGAAACGCATCGCATTCCCTTCAAATCTTTATCGGAAAATTCTCCCGATTGGAAAAACCCCTTCAGATCTTGGCCCACCTTAGTCCCTGGGTGGAAGAACTGGTACATGAGAATGAGCAACAAACGCCCCACTTGGGATTCCTAGAACATCAGCCAATGCATAACTCTTTCTTTATCAGATATGGGATGGAATGATCCCCTTTTGATATCCGCTTCATACTTTTGGTCCGATGCTTTAAACGCTTTCTTATTTGGACATGGTCCGATGTCTCCTTCCCTGGCCTATGTCGTTATGCTAACTAGTATTGATATCACTTCTCCGATTATCTTAGACAGTCTCCCAAAAGCTACCCACAAGATTCATACATCCAAAATTAAGGGTTGGAAAGAATACATTACTACTTTTTCTGAATCTTCTGACGTTATACGTGAACAAGAGTACACTGCTTTCCTCATGATGTGGCTAGAGAAATATGTGTTTGGTGGAAAGACAGTCGGTTCCTCTTCTAGATTCAATCGGTTAGCAGAGCATCTAGCAACAGGGAATAACTTTCCTCTGGGCAAACTCCTCCTTGGGGCAACATACAATCTCATGCATGAGGTATCTGTTCGTCTAAGGAATGACGAACCGGTTATATCTCTTGGGGGACCTTGGTGGTTCTTAAATTTGTGGCTGAATCTCTATATGCAGAACACATTTCAAGCCGATATTTTCGGCAGTCAATTCCCATCCGATCAGTCGGACGAAGAAGAAATCGTCTTTCGTCAATGTCTGTCTTTTGGCGAAGCTGCTTCCTCAATCGGTGGAGATAAAGCCACACCTAGTCGAATAGCACTATACTTCAAATGCTTTTACCATGGCTTTAACGATGACATCCTGATCTAGTTTCCATACAATGATCCCGATCGTCACTTTGAAAAACCCACTAACTTCCGATTTGATTTAGCCACCTCCGATGATTTAGAATCAACCTTCAAATAAATGGTTCTTCCAAATATTCTTCCCACCCTATCTCGCAACACATTTTCTTACGAATTCTACTATCCTTCTGTAGTAGCAAGGCAATTGGGATTTGGCCAAGCTATTCCCAAATTGCACTTTGCCGACCAATTCAGACCTCGGGAGATAATCGAATCTGATTCAGACTTCGATCTTTTGTCGAATCGAATTCCCAATGTAAATATAGCCGATTTTAAGACATGGAAACCAGCTTCGGCAGTCTCTCCATCATTCAAGTCATGGTGGAAACAATGGTCCAAGCACCTCTTATGTAAATCGGCAAATTATTACTGCCGTATCTTCGATCCAGATTTCGTCATCGATCCTTAGGTATTAATCTTATTTCTACCTCTGTTTTGTAATCGATTATAATTCTGGTCTTTTATCTTGATAGGACAAAGATCTGGTACCTTCCACAAAAAGCAAGAGCGATAAACCGATTGAATACGCTCCTCCATCAGAGGATCCTTACATAGGTGGTGACGCACCATTGATAAAAAACATCATCAAAGGAAAATCGGCAAAACGTGCAATCGGCTCTACTTGGAAAAAATCTTCAAAGAAACCCAAGATAACGCCAGTCGATGCTCCAACAGCAGCCACAATATTGGCCAAGGCAATCCAAAGGACAATACTAGAAACTCGACCAGAAACAGGTATTAACTTTTCAATTCCGATTCTCATCTTTATTTGCCTTTACTTACCCTTGGTTTACTTCGTAGAACAAAATACTGAAGATAATACAGGAGTGAATTCTCCTCATGTTTCTCGTCCGAATTCCCCTGAATTGTCAGCATCTGCACCTGATCCGATTGGTAATATCAGAAGCTCAACTTTTGTCATTTATTAAGAAATTCTTTACTTTAACATTATAACCGATTTTCTTTTTAGACGAACCAGTGGAACACTCTGAAGACAAATCGGCAGAAATCCCTGAACCTGTTACAGAGCCGATTCCAACCTTCTCAACACAACCTACTCGATTTGATGAGATAAATCTGAAGCAGGTTCATTTACTTATTCTCTTATCTCGATTATCGATTTTACTTTTCTCCTGATCTAACCAAATCCTTTTTCCTTCAGGCCCAGGATTCAATTGATAACAGCCTCTTTGATTTCCCAATTGGAGGCCTTTTGGATGAAGATGAAGTACAATCAGCCAATAAAGGGATTTCCTCGAAGATGGCCGCTCATCTTCCTGAAATTAACACTTCGTCTCTCTCGGAAGACATCAAGGGCAAATTATCGGATCTTCTAGCTCTGTTGGAACAAGATACTTTTATGCTGGTTCAAGATGCTGGACCGATCCGATCGATTCTACATCAGCTGCGGCCTCATCTTAATCGTGAAGCTCAAGCGGCCATCATCCCCGCGGCTTACATCGAAAGCCGTCAGATTGAATTCATCGAAGCCCGTCAGAAAGTATCTGATCATCAGAATCGGGATTCAATGATCAAGAAATCGGAGGAAAAGAAGAACGCAGCCAATGCTACTAGGGATAGAATCAAATTTCTTGAAGCCAACCGCCCTTCCTTGGTGGCCAAAATCGATGAACTGAAAGCTCGTAAAGTGGAATTGGCCAATGAGCTTCGATTAGTCAACCAAAATCTCGAGGAAGAAAAAAAAAAGACTGCAAGATCTTCCAATCACGATCAAAGAACTGAACACTACTCTCAAAGCTCAAGTATCCAATGCGCTCCAATTCCATAAAAGCATTCCGGCACAAGAAGGTTCTTCTGAAGTTTATCAGCGTGTAATCGATGATGTAGATCAGATACGCTTGCGAGCTTTGAACATGATCCGATCTCTCTTGTAATGAATTAGTTTGGCTATGTAGATGCGTACCGAACATCAATTCCTGTAGATTTGACTTTCGCTTTCCCTTAACTTCACATGTTTTTTCATTTTTTATACTAAGGGTAATGCATGTTATACATCATCCGATTTTTGTTAAAATCGGACCGAATTCTCGAAATGGACCTTTATCCGATTCGTTACATTTTTCCCCATTAAGCACTTAATTCACAAACCAACCCAAATGCTAGGATAGTATTGCTTCAAGTGTTTTCCATTCAGAGCTCTTGTAAACACCTCTCCTTCAAGTGTTTCCAAAATATATGCATTGCCTGACACACACCAATGGATACGATATGGTAATTCCCAAGTCGGAGACCATTTCCCGAATTTAGAATCTTTCGATCCGATTGGCAACACCAGTTTCCAAACGAGATCTCTTTCAACAAAACTTTTCACTTTTACTTTCTTATCGTACCATCGAGCCACACGTGCTTTATCTTTTTCTATATTGCTCAAAGCCCTTAATCGATGTCCAGCCAAATCCTCCAATTCTTCTTTCATTAAGATATCGTAATTTTCAACCGTCAAATCATCCTGTAAGTCAATACGTCGAGATCCTGTCTTGACTTCCCAAGGTAAAACAGCATCATGTCCGTAAACCAACTAGTAAGGAGATAATTTAGTAGCACCATGACAAGCCATCCGATATGCCCACAAGGATTCGCTTAACAAGACGTCCCACTTCCTTGGATTTTCTTCAATCTTCCTCTTAATCAATTTGATTATCCCTTTATTTGAAGATTCAGCTTGACCATTGGCTTGAGCATAATAAGGAGAATAATTTAATAATTTGATCCCCATGTTTGATGCAAACTCTTCGAATTCTCCGGAAATAAACATAGTTCCTTGATCGGTTGTAATAGTTTGAGGAATTCCAAATCGGTAGATAATATGCTCTTTCACAAAATCAATCATATCAACCGATGTTACATTTTTTAGAGGAATAGCTTCGACCCACTTAGTAAAGTAATCAGTCGCCACCACTATAAATTTGTGATTCTTACTAGAGGGCTGATTAATTTGTCCGATCAAATCGATTCCCCATCCTCTGAAAAGCCACGGCTTAATAATCGGATTCATAGCCGAAGCTGGAGCTCTTTGAACATTACCAAACTTCTGGCAATCTTGGCAGCCTTTATAATATTTGAAACAATCCTCAAGAATAGTCGGCCAGAAATATCCGTTTTGTCTGATCATCCATTTCATTTTAAAAGCCGACTGATGAGCCCCACACACGCCTTCATGAATTTCACCCATCAGCACTTTAGCTTCCTCAATACCGATGCACCTGAGCAATACCCCATCAAGAGTCCGATAGTATAGTTTGTCTTCCATCAAAACATATTTGATTGCCTGCAATCTTATTCGCCTATCGGTCTTTTTGGACGGGTCTTTTAAATATTCGAATATTTCTTTCCTCCAATCATCATCAGCAATATCCGATTCTAACACGTCTTGAATCGGTCGGTATCCTGAAGCACTCTGAGCCAATCGATTAGCCTCATGATTGTGGAGTTTCGGTATATGTTCAATTGTCACCAGCTTAAATTCCTTCAACAATTGGAAGCATTCATCTCGGTATCCTAAAAGAATATCATCATTGCATTCATATTCCTTAGATAATTGTTTTACAACCAACATTGAATCCCCAAATATTTCCACAGCATCAGCTTTAATTTCCCTCAACAATTGTAAGCCCTTGAGAACAGCTCGATATTCAGCTTGATTGTTAGTAGCAGTCTTTTCAATCGGAATCGCAAAATCGAAACTTGCCCCCCAAGGCGAGATGAGTACAACACCGATTCCAGATCCAACTCCACAAGCCGATCCATCAAAGAACAAAGACCAGGGAACTGGTTCTACCATAGGTTCATCCGATCCACAATGCTGAGCAACAAAATCAGCCAATACTTGACCCTTAATGGCTTTAGCCGATTCATATCGCAAATCGAATTCTGAAAGAGCCAATATCCATTTACCGATTCTCCCATTCAAAATCGGTAATGATAGCATATATCGGACCACATCATCTTTGCTAACAACAATGCATTCAGCCGATAATAAATAATGTCTTAACTTAGTACAAGAGAAATATAGACATAAGCACAACTTTTCAACGGGAGAATATCTTGTTTCAGCATCCAATAGTCTTCTACTAACAAAATAAACCACCCGCTCTTTTCCTTCAAACTCTTGAACCAAGGCAGATCCGATTGCACATTCATTAGCCGATAAATATAATTTAAACGACTTACCTTTCTGTGGAGGAACCAAAATCGGAGGGGAAGTTAAGTACTCCTTAATTCTGTCAAAGGCTTCTTGTTGTTCCTTTCCCCAAACGAAATCTTGACCGGCTTTGAGCTTTAACAACGGAGTAAATGGTTTAATTTTACCAGATAAATTGGATATGAATCTTCTGATAAAATTTATCTTCCCGATCAAAGATTGGAGCTCTTTCTTATTCTCTGGAGCAACAACTTTATTAATCGAACTAATGCTCTTCTGGCTCATTTCGATTCCTCTTTCATGAACCATGAATCCTAAAAATTGACCAGCCGATACTCCAAAGGTACATTTGAGTGGATTCATCTTGAGGCCATGTTTCCTTGTGCATTCCAGCGTGCGTCGTAAATCGGACAAATGACTATCATAACTCTCCGATTTAACCACAACATCATCAATATATATTTCAACGATCTTTCCAATGATCTCATGAAAAATATAATTCATGGCTCTTTGATATGTAGCGCCAGCATTTTTAAGCCCAAAGGTCATCACGACCCATTCATATAGACCAAGATGAGCAGGACATCGGAACGCAGTTTTATGAATATCCTCGACTGCCATCAAAATTTGATTATAGCCTGCATTCTCATCCATGAAACTAATGACTTTGTGTCCAGCTGCTGCATTGACTTGTACATCAGCTATAGGCATCGGATACCCATCCATCGGAGTTGCTTTATTAAGATCTCTGAAATCTATGCAAACCCGAAGTTTTCCATTTTTCTTGTACACAGGAACAATGTTTGAAATCCACTCTGCATATCGGCATTGTCTGATAAATTTAGCATCTATCAACCGAGTAATTTCAGCTTTAATATCATCTAGAATTATGGGATCGGTTCGGCGAGACGGCTGCTGATATGGCCGAAACCCCTTTTTTTATTGGTAACCGATGTTCAACAATCGATCGGTCTAAACCAGGCATTTCAGAATAATCCCAAGCAAAACAATCTTTAAACTCTCGTAACAGAGCTATTAACTTAATTTTAAACTCGGGATCTAACTTAGCACTTATATATGTTGGCCTCGGTTTACTATCATCACCCAAATCCACTTCTTCCAATTTATCAGCCGACGTAAATCCATAACCCAATTTTCCATCATCCTCTGATTCTAGATTCAATTGAGCATTATCTTCTTCAATATTCGATTCCACATAATCTTCTGGAGAAATAGATGCCGTAAAAATATCAACTGCTGGAGTGACATCATGCTTGTCATCAAAGACCGGATCATTAACCATTCTTTCATTTTGATCTTTAGTTATAAACTCTTCCGGTTTCAGAAAATCACAGATTTGGATCACACCTTCTTCCTTATTAATACTGAACGTTTTGAGGCATGCCAATCTATATTCCTCGATAGCTTTCTCCAAGGCCTCTCTCTCATCTTGCTCAAGGTCATCTTCTATTAGTTCCGATTGATCTTGAATCGATGTTGGAGCATGCTGCTGTTGACAATCTTCCAATTTTGAGTCTTGAATTGGTATCTGAGCAATCGGAACTATTGATTGTTCGATTTGATGAATTTGTTGCAGCTGCTAATTCTCCATGTGTTGTGGCCAATATGATGATTGTACTTGGAAATCTGTTGGCCAAAATGCTTGAGGAGGACATTGTATTTGGCAATTCCTTTGATATTGATACATCGGCTGGGAGAAGACAGGATGATACATAGATGCTTGAAACTGATATAGAGATATCTGATTCAAATCCATGGGTCTTGAAATTTCATGGTCCCACTGGGCGTGCCAAAAGTGTGTTGACGCAAAAATCAGGCGGAGACAGATGCGTACTAACACACGAGCAAAGGCGTGGCCTTGAAATCCGGGGCGTGCAAGTCAATCTGACCTGTTGATTGACAAGGATAAAATCGGAGATTTGAGAAACAGCTGAAGAGCCGATTCTCTCGTTAGTTCTGTTGCACGTTACAAGTCCGATTTCGATACAAGATGAAAACAGCACAGAGAGCCGATTTCGATAGATCAAACATCAGAAAGCCGATTGATAACTAAGCGATATAAGACAACCGTGAAGCGATCCGATAAAGCTTAGTAAAACAACACTTAGAGCAATATTAATCAGCTATCAGATAAATCCTAAGATTACGCCTTTGACAGAGCCGATTAGATAAAACCCTAAGCTGGATAGATGGTGGTAAAAGCTAAAACAACAAGAAAAGACTTGAGAATCTAGCAGATACCGATAACTGTTGAATAAATCTAGACGAAACCACAGCGATGCGCCCGGAGGTTAAAGCCTAGAAATTACTCGGTAAAAGCGGAACTCACGAGCAAGCCTTGGAGATCTGGATCGCCTCGACTAGCCCAGGAGAACTCGTTGAAAGAAGAAAAGAGCTTGGCGAAGTCGCCGACTTGTATGTAAATTGCAGGTAGTAAATGCAAGGTAGTAAATGCAAGGTAGTAAAAGGTTTGTTTATTGATGTGTATCTAGCTTTTCTCATGACCCTCAGGGTTTATATTTATACCCTGGAATTACAGACTCCAAGTCGATTACGACATGCACAGACTTGACGCGAAAGAAAGAAACTACTTTAACTAAGACCCTAGACGATCTAGCCCATCAGCGGCCCAATTCAGCCCAAAGCTCACGACGCTTTCATTCATCCGAATCCGATCCGATTCGGAAGCCTTGAGTTCGATACCGAGACGCATCCGATTCGATTTCCGAAATCTATCCTTGAACTTAATCCGATTTCTTATCAACCCTTTCCAAGCGCCGGCTCTGACACATGTCAAAAAACGCCATCAACAGCTGCTGAGTCTCATTCTCTATCAGTTTATCACTGATGACGACTGGCGAGCATCGATCATTGTTGAGGAGAGCATATCTGAGTCCAGGAGGCAGCGGCTTCAGCTCAGGAGGGGGGTGTTGCGGTCTTTCTTCCTCATTGAGCTTGATATAGCCGTCCGTTTCTGCTTCCTGAATGAATTGGTTAGCCTCTTCAGCCTGAGATGACTGAGCTTGCTCTTCGTGAGCCGAGCTAACTGCTTCTTCCACTGGGTCTGTCTCGGATCGGGCCTCTGCGATGGTGTTAACCGAGCGCACGAGGCTGACCGGGATGATCTCTTTACCAACTTTGAACTGTATCGTCGCGTCATCGTGGTTCGGATTGGCAAGGTGCTCTATTGGCTGTCCAATCAGGAAGAAGTTTTCACCTCTAGGGATATCGAAAATGTGGAAGTCTAGGAAAATCCGGTTGCATCCCATTTGCACAGGCACAACACGGAGAATTCCTTCACATTCCATCATTTGGCCGTCGATCCACTTGAGGTACTTACGGGAGAAAGATCGGGGTTCGTCTGGTTGCACTCGTGCTACAAGCGCACTTGATATGATGTTACTCCCGACTTTCGGATCGTAGGCGACTTCCTGAGTGTCAGTTCCCTCAATAGCGCAATGGAGTACTCTGAAGTTGTGGGTAGTTCGGATGATATCTTCACAACTTTCAATTTCCTCCGTCCATTCCTTGCTCATGATCACTGATAAACCCTCAATCTGCGGTACGGCTTCTGGAATGAACGCCTTAGACCTTGAACTTGCGCACACTTGTTACATGGGCATACGTGATGTATTGCCGATCTCCAAGTACTCTTCTTCTGTAAAGAGCTCGGGAATGAAGTGCGGCAGATCGTCAAGAATAATTTCCTAGTCCTAGGACTTGTGGTGTTCGAGCACTTCCTCTATGATCGGAGGAGGTGGATCGAATGTAAGGGCGAGGATTGACTGTTTGTCTGTGGGGGTTGTTGGTGGTGTTGGAGGGTCATCAAATACCCCTGTGTACTCGGTAGAATTGAGAACCTTTTCCAAGATTTCTCGTACCTCGTCGACTGTCTTGTATAATACTGACCCTGCGGAAGTGATGTTCAAGAACTGTGCACTTTCCGTCTTCAATCCACCAACAAAATGCTGCATAAGCATTTCCTCTGGAATGTTATGCGGTGGCCCTGAGTTGGCCAGCTGAATGAATCGCTCCCACGTGGCTCCAAGTGACTCATCGCCTTGCTGATATGTCATCAGCTCGACTATGAGCTTTAAGATATTGGACACAGCATAAAAGAACAGACAAAACTCATCCTTAAATTTGATCCAATCTCCGCTAAATCCCCTTACATTCCGGTCTTACCAAGATTTTGCATTCCCCATCAGAGAAAATGGAAAAAGTTTCCATCGTATGGTGTCTTGGTTGACGCCGGGTATAATAAGAAGAGAGAAATTCTCTTCAAACACCTGCAAGTGAGCATAGGGACTTTTGTCCTTCGTTCAACCGAAAGACTGTGCACGAACCACGGCAACGAGACTGGGACGGATGTCGAAGCCATGTGGTGGTATGGGGTGGCAAGATGGGGGCGGTTCCAAATACTCGCTAGATGGAACCGTCGGATAACTAGGAGAAAACTCCTTGTGGTAGATGGTTATGGGGGTAAAGTCTACGGCTAAAAAGATCCTACACTAGTGTTGCTACCATTCCCCGGCAACGGCGCCAGAAAAGCTTGTTGGCACTCCTTAGCCTAACTAAATCCGCAAGCGCACGGAGTCCAATATAGCCTTTCACCAGGGGAGTAAAAACCTGGATATCGAATCCAAGGAACGGTAGACGCGACCAGCCTAGAACTTTTCTAACCGGACCCACCAAGGAGCACAAGGTAAACGGGTAGAGAGCTTGACTTTAGTTAGCTACTCGTTACCCCAGACAATCTATCTAAATCTAACCTGATCTGCTTCGATGGCTAGAACGGGAAGAACTCAGAACGGGGTGAGAGAGGGGTTCTTCCGGGCTCAGCACTACTGTTATGAGTACACTCGAACGTGGTGGAATACAAAGGACGGACAGGACTGCCACCACCTGCAGCCTACCACTGCTGTTCCGTGGGGTGCAACACAACCTGAGGTGGCTAGCCAGCACAGGCACCACGCCTAAGCTTTTAGCCACTGACCTCCACCCAACGCAAAGGGCTATAGAGGAAACCCCAAACAAGAGTCGCTGTCACTCGTGCAGACTCAGGTACCCACAGATCAAAGATAGATAGAACAAATTGCTAAAAGTAATTCATGAACTAGCGAGGTACTAAAGGCAAGAGACTGAGGACTTGCTGAAGATAACTCCTGAAGTATATTCCTCGGGGGCGGAAATGTTGAGATGAGGCCGAGAAGAAATCCCGAACTCTCTCTACAAAGCTTGGCTGTCACCCAAGCAACTCACCCACTCTCTCCCTAATCTAACTCCAAAGATGAGAGCTTTTCACTAAACTACTCTTCTCTCCTTTGGATGTTGTCTCCTCTCAAGGTGAAGGAGGGTCCCTTTTATAGTCTTCAGAGGTGGTTCCCGGCGTCAAGCTTAAGCTAAGCTTCTGCTTAACTGCCACGCGAAGGGGGGCACGTGGCGGCCTCAGGGGGAGGCCGGCCGGCCTAGGCCAGGGCGATCGGCCTGGTCTGGCTGCCCCGTGGCACCGCCTTCTTCAGGGACGCTCTGGATTAATCCCTGAGGTCGGTAACGGTTGCTTTGGATCAAAGCTGTCCGAGAATCCAAGGTTGGTGGGCCCTTCAATCCATGCAAGTGTAGCTTAGGCCTTTCGGGTCCTTGGATCAAACCGGCGTTGATCTCACATCTCAGTATCATTGGTGTTGTGTTTAGGATCTCCTGGATCAATGACGTGGCAAGGGGTCACAGAAGGGGGCCTATCAGCCTATGCTAGGCCGGCCGGCCTGGCCCTGTGCCCAAAGTGGCTCCTCTTTTGCTTGGTTGCTCCTGCACTCACAAATTATACAAAACTTGTGGAACTCATTAGAAATAACCAATTTCACTTTGTTATGAGCAATATGGGCCTGAAATATGATGAAATGTTGGTGGTGAAATCGTATCGTAACGACCACCAACAGTCGTTGAGCTCTTCCGCCGCGGTGAGACAGCGGAAGAGGCAAGATCTCGCACTCATCACCTGTGATGACTGTGGGCGGCACACTGTGCAGGAGCTTGAGGTGAAATCAGTTGAGAACGGGAATCGGGGCCGCATCTTCTACAAGTGCCCTGCTAGGAAGGTTAGTGTTTCGCTTCATATGTTCATAGTTGATCTCATTTGCTTGGATTCGGTTGGATTTGAGAAAAATGTTGTCTTGCAGCGTGATGGAACTGCATGTGGTTTCTAGTACTGGGAAGAAGAATACGTGGCAGTGTTGGCAAAAATTGCGGAGCAGCAGATTTTGATTGAGAAGGGCATGAACTGCAGGACTGAAGAGCAAAGTGGTCATGTCAAAGGAGAAGAACAAAGGAAGTTGTGCAAGGATGAACCAGTGGCTGATGATATTAGAGCATTAGTAGGAATTGGTAGACAAATTGTGGTGTTGTTGAAGTGGCTATTGTTTGTGTGTTGTTGTGTCCTATTGCTAGATGTGGCGTCTGTAATGTTGAAATAAATCATTGAGTGCTGAATGAAATGGTTGTTCATCCATGTTGTACTCTGTGCCCTGAATGAAATGCAATGGAAATTCATGTTGTCCAAGTCATTGAACTGATCTGATCATTATAAGGTGCCATTAAACTTCCATTTGCATCCCAATTGTTTTGATGGATGCAGAAATATTAAACCCAAAAGTTGATGGTCTGAATTCTGCACCATTCTCCCTAATTCATCACTACTACATTATACACAAAAGAGCAAGACAACAGATACTAGTCTTGCACAAAAGTTTGTAACTTCACCACCATGCTATTCACTTCTCCTAGACTTGCCCCTGTCCATCATCTCCCTTCTTGTTTCTCTGGATCTTCTGCTTTATCCTCCGCTTCAGTGCAACACGAAGCTCCTCAGCTTTGGCTTCGATCTGATGTTTACAACGGGGTACATTAGGAAATGAACAAAATTAATTGATGTGTAGGTAGGGGAAGTACCATCTAACCCATTTTTTCCTTGGAATTTTGGCATCGTCTTCATTGTCGCTGCTATCAAAGTAAGTAAAAACGACACAAATCTTGGGGAAAACGACATCAAACTCCTAAATAACAAGGTCAAGGAACACAATATAATCAACTCATCTGACCACAATATAACCAAGGTTCCATCTCAATTTAATTTCCACATAAAAAATGTGAGCTAGAAAACAAAGCCGCAAATCGAGATGCATCCTCTCAGAAAAAATTACCCAATCCTGGACCGCCTCTCCGGCTGCGGGGAGGACCTCGACCTACGGTGCGGGTGCGAGCACCATCATCGTCCTCCGGTTGCGCCTTGGGTTCCTCGTCCTCCGATGCGCGGTGTTGTTGATGAAGCCCTTGACGAATCTTCCACGTGGGTTGCGCTTCTGCTTGGTAGAGTGGTGCTCCGGCGTTGCATCAATGTCGGCCGCACGGTTCCTCATCCTTCGGTGCGCGGTGTTGTCGATGAAGCCCTTGACGAATCTTCTGCGTGGGTTGCGCTTCTGCTTGGTGGAGTGGTGCTCCGGCACCGCATCAATGTCGGCCGCATCAATGACGGCCGCAAGAGGGAAGGTGCGACCATGGAACCTGCGGGCCTCTCCACCCATGATGGAGTCGGCGGCGGTGGAGTGGTGAGAGCGGGATGAGGAAGCCATTTCGGCGATGAGGAAGCGCGGCGGCGGGAGGGCGGCTGAGATAGCCAGGAGGCGAGCGGTTGATGTGATAGATTGGGAAGAAATCTCGGGGACTGGTGTGGAGAACCTTGCTTCACTCTAGGTGTGGTAGTGTGGAGAGCAAAACGATCTGGCTTGTGGAGGAATTAGCGAGACGACGTTTCCTTTTACAAGAGGAAATAAGCTACCATTTCGATATATGGAATTATTTTTTTACTTCACACAAATGTTGAAGTGGAGTCGTGGTAGTTCGATGTAGTTGTATTTGCCAGGTCTCATGTAACATGAATACAGGATCACATGATGGCCCTGTTTGGATTGAAGGGGTAAGAGCAACTCCAAGAGACTCTCTAAATCCTTACTAATTGCAAATTTTAGAGATTTTGATTAAAAAAGTACCTTCCAACAGTCTCTATTTGGTTATTCAAACATACCCACTCTCTATTCCGGGTTTCTAGAGTGCATGCAAGATATAGAAAAACTGTTGGAAAACGAGTAGATATAGAAAACGATTTTAATGCAAATGACTATCTAAATGATGATTTCAAGAGTGAGATTTAAAGAGACTCTTGGAGATGCTCTAAATATTTACCCTAATGCAAATGTTTTGCCTCTTTTATTTGCCCCTAACAAATTTGACCCAAGGGGTGTTTGGATTGAGGGCAAATAGTTGCCCCAATGTAGCACTCATTAGGGGTAAATGAATTTTGGGGGGCAAAACATTTGCCCCACCCCATTTACCCTTAAATGTTTGGTACCTTTGGGGTAAATTGTGGCAAATTTGCCCCATTTACTCCATTTACCCCTCCATCCAAACATGCCCAAGCAGGATCATATAAAAGCGAGCACGATCATAGCATTAACCAAAGTAGTAGCAGTTCAGGCACGCACACAAACAGCCCTTTGCTTCTTGCCCAGATTGGCAAAGCAAAGGATAGCAAAAGATTCAGATGTTTCCAAAACAAAACCGACCACAACCAAGATCAACAAACAACTTTAGTTGTCGCCATCCTTGCGACCACCAGCAGACGGCTCCTCCTCCTCCTCCTGGGAATCCCCAAGCTGCGCCAGCTCCACAGGCCTAGCATGCTTTGCGGCGATGTGAAGGACCGAAACGGCGACCAGAGAGGGGGGGGAGTGAATGGGAGCCGATAAAAAATCTTTCCAAACAATCCGGCTATTCTCCCAAACCACCTCCGAAATCCTCCGAGAGCGATCTTGCCAAGATCACGTAGCCACTGTCAAGCTACTGACCCTAGGAACAAGAAACGAGCAGCGGAACTCGAACCAATCGAATCGAACACCAAAACGACCCGAAACTCGGCTCGATCTAACACACCCAGGGGGGGCGGTTAAACCGGCCAGGGGGGGCGGTTAAACCGCCCGGGCCTGGGAGCCTCGGGTAAAAGTCAAAACAAAAGTGGATCTCCCAAACCGCTTGAGCTCTTGAGGCGAGATTTTGGTCAGATGATCTAGACCTCCAGTGGAGTGTTTTCCCAAAAGATCTCGGCCTCTAACTCAGTACAACTCCCGGAATCGCAGATCTCGCGAAGAACACCATGACCTCGAGTTCATCCCGAAAATCTCAAATCCAGAGCGATTCTCGGCGTTTGGGGGCAAAGGATCACCAGCAAAAGAGGCACAAGGCACTCATACGTGAATCCCCCAAAGAAATCCGAGAGAAAACGCTCGGGAACAAGAAGAACGAAAATCCCCCAAAAATAGCTCCGAAAATACCCACGAAAATAGAAAAAGAAAAGGGAGCTCGGGAAATCAAATCATGGCACAAAGATGAGCAGCACAAACTCAATCACATAACCATGAATTCACCTATACAAACTAGGAATGATTCGAAGTAGTTCTAGGTGGAGGGGATGAAGGGGAAAACAAGTTCAAAGTAAAACCTAAAGAGATAACTAGAGAGATGATAGCCACCAGCCCTGAAGGGGCCTATTAGTAGTCCAAGTGGTGGTGTCCTAAAGACTAAACTACCCCTAAGTGATACATACCCCTCAGGGGCAAATTTGACATTTGGTCTTCAGATATTTTCCGGCTCGGGCACCTTCCACTGCAAGCTAGCTTCCCTCCGACGCAAGCCTTGCAGTCACGCCGCGTGTCCTCCGGATCGAAGCTCCTCGACGCCGGTTTTGGGCCAGCCCAGGGGGGGCGGTTAAACCGGCCCTGGGGGGCGGTTAAACCGCCCCTGACAGCCCAGCCAGGCCCAGCTGCCCAAGTCCGCCTCGTCGAGTCCTCGGTCCTTGGTTTTGAGGCCCAAACCAAGGGAAACCGTCCACCGATGATTTTGTGGCCAAATCACCAAACCCCGCGCGCAAACTTCGGTTGTTAGCCGCCACCTTGCGCCGGCTTCTCGTCCGCGTACGAGCTTCGGTTGTGAGCCGCTACCTCGCACCGGAACCACGTCCCCTTGCTCGTTCTTGCCAGCATGTGAACCGCACTTGATCCACCGGCCATCGGGTCCCTCGAACCAAGCCTACTTGTCTCTCCGCTCCTCGGAGGCCGCCATGGCTAAGACCTTTCGCGCCTGTTCTTCACCTGCACCAATGCAACCAAGCCGCATTCTACACCTGCAATACTTGAGCCAAGGGAAACGTCAATCCACACCACGTTGTCAATCACTCATCACACCAGGAAGCGACCATCCACCGGTCCTCGGACACACTGGGTCCTCAATCTCCCCCTTGATGAGTGCATTGACAACACACACATAGTAACCAATGATATAAAGAAAATATAAAAGAAATCGAAAACAAGACTCAAGCAAGTGACTAAAAGCAAGAACAAGCCGAAATCAAAGTCACTCTAGCAAGAGAAAGCTCCAGAAACGCCGACCCTTCAAGAAGAAGCGAAAGGGCTCAACACCATCGGCAAAAGAGCAAAAGCACAAAGCACAAATCACAAACTTCAAAATCCTCCAACTCACTTTTCAGGACTCTCAAAGCACTCCCCCTGCAAAGATGCAACTCCCCCTGAACAAGTGAACTTGTGCGTGCGAAAATCACTCGAAAATGGCTCAAAACTTCACAACTCATGTGCTCTCAGCACAGGGGCGGTTAAACCGCCCAGGGGGGGCGGTTAAACCGCCCCTGGCAGATGACCAAAGTGCAAAATCCCAAAATTGCACAAACCAACTCACAACGATGTCGTTCCAACTTGAAAACCTTCCAAATATGCCCAGCAAGATATTCCAATGATCAAACTCTCAGAAACTTTGCAAATTTTCAGAAAACCTCATTTGGGCAAAAACTTCAACCTCTCACACAATTTCGACAAAATCTAGAGCAAAATCTTTCTTCTAAATTCAGCAGCGACTCCCCCTTGCCAAATGCTCCAGAAATTCTCCCCCTTGTTGACAATGCACACATCAAGGCAAAATGTACAAAATGCAACTACAAGCTTCTCAAATATACAATGAGCAATACAAAATGCTACAAGTTAGAGAAGAGGCATACAAGCTAGTTCATCATGTCACACGGGCATTGCCATCAAGAAGGTGAAGACATATATCCAATTGACAAAGCCATGAGCAAATTGTGGATTTTTATCAAAAAGGTCACCGCATGAGCAAAGTCCTAACCATGGATTGTTTAAGCAAAAATAAACTTCATCTCACCAAAATCATGAAAGGACAAGCATTCTTGACAAAAGATCATCATAAACGCCCAAGTTCTACCTCATGTCATGTCAAAGCACGGAGCCATGTGTTCACTTCTCATGGGAGACTTCTCCGGCAAACAACATGCAACCGCTTAGCACCCATGTGTGCAAGTGTGTGCAATGGTGAAAGCATAGAGACATGAGCATAATTTTCTGCAAATATTTCTTTTTCTCAACTTTCTTCTTTCATGCATAGACATCTCATTTTTCAAGTTTTTCAAGTTAAGCATGGTACATGAAATGTCTTTGCGACAGAAAGAAGCTTATGCTCCTCCACAAGATAAAGCATGGGCTAAACATTTACAATGACAAAGGTCTTTGACCCAATTGAAAAGAATATCACACCCTAACATGATCTTAAGCAAGATATAGCCATTTCGGCTCAAACAAGACATGCAAAGGCATTTACTCATGGGTGTAGGAATTAAGTTCAGTTTGTCATTTTAATTCGAAAAGAAGCTATCTCAACAGAATATATATCAAGACCATCAAGAGCATAGCCATCCATCCAATCAATCCCTAGCCAGCCTGCCTAAACTCTAAAATGTAGCAAGTTGTACCAATCACTGCATATAGGAGAAGCTCATCCTAAGATATGATACAAAAGATGAAATCAAGATACAAAAGCAAGAAAAAATATACATCAAGATACAAAGATGGTACACAAATATACATATGCTACAAGAGAAGCCTCCAAAACTCAGCTCAGAAAACCGCACACACACCAAGTTCCCCTCGCAAGCGGGTGAAGGTAACTTGGTCAAGTGGCTTAGTGAAAATGTCTGCAAGCTGGTTTTGGGTAGAAACGTGGGCAAGCTCAATATCTCCTTTCTCCACATGATCTCTCAGAAAGTGGTACCTCACTTCTATGTGTTTGGTTTTGGAATGAAGCACGGGATTTTTGGCTACGCTTATGGCACTGGTGCTATCACAAAGAAGTGGAACATGGGACATGTCTAAGCCAAAGTCTCTCAAGGTGTATGTGATCCAAAGCAACTGAGAACAACAGCTAGCAGCAGCAACATACTCGGCTTCAGTGGTGGATTGGGCTACGCTAGACTGCTTGCGAGAAGACCAAGACACAAGAGACGATCCAAGAAACTGACACTGACCAGAAGTAGACTTGCGATCAACACGACATCCAGCAAAATCCGCATCAGAAAATCCATGAAGTGCAAGAGTGGAATCGGCAGAATACCAAAGACCCAGCTCAGGAGTAAACTTGAGATACCTGAAAATCCTCTTGACGGCCTGACGATGTGACGTCCTCGGTGAAGCCTGAAAACGAGCGCACAGACACACGCTGAACTGTATGTCTGGCCTCGTCGCCGTCAAGTAGAGGAGGGAGCCGATCATGCTCCGGTACTCCTTCTGGTCCACTGGTTCTCCGTCCTCATCCGCATCCAAAGCTGTAGTCGTACTCATCGGCGTAGTCATCGGCTTGGAGTCGCTCATGTCGAATTTCTTGAGAATGTCCTTGGTGTACTTGCTTTGGTGCACAAATGTCCCATCCTTGGTTTGCTTGATCTGCAGCCCGAGAAAGAACTGCAACTCTCCCATCATCGACATCTCAAATTCCCTGCTCATATCATCTGCAAACTTGGCAACAAGATCATGAGAAGAGCCACCAAAAATGATATCATCCACGTAAATCTGAACGATTAAAAGATCTTTGCCATTTCTCAGCAAGAAGAGCGTCTTATCAACCTTCCCCATCACAAACCCCTTGCTAAGCAAGAACCCTCTCAATCTACCATACCACGCTCTGGGTGCTTGCTTTAGGCCATATAAAGCTCGGTGGAGTTTGTACACTCGGTGTGGGTATCTCTCACTCTCAAAACCCGGGGGCTGCCTCACATACACTTCTTCCTCGATCACCCCATTCAAGAAGGCACTCTTCACATCCATTTGGTACAATTTGAACCCTTTAGCAACTGCAAATGCTAGAAGGATCCGAATTGCCTCCAAACGGGCAACAGGAGCAAATGTCTCCTCATAATCTATCCCCTCCTGCTGCGAAAACCCCTGAGCAACCAACCTCGCTTTGTTTCTCACAATCTCACCACTCTCATCCCTCTTGTTCTTAACACCCACTTGGTTCCTATGGGATGGCAATTTGGAGGTGGTTCTACTAACTTCCACACCTGATTTCTCTCAAAGTTTTCTAGCTCTTCATGCATGGCATTGACCCAATCGGAATCAGATAAAGCGTGTCCAACATTTTTGGGCTCAAAAGACGCGACAAAAGCAGAATGAGCATAATGAGAGATGTTCTGTGACCTCGACCGTGTAGTGCGTTCATCCATGTTCCCGATGATCTTCGAAGGTGGATGATCCCTCTGTACCAGCCGGGGAGCTTCTCGCCTCGAGATTGCCTCCCCCTCAACATCAGCTTCCACTTGAACTCGATCTGGTGCGCGACTCGACGAAGGTGTAGCAGAGGGGCCGTCGTCGAACGTCGTGGTAGTAGTGGAAGTAGAAGGTACACGATCTCCACACGGTGCCTGAAATTCCTCATCATCTTCATCATCAGGCTGTTCTTCCTCAAAGATGGGCTGTCCCAAGTCATCATCACCTGCACACTCAAAAGCAGAAGAGCTACACGGAATGGTCTCGTCGAAGGTGACTTCGCAAGTCTCCATGATTTGGTTAGTTTCAAGATTGAGCACACGATATGCTCGAGAATGATTAGCATAACCAAGAAAAATTCCATCCATCGAACGAGACTCAAACTTGTCCAAATTTCCTTTCTTCAAGATGAAACACTTGCAACCAAAACCCGAAAGTGACTCACACGGGGGGAACGACCATGGAAAAGCTCATAGCAAGTTTTCTTCTTGAAAGCACGAAGGAAAATCCGATTTGAAACATAGCAAGCTGTGTTCACCGCTTCTGCCCAATACTTCCTAGGAGTCCTATGCTCATCTAGCATCGTCCTAGCCATCTCACAAAGTGTTCTGTTCTTTCTCTCAACAACACCATTCTGACAAGCAACATATGGCGACGAGTATTGATGTTCAAGACCAAGATCACGACAGAAGGCATCAAAACGAGTGTTCTTAAATTCCGTACCATTGTCGCTACGAATAGCTCTCATGGCACCACCATTACTCTCGTTTTTCAACCTCAAAATCAGATCTCGAACAAAATCAAAAGTCTCATCCTTCGACGCCAGAAAGAACACCCACGCATACCGAGAAAAGTCATCAACAACCACAAGAACATACCACTTCCCACCAACTGAACGAACTCGAGCGGGGCCAACCAAATCCATGTGCAAAAGCTCCCCTGGACGCTCAGTCATAACATCTGTCAAAGGTGGGTGAGAAGCAGCAACCATTTTACCATGCCTACAAGGTGCACAAACCAAATCTTTCTCGAACTTGAGCTTGGGCAATCCTCGGATAAGGTCAAGAGCACTCAAGCGTGTGAGTAAATCAAAGCTCACATGACCCAATCTCCTATGCCACTTCCAAAGCTCAGAAGAAGTACCAGCGATCAAACAACGTGAAGGACCAAAAGATCGAGAAAAATCAGCACGAAAAATCTGTCCCTCAGGAATGATCATACACACAAGGTCACCTCGAGAATCAAGAATTTTCGAATCACCACGTTTAAAGCGAACCTCATAACCCTCATCAAGAAGCTGAGAAACTGAGAGCAAATTGAAACCAAGATTCTTGACAAGAGCAACTCGCTTCAACATGAAAGTGTCGCTCACCTGAATAGCACCCTCTGACAAAACTCTACCTCTACCCTTATCCCCGAAAGTGATGTACTGCCTGGACACCACCGGGGTGAGACTGGAGAACCACTTACCATTACCTGTCATGTGTCTCGAGCAGCCAGAATCCATCAACCAAAAGTTCTCCAAGCCTCCCACCTGCACAATCAGAACCGAGAACGAGAATGAGCAAATGACTCGACACTGGGGTTAGCACAGAACGAGTCAAACCAGTGTCGGGCCATCTGCTCAAAAGAAGGGTTAGCAAAATCAGCTCTACCGCGTGACACCCTCTCGTCTCTCACCATCGGACCTCTAGCACCACGCGGGGGAAAACGTGGCCTAGACTCTCTCCTAGCCTCAAAGCTACGGTCGAACCTCCCTGAACCAAACTGACCGCGAAACGGAGGCCGCCTAGCAAACTCACGAACAACAGGAACACCACGACTAGCAACTGCAGGAACTGTACGCACAAAAGCGTCGCCTCTCGGCCAGGGTGAACGAGACACAGGCACACTACGAGAAGAGTAGTACCTGTCCCTGTTCCCCACCTCCTTCTCTCTTCTCACCTCCCTCTTCTTCCTCCAACAAAACTCCTCAAGGTGACCATCCCTTCCACAATGCTCACAATGGAAGCGGACTGGCTTTGGCTTTGGGGTTTCTCTCGGCTGTGCCCTCTCTCTCGGCTGGTAAACCCCACTCCTCACAAAGGTCACTCTCCTCTGAAAGTTCTCTGACTTAGGTGGAAACTTGGGAGGATCTGGAGTGGTGTCAAGCTTGTTCAGCAGGTGGTTTGGTTTGGGTGTAAAGGTGTTCTTGAGAATGGTTTTTGGTGGGTTTGTGGGAATGTTTGCGGTGGAGCTCTCTGGATCTCTCTCTCTCTCACCACTACTCTCACCAACCTTCTCAGAACCAAGCCCACAACCATCAGCTCTCTTGAAACTCGCAATCAACATCTTGAGCTGAGGCTCACGACCAGACAACCAACCCAAACACTGTCTCAGCTCATCGTTCTCACCTTCCAATCTATTCACACACTGTTCTAGCTCAACATTCTTTAAAGCAACAACATCACAAGCAGAACAGGAATTCGCAATGGGTGATTTAAGTTGTGCTTCAAGTGAACTAATCATGGTGCGTGATTCAAGCAACTGAGCATGCAAAGCAGGACAAGAAGTACAAGCACCTAGCAAAGATGACCTAGACTTCAACTCAGCAAGCTCAACTCTAGCACTCTCTAGTTCATCCAAGCAGTTCATGTGTTTTTCCTTGAGCACAACAAGATCAGCAATATGCACATCACAGAACGAGCATTCTACCTCATCAGACACAAGAGGAGCATCTTTCAAAACAGCAATCTCAGACTCAAGCGAAGCTGCTCTCTCCCTAGACTCGCAAAGCAAAGACTCAAACTCCATGGCCTTCTTTCCAGTCTCAGAAAGCAAGGTCTCAAGCTCAGCCACTCTATCCTTGGACTCTCCTAGCAAAGACCTAAACTCCCTCTTCTCTTTGTTGGTCTTCCTAAGCACATCATCGCGGTTATCGACCAACTGCTCTAACCTAGCAATCTCCTGACGCAAAGAGGTGGGATCTGTCAATACCTCATCCTCGGAGTCGGAGTCGGAGTCGTCCTTGCCCTTCACGGAGTCGTGCGCCATGGTGCAGTAGTCGACGGCGGCGAAGGAGATGCCGTTGAAGTTGCGGTTCAAGCTCTTCTTCTCCTTGCGGCGGCCGCGGTCTTCATCTTCACTGCTTGAGCTTGACGACGTGTTGGTGGAGCTTGTGTCGATGTCGCTCGCATCAGCCACCATCGCTCGAGATCTGTGCTTCTTGTGTCCACCGTGCTTGTTCTTGGATCTTCTCTCTTCCTTGTTCTTGTTCTTGGCGCGGTACTCGTCCTTGGGACGGTGCTTGTGGTCGTCTCGCGGGCGGTGCTTGCGGTTGTAGTCGTTCTTGATCTCCTCGGGGCACTCGGCGATGAAGTGGCCCATCTTCCCGCATCTGTAGCACGTACTCCCGGCACGCCTCGAACCCTTGCGGTTCTGGTACATCCTCTCGAACCTCCTCGTGAGCAACGCGAGATCCTCCTCGCTCAGCACCTCATACTCTTCATCTGGAAGGGACACAAGAGAAGACAAAGCAAAGTGTCTAGGAGTGTTAGCATGTCCATATCCAGAGCCACCGACTAGAGCCAGACTATGAGGATCAGTCGGACTCTTAGCCTTGGCAAGCAACTGCCTGTCAACCTCGGAAGACTTCAACTTCGAGAAAAGCTCGTCAACAGAAAGAGTCTCATAGTTTGCCGACTCCATGATCGCCTCAACCTTGGCACCCCACACGGATCTATCAAGTGCTTGCAGGAGCTTGATAGCTCGGTCATGATCCGAGTATGGGAGCACGGTAATGTTGGCTTTCATGTTGTTGACAATCGAAGTGAAACGCTGAAACAAAGCATCAACAGACTCTCCTGGCAAATGAGCAAAGTTCTCATACTCTCTCCTGTACATCGAGAACAGCCTAGCCTTGACATGGCTATCACCACCGTGGGCTACCTTGAGCTTCTGCCAGATCTGGCAAGCTAGGTCCTCGCCCAAAACACGCTCGAACTCCTCGGCAGACAAAGAACGGAACAAGTAGTCAACAGCTCTAGCGTTTGCCTCAAACCTATCCTTTGCATCCTGGGCATCTAAGTTGGTGGGATTGACATAGTTTTCATCTTTCGTCACATCCCACAGCAACTTTCCTTTGCCTCGCAAGAAAGCGCCCATACGCGCAACCCAGTTCGGGTAGTTCTTCCCATCGAAGTGCGGAGGCCCGGAACCCCGATCTTGGTACGCCATCTTTGGATCTTAGACTGGTTAGAGTCGCAAAGACCCGTAACCGGCTCTGATACCAATTGAAGGACCGAAACGGCGACCAGAGAGGGGGGGAGTGAATGGGAGCCGATAAAAAATCTTTCCAAACAATCCGGCTATTCTCCCAAACCAACTCCGAAACCTCCGAGAGCGATCTTGCCAAGATCACGTAGCCACTGTCAAGCTACTGACCCTAGGAACAAGAAACGAGCAGCGGAACTCGAACCAATCGAATCGAACACCAAAACGACCCGAAACTCGGCTCGATCTAACACACCCAGGGGGGGGCGGTTAAACCGGCCAGGGGGGGCGGTTAAACCGCCCGGGCCTGGGAGCCTCGGGTAAAAGTCAAAACAAAAGTGGATCTCCCAAACCGCTTGAGCTCTTGAGGCGAGATTTTGGTCAGATGATCTAGACCTCCAGTGGAGTGTTTTCCCAAAAGATCTCGGCCTCTAACTCAGTACAACTCCCGGAATCGCAGATCTCGCGAAGAACACCATGACCTCGAGTTCATCCCGAAAATCTCAAATCCAGAGCGATTCTCGGCGTTTGGGGGCAAAGGATCACCAGCAAAAGAGGCACAAGGCACTCATACGTGAATCCCCCAAAGAAATCCGAGAGAAAACGCTCGGGAACAAGAAGAACGAAAATCCCCCAAAAATAGCTCCGAAAATACCCACGAAAATAGAAAAAGAAAGGGAGCTCGGGAAATCAAATCATGGCACAAAGATGAGCAGCACAAACTCAATCACATAACCATGAATTCACCTATACAAACTAGGAATGATTCGAAGTAGTTCTAGGTGGAGGGGATGAAGGGAAAACAAGTTCAAAGTAAAACCTAAAGAGATAACTAGAGAGATGACAGCCACCAGCCCTGAAGGGGCCTATTAGTAGTCCAAGTGGTGGTGTCCTAAAGACTAAACTACCCCTAAGTGATACATACCCCTCAGGGGCAAATTTGACATTTGGTCTTCAGATATTTTCCGGCTCGGGCACCTTCCACTGCAAGCTAGCTTCCCTCCGACGCAAGCCTTGCAGTCACGCCGCGTGTCCTCCGGATCGAAGCTCCTCGACGCCGTTCTTGGGCCAGCCCAGGGGGGGCGGTTAAACCGGCCCTGGGGGGCGGTTAAACCGCCCCTGACAGCCCAGCCAGGCCCAGCTGCCCAAGTCCGCCTCGTCGAGTCCTCGGTCCTTGGTTTTGAGGCCCAAACCAAGGGAAACCGTCCACCGATGATTTTGTGGCCAAATCACCAAACCCCGCGCGCAAACTTCGGTTGTTAGCCGCCACCTTGCGCCGGCTTCTCGTCCGCGTACGAGCTTCGGTTGTGAGCCGCTACCTCGCACCGGAACCACGTCCCCTTGCTCGTTCTTGCCAGCATGTGAACCGCACTTGATCCACCGGCCATCGGGTCCCTCGAACCAAGCCTACTTGTCTCTCCGCTCCTCGGAGGCCGCCATGGCTAAGACCTTTCGCGCCTGTTCTTCACCTGCACCAATGCAACCAAGCCGCATTCTACACCTGCAATACTTGAGCCAAGGGAAACGTCAATCCACACCACGTTGTCAATCACTCATCACACCAGGAAGCGACCATCCACCGGTCCTCGGACACACTGGGTCCGCACGATGCTCATGGCGTGGACGATCACTTGAGTCTTGCTGTCCATCTCCACGTGATTGGGGCAGATGGGGCACTTGAACCACATTTTGCCGCTGGGCGTGGTCCTTGATCGGATCCGCAGGTCCTCCTCCACTGCTGTTCCATGCGGTGGAGGCGAGGGAGCCCGACGTCTTGATGGCCCGGTGCCATCACCGCCTTGTGGGGGCGGCGGCGTGTTGGCGGCGCAAACACACACCAAGATTCACCGCAAGCACACGGATCATCGTAGCCTTTCCCTTAGAGTATTCTTCCAAGGTTATCAATCCGTGGATCGACAGCGAACTACCTAGGGTTTTCCATCTAATCTAATAGATCTAATCCTAACATGAAGCATAGATGGCATATGAAAGGGTAAACCAAAAGATATGAGTGAAGTATTGGGTTAATCACATCCACATTCACAGGCAAAGATGAAGATAAACCAAAGATTGACTAAGCCCATCGCCTTCTAGTTGTAGCTCTAGCCAAGAACGGTAAACACATCAAGCATCTGATTCGAAGCATCTTTAAATTAACACCTCCAGTCAAACCCCCGAGAACTACCACCCTACACAGGCCACGCCCTGTCATGACGCTCCTTATCAGTCTAGCAATTACAAGGGCATGTTCGAAGAACGTGTTGTACTCCTTGGTAGATCCGGCATGAACCCCTAGCCCCCATGGCTACAAGAACACCCCGAGCAATCTATCCCAAGAATAGATTGAAGGTAAAGCAAACTCAAGAAAGCACAAGATCATAGAAGGAGACACTTTGATCGCTAAGGAATCAGATGACAAGATGATCATTACTCACATGAAGTATTCATTACATCATCACCTCCAAGGCCATACCATAGACGATGAATGATTGGCTCCTGAAATCCACCATACCACAACCACACAAGGTGGCCATGGTGGCTAGGATCGGCCTAGGCCATCCCCTAGACAACTTCGAGGACTTGCGGCGACCGTTGTCTCCCTCTAGTGCTCCCTTCTAGGTTTCCCCGACTTCTGGTGAATGGATGATCCTCTCCTCAGTTTGACGGGTCATTTATATAGCGAGAAAACCCTAGCTCAAAGGGGAGGCCGAACCGCATCAATAACGCCTTGGGCGGCGCGGCCAAGGGGGCCCTAGGCCGCGCGGCCCAGGCCGTTTTTGGCTCCTCTCGGGCCCATCTTTCGCGTGCAAGCTCCTTTGATGTTTAGTAGTTGATATTCCAAGACTTGTGGGCTTGGGACATCGGTTGCTCCGGGATATGGATGGGTCTTGATGGGTCTTCCGAGTCTGCACTGTATTTGTCTTGATCTCGAAGTACTTTGGCCATATCTTCAACGGAGCCTTCTTAGAGGCAGCCCGTTGGAGTAGAGCATGAATGGGCTTCGGTTCCTTTGGGCTTCATTAGGGCTTTTGGCCTTCATCTTGTCGTGTTCTTGCTAGTTCTCAGATTCGGCCCATATTCGCTCCAAAATAGCCAAATACCCTGCGTAAACCAAAATGCTCCAAAAACATATGCACAAGCGGAAACGGGGTTATTTTAGTGTCAAGTGGCAGGGTTAGCATAAGAATAAGCATGAAATCATTATGTAAACGACACCAAAAGTGTGTCATTTAACAGCGCCAACAATCCCCCCATGCTTAAACCTTGCTCGTCCTCGAGTAAGTCTAGGAACATACTTATCATAGAAATCAGCGTTGCCCTTCAATGCCTCCCCTGCACTTAGTCATACACAACAAGACACATTGCTCTCTCAAGTGTTTAGCTTTTAAAGTTCAAGTTGTGACCGGCTACTTTTCTTTATGGAAGATAGACTAACAATAAAGCTCAATCCACAATTAAATAAATATAATGCTCTCGAATTTAAGCGAACTTCAAACCTTTACCTTATTCCATCGTGAGGAGTTTTCAAAAACATGCACATCAAACATAAGTGAGGTTCTCTTCAAAAGTTCATGGAAACTCTCATCTCATCAAATCGCTCAAGCCTATACTAGATTATTCTCAACCTTTTCTACTCATATATGAAAGTGGAAGGCTTATGTGGAGCTTGGTAGGTCAGAACAATCCTAGCAAAACATTATATCTGAAATATTGTCAAACTAAGAGATAAATCTAATGGATTTACCGAGACTCGTCAAAAAGGCCATGAGAAAATAAATGTTGGAGAGGGAGAGAGATGGAACACACACTTTTTAGATGGTGGACATGTGCAAATGGCAAAGGGTGACACCGAGGCACAAATAAAGTCCTCGTTATCGGATTGCACATGGTTGGAATAATTGAGTATGGAATAAATCTTTTAGACACCAAGAATTTAATGAAACAAAAAGAACTAAGGAGCATTTTTATTTTTATTTTCGTTTTCTTCTTCTTTTTCTTTGTCTTCCTTTCTTTTTCACTTTTTTTCTTTCTTCTTTATTTTTCTTTTGTGCTCCTTCGAACCTTCTGTAACATGATACTTACTCAGCGGTGGTCAGAGAAATGCGATGACTCCTTCCCCCCATGCTTGAACAATTGCTCGTCCTTGAGCAAATGAGTGGGAAATTAAATGACCGCTGAGCAGTGTATGAAATCTTCTAATCTTGCAGAGAATGACTTGAATCTTCAGGAGGGACACCCACAAAAATTTTCGGGGCCACCAGGGTTGAAAGCACCTCTGGCCGCGCGGCCCAGAGGGTCTCTGGCCGCGCCGCCCTGGCTGTTCTTGCCGAAGTTTCTTCTGATTTTTCTACACTATGCTTGTAGAGTCCTTCCAAATGTATATTCTTCGTTTGATGCCTCTGTGTTGTCAGAATCTCCGTCGAAAAAGATTTTTCCATACTCAACATTTGGGTTGTGGTCAAGGAGGTAATCACAAAAAGATATTTTTGGTTTAGGGTGGATGCCCAGCAAGGTTTGTGAAATTTCCGATGTGGAGACTCACAATGCATGGACAGAAAGGCTAGTAAAAAGAAGTTACGCAAAACGGATGGCCAGCTTCTTAGTCTCGTACCAAAGAAATCAATCCTAATTCAACTCATCAAAATATAAGTTTGCAATCTAAGGGTTTCATCATGAAAGAACATGCATATATATATGCTTTGGTAGGTAGAACTTTGCAAGAGACTCATGAATGCAGATAGCATAAGATTTAAGTTTTAAATAAAATCAACACAAGGCTTAAGGTCATCAGTAAACTTAAATCAAAGAGCAATCATAGAGTATGCGGGTCTAGAAATTAGTCATTTAACCTCCACAAATTAAAGAGTCGGTATTTATGTCAATTTATATCCATTTAATTGAGAGCAATTAGTCAAGTCATATACAACATAGTGTAGATAAAACAAAGCGGCAACTTTCATCACTTTTCCATAAGCAAAGCATATACGAATGATATCATCATGGTGAGCACAAATGTGATGGTGATCATTATTTATTAAAAACAAAAACAAAATTAGGTTGTCCTCCTAGTAGCCATGTTATTAACAAGAGAGATATGCAAAGGTTTTCTACACTAAGGTCGATGACATGTATATGCACAAGCATTTAGAAAATGATAGACAAAGAGAAGGTTGAGAGAGAGTTACCGTCTTTTTAGATGCTCATAGTGAAGTGCAGCGTGCCTCCCCCACGCTTAGCATTGTGCTTAGCATGGAAGAAAAGTCCTTAGCATCTTGAGGTGATCTTTGTACTCCAAATGGCTTGTCTTCTTGTCCCGCATATCCTCCCCCATGCTTGGCATGTTGCTAAGCGTAGAAAAAGAAAGCGAATCGTCTCATTGTTCTTGAAATCCTATTGCCATGTCTCGAGATTATCTTCTTGCTCATTCACCTTTGTTCCCTTAATTGTCCTCAACTTCTTGTTGTCTCTAATCCATTGTCCCAATCATTCTTCACATCATCCTCACCTCCTTCCGCATTCTCCTTCATTGCTGTTCATCTTCCACGAATTTTTCTTCATATTCCAGTACAGAACATGTACTGATCTATTGCTCCAATGCAAAGTACTCAAAATTATCTTTCCAATGAGTCCTCATTCGCCTAAAACGGATTCCGGACAAGAGAGTTATGCTATTTTTACTCCGTAGACGTAATCTGTCTCGAGCTGATTTCAGCACGTGCAGCACTCAATGTTTTCGCCATAACTCCTTGCTCGGGTCTTCAAATCTCATGATCTTGGATGCGTTGGAACGAGAACTTTGTGATGCTTCTGAATATTCATTTTTTTCTTGCTGTACATCTCTCAACATGTGCTTAAAATTGATGAAAACAGCAGTGTTCCTTCCGAGACTAGGAGGTGTCTATGATTTTGGTTTCAACCTTTTGATTACAAATTCTTGGGAGTGTCTCATCATGCCTGCAAAACAATTTAAACGCGTACACTACCCCCAAGGTGACGGTCGGGAGTACTCACCACCATACAAATGCCAACAAACCAACGTCTTCCCTAAGAACTTAACTTGTGGCATAGCTAGCTTAGTAAAAGTCAATCCTAATGAGTGCTGACCACCATACAAGTGCAAGTGCAATCCTAATGAGTGTTCGTGTATAAACAAAGACAGTGTTTACACCTAGTTCTAAACACCATGTGGACAATTGGGTTGCCTAAGTTCTCCATAGGCAAAAAGATTTAACCAAGGTCAAAACACCATGCTCATCTCAAGGTTAAAGTTCTTTAAAGCACAAGAAAAATAAAGCACACTGCAAAGTGTTCGATGGATTTTTGTGCAAATATTTTCATATGTGAGCATAAGTATCTGTTTGCACGACAGGAAAGAAGCAAGCTAATAACCTAAGCGTGCGTGCATGAGCTTCCATGTTTCAGGTCAAATGAGATTGAGCAGGATATATGACGGCCGCGAAACGGCCATTATGCATGGCGTTCTGCACATGGTCAGAGTCCAGATGGAGTTACGTGCATATTATCTCCAGAATACATACATGTACATGCATATGCGTGTGCAGCGAACCGAATTGCACCGTACCTGGCTGGCCCTGCAAAATCCACGAGATAAGCGCGTTTGTGCTTATCTGTACGCAAGGCGGCCGCGTTCGAACTAACAAGCTCGGGATTTTCTCCGAGGATCTCGATCAGCCCAACAACCGGATGGCGGCGCGCGTGTGGGCGTGCGCAATACTAATCTACTGCCCACCACCGCCTATATAAAGCCTAGGAGTCCTCACGGCAAAGGGGGGAGGCTGAGCTTTCCTAGATGGAGAGCCGCCGGGCTAGAAGGAAGGATCGGGAGGGAGCAAGTTAATGGCTTAATGCCCCATCGAGGAGATGAAGAAGCACACAGAGGGGGAAGCTCTCGCCAGAGCTCCTACGCCGGACGAAGATCCAGAGAAGCAAGCGTGGAGATGCCCCGGCTGTCAAGCTCCGTCCATCGATGCCCATCCATCGGGTGCATCAGTGTTAACACCTCATCTCCTCGGCATCCATCTACAAGCGGCGGCGGCTGTGTCGTCTGCCTACGGCGCCACCCATGATGGCCGAGCATCTGCCTCTACATCAACTCAGCGAGTACACGAGGCCGACGAGCACGCCATGACGACGCCTCCGTCCCAGCGCGCTTTGGCGGCGCAGAGAAAGATCAAGCAGCACCGAGTCAGTTGACGCCGCTCCCGTACGTCCTCGGCAAGCTCCATCGTTCCGTGGCTGCTGCACGGACGCCGACGACCGTGGCCGAGCTGACGAGCATGCCATGACGCCTCCATCCCACCCTCGGCGCTGGTGTCGTCCGCGACAAACTGGAGCCTCGACATTGACGGCGTGATATTCCCATGCTCCAGGAGGCATCCTCGCGTGGATAGAAGGCGCCATGCATGCAGATGATACACGGCAAGCACGTACAAATACGTGCATGCGTTCATGCCATATAGCAATAAGCTATGCATGTATCTGCATGCGCCTCCAACAAACGGAAAAGCACTACAATACTATGAAGACTAGTTTGCATCTATATACATAGATGCAGCACCACTATGAGTTCACAAACAAGGCAGAAGGTTCAACTCTTCACCGGTGGAGTTCTCTGCCTCGACCTACTGACCGAGCTGCCGAGACGCCCGACGGTCTCCGCCACGGCAGCCACGACGACCCGACGGCTACCCCGACGTTTACCACAACCCCGACGGCCACATCGACACGCACGACGGCGAGTAGCGGCCTCCGTCATGGCAGCCACGACGACCCGACGGCCATCCCAATGACACAACCCCGACGGCTACCTCGACTAGGCGGCTACTTCGACCTCAGCATTCCCGACGCCTACCTCGACTAGAAGGCTACCTCGACATCGATGATCGAGCCGCTGCGGCGCGAACTCGGTCTGAGCGGCACGACCATGCAAGTTCAACCCCTACTACGACTACTACGAGGTGTTTGACACCGACGAGGCGAACGACGTGGGCGGGCGGAGCTGATGTCCCAGCTACGCTATTCCGGTTCATGGATACCGACGAGGCCATGGATCACGCCGGCGCCACCTCTACACCACCACCACCATCATGCATGGAGAATGTGAAGTGAAGATCGAAGACGATGACCACAGCAGCTTAATCGGAGGTACTCTGGCGAGCTAGTCTTGCCGAGGTAATTAACCGGGTGCTTTTCGAGGCCCCGGGAACCAGAATACCACATCGCCCAAGTCAGATCGCCGCCAGCAGGCTATGGAGCGCATATTTGGTAAGGAGAACACGTATTTGTATTTTTATTAAATATGAATAAAGTTTGTGTTCCCTTTTGTCTATTTATTTGTGTACCTTAGTACACTGTCACGCCCGCACTTTATTTTTCCCCGCGTGTCTAGAGAAAATGGTCGTGTAAATTTTCTCTCAAACACAAAGCTTATAAATCAACCAATGCAAAAATGCTAACAAGGTTTATAAATCAATATGATGATGTTCTGCAAACTTGTCTAAACACCATGTTTACACAAATTTGCAATGGATAATGTCGTCCAAACATTAACATAAAAATTAAAGCCCTCATCGTAAAGTTTTATAGAAAAACCAAGTTTAACAAATGCAAGGTGGGACAAAGGGTGGAGTGATTGCTGGCCAATGTGGTGGGTGATATCTTTTGTCGGTAAATGTAAATTACCATGGAACTTGTAATAAATCTATGAACTTGTTATGCTATATATGATGTTGCATGTATGTTGTTTCGGTGCCAGTGGTGGGTGATAACCTTTGTCGTTAAATGTTAATTATCGTGGAACTTGTAATGAATCAATGAACTTGGTTTGCTATATATGATGTTGCATGTATGATGTATTTGTATTCAAGGTTGTGCTATGTATGATTGTTAATGAGTTTGTATCATGGTCGTGCTTATGGAGAGACTATTATGAGTTGTTTGAGGAAAAAATCAGTTAATGTCGGTTTGAAACACGTTGCCGGTTTTATATGGTGACTTCACAAGATATGTGCATCGGATGGATTGAATATTCTTCCTGTGCGTTGTGAGATTGAAATAAGCGAAGACACATTTTCATCCGCTGTGCATACAAGGAAGCATCACCGGACGGAATGGAGCTTAACATGTAATGTGGCTGTAACACAGTTTCATCCGGTGCTGCTACGTTTTGCGGCACCGTTTGAACTCGCGTTCATCCTGTGTAACAGCCGGATAACTTTCCAGGGGCGGGTGATTCAGCCGCCCCTGCTAATGGTGACCACCCGCCCCTAAAAATGAGTATATCTATATAAGCTTGAGCGTTTCTGGACTTGGCCAAAATTTTCGGACAGAGCGCGGGACGCCGACAGGCTGCCCAAATTTTTGCTGCCTCCCGCCCTCCGACCGCGCCGCCGTCACCTCCGTGCTCCGGCCGCGCGCCGCCGTCCTCCATCTGCTCTCTGGCCGCGCCGCCCCTGCGGGTCCTCCGCCGGCGCGCGGCCTCTTCGCTCGGAGCGGCGCTACCCGTACCGGCCCCTGCGAGTCACGCCAGCGCCGCCGCGCCGGCGCGCTGCCTCCTCCGCCGTCCCCCTCCGCGTCCACGCCCCCGCCTCTGGCACCACCACCGTTTCCTCTACGCTCTGCCGCCGCTCATGCCGGAGCACAAGCCCTTCATGCACACCGCGAGGACAACGCCACCTCGGTCGTCCGTGCTCCGGCCCCAGCCCGCCGGTGGTAAAGGTGAGCATCTTGTTCGCGCGCCTTAGGTGTTCGATGTAATGCCCATGAGAGCTGAATCTGTTGGAATACCTTTTTTTCATGTGTTTGATTACTTGGTATGAAGAAAATTAGGTTCAACTAATTCAGATCAGTCAAGTTTTATTTTATGCTCATGATATACAATGTTTTTTCTTCACATCTAACATGTAATCAAGACGATGGATGAGCCATCATCATCCAATCATGATGATGACAATGGGTTTGACTTGGACGTCATTGGGTCCCAGACCGTTTGTGACCCTAATGAAGTATTTGAAGATGATAATGAAGAAGTAGAAGATTCCGGGGATGAAGAGAACGGGGAAGATGCCGACATTGGAGACGGTCTGCAAGTAGGAGAAGGCGCCTGGGTACACGATGTGTGGATGGACCCTATTGATCCACACCCCACTGAATCGTGTGAAGGCCGTACGGAGACGGACCTTGACCCGGATTTCGATCCGGATAGTGAGGTAACGATGATTCCTACTCTGCTTTCATGTACATTTTCATTGGATAGACAAAATGATATGTACTTACGATACTCTTATGATCGTGCTAGGTGCGTCGTTCTTCGGTAAGAAAAAGGAGACGCCGCCGACATGGAGTAAGCCCCTCGCCAGCAGAAGACTTTGAGGTCGAGTCATCTGCGCTAGAGGCTGAATGCACCAGCACAAATAGTAAAGCGTCCCCACATAAGCGGAGACTAAATGTGATACAAATATCAGTCCCAGGAGGCTGATACACATTTATTCCACAGATGGTTCAGTCATCGTGCGACCTCAAAGGAGCACGGCACTCGATACAAATGATAATAACAACCAAAAGTACAACAATACATAACCAGAGAAAAACTAAAACTGGATCTAGCCCTATCTCGGCGAGGAACAGCGGAAGCATCTTGGAAGGGGCCACACCACAGGCAACGTCGGGTGCGGACACGGCCTCTACTCGAACTCTTCAGGGACAAAGTCCGGATCCTCCTCTGTTGCAACAAAATAGGGGGTGAGTACAAACGTACTCAACAAGTCCAACCACGTCCACGGAGGGGGATGTAAAGATCATGCACAGGATAATTCAAGGATACGACTAAGGTTCAATTTGCGTAAAAGCTAGATTTTATGCAAGGGTTTATTTTAAACAGGTTTTCGTAAAAACAGTTTTTAATATCAAATGAGTTGATCCTCCTCAAAGGATCCACATTTTATGCTACCAGACTCCCCGTCCGCCGTAGCTCACGGCACACCTGTCGGACACTTTCCAAAACACTCACACCAAAAGATCCCACCATTTCCCAATACTAGTTTCAGGCCCAAGCCGTGACTCATCCAATACCGTGGATACGGCTATTCGAAAAGATTTTAACTCTGCAGAGGTTGTACACTTAACCCACCCCAACGGTTTCCGCAACACGAACACCGAAATGCCGGCGCGAACCTGTCAAAGCCATTACCACACCATAGCTAAGCCGGACTAGCCAATATGGAAGCAACCAAGGGGTCCATGTCCTCCCAACGAGGCATGACCGGGACGTAACTCACATAGATCGTACTCCTGCTCCTTGTTCTCCCATTGCTCACAGCTCACCCATTGGCTAACCAACCAACTAGTGGGATTTATGCTAAGCCGTTGCCACATACAACGGTAGGGTGGTAGCACTAAACTGGGCCAGGCTAGATGACAATCAACTCGGTCCTTAGAATAATGACAAGATGGATATCTCCACATCCTGCTCAGCCACACAGGCACGAGCTCACCAATTTGGTGTTTCACACAGAACACACCATCCATCCCATCGGTTTCACCATTATTCAATTTTCACCGAAAGACACCCTTTTCTTTTAAACACTCACACCATTCTTTATTTTAAAACACATGAGTATTTGCAATATGATAGTGGTAAGAGTACCAGGTCCTAAGCGTTTCTAGCACGGCTATCATCCAAACAGAGCAAGTCATATTTAATGATAACCTAGGTGATCAAGGAATAGTCATAGCAATCAAGGAGTGGCTATCCAACCAGGTCTTGCAATAAAACAATGCATTTTATAAATAGGCCAATAGGTTGTGTTTGTAAAACATAGGATAAATATGCATCAAAGGACGGGATTGAACTTGCCGTCTTCGAAGTCGTCCGGAAGTGCCTGCTCGCGGTACGGGTCCTCGGGCTCCGGCTCGCAGTACTCACCTGCGTACTCCGGCTCATGGTACGGTCCTCCGAACTCCTCGCGGGGATGCTCCTCGTTCACTCCGTGGTCTACGGTACACACAAGCAAGCATACATTAAATAAAAGAAAAGAAAAACGAAAAAGGATTTTTAAATGAGTTCGGGAAAGAGAAATAGGAATTAAATCATAGAAAGATTATTTTTGGGAGATTTTTGTATAGCTCGGCCGAAATATATGTGGAAAGGCCGTGGTCGAACTTTGGGAGAAACGGGCGGAGTTTGGCGCATGAAATGACGCGTCAAAGAAAAGGTTAGGGTCGGTTTAGGGATTAAGGGCGGATTTGCAAGGATTAAAAAGGTATAATGACTTGTATAAAAATATTTATAACTCGAAAAAACGGAGGGGGTTATGGGCGAAGTTGCCCTTCTTCTCTGTTCAGCCCGAACAGAGCAGGGGAGGCGGCCGGCGGCCTGGCGGCGGCGCTCGCCGGCGCCCTGGTGCGCTGCGGCGGCCGGGATCAATGGGAAAAGGAAGGGGGGGGGGGTGAGGGGATCTCATTCCCACCCTCACCTTGGGCAGAGACGGCGCGGGGAGGCGGATCGACGCGGCGGCAGTGGGTGGCGGCGGCTGCTCTGGTGGCGGCGATGATTGGCAGCGGCGGCGGCGTGATTCGGAGCGGGGAGAGGTTCAGAAGGTGGAGGAGGCAGTGCTGGTGCCAGTGGACGAGCGAGGCGCGAGCTGGTGGCTTTTATAGGCGGCGGCGTGGGAGCTCGGCCGGGCGGCCATGGAGCCGGCGGGGGTCACGGCGGTGGTGTGGTCGCGATGGGACGGCTCGGCGGCGTCGGCTTGCGGTCGTACACGCGCAGCGTGGCACAGGGCGGCGCTGTGGCGGGGCCGAGGCAGAGGGCGGCACGGCAGCAGTGGGGACGGCGGCCTGGGCGGCACGGCAGCGGTGGTGCTGTGCCGTGCGGCGCGGCGGCGCAGCAGAGGAGGTGGGGCGCGGCGCGCTGGTGATGAGCAGGGGCGGTGGGGCACGGCGCTGTGGCGGCAGGGGAGGTGGCGCGCTCGGCGCTGTGGCGACAGGGGAGGTGGCGCGCTCGGCGCTGTGGTGAGCAGGGGCAGTGGGGCACGCTCGGGCGGCAGCAGGAAGGAAGGAAGGAGGGAGAGAGAGAAGGAAGAAGGAAAGAAAAGGAAAAGGGAAAGGAAAAAGGGGAGGGGGAAAAAGAGAGAGATTTTTACGGCACTGATCACGGGATCGATCGATCACGCGTGCACGGAAATCGAAAAGAAGTGGCCGGGCTTCAAGGGATTAGTGTCGGGACGGCGGATTTGATAGGAAGAGCTTCCGAGCTTCGAACGGAAAAGTTTTGAAAGAAATTTTGGCGGGTGATTTGTTTTGGTAAATTTTCCGGATGTTACAAACCTACCCCACTTAAAATGAATCTCGTCCTCGAGATTCGGCTGAATCCTTAAAGAGATGGGGGAGTTCTTTCTTCAGCGCATCTTCGCGTTCCCATGTGGCCTCTTTCTCTCCGTGTCTGCTCCATTGAACTCGGCACATCCGTACCGTGGAATTTCTTGTGTGCTTAGTGATAGTATCCAAGATTTTGACGGGTACTTCCTGGTATCTGAGATCCTCCTGGAAGTCTATGGTTTCCACTGGTATGTGTTCTTCCTCGGGTACTCTCAAACATCTTCTGAGCTGGGCAACATGTAACACCGGATGGATATCTGATAGTTCATTGGGGAGTTGAATACGGTATGCTACAGCTCCAACCCTTTCAAGCACCTGGTACGGTCCAATATATCGAGGGGCTAACTTTCCCTGGATTTGGAACCTGCGGGTCCCTCTAATCAGGGAAACCTTGAGATAAACATAATCTCCCACTTCGAAGCTTAATTCCCTTCTGTGCTTGTCTGAGTAACTCTTCTGACGGGACTGAGCAGCCTTTAGTTTCTCCCAGATTTCGGCTACTTTTTCTTCTGCATCTTTTATAAAGTCTGGTCCGACCAAGGTACGCTCCCCTACTTCTAACCACATCAAAGGGGTCCTGCACTTCCTTCCATAGAGGGCTTCAAACGGTGACATGCCTAAGCTGGCTTGATAACTGTTGTTGTAAGAGAATTCTGCATACGGCAAACTCCGTTCCCAGTCCTTTCCATAGGTCAGGGCACAAGCCCGTAACATATCCTCCATAATCTGGTTTACTCTTTCCGTCTGGCCGTCTGTCTGTGGGTGATAAGCTGAGCTAAAATCTAGCTTGGTCCCCATGGCTTTATGCAAACTCTTCCAAAATTTGGAGGTGAACTGAGTCCCGCTGTCTGAGACAATCCTGCTCAGTACTCCGTGTAGCTTTACTATGTTCTCCACATAGAGCTTTGCTAACTTTTTGCCTCCATAGTTGGTTCGTACGGGTAAATAATGGGCCACTTTGGTGAGTCGGTCCACTATCACCCATATAGAGTCATTTCCCTTTTGGGTCTTGGGCAAACCAACCACAAAATCCATACCAATCTCATCCCATTTCCAAACCGGGATAGGCAATGGTTGTAGTAATCCTGCTGGTTTCTGGTGCTCGGCTTTGACTCGCTGGCAAATGTCGCATTGGGCGACGAAGTGGGCGATCTCTGCCTTCATCCCATTCCACCAGTATTTCTGTTTCAAATCCATATACATTTTGGTGGCTCCAGGGTGAATAGAGTCAGGTGAGTTGTGGGCTTCATCCATGATGGTCTGCCGGAAATTCCCTTGCTTGGGCACACAAATTCTATCCTTGTACCATAGGGTTCCTTTTGCATCCACTATAAAATCTGGGGCCTTATTTTCTCCTGTGTGGTTCCGAATTTTTACCAAGTCTGGGTCTGATCCTTGGGCCTTCCTGATGTCTTCTTCTAAGGTGGGCTGCACCGTTAGCTGCGGGCAAGACTTAGGAGATACAATGTGCACATTAAGCCGAGCCATCTCTTCTTGTAGATGGGCATTCTTGGGTGCATAGGTCTTTCTGCTTAGGGCATCTGCTACCACATTAGCCTTGCCAGGATGGTAATGAATTTCCAAATTGTAATCCTTGATAAGCTCTAACCATCTTCGCTGTCTTAAATTCAGATCTGGCTGAGTGAATATATACTTCAAGCTCTTGTGATCCTTATAGATCTCACACTTATTTCCAATTAGGTAGTGTCTCCAAATCTTCAGGGCATGAACCACTGCTGCTAATTCCAAGTCATGGGTGGGATAATTCTGCTCATGGGGCTTAAGCTGGCGAGAGGCATAAGCTACTACCTTCCCATCTTGCATAAGTACACATCCTAACCCATTTCGGGAAGCGTCACAGTATATGACAAAGTCCCTCTGAATATCCGGTAAGGTCAGTATCGGGGCTGAGGTCAGACTCTTCTTTAGTTCTTGAAAGCTTCTTTCACATGACTCAGTCCAGACGAACTTCTTTTCTTTCTTGAGCAGCTCGGTCATGGGTCTTGCTATCTTGGAAAATCCTTCTATAAACCTTCGATAATATCCAGCCAATCCCAAGAAACTTCTTATCTCGCTCACATTAGTAGGTTGTTGCCAGTTTGACACTACTTCTACCTTCTCAGGATCAACGGCCACTCCTTCTGCTGTTAGTATGTGGCTAAGAAAGGCTACCTTCTCAAGCCAAAATTCACATTTGCTAAACTTGGCATACAGCTTGTGTACTCTCAGCTTTTCTAAGATCACTCTCAGGTGATGCTCGTGCTCTTGGGCACTCTTGGAATAGATAAGTATGTCATCAATGAAAACAACAACAAACTTATCCAATTCTTCCATAAACACTTTGTTCATGAGATTCATAAAGTATGCCGGGGCATTAGTCAGTCCAAAAGACATTACTGTAAACTCGTATTGCCCATATCTTGTCACGAATGCTGTCTTGGGGGTGTCGCTTTCTCTGATCTTAAGCTGATAATATCCTGATCTTAGATCAATCTTGGAGAAATACTTGGCTCCTTTCAGCTGATCAAATAGGTCATCTATCCTGGGCAGTGGATACTTGTTCTTGATGGTCACCTCATTTAAGGACCTATAATCCACACACATTCTCATACTTCCATCCATCTTTTTCACAAAAAGAACGGGTGATCCCCACGGGGATGAGCTAGGTCTGATGAATCCTTTCTCCTGAAGGTCTCTCAACTGCTCTTTCAACTCTGCTAGAGCTGCTGCGGCCATTCGGTATGGTCTCTTGGCTATAGGAGATGTCCCTGGGACAATGTCAATAATGAATTCTATGTCCCTATCTGGCGGCATTCCGGGGAGTTCTTCTGGGAACACATCTGGGTATTCGCACACCACTGGAACTTCTGCTATGGTTTTGGCCTCCAAAGTATAAACCATTGGGTCTGATCTTGTTTCTCGGGTGTGGCAAACTACTTGAACTCCTTCATGGCTGGTTAGTTGTATGGTCCTAGCGGCACATTCTATAAGGCCGTCATGCTGGGTCAGCCAGTCCATTCCAAGTATTACATCTATCCCCTTTGACTTGAGTACTACCAAATCAGCTAGAAACTCTACCCCACTTAAAATGATCCTTACCCTAGAACAACCTAGCTGACACTTGATGTCGGCTCCAGGCGTTCGGGTTAACAGGGGTAACTTTAGTAGTACTGTAGGTATATTGTGTTTATCCACAAAACTTGATGATATGAAAGAATGTGATGCTCCAGAATCAAATAAAACGGTGGCAAGCACTGAGCTGACTAAGAACTCACCAAGTACTATGCCCTGAGCTCCTTGAGCCTCCTGCGCGTTGATGTGGTTGACGCGGGCTCGTCCATAGGACTGCTGGGGCTGCCTCATCTGCTGGTTGTTGGTGTTGTTACCGGGGTTGTTGCTGCGGACTGGCACACGATTGGCACCTGACAGAGCTGGCTTCGGTCCATTCACCGAGTTGGAGTACATTGGGGCTGCTGGCTTGTTGCTGGCATAGGGGCAGTTGGCCACATAATGCCCGGTCTCACGGCAGTTGAAACAAGCCCTGTTGTTGTTGCTGGCCTGGCTGGCACTGCTCTGTGGGGCTTTGGCACTCTGACTTCCGAAGGTGGGGTTGGTGACCTGTGAACCTGAGGCTCGGGACTGAGTGCGGTACTGCATCGGCGTCTGAGAACTGGGTGGTGGGGGGTTATAGCTTTTGGTCCTCTGGAATCGGTCCTGCTGGCGAGCCTTGCTTTCTAAGAACTTGCGCTTGAGATCTTTCTTCTCATCCGCCTTGGCCTTTTCCGTGAGAATAGCCCTGTTCATTAGTGTGTTGAAGTCAGGATAAATCTGGGGGGTTAGCAGAGTCCTGAGCTCTGGGTCCAGGCCTTTCATGAACATCTCCTGCTTCTTCTCATCCCTGTCCACCTCTTCTAGTGCATAGCGGGCTAACTCCATGAACCGGTAGGTGTACTCTTCCACAGTCTTGTTGCCTTGCTGTAGTGCCCGGAACTCATCTACCTTGCACTTCATGGTGGCTGCGGGGATATGGTAGCGACAGAACTCATCCACAAAATCCCTCCTGGTGATGACAGTGGCATCTGGGGCGGCTGCACAGTAGTTTTCCCACCGTGCGAGGGCATTCCCAACAAGTTGATGGGTGGCCAGGAGTACTTTTGTCGGTGATATGATCTCCGGCAGTCTCCCACGGGGTAGCCCACGGAAGTGATTTGTATGTAGGGAAGATCGCAAAAATTGGAAGCGAGATGGTTAGGGTGGACAGACGCAAGGGTTTAGACAGGTTCGGGCCGTCGACTCGACGTAATACCCTACGTCCTGTTTTGGGGTGTTGCATTGCGTGTTGCGATGATGAGATGAGATGTTTGGAGGGGGGTCCCCGCCCGCCTTATATATCGGGGGGCAGGGTTACAAGTCGGTTTGTATCCGATCCTATCTCTAAGGATCCTTTCCTTCTTTACAATAACTCATATTCTAATCAGAACTCCTCCTTCCAGATCCTTCCTACATGCGCCGACTTGTCCCGCACGTCATCAGGTCCAGAACGGTGGGCTGAGCCGCCCCCTATTGGTGGGCTGCCAGGCTTGCTCGTGATGTACCCGGGTACTATATCCCCCACAGTAGCCCCCGAGCACTTCTTGGCCGATCGTTGGCTGTAATTGATCTGTCTTTTTCTTGCATGATCCGAGTGCTCCCAAGTTGTTTAGGACCTCATCCGAGTGGTTTCGAAGAAGATCCGAGTGGTTTCAAGGAAGATCCGAGTGGTTTCGAGGAAGATCCGAGTGTTTGCTCAAACGTTCCTGAAAACGATTATTCAATTGGAGTCGTAGTGAGGGAAGAAGTGCTCTTTTTCACAACGCGAAAGCGAAGTGAATACACTTAGCCCCCGAGCCTTGGGCAATCTTCGTATAAAATTGGCCAAGGGTCTTCAACTTTTTTCCGTCGAAATCTTGATCTTCAATGGTGTGCACCTCCAGGTGCACCCATTGGGTGTAGCCCCCGAGCCTTGAGCAGAATAGAATATTCTGGTCGAGGGTCAAAAATAAAATATTGTGAATCTCTCTTTGAACTTAATCCCTCAATGGCATGCACCTCCAGGTGCACCCATTGGGTGTAGCCCCCAAGTCTTGATTCGACTCGGCACGATCGTGTCAAGACTCTGAAAGCCGTGGATCCTGACTGAACTTTTCAGCCCCCATGCCTCTGGGCATGGATTTCGGATGAGTTTCTCCTTTTAGGGCATTTTTATTTCCCCTTCTTAAGGATTTTGTTCTCAAGTTCTTTGAACTCGGCGTGACTCTCGAGTCGTGTCCCACGACCTAGCTTGACCATATGGTAAATCACCTTCTCGCAAGATTTAAACTTATCAGCACTTGACCCAGATTTCTGAGCGAATTTAGCGATAGTATCGCATGCCTTACGTAAAAATTAATTGCAAGGTTGCAATATTAATTGCAAAAATAAGCCTGGCCGTCGACTAATTTTAGCCTCATGACCGAGTGGTTTATGCCCCTGAACACTAGCTCAGGAACCCACACATTTATTAATTAACAGAACCGAAAGGTCGTGCCATACTTCAGCCCATTTAGGCCCATCAATCCTGTAAAGTCCATTGTTTCCTAGGGAAACTAACGGTTGCCTTATGAAGCCAGAATATCACGAGATATCGTGACTCCATATCGCATCTTTGAATTTAAAGCGACGCGACGTGCTAGCGTCAGTTAAGTTCCCGAGACAAACATCGCGCCGCGCGCGGGAGGAACGGTTCATTCCACCCATTGGGTGTAATCCCGATGAAAAACTGAACCCAACATTGATATGCGGGGTCGAGCTGCTGAAGAAGCACTCGGAGGAGCCGAGGATGACTTGAACGATTCTGATACAAATCTGTCATCCGAGTGGTGGCGATCCTGCAAATTAAATTTTGTAGATTATCTGTAGTTTTGGTAGTAGAAGTACTTTGAACAATGTTTAATCCTTGGTGCTTGTATATAAGTTTTTTATGAAAGTGCTACTCCCTTCCTTTCTGCGCTGGCCTTAATTTCTGAGTGGTTGACCTGTTACGGAGTAGATTAGCCTCGTTGGTCTTAGTCTCATGCCGCCGAGCTTTGTCGTGCGTGTAAAGCTTTGACTTGGCGAGTACTTTCCCCCACGATTTAAAGTTTGTTCCACTCATACTTTATGTGCGTGACGCGAAAGAAGAAATTCGAGTAGTAGATATAATGTAGATAGAAGATGAAATCAACTTTGTTGCTAACTCATATGACATTTATAATTCTGCCGAGTCAAAACTGGGGATGATTATCCACAAAAAACCACTCGGGAAAAGATATCTTAAAGAAATAGAAGATTAATACTTAACTTAATCAAGGGTAGAAACGCTGTAGATTTCCCGTCGTACTTGTCGATGTCCGATAGCTTGAAGCTCCTAGGCCAGGTCACGCTTCTCAAGCGCTCGGTGAATGACTGGAATCCGCTGATCCGACCTCTGGGGCGGGAACCACTCGGATCCAAGCCGTCTGTCGTCCTTGGGGAAGTGCGCTCCCTCCTGCGATCCCGATCCGTGGGTGGAGAACGGGTCCTCCGAAAGATCCGAGTCCTAGGAGGAGATCGGTCCCGTCGGTAGGTTCTGCTACGTGGTGGAGTTTGCTCCCTTGGCGGGGTCGGCCGCCTTCGTTAGGGAGCCGCTCGTCCTCGCGATGGAGTTGGTCGTCGATGTGGAGTACGACCGCCGTCATCGCCGTGCCTTGGGCTACCGGAGAGATCAGAGTGATCAGTATACTCTGACTCCGTCGAGTAGCCGTTCCGGTTAGAGTTACGACGGGGATTCCCATGCTCCCGATCGTATTCTTCGCGACGTCGAATCTCTTCGCGGTCACGTTCCTCAGCGCTGCTGCGGATGACGTTCCTCGCGTCTCGGTCTCTGTTGATCGTGTCGCGAAGATCTTCATCACGGTCCAATCCGCCGCTGGTCCGATGTCGAGACGACCCGGGCACAGAAGCGGCCGTACGTGATCTGCTCTGCATCTGGTGGACCTAGACGGAGGCGGCCTGCATGAAAGCCCTTACCTTACCAAGGCCTGGAGTGCTGGGTGGCAGCCGACTGATTTCCTCGTCGATGGTGACGAGGTTCTGGACCGGCGTCTCGTAGACGTCGAATCCGTTGTACTCGAACATGCCGTCGCGCATCAGGTTCCGACTGCTTCTCCTGTCGCACCGATCCCGATGACGACGGTGATCCTCCGAAGGTGGTTCCTGGAGTCGAACGGTGCCAGATCCTGATGCGGTGGCCCCGTGTGGTCGGGCGGCTCTGCGAGTCGCCTGATTAGCGTTGCGTCCTCGGCGTTGGTCCCTGGCTTCAGTCGTCTCTTCGGCCGGGGTGACCTCGTCCTCTGACACGGGGTTAGGTGGCGTCGCTGGTGCCAAGATGTAGCAGTATGACCCGGCTCCTCCTTGCGCGAGGTAATCTTCCTCGGACTTGGAGAGGTCGGTTATGGGCGTGTAACGCTCCAGGCTACTCGGAGTTAATCCTCCGGGTGATCCTAGCAGTTCCGGCTCCGTAGAGGAGCCGGACGCGGTGTAACCCTCTTGCAGGTCATCCAGGATTGAGGGTCCCCGTGGGTTCGACTCGTAGGAGTCGCTCTCAGAGGGGGAATCATCCGCCTGGACGATGTCCTTCATCTGGGTAAGCGCGCGGAAGCCGGGGGTCTGGACGGTGATGACCTTAGGGCTCGGGACGCGAGACGGTTGAGCGTTTACGCTCAGGGAGGACTCGGCGACGCGACTCTCAAGAGCCGGATCGGATCCGAGTGGTTGTTGATCTGCTCTCAACTGGTTGGGCTTCGCGTTTTGCGATGGACTCGGTGGGGCAGAAGCGGCGCGATCAGATGCGATCGGACCGGATTGGGCCGTAATGGCCGAAGTCGGCGCCAGAGAGGAAACCTCCGTGGCGGTTGTAGCTCCTGCCGCTTGGGTATCCAAGGCGGCAGCGGTGATGTTCCCGAACTGAATCTCGACTCCGTCGACGTCCGGGAGGTTGCAGCTGTCCAGGATCTTGACGCGATCCATCAGGCTCACCAGATTGATCTCGGCGATATCCCCTACCTGGTGCGCCACTGTCGGTGATATGATCTCCGGCAGTCTCCCACGGGGTAGCCCACAGAAGTGATTTGTATGTAGGGAAGATCGCAAAGATTGGAAGCGAGATGGTTAGGGTGGACAGACGCAAGGGTTTAGACAGGTTCGGGCCATCGACTCGACGTAATACCCTACGTCCTGTTTTGGGGTGTTGTATTGCGTGTTGCGATGATGAGATGAGATGTTTGGAGGGGGTCCCTGCCCGCCTTATATATCGGGGGGCAGGGTTACAAGTCGGTTTGTATCCGATCCTATCTCTAAGGATCCTTTCCTAATTTACAACAACTCATATTCTAATCAGAACTCCTCCTTCCAGATCCTTCCTACATGCGCCGACTTGTCCCGCATGTCATCAGGTCCAGAACGGTGGGCTGAGCCGCCCCCTATTGGTGGGCTGCCAGGCTTGCTCGTGAGGTACCCGGGTACTATATCCCCCACAACTTTGTCATGATCTTCGCAGTGAAGTGGTTCCAACTTCCTCTGAATCACCCTCAACCAATCATCTGCATCAAGTGGGTTGGTGGACCCGCCAAAAGTAGGTGGCTTAGTCTTGATGAACTCTGACAGTTTCTCATTCATACCCTGCCCACGGGGCCTCTGGTTGGCGATGGCCTTGACCACAGCTTCCATTATTAGGTTCTGATTGTTCACCACCTGCAGCCAATCAGCGGCACGTGGCAGTGGCGCTTGCTCTGACCTAGCCTGACTTTCCTCCCTTCTTTCTTGGTTCACTTCATCCTGGTGCTCTCCATGGGGTGCACTCTACACGTTGTTGCTAGCAGCCGGGACTCGGCTCCGGGAAGCCCTGGGTCCACGCGTGTTGACCATCTGTAGATTTAGAGGACATATAAGAGACTAGGATTTGGAATTTTAGTTATGTTTAAGTTATTTAATTCATAAAACAGAAAGGCAGAATCCTCCTCCTGCCCACAAGCACAGAGTCTAGCAAACATCAAGCACAAACGGTTTTATTCCTTTGAAAGGGAAGGGAGTACAACACTTGGATAAGCCAAAACACGAACTACACGACCGGGGGTACAACGACACAACTGGGGTACAACTACGCAACTGGGGTACAATCCTAAACTTCGGGCCGGGACGGCTTCAACCCTGGGGGTGTCTGGGTGCACTCTACTCGCGGGGCGAGCCTTCTTCTGGGGTGGAGTGTTCTTCCAGGGGAATGAGCAGTTCATCGTCTTCTGGGATTCCATTTTCCTGGGGCTGTGCAGGGGCTCCTTCTTCGGCGGGTGCTGCTGGTTCCCCGGCACCTCCGGGTGTGCTTGGCGTGGTTCCACCAGGTCCTCCCCATCTTGCAATGGGGGTCCCAAGTAGGATCCGGGCTTCTCCGACTACCGGGATGGGCGTCCCGCTTCTGGCCCAATCTTGCATGCTTCGGTCCTGAGCCTGCCTGAGACTCTCATGTGCGACAGCTTCACTGCTTATGGCTGCCGCGGTCCTTGCTTCGGCTTGAGCCACCCGGACTTGGTACATCCTCACTGCGAGTTCAGCTTGCTCGGCTCGGCCAATTTGTTCCCTTAGGAATCAGCTCGCTCGTTGAAAAGCTTATCCAAGGAGACGAGATAGGCGACCACATGGTACAACAGGTCATCTTGATGGCGGCGGCGTTCCAGGTTCCTCATGCGGGCCTGCCAGACTGGGGTCCTCACAGCAGGGGGAAAGAGTCTCATCTGTGTGGAGATGAGGTGTTCTTCAAAGATCCGACACAGGTAGCGAAGGGCCTTCCTGATAGCCAAAGGGTAGGTATCCTGATGTCGAAATCCCGTAGCGGTCACCCTCCATGGCTCAATATCAGGGTAGCGGGTGCTTCTGGCAACAGAAAGGATCACCCTACAGCGGAGAGTGCCAAGATGCTCGTACTCCCTGCTGTAGTACCTTGGGCGTTCAGTGATACCAAGACGCTCCAGGGAGTTGATCAAAAGGCGGGGAAAACCCGGCTCTTCCTGGCAAACACCATCGGTTCATCCTTCCTCGGCCATCTGGAACAGGACAAGGACTCAAGGTCAGTGTCTGTGCAGGGAAGGTTTAGCTAAGAAGGGCTTTCTAAAGGTTTCGGTCCTAATGGTCGCGTCCTACAGCCAACGACGGCTCTGATACCACCTGAAGCGTCCCCACATAAGCGGAGACTAAATGTGATACAAATATCAGTCCCAGGAGGCTGATACACATTTATTCCACAGATGGTTCAGTCATCGTGCGACCTCAAAGGAGCACGGCACTCGATACAAATGATAATAACAACCAAAAGTACAACAATACATAACCAGAGAAAAACTAAAACTGGATCTAGCCCTATCTCGGCGAGGAACAGCGAAAGCATCTTGGAAGGGGCCACACCACAGGCAACGTCGGGTGCGGACACGGCCTCTACTCGAACTCTTCAGGGACAAAGTCCGGATCCTCCTCTGTTGCAACAAAATAGGGGGTGAGTACAAACGTACTCAACAAGTCCAACCACGTCCATGGAGGGGGATGTAAAGATCATGCACAGGATAATTCAAGGATACGGCTAAGGTTCAATTTGCGTAAAAGCTAGATTTTATGCAAGGGTTTATTTTAAACAGGTTTTCGTAAAAACAGTTTTTAATATCAAATGGGTTGATCCTCCTCAAAGGATCCACATTTTATGCTACCGGACTCCCCGTCCGCCGTAGCTCACGGCACACCTGTCGGACACTTTCCAAAACACTCACACCAAAAGATCCCACCATTTCCCAATACTAGTTTCAGGCCCAAGCCGTGACTCACCCAATACCGTGGATACGGCTATTTGAATAGATTTTAACTCTGCAGAGGTTGTACACTTAACCCACCCCAACGGTTTCCGCAACACGAACACCGAAATGCCGGCGCGGACCTGTCAAAGCCATTACCACACCATAGCTAAGCCGGACTAGCCAATATGGAAGCAACCAAGGGGTCCATGTCCTCCCAACGAGGCATGACCGGGACGTAACTCACATAGATCGTACTCCTGCTCCTTGTTCTCCCATTGCTCACAGCTCACCCATTGGCTAACCAACCAACTAGTGGGATTTATGCTAAGCCGTTGCCACATACAACGGTAGGGCGGTAGCACTAAACTGGGCCAGGCTAGATGACAATCAACTCGGTCCTTAGAATAATGACAAGATGGATATCTCCACATCCTGCTCAGCCACACTGGCACGAGCTCACCAATTTGGTGTTTCACACAGAACACACCATCCATCCCATCGGTTTCACCATTATTCCATTTTCACCAAAAGACACCCTTTTCTTTTAAACACTCACACCATTCTTTATTTTAAAACACATGAGTATTTGCAATATGATAGTGGTAAGACTACCAGGTCCTAAGCGTTTCTAGCACGGCTATCATCCAAACAGAGCAAGTCATATTTAATAATAACCTAGGTGATCAAGGAATAGTCATAGCAATCAAGGAGTGGCTATCCAACCAGGTCTTGCAATAAAACAATGCATTTTATAAATAGGCCAATAGGTTGTGTTTGTAAAACATAGGATAAATATGCATCAAAGGACGGGATTGAACTTGCCGTCTTCGAAGTCGTCCGGAAGTGCCTGCTCGCGGTACGGGTCCTCGGGCTCCGGCTCGCAGTACTCGCCTGCGTACTCCGGCTCATGGTACGGTCCTCCGAACTCCTCGCGGGGATGCTCCTCGTTCACTCCGCGGTCTACGGTACACACAAGCAAGCATACATTAAATAAAAGAAAAGAAAAATGAAAAAGGATTTTTAAATGAGTTCGGGAAAGAGAAATAGGAATTAAATCATAGAAATTTATTTTTGGGAGATTTTTGTATAGCTCGGCCGAAATATATGTGGAAAGGCCGTGGTCGAACTTTGGGAGAAACGGGCGGAGTTTGGCGCATGAAATGACGCGTCAAAGAAAAGGTTAGGGTCGGTTTAGGGATTAAGGGCGGATTTGCAAGGATTAAAAAGGTATAATGACTTGTATAAAAATATTTATAACTGGGAAGGGCTTATTTGTGAATACTCATAACTGAGAAAGGACCCATTTGTAATATTGTAAAAAGATAGGATGGATTTAGAATGGACAGAGACTCTATTGTAATTAAAATAAAGGGGTTAAGGGTCCCTTTGTAAAAACTCAGGGGCGGCAGGGGGTTCTTTGGAAAGATTGCAAGGGTGGGGGGTTTCTTTTGTAATTTCGGAAAAACGGAGGGGGCTATGGGCGAAGTTGCCCTTCTTCTCTGTTCAGCCCGAACAGAGCAGGGGAGGCGGCCGGCGGCCTGGCAGCGGCGCTCGCCGGCGCCCTGGTGCACGGTGGCGGCCGGGATTAAGGGGAAAAGGAAGAGGGAGGGTGAGGGGATCTCATTCCCACCCTCTCCTTGGGCAGAGACGGCGCGGGGAGGCAGATCGACGCGGCGGCAGTGGGTGGCGGCGGCTGCTCTGGTGGCGGCGATGATTGGCAGCGGCGGCGGCGTGATTCGGAGCGGGGAGAGGTTCAAAAGGTGGAGGAGGCAGTGCTGGTGCCGGTGGACGAGCGAGGGGCGAGCTGGTGGCTTTTATAGGCGGCGGCGTGGGAGCTCGGCCGGGCGGCCATGGAGCCGGCGGGGGTCACGGCGGTGGTGTGGTCGCGATGGGACGGCTCGGCGGCGTCGGCTTGCGGTCGTACGCGCGCGGCGTGGCATAGGGCGGCGCTGTGGCAGGGCCGAGGCGGAGGGCGGCACGGCAGCAGTGGGGACGGCGGCCTGGGCGGCACGGCAGCGGTGGTGCTGTGCCGTGCGGCGCGGCGGCGCAGCAGAGGAGGTGGGGCGCGGCGCGCTGGTGATGAGCAGTGGCGGTGGGGCACGGCGCTGTGGCGACAGGGGAGGTGGCGCGCTCGGCGCTGGGGCGACAGGGGAGGTGGCGCGCTCGGCGCTATGGCGAGCAGGGGCGGTGGGGCACGCTCGGGCGGCAGCAGGAAGGAAGGAAGGAGGGAGAGAGAGAAGGAAGAAGGAAAGAAAAGGAAAAGGGAAAGGAAAAAGGGGAGGGGAAAAAGAGAGAGATTTTTACGGCACTGATCACGGGATCGATCGATCACGCGTGCACGGAAATCGAAAAGAAGTGGCCGGGCTTCAAGGGATTAGTGCCGGGACAGCGGATTTGATAGGAAGAGCTTTCGAGCTTCGAACGGAAAAGTTTTGAAAGACATTTTGGCGGGTGATTTGTTTTGGTAAATTTTCCGGATGTTACAAATAGTGAGCCTAAGAAAAGAAGGGGCCAACGAGGCAGAAACCAATACCCCACAGGAACCTGGATGGTTGATGAAGTAGGCCCATCGGGACTGGTTACGAACCCTCCCTTTGTTCGTGCAAAGTTCCGGAATGTCCTGGGAGCAATAATCAGAACAAAGGTGCATGTGGACCCAATGATCCCAGACTGGACACAGGTTCCTGAAGGGAAGAAAGTCGAAATGTGGTCGATCATTTCTAAATCATTCAAGTTTCCTCATGGAACCAACATGGATAAAGTACGGGCCCGCACCTTATCAAATTTGGGTGAATGTTTTCGCCGCTGGAAGGGTGACCTGAACAAGTTAGTACAGATGGGCAAGCCAAAGCCTGAGGGTTACAGTATAACTGATGCACAGTGGGCGAGTTCATATGGCAAAAGACCTCTCCGGAAGTGCTAGCCTTAAGTCAGAAGCAAAGAGAACTTGCGCGAAGAAATCAGCATCCCGTTCGCCTTGGGCCGGGTGGTTACGTTGGTAAGGCCGATTTGTGGAAGCGGCGAAGAGAGGAGGCAAAATCAGCTGGGCTACCGGACCCTTGGGAAGGCGTGGACGACCGCGCCTTCCAGTGGTGTGCAGGGAGGGATGGAGAGAAGGAAGGTCACAAAGTGGTCTTCCCACAACCTCAAACCGAAGTAGTCGGAGCGAATATTCTAGCACTTGCCGAAGCACAGCGCAATGGTGAATTTGTGTCGAATAGGGACAAGGATATGCTTAGCGAAGCCCTTGGCACGAAAGAGCATGGAGGCCGGATCAGAGGCATGTCGAAACACTTGAGCTTCAAGGACGGTTTCAGTAATGATAGGCAGAGGTACATGCGTCCCGATCGATACAAGGATGAAATTGAAGAAGCAGCGGAGAAAGCACTGGAAGCAAGGTTTAATGACTATTTCGCGGCGGCATTTGCGGAGCAGCAGCAACGACAAATGATCAGCCAAACATCATTAAATAATAACTTAATGATGACGCCGCGAGATGGGGCCACTGCTTCACAGCTTTGTCCAAGTAGTGTTGCCTCTACATCAGCAGAACCATATCCGGTAGATGCTATAACTGTTGACACTCCTTGCTCGTTGCACATTCCGATAGGCAGAAGTGGAAGGTCAAAGGAGGCTGCCAAAGGTGTGGCGTTGGTGGTGAGCAATAATCCCGGCTTGGAGGGACAACCTACACCGCCATTATATGCATGGGTAAAAGTGGTCACAATTACGGATCCAAGACATGACGATCACTTCTTGGACTTAGCCCTTCATGATGTCATTGAAACCTTGGGACAAGCCGTTGGAAAGAATGCACCGTGGCATAAATGAGATATCATACTGGAAGCTCCACCACCTGAAGATCCTCCCTCACTCACACTTTGCTCCCAGAGGATGGTGACACCGGCACAAGTTCATGGTAAGAACACTCCAGAGGAAGTGCCGCCATTACATCAATCGTCCCCAGATAATGTCCCAGTGGTTTCGTTATCACGCCTGCCATCACCACAACAACAACTTGTGGCCACCACTATCTGCAGCGCATCATTTCCTGAGGTACAACAGGAGGCCAACCCATCATCACAACAAGAAATTGTGGCCACCACTATCTGCAGCCCGTCATGTCCAGTGGTACAACAGGAGGCCAACCCATCACCACTAGTACAGCAGGAGGAGCAACCCCTATCACCCGTGCATCAATATGAACCAGCGGAGGTCCAAAACTCGCCACCACGACCTGAGCAGTTTATGGGGTCGGTGCCACGGGTGATCATGGCATACAAGAATACAGAGCCTGACGTTGTGAACAGGTGGATCATCGCCAACAACGGCACAAAAAAGAAGATGACTCCGAAAAAAATAAAGAGAAAGGAAGCAGCGGTGCCAACTGGACCGGGGTTTTCCAAGGCTCGTTCAGACAAGACATTCATTCGTATAGTTGGGGTTGATGAGATAGGAGATTTGCCAGATTGCCCGAAGAAATTCGAGTATGGCAAAGACTTGCTACCCGAATGGGCTCTTCATGAATGTCTAGGTGAAATGCAGAAGTTCCATAGTTGGTACCTTAGGGCATGCACCCTAGGGCTCATAACTATATGGGCACGGGTCGATGTGGAGGTGTTTGGTTGCAATAAATGGGAAAACCAAGGTACTGATATAATCATCGATTTCGATGACATCCATGCAATGTACCGCCTGCAAATGATGGAGCTAGGCCCCATGAGACTGTGGTGTATGTAAGTGTTCCATGTCCATACACCATGTATATATGCATATGGTACTGGCCTTTGTAGTCTCAAAACCATTTTTTCGGTGTGTTGTGCAGGATGCAAGGTCGCCTCGCAATAGATTCAAATACCAAGCTTGGGTATCTTGACCCTTTTATTATTTGCGAGGCTAGGTGGGCATTCCCCCTCAAGTGGCTGGACTCCGCCGAGGAACTAAAGGATTGTAAGTCGGCCAAGGATAAACAAAAGAAACGAAGGGAGTTTTCCATTGGTCTTAGAAGGAAGGTGTCAATCTACATAGCAACTATGATGGATCTTCATCGAGACACGGAATGCATATGGGCTCCCTACCTTTTCGGGTACGTTGTCTAAATTCTAACGATTCTCCAATCCTACATATATCGATGAGCTTGGTATACTTATCCCAGCTATATGACACTGTGACAGGAGACACTGGGTTGCTTTTATGCTTTTGCCGAGGGAAGCCAAATACGTGGTCTTCGACCCATTGGATTACCTGCCGTCACAATACAAAGATTTCACCGTCATCCTAAAGAGGTAACCCCCTTTAAGATTTCCCACACATCTTTGAAAATATTCAAGTCGATAATTACATACTAACTTGTCCCATTGTTTTAAGCAGTGCTCTTTTTTTCTACATTAACCATTATAATGGGCCGGCACCTAAGGGAGCAAAGGACTGGATTCCACGCACACACTTCCCATGCCATAAGCAACCGGCCAGAACCTTGTTTTGTGTCTATTATGTGTGCGACTATATTAGGAGCTGCAAGCACTACACACCGAATATTGAGCGTGTACTTGTCTTTATCATATTTTAGTAGTTTCATTTTGCGTCTAACTATCACTTGCTTAAATCTTGCATGCTTTCATACATTACAGATGGTTACTGACTTCGTTGCCGGGAAACCACTTGGAGAGGTAGATCTGCTGAAGATAGTCGGCGAAACATGTCACTTCATAATGCGTGAGGTTCTTCACCAGAAGGGAATGTACATCCATAAGCTACAATAATATTTTAGTGAAGACCAATACGATTCTCTTCGTAACTGGCACTTGGAGAAGTATCGCCTTACCAAGTGAGGGTGTGAAGGACACTAAACTTGTGTAATTAATGTAATATACTTGACTTGTAATATATATTTGTGAATACATTTGCCTTTGTAATATACAAGAATTACTTTTATATAATTTGCAATTATAATAAATTACGCACAATTACTATATTATTTGCAACGAGCAGATTTGTGACTATCCCTATATTAGTTGCCGGATGAATAGTATTAGAAAATCGAATAATATTAAAAAACAATATTAGAAAACCAAAAAAAAAAACTGAAAGTAGAACTCCAGGGGCGGTTCTTCCCGTCGCCCGCCCCTGCAAACACCTTTTCCAGGGGCGGGCAATGGCATGGTCCGCCCCTGAAAACACCTTTTCCAGGGGCGGGCAATGGCATGGTCCGCCCCTCGAAAAGGTGTTTGCAGGGGCGGATAATGCCATCGCCCGCCCCTGGAAAACTTTTCTAGGGGCGGGCTACTAACCCACCCCTGCAAATGCCTATTTGTAGTAACCAAAAGTAGGGGCGGATTTTGGAGCCGCCCCTGAAAACGCCCGCTAACCCGCCCCTAAAAACGTTTTCTGTAGTAGTGCATATTTCATTAATCTTGATCTTTTACAAAATTACAAAACATATGCTCACGACAGCTTGTCTTCATCTGCCTTCTGCGTCGATGCTTAAGGAGAGATCTAACTTGTAGAGATTGCGTAGTTCGCCGATTCCCAGGGCCTGTTGGGCGCAACCGGTTAATTACATCCACAGAACGAGTCCGCGGAAAACATCCGATTAAGCTGCGCTTTTATGGTCGTCGTCAAATATTGTCTGCTCATCGTCCATATGGACATGGAGTGTAGAAATAATGTGGGTAGATCGCATGTGATGCGGGTGGCTTTGTTTCGCCAAGGCCCGGCCACGATAGCACCATCGCGACGTCGTAGTAAACGGAAGAGTATGTTGATGAAGGGGTGACTTTTGCCTTGTCGGTGCCCAGTCATATGGCCCGAATTCATCAAGCGTGGATGTATGTGTGTTGCCTTCACCTCGTCGGTGCCCGGCAAAATAATATCCAACCCCGTTATTTGGGACGTGTCGGTGAAATTGTGGCCTCGCCTTGTCGGCACTTAGCCAAAAATTTGTCTAACCTCGTCGGAACTAAACGTGTGATATATAATTAATCCACCACAACTATGTTTGGACGATGGTTGCTAACACGATGAAATACTCTCGATCTTGTTCCCATGTAACTTATAGTTTTAACAGCCTTTCGGCATCTCAAAAACTTTAGCCCCATCGACTCATGTATGATCAACGCGCATGCATATGCACCTTAGTCATATAGTCATATAGACTTTCACTTGTTTGCTTATTTCTTTTCAATGCAGCTAGCCATCTGGCTTTTGCCGTGCATACCGGCATTGATGATTTATAGCTCCCGTATGACAATGGAATTAGCCTTTGACGTCACTCATCGCGAGGAAAACATTGTTGCCATGTATTTTAGTCGTCTCGTCAGGGCTCGACACTACTATCGTAACCGGCTTCACCCGATCGAGGATATCGCAACCATGTTTTTTCCGTCGTATCGTCGAGGCACGACACCACTATCGTAGCCGGCATCGCCCGATCGAGAACACCACCGCCATGTATTTTTAGCCATCTCATCTCGTCGGGGCACGACGCTACTATCGTAGCTGCCTGTGCCCGATCGAGAACACCACCGCCATCTATTTTTAGCCATCTCATCTCGTCGGGGCACGACACTACTATCGTAGCTGCCTGCGCCCGATCGAGAACATCACCGTATTGCCATACATAGAATAACCTTGTATCTCTTTTAACGTAGCTCACCATGAATCGATGGAGGGAAGCTCAGCATCATGTCGAGGTCGTGCAGCCCGGTGGAGTGGATTTCGACGTCGGCGTGGACTTCAGCGGCGGCGGCGAGGACTTCGGCGGCGGCAGCGTGGACTTCAGCAGCGGCGGCGGTGTCTATGCGTATGCGCTGCGTCGGCGTATGTGCCTATGAGAGGCGTGTGCGTCTCCTCCTGGGGGGGCTGCTTTATATAGGCAGGGGTAGAGGTGCTTTGACCCTCGGCCAAGCAATGCACTTGTGTTTAACCGATCAGGATTCTATCTCTAATCAACTTAAACCACAAGTAAGCCGGCAGCTAGCACAGGTTAAAACCTCAACGCCTGGACTCTATCTGAGAACGATCCGGCCAGGACTCCACACTATTCGTTGGGATAGAGTCCGTTCAAATTTACCTCTGCCAGCGTATTTAAAGACGTACTTGGCTTTATCTCTTCACGTAACAAACTTATCTGAAGGATGACATGTGGGCTGGCCTGTGATAGTCAGCCAATCAAACATGAAACTCACGTACTAATTATATCACGTGAAGGATTTTTCTCTTCTAGCCGCCATATTTTCTATTATCAGCAACAATTCAAACCAATTAAAATATTGGTGGTCTCTCGGCTGGGCAATGTACGTGTAGCCCAGATCTTCTAGAATCACAGGGACATGGGGCCCACATGCCATAGGCTCAACCACAATAAAAATTATAAAATATAAGAATGGCTTCAAAAACAATATGTCATATCGATACTACCAATATTGATTTCGCCATCTCCCACTATATTGTAGTGTAAAAAAAAATATGATCAAACAAATGACAGGTTGTTCATATCCACCAACATATGATGGTATAGTTGCTGATGCGTACATTGAGTGGGAAATTGCAATAGATAACATATTTGCTACTCGCTTCATGTGTCCAAGGAGAAAGGTAAAAAATGCATCTAGTGTTTTGCGACATTCTGCTTTAGCATGGTGGGATTCTTTAAGTCCTTCAGATAAACCTAAAACTTGGATTGATATGAAACTTCTTATGAGAGAAACCTTTGTTAATCCACCTCCTACATTAAATTCATATGTACGAGGTGCATAATTTAGAGGATCAGTCCATTGTTGTATCTCTTGCAATGCCTAACCTTTTGCAGGATTATGAGCAAATGCAAGAGGACAAGAATGATGCAAAAGAAAATGAGGAGCTTACACCTTCATGTGAAATTTCAGAACCATCACCTCACAATACACCTATTATTCCCACTGAAAATGAGAACACATGTCATGACCATGGTGCTACACTCACGGACGGTGAGAATAATTTGGATGTGCTGAATTTTTTCACAAATCATGCTGTCAAAGAGCAATTGTAGTGGAATCTTCTCTTGATTTTACTTTGTCACAATATGATTTGCTTGAAGTTGCTCGTGATAAAGATGAATCATGGGATAATGCTTGTGTTCAACATGTTTTAAACCCACAACCTTGTGCTGAAATTAAACATGTTGCTAGTGAAAACAATGAGCTCAAACTGTTGTCTTCTTTAAATATTTTGGGTTACATTGAATTTGATGTTTTGTGTAATCTAAATTGTTTGGAAGATATACTTTTTCGATATGCTGATTTGCCACTGGTTTTCTAGACACACGTATTATGCTATTGGCAAATATGACAACAAAGGGCAATATATGATACATCGAATCTACATTAGTAGCAATCTTACTTCTCCTATTGTTGTGTAAAATTGTGATCAACTAGAGGGATGCCATGCAACTAACATTACAATCCCATGTTCCTCTGGTTTTGCTTTAACGAATCTGGTTCATTCCAAAGAAGGGAGCATTGTTGCTTGCTCTCTATGCTTGTTGGTGCTGCATTTTCTTGCAATGAACCATCTATTCCTGCGGTCTATTTTGTTGGTACTAATCTTTTGCAGGATAGTATTGATAAACATTGTGTGCATTCAGGATCAAAGAGCCTACATATTTGCTAAACTTTTTGTGCGAGATTACACACTACAAAATTAGAAACATGGTCACCTTCCTCCTCACAGTCATTTAAGTTCACTTTATTTTCGCAACCCCGTTCTCCTTTGTGTTGTGCAGGATCGGTTTCGAGAACAATCGACACCGAGGACGGCTTTTCGTCAAGAAGGGAGGATGATGAGGACATGAAACCTATGCATCGGTCCATGATTGGCCAATGGCATGGAGAAGACGGAGGCCAGCAAGGGTGTCCAAGTCAAGAAGGTGGCCCAAGGCTCATCCGGTTGGAGACGCCAAGGTGGAGGCCCAAAACAAATCAACTTCGAGTCCGTCTCGGAGTCCAGGAGCAGTCTGCCTTAGATTGGACGCCTAGGCCACATCCGAAGTCCGATTTCGACGATCCACATATGGTTGGAAAGCTAATTTCATGGTACTTCCAATGGCGTTGGTTTCGCCCAAATTCGTTCTGAGTAGTCGGGAATCTTCTGAGGAAGTTGGCGTCCAGAATCTGTCCCGGTGCTGCGACACTGTATCTTGGCCTTTGGGCCGTGTATCCTCGTTGAGCCCATTAGGGGCACATCCAGGGAGGGAGTCACGCCCCTAACCCCTATATTTCAGTAGCCGCTGCCGTCGTTAGGGTTTCTGTAAGGCGAAACGGGGGCGGGTGGAACCCGCACGCCCCAGGACGGGCGGCGGCGGCAGCGCTGGCGCAGGGGGTGGGGGCGGCGGCGGCGGTGCAGAGAGGAGAGAGAGAGCTGGAGAGCTGAAAGTAATTGGGAGTTACCCCTTAATTATTTCTTGATTGATCTGGGTACAACTCCTAGCATTATATATCGACTCTAACTTAATCTCTAAGGTAACTATTGGATTGGATTTCTTATAGATCGAGATCCATCCTTTCATAACAATTGATTCCTAAATCTCAACTAGCCAAATCTAGACTCTTACTTAACTTGGACTCCTAAGACTCAATACGGTAGGTGCCGGTGGGCCCGGCGTAGGGGGGTGGCGCGCCCCTCCTGGCGCCCCCCTCCTCCTCTCCAGAGATAGTGGCGGCGATGTGGGCCCTCCTGCCTGCTGCTGGGACGGCCTCCTTGTTGCGCATAACAACTCCCCCGCCATCATTCAGCTGCGTGTCCTCACGCTGCAGTGTCCATCTCTCAACGCCTGGTGCTCCTGGTCCTTGTTGTGCCGAGATCATCACATGTAGCTCTCCCACGGGCAGTGACATCATCAAGTTCCGCCTCGTGGTGTCTAGGCGGCTGCGGAAGTAGTATCTCAAGTTCCCGATGAAGCCGTGCCAAATGTGCTATCTGGCTGCCTCAAAGGAATCTCCCTGTCGTATTGCCGGCGATGCCGGCGCTACCACCAATGACCTCGGAATACCTGCATCATATGTCATCCGAGCCACTCCTGGTATTGTGGGAAAGACACGAGCCTCCAGATCTGCATGTGGTAGTATAACTGTAGGATCTCTAATCATGAAAGCTGCACGTGGTCTTACCCGAGCTGCTGTCAAGTCTAATATGCTGCCAAATAGAACTGTCGACGTGTCCGTTGGAAGCAGCGACATCACTGGTAGCTGAGGCTCAGTCGAGAAGGGTAGTGTCACGTCTCCCACCACCACAAATTCGACCCCTGCTAGGTCGACGAAGAGCAAGTCAATCTGCTGGTGCTGGCGAGGCCACTCCTCTGCTAGGAGCATAGTAGCTGGAAGTGCTGGTACAGAGGATATAGACTCCAGAGTGTGTCCTCCTATCGCGAGCAAGCGCAGCCTCCTCCAATCTCTCGTGGCCAAGAGTGTCATCACTAGAGGATGTAGTAGAGCTGACGATGCTAGCAAGTAGATCCTGGTGTCAAAGAACATCACGCCTTCGTCTAGTGTCCATGCAGCAGCTGTCTGGCGAGACTCAATGGCCCTGCGGATAGATGCGAGCTCATGCTAATCACGTATCGCTGTCCTGATGTCGTCGAACACCGCTAGTCGTGGAGACACCATGTCGAAGGCGTTGCCATGGCGACGCTCCACGTATGCCAACGTGGGAACGGCGCGAGGAGCTGGCAAGGCCATCGTCCATCGGCGACGAGGTGGAGCTGTCCTCAAACCTAGGGGCGGCTGGGAAGTGGGCGCCGCCTGCGCCGCTGCCCCTGGTGCCCGGACTCGTGGCGCCACCTGCCGTGCGTCTGCTCGTCCTCCTGCTGCAGTGGTCACTTCCGCTGTCGTCCGAGTCTGCGCAGATGTCGTTGTCGGTGTAGCTGCTGGTGTCAATGAAGCTGCCAGCGTAGATGAAGCTACCGGCGTAAGCGAAGCTGCCGATGTAGGTGAAGCTACTGGTGGAGCTGCCGGTGTCAGTGAGGCTGCCTGGGAGGTCTCCTTGGTCATCGCCCCCTTTACGGACGGCGAGCATGTGTGGTGCGCCTCCTCCTGAGGCGCCATGGGTGGCGCCCCTAGGGCGCCTCCTGCTGCTGAAGTCCCTGGAGTTGCCGCTGCTTGCGGTGTAGTGGCTGCTATCGCTGTCGTCGTCCCCTGTGGTGCTGGTAGGGCTAGCATCGTCGACGGCCGTTGGGGGATCGCCCACAGTGGTGGTGGCTGGAGAACGGCGTCGAAGCGTACCGCTCTATCTCCTCTCCTGAAAGTCATGGTCAGAGTAGAAAAATCCCATGTGATGGGGCCGAGAGAAGCGAGCCAGTGTGTGCCCAAGATGATGTCGGTGTCGCCGTCGAGGTTGGCTAGGTATGCGTTGATCGGGAACACCTCGCGATCCAGGCGGAGTAGCACTCCGCGGCATAAGCCGCGGCTCTGTACGCGTGAACCATCACCAATGGTGAAGGTGACGTCTGTGCGGCGCTCTGTGATGTCGGCATCGCGGGCGAAGCCGAGGTCGATGAAGTTGTGGGTCGCGCCGGAGTCGACGAGGACAAGGGCTCCCACTCCTGAGACGGTGCCTGGCAAGAGCATGGTTCTGCATCCTGTGATGGCTCCCTCCGGGTTGGCTAACAGCGCACTCAACGAGACGTCGGTGTGGCTGGTAGCGCTGAGCGTGGTGTCGTAGGGCTCAGGAAGTGCTGAGGGTGGAGAAGCTCTGCTCATCTCCATGGTGGTGTTGTCGTTGCCGCTGGAGTAGATGTGCACCTGCTGCGAGATGTCGATGTGGTCCGCGCTGGCCGTGATAAGGCACGGCGGAGCCACGGTGCTGTCGTTGATCTCTTGCAGCGCCTTAGCCACCTTGGCAGCTGCGTTAGCCACCACTGTGCAGCCGGTGGAAGCTGCGATCTCCATCTTCTCGGCGAGGATCTTGTGGGCGGCCTCCATCTGTGCCCCCTTGATTCGTCGCGAACAGCTATCTCCTCTAGCTGCTGGCGCCTAGCCTCGTCGGCAATGGCGTCTGGGGTGGAGTGTTCGGCCGTTAGGCCGTCAACTTGGGTCTCCAAGGTCTTCAGGTCCGAGTTGAGCTTAGCCAAACCTGCGAGGATTAGGTCAAGCTTGGCGGCCATGCTTTCCACAGATTGCTTGCCCATCAGATCGGCTGGTCTCTGGATACCAGGTGTAAGGCGGAACGGGGGCGGGTGGAACCCGCACGCCCTAGGAGGGGGCGGCGGCGGCGGCGCTGGCGCAGGGGGTGGAGGCGGCGGCGGTGGCGCAGAGAGGAGAGAGAGAGAGCTGGAGAGCTGAAAGTAATTTAGAGTTACCCCTTAATTATTTATTGATTGATCTGGGTACAACTCCTAGCATTATATATCGACTCGAACTTAATCTCTAAGGTAAATATTGGATTGGATTCCTTATAGATCGAGATCCATCCTTTCCTAACAATTGATTCCTAAATCTCAACTAACCAAATCTAGACTCTTACTTAACTTGGACTCCTAAGACTCAATACGGTAGGTGCCGGTGGGCCTGGCGTAGGGGGGTGGCGCTCCCCTCCTGGCGCGCCCCTCCTGGCCGAGGGCGCCGCCCTAGGCGCCCCCCTTCTCCTCTCTCGAGATAGTGGCAGCGATGTGGGCCCTCCTGCCTGCTGCTGCGACGGCCTCCTCGTTGCGCATAACAATTTGGGTTTTGCTTAGATTATTCTGTCAAGAACAGTTTCGCCGTACATCGGTTTGTGAGACCCCAACTCGTGAGATTAATCATTCATCTGCAATTCGGTTGCATTCTTTCTTGTTCTTGCTTGTGATCTTCGATTTGCAGGCAGGGATTAGCCTTCTTGGCGAGGTCGATCGAGCACCACCGGTCGATAACCAGAGGAGACGTTGTGCTGCGATTGCGAGTCTTTAGGACGCGTTGTTCGGAAGCCGGATCGACTTGTGTAGCGACTCCACCAAGTCGAGAGTTATCAGAACCTTTCGGAAGATCGGGAACCCTAGTCCCCATCACTATCACTGCGTGCAGGACCAGGCTGAGATGGGGCCAGCAGGCCAGCGGCTGCAAGTAACTGAACGCATGGTGCCTCTTCCTGTGCCACTGTGCGTCCCATCGTTATAAATTTAGGGGAGTTGCCCTACTTCCCCCATTCACATTTCCTCTTCCTCTACGCCTCCATCCCCGGCCTTCTCCCCACTTCCTCTGCACTCGCCGCCGTTGCCAACCGATCGACTCCAAGGCAATATGTCCCCCCCAAGCTTTCCTCCTCGGATCACCAGCAAAGGCAATATGTTCCCCCCAATCTCTCCTTGTGTTCTTGACACACTGTTCATTGTTCTTATTTACTGTTCACTGTTTGGTTGCAGTCAAGCGAAGGCATGCCACCAGCGTCGTCATATGCACGGTGCAGCGGGTCTTCCTCACCGCCGGTGAAGCGCCATTGCGGTGGCACCGACCCAGCGTCCTCATCGGTGGTTCCACCACTGTCACCACCACAGGGTGGTGATGGCACCGGCTCCAGCCATCAGTCACCCTCGCCTCCACCGCAGGGACCAGCAGAGGATAAGCCCTAGTGGGTCTTGTGTAGGACGATGCCGAGTGGCAAAATGTGGTGGCGATGCCCCCTCTGCCCCCTCATCGTGGAAGTGGACACCAGAATCATGGTGATTCTGCACGCCATGAGCACCCCCGAGGAGCAGCATCAAAGGCTTCTTCGCGAGGAGGAGGAGGACGAGGACGAGGAGGAGGACGAGTAAGCTGATGTTCCCAGCGAGTACTCCCAGCAGAAGTGATGTTGTTTGTTGATGATGTTTTGTGGTCGGTTGTGTTGGAAACATTGAAATCTTTTGCTAGCCTTGTGCTTTGCCAATCTGGGCAAGAATCAAATGGATGTATATATATCTAGCTTTTTGTGTCTATGCATGCCTGAACTAGTACTACTTTAGTTTAGTTAATGCTGTGATCGCCTTCTCCATAGCCGCCGCCACCGAATCATCCACCTTCCCCGGAATCCACCGGCCAATCTGGGCAAGAGATTGGAACGGCCTCATCTCGCTTTTGCTCTGCGAGAGATTTGGAAGGTAAAAGAGTAATTTTTTGCATTTTTGGCGAACCTGTATATGCACACCCCTTTTTACAAATTTTAGTGAATTGTACACCTCCAGTTCATAATATTTGACGCTTCAGACATCTCATTCAGCCTGCGGGTAGTTCATTTTACTTGTCAGAAACGTCAAATAAAAAGAACCAGAGGTAGTATTCATGAGTGTGGGTGGGAGCAGTACCATCTCAACATATACATGGTCACTCAAGTCAAACGAAAGGGTAGACCATCAATACACAAATCCATGTCAATTGCTGTGGACCCACTGAACACACCACGATATATATAACGTATTAGCCACCGAAAAGTTTTCGCTACTACAGGTTCTCGCGTGCCTGCGACAGGCGGGACCCACTGCATCCCGCCACTTTGTGCCTCAAGTTCTAGTACTAGCGCTGTAACATCCCGCTAAATCGCTGTGTGTTACTTGTAATGAAAATCGGAGTTTAAAAATTTGTGTATGAAATGTTATGAGACATGAAATATTTGTAATATAAGTAATTGCTCCTCTCTAAAATTCTTCGTAAATTAATTTGTGCATAAAATAATTTCATACTCTCGCATGAGTGAGTTGGATTTATTTGAAATTGTTTTGGTTTCATTTGAGTGAGATTTGTATTTGAACTTAAAACTTCAAATACAAATCAAATAGGAAAACTAACATAAAGTCTAACCTTGCCCCTCTAACTTCTAACTAGTCTAGCCAGCCTACCTCTACCAGCCGGCCCGTCAACTAACCGCACAGCCCACCTCTCTCCCTCGCTCGGCCCAAGCATATCCCGGCCCGGCTTCCTTTTCCCTCGACCCGCTCGGCCCAGTTCACCCCGCGTAGCCCACCAACCAGCGGCCCAACCTCACCTACCACCCTTTTCCCTTTCTCTCACAGCCAGCCCGGCCCCACACGTCGGCGCCTCTGTTCCTCTTCCACCTTCCTCTGCTCCGCTTTCCAGCTCCTCCGCCGCCGCTTTCCACCTCCTCCCTTTCCAGCGCGGCACCGCCAGCTCCGCCGCTCGCCTTCGCTCCACCAACTGCGCGCCGCCACCTCGGCCGCCTCCACATCACAGCGCACCCCCTTTCCAGCTCAGAGCGCCACATCCGCGGGCCCTCGCGTGCCCCTGACGCCACCACGCGACGGCCGTCCACGCGTCCCGGCTCGGACGCCGAGGATCCCCAGCCGTCGATTCCATCGCGAATCCTAGCTCCCGGCCTACAAAACCTCAAGCACTCCGCTCCCTTTCCCCAGCTCCCTCTCCGCGCTGCCGCAGGGGAATTTTTGCCCTTAGCCCCTTGCCTTGCGCCGCCCCTCTCTGCGCACACACCTCATCACCGCTCTCAGCCGCGCTCACCCTCGCGCGTGCGCGCCGCCACTGGCGCCACGAGCGCCGCCCGTTCGAGAGGCCGCCGCCATTCGCGAAGAGGACAAGCCGAAGCCTCAAGACCGGAGCGCCGCACCGCCGTCCCCTGCATCACCGCCGCCAAGCCAAGTGAAGGAAGCCGGAGGCCGCCACGGGAAGACGACGCCGCCGCCGCCGCATCCACGACGCCACGCCGGAGCATCTAGAGGACGCCAGCGCCAAGACGCGCACGACGCCGCCACCCTCGAGCCTGCTCTGCTCCGCCAAGCCTCTGCACTGTGCCGAGCCGTCTCGGCGTCGCCTCGTCACGGCCCCGCCGCAAACCTCCTCGAGCCCCTGGTGAGCTCCGTCTAGCCCTTCTCCCCCCTTGTCTCCTTGCTGTCCGGTGAACCCCGCCGATGAACCCTCCGCTTGAACGCCGCCGCCACCCATCCTCCTCTGGAGCCGGTCTTCGAGCCGTGCTCGATCTGCTTGCAGGAGCCGCGCGTCTTGCTCGCCAACGCCGTCGCTTGGAGCCTCAAGCACCCCCCTTAGCCCGTCGGACGCCCTTTGAGGCATTTTGCCGAGCGCTCTCCGCTTGAGTGCTCGTGCGCCGTCGTTCCGCCGCCGCCGCGCGTAACCAGGGCCAAGGTCCAGCCTTTAACCCCTAGGCTGTATCTTCCAGCCGCCCTAGCCACCGTCGGAGCCGCCGTCACCCTCTTGCCGCCGCGTCGGGCTCCTGCAGTGCGTCGGACCCCCGCCGCGCCGTGCCGCGCGGGCGAACGCGCTCGGGCGCGCCGCACTGAGCGGGGCCAGGCCGCACACTCGGCCGCAAGGCCCTTTGGCCACACCGGATCCCGCCGGCCGCATCGGATCCGGCCGTGGCACGTGTCGGCTTCCCGCGCGAGCCACACCCCCAGCCTCACGGTGCGCAGCCGCACGAAGATCCCGTGCGCCCGCGACGTCAGCCGTGACGTCATCGACACCGGCCCCTTTCGCCGCTGGCCCCTGTGCCTTTTGCAGTTAAGCCCGACTTGTGCTGTGTGCAGGAACTAAACACTGTTGGCAAGATTTGGGTTGTATGCTGTTTAATAATTTAAATTAGTGTCCAAATATCCCATATGACAGGAACTAAACTTTAGTCAGGGGTATCCAAATAGGCCCTGGGTACTATAAAGGGTTCAAGTGGTCTAAGCAATTTAGAGTTATAGGGCTGCTAAAGTGTTGACTTTTAGTCAATCAGCACTTAAATTGGTCATTAACTCACTGTATCAAGTTGCATTGATTCAAGTAATATGTGATTATAGGCTTGTCTGGAGAAAGGGTTCAATTTACATTTATTAATTATTTTTTCAAGTTCAAACTAGATTTTAAAAGCTATCTGGGCTATCTAACAAGCCTCCCCGTTGGCAAGATTTGGGTTATATGCTGAACTTTTAACTGTTTCGTCTTGTTATGATTCGAGTCATCCTTCATATATGGATTCTATTTATAAAACACTGCTTTCTTATGACCTTCTCTAGCATAGTATGCAAGAGAATGAATTGGCTAAACATATGCTCGATGGGATATTTTGGAACTTGTTAAGGACTTAGGTTAAATTGAAGAGGCTACACTTGTTCAATTTTTTTGGGTTTTGCTACAAATCTTGAAACGGTTCATAGGAAAGCCATTAATATATACCTAGCATGTAGGGGATAGTTTATAAATAAGAATCTTAGTTTTTATTCACTTTATGTAAGGAAAATGCGTCATTTCACACGGTTGAGAGCCCGTTTTGGGAAACAAGACGCGAATGAAGCGGAGAATGCTGGTGCTCACCAGGATGGCGGAGACGATGGTGCTAACCATGAAGGAAGCCCTTCCGCGTACCTCAACCTAGATTTTGGTGCTGAGGAGGTAGTTCGTTTGCACACACCTTTGCTATAATTAGTTTGGTGACAAATTGATCTCATTAGTTTTGATCTCTGCACGTAGGAGCATGTTGGAAACAGGTCAGAGGTGACCGAAACATCAGAAAAACCTAAGGGCAAGCGAGGCCGAAGCAAGATGCCTCAAGGGCGAACTGTAATAAACGCGGTCGATGCATCCGGAGAGCCAGTAGATCCTATTACGGTCCAGGGGCCTTACAAAACGGCCATCGGAAATATAGTGAGGGATAATGTTCCGATAAAATATCAGAGATGGAACGGAAAGGAGGATCCGAACCTCACAGTGCCGGACCAGATCAAGGAGTTATGTTGGGAGAAGTTGTTGGAGAGCTTTATCTTCCCAAGTGACTCGGCGCGGGAAATAGCGAAGAAAAAGGTCTTGAAGACAATGGGTGAGAGATTTAAGCAATTTAGGTGTATACTATATAAGCATGTCAAGGCGGGAACCGAGCCAGACTGGGATCAATACCCAAGTCAAAGGGCTTACTGGGCTGACTTTCTTGCATACAAGAGTAGCACTAAGGCCAAAGAAATGAGTCAGCGGAACACTGAAAATGCACTGAGTAACCCCCTCCCTCATAACTTGGGAACTCGTGGGATCGTGCGCAAGTTACCGCAATGGGACGCAGAGTTTCAAGAGATGAAAAAGAATGGTGTCGTGCCCGAGACCGTAGGATGGGAGATGCGTTCTTTGATATTTGCTCTCTCCCATGGGAGTAGTCACGGTCCTGATGGAAAGCTTGTGAGCAAAGATGAACGTGCCAAACATCTGGTGAAACGGATCCAAGAAGTACGTGAGGAGGTTGCCTCAGGTGCTTTTGTTCCAGATAGGGAGAATGACGTGCTGAGCCGAGCCTTGGGAACCAAAGAGCATCCTGGCCGCGTACGAGGAATGGGGCTAGTTCCGTGGCAGCTTGGCTTCGCCGAATATTCTGACTCTTACAGAAGTCGATCAAGGTAGAAAGCACAGCGAGAAGCAGTAGTTGAAGATCTTATGCAGAAAGTTCGTGATGAAATGGATGCTTCTCAAGCAAAGTTGCGTGAGATGATTCGCGAGGAGATTCGTGGAGAGTTGCTTGAGCAAAGCCAGAGCCAGCGTCCTCTTGTTGCAGCTCAAGTACTAAACAAGTAAGTATAGACAAATCACTCTTTTGGATCAAAATTGATTGCATCTGCCTGATCACATTCACTCCGAAAATGTCCTGTAGGGCTTTCAAAATGTATTGCAAGAAAAAGGAAAACAAAGGGTTGCATAGACCCTTCGTCACAGATAAATTCACTGTATCATCTACAAAGTGGATTAAAAAGCAGCCGATGGGAAACAATCACTGCGGGTACTATGTCATGCACTACATCCACTGCTACACTGGTGACGACTTTAGCGCTCTAGAGAGACAGGTTTGTGGGGGTTTACCGCTTTATGTGAACCTAACTAGGGTTCCTATCGTCTTTTACTTTCTCAATAGTTTTAGCCATATATGTTAATGCATTTTTGATTCACTAACTCATGTTCTTACTTCACTACTCATGTGCTTGCTTCGCTCTCACTCATGTTGCAGGAAGCCGAGGTTGGTGCGTCCGCGATGATTGCGACCGAGATAATTGCACTTTCGGAACAGCTTGCCGGGTTCATTCTCGAACATGTTATAGCCGAAGATGGAGAATACAACATTATGAAGCCGTGAGACTAGATGGAACTTGTAATATATTTGACATGCACTCGTAGCGTAGCGGAACTTGATATGCATGTATTGAACTTGATGTGTATGAACTTAATGTAATAACGTCTAGATGGTTTCGTTGAAATGTTATATTTGGATGCATCGTGCTTTATATGTGGGTTCTGAATATGTGATTGATATTTATGAAATATTTGATATATATGCGAAATATATTTGCTATATGTAAAATGAAAAAAAAAGATCACAGCCGGTTCTAGGCTATGGCCGGCTGTGATAGGGGGCCTATCACAGCCGGCCATAGCCTAGAACCGGCTGTGATATCCCCCCATCACAGCCGGTTCTAGAAAAAAAACCGGCTGTGATCACCCCACTATCACAGCCGGTTCTAGACAAAAACCGGCTGTGATATCCCCCATCACAGCCGGTTTTTGAAAACCGGCTGTGATAGTGGGGACTATCACAGCCGCTTTATCTCAGCCGCCCCCCAAAACCGGCTGTGATGGGGGTTCCGAACCAGCTGTGATGCCGGTTTGTGTAGTAGTGAACAGAACGAGGACGGCGAGCAACTGGGTGTCGAAGACCGGTGGCGGTGCACGGCTTGATCCAGAAGTAGACGGAGATGACGAATCGGGCGACAAAACTTGTCGATGGCTCAAAGGTAACTTGGGACACGATGATTCCAAATAAAATATTTGGAGCTCGGGAAGAGAATTATAGAGCCTTTTAGTAAATAGAAAGAGGAGAATAAATTCAAGAAAATTCTCAGAAGCACCTAAACGTTTAAGGAACACATTTTTGAAACCTTAGCACTCATGAAACACCAAGATGCAACTCGGCATGAGTGCAACACTCAAAACAAATTTATTTAATTTCGTGAAAACAAATAATTGTTTTTCTTTCTACTCTATATTCTCTATAAAATAAATAAATGTTGGAAAAATTTAAAATTGTGGGAAAATCGTTGTTTAATTATTCCTTAAATTCACATCCTGAAATTGGAGGATTTCAGGGTGTGACAAATAGTATATGCTCTTGTACGATTCACAACGAGTAAATTAGTAAAGGAATCACAACAAGATATGGTTATATATGCTAGTTTGAGAGTCCTTTTATAAGGTCTTGTATGAGAGATGAGATCATGCCCATATAAGTTGAAGACTAGTCTCTTTATATGTAACAAGAGTAATTCATCCCCGGTTCATTTCTATTCCATTCCCTCTAGAGTCTAGACTAGCCATTACTTGCATGCAGTTAGATGCAAGTAGTCGTTTTACACGCCCACGGGAATGAGTGGTATTAGGAAGGCTGCTGGTGTCGCTCTTGTTCTACTCCATACGTGCCACCATTTGTTGCTTTTTTGTTAGCTTAGCAAGGTTTTTTAATTTGTAGCAAAGAGTGTGTCACAAACTAATAAGGCGCGTCATCAAGCAAAGCAACAAAGGCAGAGATACTCTCGTAACATACTCTCGTAACACATTTATCAATGTGTTACAAAAAAGTTTCATAGTAACACAAATCTATGTGTTACCGTTTCATTTGTAACACATAGCATTTGTTTTGTAAAAATGTGTTACAAGTAATGATTTTAGTAACACAAAAAATGTGTTACAGCTAGAATGTTACAGAATGATAGTTTGTAGTAACACATAACTGGAACACATAAGATATGTTACAAATTCATATCCTATAGTAACAAAAAATTAGTGCTACAACTTAAGTGTTACAGATGTTATAAAAAATTTGAACTATATAGTTACGGAATTCATTGAAACCAATAATTTTTATGTTTCGCAAAAACACAATGTTTACACAAATTTTTTCATCATCCATGTAGGTAATTCTATACATGGTCTAGATGGAAACCGGACTCCAGCTAAGAAACGGGCGAGGGTGCCTAAAACTTATTAATAAATCATTAAAATCCTCGTCTAAAAATCATTAATAAACATAAAAACAAGAGGCCGATTATGTGTTTCGAGCCCCTGACCAAAAAGTTGCCACGAATATCCCGCACCAGGTGGGCTATGCTGCTAATGTGATTGGGTTGCACAATAAATAGAAAATATCATAATAGTGGAAACGGGCTCACCCTCGTTGCCTCCACCGTGCAGGCGGAAGACATTGCCGTCATGCTCAGTGGCGAAGCTAGAGCGCAAGTGAGGGGGGTGCAACAATAGAAAAGGAGGAAAATCTTATTACCAAAATGAAAGTAGACCAGTAATAAAATTTGACTTCAAGCCTTCAACTTCAATGATCCAATGGCCTAACAAAGCAAAAAAAAATGTTTTGTGACTCAATTTCATTTGTATGGAAAAAATCCAATGGAAGAAATTATGATACATTACCTTTAATCTTCATCAAATCGACGATTTTTCATTTTCATGAAGCGGTCAACCACAGCCTCATTGGTGACTTTCATCAGCTCTTCTTTCTCCACATAGCAAGTAAGGATATTGCTCATATGTTTATCACCAATGCGATTGCGCAACTCTGTTTTCACAATTTTCATAGCCGAGAAAATCCTCTCAACCGAAGCGGTAGCTACAGGTAACACTAGAACAAGCTTCAAAGTCGGTATACCATTGGATAACGATCATGTTTATTAGTCTCCACCATTCTTCGAGAAAGCTCGGCAATAGTTTCTAGATCGGAGAACCTATCATCATCTCTCACATCAAATATGTAGAGGCCAAGCTCATGGCTAAGTTCCCTCAAATTTCCAGAATTAAAATCATGTGGATAAAGCTTTGCAAGGCTCATCAAATTTTCTACATTGAAATCATGAAATGAGTCTCTTGGACTAAAAGCGGCCGAGCAAACAAGCAATTGAGAGCTTGTCTCATTGAAGCGGTTATCAAGCTCTTGAAGTAGCCAATCAATAACATCATTAAAACAATCTACTTGTTAGCAATGCTTATTTGTAATTCCAGGTTTGTGCCTCCGCTTCTTAGGATCAATATATTCATCTTCCATTTCTAATTTGCAAATATCATTCTTGTCACAAAATTCATACACTTCATCTAATAGTTTCCCCCACTTTTCTCTTCTAAGCTCATCCAGTTGGCATCTAGTTGCTTTCACACATTTAATAGCATTCACTATGTTCTGATCCTTCCGCTGCAATGCTAGTGACAAGATATTTGTGATTCCTAGTATAGTCAACATAAGATGCAAATAGAAGACAAAGTCAAAAGACTGGAAATATTTTAGAAGGTTTGATGCTTGATCTCTGATTTTCCAATCCCATTTATCCTTTTCCACAATTTCTAAAACCTTGACTATTGTAGAAAACAAGCTGACCAAACTTTTGAGAGATCTATAATGGGAACTCCAACGAGTATCACTAGGTCTTTGAAGAGTTTGCTCTTGATTCAATCCTGTCCCGGTCTGAAGCTGCCCACACCCTAATGCCTTACTCATTTCTTCAAGATTAATATCTCTAATCAAGTCCCTTCGCTTAGATGATCCACCAACCACATTCAGTAACATGGAAACCATATTAAAAAATTCACTAACCCCTGTATGCTTTCTCACAATAGCCACAAGAACTAATTGGAGTTGGTGAGCAAAACAGTGAACATAATAAGCTGAACTATTTTCCCTCATGATCAATGATTGCAAGCCATTGAACTCACCTCGCATATTGCTAGCACCATCGTATCCTTGGCCTCTAACTTGCTTTATGCTTAACTTAAGATCAGCAAATAGTTCGTCAATAGAAGACTTGAGAGAGGCGGAAGATGTTTCAGTCACATGAACAAGACCAACAGATCTCTCTTTCACAATTCCACGTTTATCAACATATCTTAAGTAACCCTGGGCAAAAAAACCTGAGACCCGAAAACCGAACCGAAAGAACCGGAACCGGAACCGAAAGAACCGGAACCGAGAAATTCGGATCCTAGTTCGGTTCTCATTTCTCAGGAACCGAATTTCGTCGGTTATTTCGGTTCGGTTCTCGGTTAACCCGAAAGAACCGAACTTTAAACATTTGGCCCAATACTAGCCCAACTTACAAAGGCCCAATAGCAAACCCTAATCTATCCACACCTGACACCTCCCTCCCAGCTCCTACTCCCAAGTCCCAGCCGCCTCCCTCCCTCCCTCCCAGGCGCACGCACGCCGCCGCCTCCCTCCCTCCTAGGCGCACGCCCGCCGCCGCCGCCTCCCTCCAGGCTCCTCCAGGCCAACGCCTCCCCGTGCCCGCCCCGCAGGCCGCAGCCCCCGTCGACGAACCGATGCCGACGAGCCGCCGCTGGCCCCAGCGCCTAGCCCCCGCTGACGAGCCGACGTTGTGGAGGCGCAGGAGCTCGCCGCCGCTGGGGACACGCAGGAGCTCGCCGCCGCCCCCAGGTCTTGGCCCTCGGTGGCTGCTCCTCCCTAGTCCCTAGCTCCTGGCCCCCGTCGGGCGCTCCTCCCGCCGCGTCCGCCTCCGCCACCACCAAGCCCCAGGCCGCCATGCTCCCGGTCGTCACCCACGCCGCCCCCAGGCCGTGCTGGTGCCCGGCCGTCGCCTCTCGGCCCGGGCTCATGGAGTCTTGGTGCGTCGGTCGGGGCCGTCGCCGGCGCCCGCCTGCTACTCCCCTTTCTTTGTTCAGATTTCATCCTGACCAAAATTCGGTTCTTTTCGGGTAGAACCGAACCGAACCGAAAATACCCGAACCGAAATTCATCGTTTCCTACACCTAAAAAGAACCGATCGGTTCCTTTAATCAGGGAACCGAATTTTGAAAAGAACCTAGGAACCGAACCGATCGGTTCGGGTCGACCCGAACGCCCAGGGTGAATCTTAAGACCACTGCCATTTGTTCCTTCCAAGAAACATCTCTTGACTCATCAACTAGCAAACAAAAAACATCATCCCCAATTTCTTCTAGAATAGATTGTAGCACTTCCTTTGCAAAACATTCCACAATATCCCTCTGTATATCACATTTCTTCATTGCTAGATAGTGTGAGCCACCGACATCACCAACATGCTCTTTCAGCCTTTCCTTTCTATGATAACCATTCCAACCATCCCTAACAAATGCTTTGTACCCACCATCTTTCTTTTCTCTAAACAAGAAACAGTAAAAGCAATATGCTCTATCTTTCGACTCACTGTATTCAAGCCAACCTCCAAACTCTTTAAACCAGTCCGGAACAAACCTTCTTGAATATTTTCCAATCTCTGTCACGGGAAATTGAAGTGTGCGAGGTTGGCAAGGCCCATTCTCCAAGTATTTTCTTCTCACCCTCTCTCTAAGATTAGGATGGTAATCATCAATTTGCTTCCTTAATCCAGGATCATATTTAATCTCCTCTTCCCAGTTGATATCATCCAAACATGAATTTCTGAGATTATTGACACTATTCGGCTCTGGTGCTTTCCTTTTGTAAAATCGTTCCATCAATTAACCTGCCATTAGTAGACATGTAAATATATACACTTACTATTTGGTAGTCAAATATCCACTGATGCAATGTAAAAATAAATTCTGAAAATAGGATGACAAGACATAAATCAAATTAGTACCGTAGGGCCTAACCACCAGACATAAAATCAGTCCAATTTCCTATAATCCGAATTAAATCATGAGGGCCTAACCAACAGACACCAGTAAGTAGTAACCCTTAAACCCTACAATATGGAAATTGAAAGCAACAACCAGTTAGGGATGTATCTAAATCAGACCAGCCGAGAGAGAATCAAAGAAATAGAAGTTTTCATGTAGCACGAATAGGGAGCGTCTCTTACCTGGTCCGGCGATTTGGCGAGACAAGAAGAGGCGATGGCGAGAGAAGAAGAGGCAGCGGCGTCGAGACTCGAGATGACAGAGAGGGTCGAAGGCAAAACGATCCAAGCAACGGGCCAGCGACAGGCTACGGCATCGATCTCTTTTCCTTGGGTGGGCATCAATCTCCTTTGCCTGGGCTAATTTTTTGATCGACCAACATAATTGGGCTACAAGCTGAAGCACCAGGCTGTGGGGGGTGCAATTAATTGGGCCAAGGGGGGGGGGGGGGGGGGGGGGGGGGGTGCATACAGGGCCAAGATTTAATGGTAAGCACTTAATTTGGTTTTTTGGGGGGTGCATGTGCACCCGTTAGCTTCTACTGGGCTCCGCCCCTGGCCTGGTCATGCTCGCCCCTCCTCGGGCTTGACACTACAGTGCTTGCCACAATCTTCTGTGCATGTGTGGCGATTTATCGATGGCGGTGAGGTGGCCCTTGGGGCCCTCCTACGTCACTTTTTAAAGGCTATATTGTTGGCCCTAGACTGATAGGCAAAATGGCGGAAATCCTATATACCTTCTGGAAGTTTGTTTCCTACCCACCTTCTAGTGTTTGAGATTCGTGCGTACAACATCAGCCGTTGAAATTTTCTCTCAACCCTATCTCCTTCACCCACATGCCAGCTTGACCACTGTCGCCGCCGCCTGCCCATAGCCAACCGCCGTCGCCGCATCCGCCTTCGCGCCGTTGTTGCGCCCGCCTCTGCGCACGACTCCATGCGCGTCGCCCCTGGATGCGCGCGACCCGTACTGCAGGCCCAACAACCCCATGCCGTCGTCGGCCGGCCGCCGTTGTACGTCGCAGCCCGCTACCAGCCCCCGGCTGGGCGCCGTTGCCATGTGGGCCTCACGCCGTCGTCAGCACCCCCGCGCTGCCCCATCGCCAGTCCCCGACCGGACTCGCTGTCGGAAGCCTGTGCACTGCCTGCGCCCAGCTGCTGACGCACCACCGCCATAGCATTGTACGTCGCCACCCAGTTGCCGACGCCCGACGCGCCAGTGCCAGAGCCGGAGAAGATGACGACGAGGCATCTCTCTGATCCATATTCTCCCATTCAGATCCCAGAAGTAACTAGATGAAGGCCGCTGAAGTCTACCGCCGCAGTTTAGTCAGAGTAGAATGGAGTACAAGATTGAGTTTCTAATAAACGATGTATTTGGGATCAATCCATCTAGTGTACTGCTGTGGAGTGGATTTTGTTTTTCCGAGAAATCAAACAAATAAGATTTGACATTTTGCTCGTTCATGAAGAAAAAGATACTAGTTATCTTATCTGTGCCTAATAACTTCTTTTTTCCGTTCATGAAGAAAAAAGGTTGCTCCTCCTTCCTTTTGCTTCCTGCAACTCATGTGGTCAATGCTTTTATCATTTCTGAAGCCACCTTCTAATTCATCCTTAACTTGTTTCTCTTTTACAGGGGAGTAACAATTTAGGGAGGAGTAAAGGTTGTGACAGTTAGAAACACAAGGTGAAAATAGGTTTGGATTCCCTGATTTAGTATTTTTCACGTTGGTAACTGTACTTAAAAATGTACTCAGAACTTTTTGGCGAACTCTGCATATATGAAGAAAACAGCTTGGTTGGCCATACTTTACATTAAGTCTGATATCATTGTGAACTTCATTTCTGCTAACTCAAAGGATAAATTTATTCATGCCAGTTGCTGCCCTTGATGGCTTGATTGCATCGGTAGCTTTCCCACAGGGTACTGGCTCGTATTCATAGATACCTTGTAGTTTCTAAATAATTCACGATTGTTGTACTGTTGGCAATTGACATCTTGCGTAAATAATTCACGATTGTTTGTATAATTGAGGTCACTGGTTATTATCACCATTGCAGTAACATCTTGCCTAAATAATTCACGATTGTTTGTATAATTGAGGTTACTGGTTATTATCACCATCGCAGTAACATGCATTTACTCTTGCCTTGCTGATGTGTATAGGTTATATGCGATGTGTGTGACCTTTTCTATAGTTACTTGCTTTGCTGATGATGCCAAAGGAGTATCAATTAATTGTGTGACCTTCTCTATAGTTACTTTTTTTAATATGTACTGTTTACAACTTGCATAAATTTTTCCTATGCTGTAAACTTTGCATTGTCCAGAGCTTCAAAATTGTGTTCATATTCTCACTAGCTTTATATCGATGCATCTACTTATTACATTATTGTCTCATTTTCAGGCAATATGGTCCATCAAGCATAACAGTAGATATCAGGAAATTTTTGGAATATAAGTAACTTGAGACTGAGGAGATAGGTTGACGTGTGATAGAATAATTATAAATTGAGACTGGAACTGTGTATCAATCATCCTATTTGAGAAGATGAGCCATCAGGCCTAACCTGCTACATGCATGATCATCGGTGATGCCCGAGCCAAAGGAGGGAAGCAATCACGCCAATATACTATATATTATGTTTATTACATTCCTGTTTCCAGCAGCATAGAGATTATTTGTACCCTTTACTACTATAAACATTTTGTCTCTGTTTTGTATATACAATTACACGACGTGAGCAATGAAGTAGCTATGGTTGTTTCCTCCCTACAACCCTTGCAGATTCCATTGATTTTTGATATTTGTGCAATATATGCTATAAGCAAGCATGTAATAATAATTTATTTAAAAAATTGAATGTGGCACACGGCATACATGTAGCACACGGCAAACAGGCCGCCCCAAACGGCCGTTGGCTTGGCCGTCAGCTTTGCCGTGTGCCCTTGCCACGTGGCACACGGTAAACATCCAGCTCACAGGCAGCAAAAATTTTGAATTTTGCCTCCAAAATTTTTTTACTAACTTCTTTGTCCTTGTATTATTCCATGTTAGTTTTGTGCATGTTTTTCGGTCTGTTTGCTATATTTAATCATTTTATATCATTATTTTTAATTTTGTCGATACGGCAAATTTGAACTGTAAGTGTTTCGAATAATGTAATGTAATGTTCGGAAAAATGTTATTCGGATTCTTAAGACTAATATGATGCCATGTCCATTATATGAAATCAAATTTTGAATATATTGCTCGCTTACCGTGTGCCCGCATTTGGGCTCAGTTCGTTTAAAATTTTTATAAAATACAAACAAGGTCAAAACATTATAAATTTTGGCATGATGTCATGTTTTCATACGTAGAGGCTATGGTAAAAAATGTAGAAGGTTTTGAGCAAGTTGATGCATTGCCTCTTTACAAACCGGAGCTTATCGGGAGAAGATCCTAAGAGTTTTGAATGAGACGTTGTGATTTGAAGCAACGTGACAATTCAAATTTTGTTTTACCACAAAACTCATTTTTTATAGTCTTCATACACCTTAGACAGGTCCATGCCCAAATTTGGTTATTTTTTGAATCCGTTTGATATTTTTTAATTTTTTTTCTGTTTAGGCAGAAAATGTTTGCCGTGTGCTTTCCCTAGAGGCACACGGCATAGATTGTTTGCCGTGTGCCCAGATGCAGGGCACACGGCAAACAGTTTCAAAATTTTAGAAATTTAAAAAACATGAAACATTTTAAAAATTTCAAAAAAAAATTTAAAAATTTTAAAAGTAGTCTGTTGTCACACCCAGATTTACCCAAAACCTGAATGCGTCCGTATGTGTGCCCAGGACGTCCACAGAACACATACAGCATACAAATATGGATCTCAAAGAACACAATGCTCGAAATAAATAGTTTTACATCCAGAGTTTAACACAAAGACATAGTCTTACACGAATAACACAGCGGAAGTCTATTTATTAAAGTTCTCAACTAAAGACAAATGGCGCCTCAATTCCCACAGGGACGCCGACTGGTTGATCGCAGCTCAGAAGTAAGGAAGATCCTCCGGGAAGTCTGCGAATGCCTCCTCATTCACTGCTCCATCTGTTACCCGTCCGGGATTTTGTTGATTGTTGCCAAGTGTAAGTAACTCATCTTTACTTAGCAAGTATAACAGGAGTATATGCAAGGCTGAAAAGGCTGACTCGGGTTTACTGCTTTAGCACTTTTAGTTGGTTCGTTTTATCATTCACCTAGTTACTACATGTGCATAGGAACTCCCAGTTGTAACCCCATTATAGATGTAAGTAGCATTAATACCGTGAAGCATCATCATTAACATCATCTTCTAATCAAAAAGGATCCAGGCCGCTCGTGACCGTGAGCACGGCTATCATGATAGATGTACACTCTGCAGAGGTTTCGCCCTTTCCCCAACCGTTAGCGTAAAAGCTCGAAGGAGCTTTCCACCCAACCACGCACGAACCACACTTCCGAGGTGTGAGTGCATAGGAACGCTACAAGGCTGTTCGCTAGACACCCTAACAAACACAGTAGCCGCATTGGTACAATATGGGCAGCATGACCCTCGGCACCGAGATTGACTTAGGCCCATGGATCAAACACCATAGGGGGTCAATGGCGTCCGGAGCGCGATAGCCATCAAGCGCAACATGCGGAGCGCCCAGAGCGCAGGTGAGGTGCTCCCAACACGGGACTGTGCCTAACGGGGCATAGCCAACGGATCCCGGAGCGTAAGGGAGACCGTCCCCGGTGGATCGAACCATACTCGCACCCATATTCCCCAACACGCCTAACGGTAACCACTGGTAAGCTAGAGATGTACAAGCTACTTGTCCAAGACCAGAGCCATAATAGTTACGGCGGCGACGACAGGTTCCTGGGTTGCCGCTTAATGAACCGGACCTTACGGAGAGACACTAGAGCATGCACAAAGCAAAGCTCTAGCTCCCTGAACCATGTTGCTAAAAAGTATGTTTTACCATAGTTAAGGTGAACCATTAAGTCATGATTAGCATTTATATAAGGTGATGTAGCTGCGCTTAGCAAAAGACTACCCATATGCATTACCCCGGGATAACAAGGTACATGATAAGGGACTAGGAACGGCCTTAAGGTAAACAATTTAAGACACATGCATATGTATAAATTATTGCAATAATGTATAGGTATCAAGGATGTTCCATGCTATACTTGCCTTCCTCAAAGCCTGGCTGCAGCTGCAAGTCCTGCTCCTCGTACACCTGGTCGCCCACGAACTCGAACGGCTCACCGGCTGGTCACGCAATCACCACACAAGCATCCACACAAGCCAGTACATGCAAACAAGGTTACTCTATTAGAACAGTACACCAAACAGTAGGAAAAGAGCAAAGCAAGGCTATAAAACTATTCTACGCTTTGCTACGAACACGTGAGCGCGAGAATCACCCAAATCGGAGCTAAAACGTGAAAACTACGCTAAAAACAAGCTACAGGGACTTGCTGGCAAGAAACTGAAACTACCAGGGACCTATCTGCGAGAAAAAGGACTAAACTGCGAAGAAACTTAAACTGCGGTGGATCTAATCGTGAAAACGGAAAAACTCAGGGGCCTTAGCGCAAAGCGGCGACGGCGGCTAACGGCGGGCGAACGGCGGCTGGCGTCAGCAGACGCCGTCTGCTGACGTCACCGTGACGCGGGGCGGCGGCGCGGGGCTGTGCCGTGGACCGGCCCGTGGATGCGGTCCACTGGTCCACGGTGGACCGGGGTCATACCCCTTCGGGGGTTTTGATCCTGGCCGTCCGGATCGAATCCGGCGGCGGGCGGCACTCCGGCACGCCGGGGCGGCGGTGGACGGCTGGTGGCGCGGTGGCGCCATGGCCGTCGGGGCGGCGGCGGCGCGTCTGGGCGCTGCGGTGCACGGGAGGGGGCGCGGAGACCACCTGGACGTCGAGGAGCTCACCGCGAAGACGAAGGTGACGTCGGCGGCGAGCTTCGGGGTCTCGAGGCGGCGGCGGCGAGCGGCGGTGCTCGCTAGGGTTTGGGCGACGGCGCAGCGCTAGGTGGCGGCTAGGGTTTGGGAAAAGAGGGGGCGATGGCGGCGGGTGGTGGCCTTAAATAGCCCCGGGGGTCCTTGGCGTGCGCGCCCGGGTCGGACCCGGCGCGACGCGGCGGCGGCGGTCGAACCCGAGTCGGGCTCGGCTCGGCGGCGGGAGGTTGGGGACGGGCCCCACCTGGCGGCGAGCGCGGGCGAGCGGGCGGGGCGCTGGCGGGCTGCGGGGCGCGCGCGCGGTTGGTCGGCTGGCGGCCCACGAAGCGGAGGCGGCTGGGCTGGCGGGCGAGCGCGGGCGAGGGACGGCTGGGCCGCGCGGGGGGGGGGGGGGGGGGGGGGGGAAGGCGAGCGGCGGGCTGGGCTGGCCAGGGAAGAAAAAAAAGAAAAGAAGAAAAGAAGAAGGGGCTTTTCTGGACTTTGGAGAAAAAGAGAAAAAGAAACCACTCAAACAAAACAAAAAACAAAAAAAATATATGCACCAGCATGAATGCAACAAAGACGTTCCTAAGCCTTATATTTGATTTTAATTTCTCAAAAGTTTTTTTTATTTTCCCTATATTAATTATGGCACTTTAATGAAAAGGCAATTTAATTACTAATTCTCAAAAGGGAAATTTTAGGGTGTTATAAACCTACCCCCCTTAGGATGAATCTCGTCCTCGAGATTCGGATGCGGACTCGAACAGCTGCGGATATTCTGCCTTGAGATCCTCCTCTCTTTCCCAAGTTGCCTCATCCTCCGAGTGTCGACTCCACTGAACCTTGCACATCCGTATCACTTTGTTTCTGGTGACCCTCTCGGACTCTTCCAGTATTCTGACCGGGTGCTCGTTGTAGGTGAGGTCCTCCTGCACATTCAACTCTTCCAGAGGGATCTGTTCCTCAGGTACCCGCAAACATTTCTTTAGCTGTGACACATGGAACACATCGTGTACCCCTGCCAGTTGTTCTGGTAGCTCTAACTGATAGGCCACCTCGCCTTTCCTTTCCAAGACCCGGAAGGGTCCTATGTACCGGGGTGCTAGCTTTCCTTTCACATTGAACCTCCGCACTCCCCGCATTGGTGACACCTTGAGATATACAAAGTCGTCGACCTCAAAACTGAGAGCCCGTCGGTGGACATCCGCATAGCTCTTCTACCGAGACTGTGCCGCTCTCATGTTCTGCCTGATTACCTGCACCTGTCGTTCCGCCTCTTTCAAAATCTCAGGCCCAAACACCTGACTTTCCCCAGTCTGATTCCAGAACAACGGCGTTCTACACTTCTTCCCATATAGGGCCTCGAAAGGTGCCATTTTGATGCTCTGCTGATAACTGTTGTTGTATGAGAACTCTGCGTACGGTAGACTCTTCTCCCAACTAGTCCCATACTGCAATGCACAAGCCCTCAACATATCTTCCAATATCTGATTTGTCCTCTCTGTCTGCCCATCTGTCTGTGGGTGGTAAGCCGAACTGAACTGCAGCTTCGTGTCCATTGATTCATGTAGCTTATGCCAGAAGTGTGAGGTGAACTGAGTGCCTCGATCCGACACTATCTTTTTCGGAACGCCATGTAAGCACACGATCCTCTCCATATACAGCTCTGCCAGCTGGGCCCCTGTATATTTAGTCTTCACGGGAATAAAGTGCGCCACTTTGGTTAACCGATCCACGATCACCCATATAGAATCGAACCCTCTCTGTGTGGTGGGCAATCCTGTTATAAAATCCATACCGACCTCTTCCCATTTCCATTCGGGTATCTTCAAGGGTTGAAGTAATCCGGCTGGCCTCTGATGCTCAGCCTTCACTCTCTGACATGTATCGCACAGTGCTACGTGAGTGGCAACATCCCTCTTCAGTCCGTACCACCAGAACTTCTCCTTAAGGTCTAGGTACATCTTGGTACTCCCCGGGTGTATAGAGTACGCCGAGTCATGGGCCTCCCTTAGGATCATATCCCTGATGTGCTTTAGGTCTGGCACGCATATCCTCTCTCCATACCATACTGTTCCCTGATCATCCACTCGAAACTCGGGTGCTTTTCCCAGCTTGACCTGTTCTGCTATCTCTTTGATTTTCTCATCCTCTAACTGTCCCTTTCGAATCTCTTGCTCCAATGTTGGCTCTACCTCCAGCTCTGTCATGCTGGCCACGAAACCCAAGCGCAACTTCTCAAAGTCTCGAGCCAACTCTTCCGGTAGGTTCCTCTCTGTAGCCTGACTCACATAGGTTCTCCTACTCAAAGCATCTGCCACCAGGTTGGCCTTACCCGGATGATAGTGGATCTCCAGGTCATAGTCCTTGATCAGCTCCAACCATCTGCGTTGTCGCATGTTCAAATCCGACTGTGTGAACACATACTTGAGGCTCTTATGGTCGGTGTAGATGTCACACCTGTGCCCGATCAGATAATGCCTCCAGATCTTCAAGGCATGGACCACTGCTGCTAATTCCAGGTCGTGGGTCGGATAATTCAGTTCATGTTTCCTCAACTGTCGGGACGCATATGCCACAACTCTGCCCTCCTGCATGAGTACACATCCCAGCCCCTGACGTGATGCATCACAATAGACTGAGAAGGCCTTGGCGATATCTGGCAACACCAGTACAGGTGCTGTGGTCAACCGCTTCTTCAACTCCTCAAAGCTGGCTTGACACTCTTCGGTCCACACAAACTTGGCTTCCTTCTCCAATAGTGAGGTCATCGGTTTAGCAATCTTGGAGAACCCCTCGATGAACCTCCGATAATAACCTGCCATTCCCAAGAAACTCCGGATCTCGCTCACGTCCTGAGGCGGATTCCAACTCAACACATCACTGACCTTCTTCGGGTCGACTGCTACTCCTCCGTTTGACAGCACGTGTCCCAAGAATGCCACCTCCTTCAACCAGAATTCACACTTGCTCAATTTAGCATACAACTGGTGCTCCCTGAGCCTCTGCATCACTAGCCTCAGATGTTCCTCGTGCTCCTCCTCATTCTTAGAGAAAACTAGAATATCGTCGATGAACACGACCACGAACTTGTCGAGATAGTCCATGAACACGCTATTCATCAGATACATGAAGTAGGCAGGTGCATTGGTTAACCCAAAGGACATCACTGTGAACTCGAACAGACCATACCGAGTGGTGAAGGCTGTCTTGGGGATGTCGGACATCCTGATCCTCATCTGATGGTACCCTGAACGGAGATCAATCTTTGAGAACACACATGCTCCCTTCAACTGGTCAAACAGGTCGTCGATCCTTGGCAACGGATACTTGTTCTTGATGGTCACTTCATTGAGAGCCCGATAGTCGATGCACATCCTCTGTGTCCCGTCTTTCTTGTCCACAAACAAAACTGGTGCTCCCCAAGGTGAAGAGCTAGGATGGATATACCCCTTGGCCAATAAGGCCTTTAACTCCTCCTTAAGTTTTTCCAATTCTTTTACCCCCATTCTGTATGGCCTTTTAGCTATTGGGGCTGTGCCAGGTTTCAATTCAATAACAAATTCGACTTCGCGTTCTGGGGGCATACCTGGCAGCTCGTCCGGGAATACGTCCGGGAAGTCGCACACCACTCTGATATCTTCCAGCACTGCACCCTCAGTCTGGTTGACTTGGCAATATTCTAACGAACTGGTAGCCTGGTACTCAATCTTCTCCCCGGTCCTTGTCGTCAGCTGCACGGCCCTTTTGGCGCACTGGATTAGGGCGTCATACTTTGCTAGCCAGCTCATCCCCAAGATCAGATCCATCCCGATGGAGTTTAGAACCATCGGTTGTGCGAGGAAGTCTACCCCCCTTATGGTGACCTTAACATCGGGACAGCGTAAGGTTGCTCTCAATTCTCCCCCAGGTGAAGTAACTAGCATAATATTTCCCGTGGGTTGCATAAGCATCTTATTCTTTTTCACAAAGTCGGCAGATATGAAAGCATGCGAAGCCACAGAATCAAACAAAACTGTAGCAGGGTGTGAGTTTACTGGAAACGTACCGACGACCACATCAGTAGCTTCTTGTGCAGTCTCGGCGCCCATGTGGTGAACCCTGCCCTTGACGAAGTTCTGCTGGCCACGGTTTCCCTGTGCCTGCTGTTGGTTCCCATTCTGGACTGGCTGCTGTCCGGCCCTCTGATTGTTGTTGGCGCCCTGGCCAGCATTCTGGACCCTCTTGGGGCAAGCGTTGGAGAAGTGCCCCGGTTCCCCACAGTTGAAGCACGTCCTCGGCCCTGTTGGCATGTTGTTGGCCTGGGTGAGGCGCGGAGCCTGGTTGTTCTGCTGTTGGTTCTGGAGGCGTTGCTGCTGCTGCTGCTGGGGTGGAGGATATTGTGGACGCTGCATGTTCAGGTTGCGGTTCATCAGGCTGGACTGCCCCTGGAAGCGCTGCTGATTCGCTGGCTGACTTGGCTGGGGGTTGAAGCGGGGGCGGCTGTTGCTTCCCGACTGCTGGGTCATGAACTTCCTCTTCTTTTCTTCCATCTCCCGACGCTTGTGTTCCAGCATCAGGGCTCCGTCCACCAACTCCCCAAAGTTTGGGAATTTGATGCAGGTCATCTGGTACTGCAGTGCATCCAGTAGCCCATTCCGGAACCGGGTCTGTCTCTTCATGTCAGTGGCCACGTCCTCAGGAGCATAACGGGCGAGCTCAAGAAATTTGTCACGATAGGCTGTGACACTCATCCCCTCCTGCTTCAGTGCCAGGAACTCTTGCTTTTTCAAGGTCATCAACCCCTCAGGCACATGGTGAGAGCGGAAACTGTCACGGAACTGCCGCCAGGTGATCAGGTTGCGGTCAGGCTATGCATACTGGTAGGCATCCCACCAGTCTAGGGCTGCTCCCTCAAGTTGTCCTGATGCGTAGAGGACCTTCTCCCTGTCATCACACTGCGCAATGTCGAGCTGCCTCTCCACAGACTTAAGCCAGTCTTCAGCTTCCAGTGGGTTGCTGGCGTGGGAGAACTTGGGTGGATGTCCCCTCAAGAACTCGCTCCTCCTATCCCTGGCAGGCGCCAGAGGCTGCTGGACAGGCGAGTTCTGCTGGTTCTGTTGCATCATGGCCATGATCTGGGCCATCTGCTGCATCAGCTGGGTCTGCGTCTGCATCATCTGCTCCGTGGTGGGTGGCACTGGCGCGTTCTGGTTCTGGTTCGTCCCACTGCCACCTGTCCTCCTTGTGTCAACCATCTGTCAAATATGTACAATTTCTCATTAATAACCATAGGACCATAATAAATAACAATCCAATCTCATTGCAGTCGGATCTCAGAGATACTGTATAACTGACAAGATAAAGAACCTCATACGCAGGGAAGACGGTAGAGAAAGAGCAACAAAGATAAAGACCCCAACTATTTATTCATTAAACTCCTTATACCTTAATCCAATACTAGATGATCACAGATTTGCATCTGCTCTCATCACAATCATTACAAAAATCCAAATCACACATAAGCATAATAATAAACCATCCAAGCAACTAAGGACATAGCTCACACAAGACTCGACACGACTCAACCAGTTTTGACTCAAAAGCGTGGTACTAAACGATCCCTATTACAGACTCATGGTACTGAACTCCTAAGGATCGATGGTGGTGCGGCTGGCTGCATTCCCGTAGAAGGTCATCCTGTGAGGTGGCGACTCCCCCTGGCGCCTCGGGCTGTGCGACCTCGGTCTCCCATGTAATGCTCCTCCATCGCCTCGATTGTGAAGCGGGCTGTCTCAAGGTGGTGCCTCAGTCTGTGGTTCTCCTGCAGGGCGGCGGTCAACTCTGTGCTGAGGGCGCCGACGAGCTGCACTGTGGAAGCAAGCTGGGGGTCTGCAACACCCGCGAGGGTAGCGATGGTACAAGCTGCCTCTCCGCTCCTCCTGCGGGGGTACCACCTCTCTGCCTGGTGACGGATCGCGGGGTAGTGCCTGTGCCTGTAGACGTAGAGAGCCTGACGAGCTGCATCAGCTATCCCTGCCTCTTGTGTTTCCCTGTCAGTGATGGCGTGGTGGACGGTCTTCACACGATCAGCTCGCGCATGCAGATCACGCACGCGGACATGCACCTGAGTCCTCCAGAAGTTGTCGTAGCGCTGATGGGTCCACCACCAGCAGTGGTACTCCACTCTCACACGAGCGTGGCCGTAGCGACCACGGAGCAGACGGACGAGGTGGCGGTGGAAGAAATCATCACCCTCATCACTGACATAGCTGTACACGACCCATCCGCGTCCCGCGTCGACGCCCTGCACTGGCGGCTGAGGTGAGGGCGCCCGGGACTCATCTCCCTCATCATCTCCATCGTTGCCATCTGGGTCTCCACTGGGGTCACCTCCAGCGGCTGCCCGCTGCTGCGCCCCAGCCTGGTGTGACTGGTGCACCTCTCCCGAGCCGGTGGATGCATGCTGCTCCACCTCCTCTGGGTCCTCCTCAGCGTCCTCCTCCGCCTGGGGCGCCTCCTCTGCCTGGGGCACCTCCTGCTGCTGCGGCTGCTGCTCCCGCTGCTGCCTCAGGAGCGCCTGCCTCTCCAACCACTGTCGGTAGCCACGGCAACCGGTGCTCTTGCGGGCGGTGCGCTTCGTGCGGGCCATCTAAAGCAGACAAAGGGAAAAAAAAGAAAAATTAAAACAAGGGTTAGAATTTTCACAATAGACAGGATAGAGGAAAAAGAACGCTATTTTTAAATAAAATAACTCAACTCCAAAGTATAGATGATAAAAGAGCAATGATAAAATAAAATCTATACGTCCATTCTATCTAGGCTGCGATCCTACAGTCAGCACGGCTTTGATACCAATTTGTCACACCCAGATTTACCCAAAACCTGAATGCGTCCGTATGTGTGCCCAGGACGTCCACAGAACACATACAGCATACAAATATGGATCTCAAAGAACACAATGCTCGAAATAAATAGTTTTACATCCAGAGTTTAACACAAAGACATAGTCTTACACGAATAACACAGCGGAAGTCTATTTATTAAAGTTCTCAACTAAAGACAAATGGCGCCTCAATTCCCACAGGGACGCCGACTGGTTGATCGCAGCTCAGAAGTAAGGAAGATCCTCCGGGAAGTCTGCGAATGCCTCCTCATTCACTGCTCCATCTGTTACCCGTCCGGGATTTTGTTGATTGTTGCCAAGTGTAAGTAACTCATCTTTACTTAGCAAGTATAACAGGAGTATATGCAAGGCTGAAAAGGCTGACTCGGGTTTACTGCTTTAGCACTTTTAGTTGGTTCGTTTTATCATTCACCTAGTTACTACATGTGCATAGGAACTCCCAGTTGTAACCCCATTATAGATGTAAGTAGCATTAATACCGTGAAGCATCATCATTAACATCATCTTCTAATCAAAAAGGATCCAGGCCGCTCGTGATCGTGAGCACGGCTATCATGATAGATGTACACTCTGCAGAGGTTTCGCCCTTTCCCCAACCGTTAGCGTAAAAGCTCGAAGGAGCTTTCCACCCAACCACGCACGAACCACACTTCCGAGGTGTGAGTGCATAGGGACGCTACAAGGCTGTTCGCTAGACACCCTAACAAACACAGTAGCCGCATTGGTACAATATGGGCAGCATGACCCTCGGCACCGAGATTGACTTAGGCCCATGGATCAAACACCATAGGGGGTCAATGGCGTCCGGAGCGCGATAGCCATCAAGCGCAACATGCGGAGCGCCCAGAGCGCAGGTGAGGTGCTCCCAACACGGGACTGTGCCTAACGGGGCATAGCCAACGGATCCCGGAGCGTAAGGGAGACCGTCCCCGGTGGATCGAACCATACTCGCACCCATATTCCCCAACACGCCTAACGGTAACCACTGGTAAGCTAGAGACGTACAAGCTACTTGTCCAAGACCAGAGCCATAATAGTTACGGCGGCGACGACAGGTTCCTGGGTTGCCGCTTAATGAACCGGACCTTACGGAGAGACACTAGAGCATGCACAAAGCAAAGCTCTAGCTCCCAGAACCATGTTGCTAAAAGTATGTTTTACCATAGTTAAGGTGAACCATTAAGTCATGATTAGCATTTATATAAGGTGATGTAGCTGCGCTTAGCAAAAGACTACCCATATGCATTACCCCGGGATAACAAGGTACATGATAAGGGACTAGGAACGGCCTTAAGGTAAACAATTTAAGACACATGCATATGTATAAATTATTGCAATAATGTATAGGTATCAAGGATGTTCCATGCTATACTTGCCTTCCTCAAAGCCTGGCTGCAGCTGCAAGTCCTGCTCCTCGTACACCTGGTCGCCCACGAACTCGAACGGCTCACCGGCTGGTCACGCAATCACCACACAAGCATCCACACAAGCCAGTACATGCAAACAAGGTTACTCTATTAGAACAGTACCAAACAGTAGGAAAAGAGCAAAGCAAGGCTATAAAACTATTCTACGCTTTGCTACGAACACGTGAGCGCGAGAATCACCCAAATCGGAGCTAAAACGTGAAAACTACGCTAAAAACAAGCTACAGGGACTTGCTGGCAAGAAACTGAAACTACCAGGGACCTATCTGCGAGAAAAAGGACTAAACTGCGAAGAAACTTAAACTGCGGTGGATCTAATCGTGAAAACGGAAAAACTCAGGGGCCTTAGCGCAAAGCGGCGACGGCGGCTAACGGCGGGCGAACGGCGGCTGGCGTCAGCAGACGCCGTCTGCTGACGTCACCGTGACGCGGGTCGGCGGCGCGGGGCTGTGCCGTGGACCGGCCCGTGGACGCGGTCCACTGGTCCACGGTGGACCGGGGTCATACCCCTTCGGGGGTTTTGATCCTGGCCGTCCGGATCGAATCCGGCGGCGGGCGGCACTCCGGCACGCCGGGGCGGCGGTGGACGGTTGGTGGCGCGGTGGCGCCATGGCCGTCGGGGCGGCGGCGGCGCGTCTGGGCGCTACGGTGCACGGGAGGGGGCGCGGAGACCACCTGGACGTCGAGGAGCTCACCGCGAAGACGAAGGTGACGTCGGCGGCGAGCTTCGGGGTCTCGAGGCGGCGGCGGCGAGCGGCGGCGCTCGCTAGGGTTTGGGCGACGGCGCAGCGCTAGGTGGCGGCTAGGGTTTGGGAAAAGAGGGGGCGATGGCGGCGGGTGGTGGCCCAAAATAGCCCCGGGGGTCCTTGGCGTGCGCGCCCGGGTCGGACCCGGCGCGACGCGGCGGCGGCGGTCGAACCCGAGTCGGGCTCGGCTCGGCGGCGGGAGGTTGGGGACGGGCCCCACCTGGCGGCGAGCGCGGGCGAGCGGGCGGGGCGCTGGCGGGCTGCGGGGCGCGCGCGCGGTTGGTGGGCTGGCGGCGCACGAAGCGGAGGCGGCTGGGCTGGCGGGCGAGCGCGGGCGAGGGACGGCTGGGCCGCGCGGGGGGGGGGGGGGGAAGGCGAGCGGCGGGCTGGGCTGGCCAGGGAAGAAAAAAAAGAAAAGAAGAAAAGAAGAAGGGGGTTTTCTGGACTTTGGAGAAAAAGAGAAAAAGAAACCACTCAAACAAAACAAAAAACAAAAAAAATATATGCACCAGCATGAATGCAACAAAGACGTTCCTAAGCCTTATATTTGATTTTAATTTCTCAAAAAGTTTTTTTTATTTTCCCTATATTAATTATGGCACTTTAATGAAAAGGCAATTTAATTACTAATTCTCAAAAGGGAAATTTTAGGGTGTTACATCTGTTTGCCGTGTGCCCAGATCCAAGGCACACGGCGAAGCCCCGGCACTTAGCCGTTTTCGGGCATCCTCTCCCCCCACACACACAGCACACACACGCACACACACAGCACACACGCACACACACGCCCCGCCGTCGCCATCGCCGCCGCCGCGCCTCCCACAGCCCCGGTCGCGCCTCCCCCACCCCCGGCCGCGCCGCGCCTCCCCCACCCCCGGCCGCGCCGCTGCCCCGGCCGCGCCGCCGACCGCGCCGCTGCCCGGCCGCTGCGCCGCGCCCCGCCGCCGTCTCCCCCACCCCCGGCCGCCGGCCGCGCCGGCGCCTCCCCCACCCCCGGCCGCCGAGCCGCCGTGCCGCGCCGCCGCGCCGGCTGCCGCCTCTCCGGCCCCCGCTCCGCCGCTTCCTGGCCGCCGCGCCGGCCGCCGCCTCCCCGGCCGCTCCTCCCCGCCGCGGCGCCTCCCCGGCCCCCGCCGTCAAGGGAGAGGCCGCGCCGCCCGCTGCCAGGGAGAGGCCGTGGCCGCCGGCCGGCCACCTCCACCACGACCTCACCGGCCAGCCGGTGAGTTTTTTCGTATTTAGTTGCTTAGTTATAATTAGTTGTTTGATTTAATTTAATTTAGTTATAGTTAGTTCATATTTAGTTAGAAAAACTTAGATAGCATATACTTAGTTATAATAATTAGTTGCTATTTTAGTTAAAAAACTTAGTTAGCATATACTTAGTGATAATTAGGTGCTGCCGAAATATTTACATTGACATTTCTTTGGTTTTTGATGTGCAGAAGCCACCGTCCACGGGAGCCCATCTCCGCCTCGCCGCCGTGGAGCCTTTAGGTGAGCCTTGTGGTTTTGGTGGTCAAAGTCTTGTGTCCGGCCATCGAGCCGTGTGCTTAAACATCTGTGTGGCCCGACTTTCGTGTCGTGGTTTTTGTTGTAGGTTTGGAAACCCTCACTGTATAGGGGAGGTGCTGTCGAAATTTTGAATTTCATATAATCATTTATTGAATATTGCAGGAATCCGCTTCCACTTATTCGACGGAGAGTCGGAGCTGTAGCGGGAGTCGGAGCCGGAGCGGTACCAGGAGCGGGAGCCGGAGCGGTACCAGGAGCGGGAGCCGGAGCGGTATCAGAAGCGGGAGCCGTAGCGGGAGCCGGAGCCGAGGCATACATTCTGGAGGAGGTCTCAAACTTCACATCAAAATACTATGCTGACAACCTTCCTAGCGTGCATAATCCACCCTCTTGTCACAATGTTGGCGAGCATGAATCGAATCTCAGTCTTTTCCGAGGGCAACTCGAAAGTGCAAGTAGTTCGGCCATCAAGACCTTGAACCATGAAGAGTGGAGCAAAATCACGCTATATGTGTTGACCAACCTTGAAGAAGTCGTGCCGTACATAGAGTAAGTTTTCAACAAGCGTTTAGTATTTCAATACTTTGTATTCTGCATCCAACCCCATTGTTCCTCTTTGGTATAAAGGGAATTTCGTGTGGAATTCTGGCACGGTCCTAGGGCCCCTACCCTACAGGAAATGGATACCCTTCTTAGGCAGGGTGCGGGAAATGGAAGACCTAATTTTGGTTCTCACAAAAGGTAATGAACAATTTAGCTCGTTCGTAGTTCGTAGTATGAAGTTACAAGTTGCTCCCCTATAATATGACGAAATTGTTTCCTGTTTTGAACTTGTAGGCTCTAAAACATACTTCTATGAGTGCTGAGTTGTAACAGGTTTCCAAAGGCTTTGCCTATAGGGTCAAGTCATTCGGCGCTTATGATGTGAATGGGTATCGTTTTCACACAACAAGCCACGAGCAAAGTCGTCCCAATCGAAGAACCACAAATACTGGAATTTTTACTCCAGGAGACGATGAACTCGAGTACTATGCAATAGTCGAACAAATATACGAACTGGACTTTCATGGCTCGAAATCCCTAAAACCTGTCATATTCAAATGCCATTGGTATGATCCTCAAGCTGTGAGACGTTCTCCGAAACTTGGGCTAGTCGAAATTCGACGGTCATCCGTGTACAAAGGAGATGATGTTTATATTGTGGCCCAACAGGCCACACAAGTCTATTATCTCTCATACCCATGCCAAACCGACCAACGTCTTCTGGGTTGGGATGTTGTGTACAAAGTATCGCCACGCGGCAAACTACCTGTCCCAAACAATGAAGATTACAACATTGACCCAAACACATATGCCGGAGAGTTTTATCAAGAAGATGGGCTAGAAGGGACATTTCAGATAGACTTGAGCGAAGCGATCGGAATGGAAGTAGATAATGAAAGAGTTGAGCAGGAGGATGCCGGAGATGTGATTTATAATGTGAAAGACTTAGAATTACTTGAGAAACTACGATTAGGCAACGACAACGATTCTGACAACGAACCTCCTTTGGAGCACGGTGTTGAAGATATGGACACGCGTGATAGCGATGATGAGTCATGTGATCCAGCTAATGTGGATCATGATGACTATTTCTAATTCGTGTAAGATATGTGTACTAATAATGTATTATAAATCTATATTTTCTGAATTTATTTTTTAGTACGCGTGATTTTATTTCTACTACTTGTTCTTACCTTTTGTCATTGCAGGTGATTGATCAAATATGGTGGGGGCGGCAGAGGTGTGATGAGGTCGCTCAACTCTCTCATTGGGAGGGGCAGCGGTTCGACGTCGTCCTCCAAGGGGGCCAACAGGGGAAAAGGAAAGGGTTCAGCGAGTTCGTCGGCGGCTGAAGATACTTACGCTTAGTCTTTTCAATTACAGTGGTCTTTCTAATACATGTACTTACACAAAACTCTTTTTAATTACAGTGGAGAGACCGCGGAGGAGTACTCGCAGGAGGACGCCCTCGCCTGTACCCTCTGAGCACAGCTCTAGTGCGGAGGACGACCGAGAGGAGGATGCGGAGCAGGAGGAGCCAGAGCAGGAGGGGGAGGAGGAGGCGGACCAGGAGGGGGAGGGAGAGGAGGAGGAGCAGGAGGGGGAGGAGGGGGCGGAGGGAGGTGTAACATCCCAAAAAAAATTCATCCAATTAAATCACGCGTTAAAAGTCTTTTTCAAAGCTTTGTAAAATAATTCTTGAGCTCAATTCCTTTTCATCTAAAATCCCTTTCACCTTAATCTTTCCTCAAGCTAATCACATGCTAATATTTTCCTTCCTGAGCTCTCACATGAATGATGGCATCTCCATTTCTACGCACACAGCAGCACTCCTTGCCTGTACACAGTACACACCCGTCCTTATCCTTGCATCAGTACACCCCTTCACCCTCTAATTTTTCTCATTGCTCCTAAATGCCTTCACACGAATGAAGACATGCTTAATGTCTCAATATCTCTCCATTTCAAGTTCCAACCATTTGAGTGTATTCGACACGCACAACACAGAGCATGTACGTACATGCATCCTGGCTTGAGCATCTCTCCTTCTGTGCTCCTGTCTTCTTCCTACTTGAGCACACAGCCACGCACAAACCATACACACCATGCCGTGCCGCCCAAAGCCACGGGCCCGCCTCGCTGCGCCGCACGCCCACTAGCTCCGCCTCGTCGCTCGCGCGCATCATTCCGCCGCGGAAACCGGCGACCCGCCGCTAAGCGCCACCGCCCACCCCTGCCACGCCTTCACTCTGCCTGCACGCGCCGTCGCCTCAGCGCCACCGCCGCCGCAAGCTTCCGCTCACAAGCCGACGGCCCGGCGACAGTCGTCGCCATTCATTGCCGCGCCGGCAGCCGGCCGCTGGCACAGCCCCGCCTCGCCTTCGCCTATAAAAGGACAATGATGAGCAGCCCTCCTCCTCCGTCCACAGCTTACCAAGCCCCAGCTCCGCCACCCATCCCTCTCCTCACTCCCTCTGCTCTGCACAACGAACAGAGCCGAGCCCCCTCGTCGATCTCCCTCTCCACACTGCCCCCGCTCGAGGTGAGCCTATGGTGAGCCTCTTCTCATCTCCCTCTCCGTCCCCATGCCCTTGGATTTGGGAACGGTGGCCGGAATCGCCGTCGGGCAAAGCTCCAGGGAGCTTCCGTTGCCTCCCATGGCGGACGAGCACGAGCTCCCTTCTGTCTCTGTCCGTCCGTGTCCTTCTCCCTTCCCCGTTTATTTCTTCCACCAGCCCAACAAAACTCCGTCAGCCCAAAAGGCCAGTCGACAGAACCAGCCCAATTCCATTCACGTGTAATTAAGCCCGTGAGACACCCATCCATTTTTGGCAAACCATTTTCAGCATTTAGTTAGCATCCTATTTTCTTTACACAGCCATATTCCAACCATCCGATTTTCAATTCCAACAATTCCATTTCCTAAATCCTTCTAAAATCATATTCTATTTATTTCTATAATTCTCGTCTCTAGTTGAGCTCATTTTATTTTGTGTGCTTGTTTGATTGTTGTATGCTTGCTTGTGTGTGCCGTAGATCACAGAGTGACCGAGTCACCCGTCGAGGAGTTTGGAGGCCAGCCGGAGTACGCAGGCGAGTACCGCGAGCCGGAGACCGAGGACCCGTGCCGCGAGCAGGCGCTTCCGGACGACTTTGAAGACGGCAAGTTTAATCCCGTCCTTTGATGCATATTTATCCTATGTTTTATAAACACAACCTATCAGCCTGTTTTATAAACCTGCATTGTTTTACTGCAAAACCCGTTTGGATAGCCACCCCTTGATTGCTATGAATATTCCTTGACCACCTAGGTTATCTTTAAATATGACTTGCTCTGTTTGGATGATTGCCCTTGCTAGATACGCTTAGGATTCGATACTCTCACTACATCAATAATAATGATGCTCATGTGTTTTTAAAATAAAGAATGGTGTGAGTGTTTAGAAGTAAAGGGTGGGTTTTGGTAAAAATGGAATAATAGTGAAACCGATGGGATGGATGGTGTGTTCTGTGTGAAACACCAAAATGGGTGAGCTCGTGCCTGTGTGGCTGAGCGGGACGTGGAGATATCCATCTTGTCATTAATTTAAGGACCGAGTTGATTGTCATCTAGCCTGGCCCAGTTTAGTGCTACCGCCCTACTGTTGTATGTGGCAACGGCTTAGCATAAATCCCACTAGCTGGTTGGTTAGCCAATGGGTGAGCTGTGAGCAATGGGAGAGCAAGGAGCAGGAGTACGATCTATGTGAGTTACGTCCCGGTCATGCCTCTTTGGTAGGACATGAACCCCTTGGTTGCTTCCATATTGGCTAGTCCGGCTTAGCTAAGGTGTGGTAATGGCTTTGACAGGTCCGCGCCGACATTTCGGTGTTCGTGTTGCGGAAACTGTTGGGGTGGGTTAAGTGTACAACCTCTGCAGAGTTAAAATCTATTCGAATAGCCGTATCCACGGTATTGGATGAGTCATGGCTTGGGCTTGAAACTAGTTTTGGGAATGGGTTGGATCAAATGGCGTGAGTTGTTTTGGAAAGTGTCCGGCAGGTGGGCCGCGGGCTACGACGAACAGGGAGTCCGGTAGCATAAAATTTGGATCCTTTGTGGAGGATCAACCCCACTGGTTATTAAAACTGTTTTACAAAAACCTTTTTCAAAATAAACCCTTGCATGTTAAAGCCTAGCTTTTTCACAAATTAAACCTTAGACATATCCTTGAGTTATCATGTGCATACTCTTTATATTCCCCCCCACTGAGTTATCAGGTGGGTCGTGGTGGGACTTGCTGAGTACTTTTGTACTCAACCCTATTTTTGTTGCTACAGAGGAGGACCCGGATTTTATTGCTAAAGACTACGAATAGAGGTCGTGTCCGCACCCGACGTTGCTTGTGGGGTGGCCCCTGCGCGATGCTTCCGCTGTCGTTTCTCACCGAGATAGGCCTGGATCCAGTCTTGGTCTTTCTCTGGTTATGTATTGTTGTATTGCTACTTTTTATCATAACTTGTATCGAGTGTCGTGGCCCTCGGAGGTTGCACGATGACTGAATCATCTGTTGAATAAATGTGTATCAGCCTCCTGGGACTGATATTTGTATCACATTTAGTCTCTGCTTAAGTGGGGACGCTTCAGGTGGTATCAGAGCCGTCGTTGGCTGTAGGACGCGACCCTTAAGGACCGAGACCTTTCTTAGAGCTTTTTCTTCGCTAGGCCTTCCCCGTGCCAGGCATGCTTCCCCAGTGGCACAGACTCTTGACTTTTACCGTTCCAGATGGCTGACGACGGATGGAATAACGGAATCGGCGTCGCTGAACCCGGTCTCCCGAAGTTCTTGCTACTCACCTTGGAACGCGTCGGAGTTAGGGAACTGCCGGAGATCACCTTTCGGGAATACGACTCCAACGACACCCCTCGGTGTAAGATGATGCTCTTTGTGGGAAAAAGCACACTTTACCCAGAAGTGGAGCCCTGGTCTATCGCCACCACTGGTTTTGGCTTCGAGGACACCTACCGAAAGGCCGCCCGTAAAGCCCTGCGGCAGATCCGTGTGCTCTATAAGCGTCACCTTCGGCATACCTCTATGGGATTTTTCCCGCCTACTGGAGGTAGAGGACGCTCATGGATCGCCCGGATGAGAAGACTTGGAGGAAGAAGACATGGAAGACACAATTTCCCATCTGTCCATTTACCTCACCGGCTTAGATCAACTCTACCAAGACACGGCCGCTCAACTGAAGTTTCAGATCAAGTGAGTGGAGAAAGCAAAAAAAGAAAGGGAAGATGAAAAGAGAAAAGCGAGAATAGCTCAGTCTCAGGCAGAACATCACCTAGCTGCTTATGGAGAATTGTGGCGGAGCTACAACCAGAAGGAAGAGCAAGCTGGGTCATCGAGGGAAGAACCGGAGGAAACTCATTGGGATAAGAGTACTCAGACCAATGCTTTGGAGTTGGAGCAGTGTCTCCCTCCAAAGAAACGCTATACATAGAGCGAGGAAGAATTCCTTTGAGTAGCCAGTAGCATGCTTAGGCTAGGCTTCCGTCCTAGTGTTGTATCCTTGAGTGGTGTACCCAACCTTGTTGTAGCATCAGAGATCTTGTATCCTCTTTTGTATCAAGTTCTGAAATAAAGTTGTTCGTGCTATTCTGTTTTCAGATGACTGAAGCAGGTTGGACCCATGGTGTTTTCCAGGAAGAACCGGGTTTTCCTCGCCTCCTGATCAACTCCCTGAGTCGCCTTGGTGTTACTGAATCCCCAAGGTACTACAGCAGAGAGTACAAGTATCTCGGCACTCTTCGCTGTAGGGTGGTCCTTTCCATTGCTAGGAGCACCCGCTACCCCGACATCGAGCCATGGAGAGTGGCTGCTACAGGATTTCGACATCGGGATACCTACCCTTTGGCTATCAGGAAGGCCCTCTGCTACCTGTGCCGGATCTTCGAAGAACACCTCATTTCCACACCAATGAGACTTTTTCCCCCAGCCGTCAGGACTCAAGTCGGGCAGGCCCGCATGAGGAATCTGGAACACCGCCGTCAGCAAGACGACCTTTTGTACCATGTGGTCGCCTACCTCGTCTCCTTAGACGGACTTTTCGACGAGCAAGCCAGGTTCCTTAGGGAGCAAATCGGCCGAGCCGAGCAATCAGAACTCGCAGTAAGGATGCACCAGATCCGGGTGGCTCAAGCTGAAGCAAGGACTGCGGCCGCTATAAGTAGCGAAGCCGTCGCTCATGAGAGCCTCAGGCAGATTCAAGACCATTCTATGCAGGAGTGGACCAGGAGTGGGATGCCCATCCCTGCAATTGGAGAAACTCATGTCCTGCTTGGAACCCCCGTCCTGAGGGGAGGACGTAGCGGAACCCCGCGAGCTTCATCCGGAGGGGCCGAGAGATCCACTGCACCCGCGGAAGGAGAAGCTACCACACAACCCCGGGCAAATGGGACCCTAGAGGACGACGAGCGGGAGCTACTCATCCCTCTGGAAGAGCACTCCGCTCCGGAAGACGGCTCGCCTCGCGAGTAGCATGCCTCGAAGCTGCCCAGGAATGAAGCCACCCCAGTCCGAAGTTTAGAGTTGTACCTCCCCAGTTGTAACGTTGTAGCCCGGTCGTTTAGTTCGTGTTTTGGCCTACCCAAGTGTTGTACCCCTCCCCTTTCAAAAGAATAAAACCGTTTGTGCTTGTTGTGTTGCTAAACTCTGTGCTTGTCGACAGGAGGAGGATTCTGCCTTTCTGTTAGAACGAGTTAATTAACTTAAACATCACTAAAATTCCAAATCCTAGTCTCTTATGATGTCCTCTAAATCCACAGATGGTCAACACACGTGGACCCAGGGCTTCCCGGAGCCGAGTCCCTGCTGCTAGCGACAACGTGCAGAGCGCACCCCATGGTGAGCATCAGGATGAAGTGAACCAGGAAAGAAGGGAGGAAAGTCAGGTTGGGCAGGAGCAAGCGCCACTCCCACGTGCCGCTGACTGGTTGCAGGTGGTGAACAATCAGAACCTGATAATGGAAGCTGTAGTCAGGGCCATCGCCCACCAGAGGCCCCGTGGGCAGAGTATGAATGAGAAGCTGTCAGAATTCTTCAGGATTAAGCCACCTACCTTTGGCGGGTCTACCAACCCACTTGATGCAGATAATTGGCTGAGGGTGATTCAGAGGAAGTTGGAGCCACTCCATTGTGAAGACCATGACAAAGTTCTCCTAGCTACCCATCAACTCATTGGAAATGCCCTTGCCTGGTGGGAAAACTACTGTGCAGCTGCCCAGGATGCCACTGTTATCACCTAGAGAGAATTTGTGGATGAGTTCTGCCGTTACCATGTCCCCGCAGCCACCATGAAGCGCAAGGCAGACGAATTCCGTGCACTACAGCAAGGCAACAAGACGGTGGAGGAGTACACATACCAGTTCATGGAACTAGCCCGCTATGCACCAGAGGAAGTGGACAGGGATGAGAAGAAGCAGGAAATGTTCATGAAGGGTCTGGACTCAGAGCTCAAGACCCTGCTCACTCCCCAGATTTATTCTGACTTCAACACTCTAATGAACAGGGTCATTCTCACTGAAAGAGCTAAAGCGGATGAGAAGAAAGATCTCAAACGCAAGTTTCTGGAGAGCAAGGCTCGCCAGCAGGACCGCTTTCAGAGAACAAAGAGCTATAACCACCCACCACCCAGATTTCAGACACCTATGCAGTACCGCACTCAGTCCCGAGCATCAGGTTCACAGGTCACCAATCCTACCTTCAGAAGCCAGGGTGCCAAAGCCCCACAAAGTAGTGCCAGTCAAGTCAACAACAACAGCAGAGCCTGTTTCAACTGCCATGAGACCGGGCATTACATAGCCAACTGTCCCTATGCTAACAACAAGCCAGCAGCCCCAGTGTACTCCAACTCCGTGAATGGCCCGAAGCCAGCCCTGTCAGGTGCCAACCGTGTGCCCGTCCGCAGCAACAACCCCGGCAACAACACCAACAACCAGCAAATGAGGCAGCCCCAGCAACCCTATGGACGAGCCCGCGTCAACCATATCAACGCGCAAGAGGCTCAAGGAGCTCAGGGCGTAGTGCTTGGTGAGTTTTTAGTCAGCTCAGTACTTGCCACAGTATTATTTGATTCTGGAGCATCACATTCTTTCATATCATTAAGTTTTGTGGATAAGCACAATATACTTACAGTACTACTAAAGTCACCCCTGTTAACTCGGACACCTGGAGCTGACATCAAGTGTCAACTAGGCTATTCTAGGGTAAGGATTATTTTAAGTGGGGTAGAGTTTCTAAAGGAATAGATGTAATCCTTGGAATGGATTGGTTAACCCGACATAATGGCCTCATAGGATGTGCCGATAAGGTGATATACCTAACCAGCCCTGAAGGAATACAAGTGACTTGCCACACTCAAGGAATGAGATCAGACCCAATGGTTTATACTTTGGAAGCCAAGATCATAGCAGAAGTTCCGGTAGTGTGTGAATACCCAGATGTATTTCTAGAAGAATTACCTGGAGTGCCACCAGATAGAGACATAGAGTTCATCATTGATCTTATCCCAGGAACATCTCCCATAGCCAAGAGACCCTATCGGATGGCTGCAGCAGAACTTGCTGAACTAAAGCAACAACTGAGAGAACTTCAGGAGAAAGGATTCATCAGACCTAGCTCATCCCTGTGGGGATCACCAGTTCTCTTTGTGAAGAAGAAGGACGGAAGTATCAGGATGTGTGTGGACTACAGATCCTTAAATGATGTTACCATCAAGAACAAGTACCCGTTGCCCAGAATAGATGACCTGTTTGATCAGCTGAAAGGAGCCAAGTACTTCTCCAAGATTGATTTAAGATCAGGATATTATCAGCTTAAGATAAGAGAAAGCGACACCCCCAAGACGGCATTTGTGACAAGATACGGGCAATACGAGTTTACAGTGATGTCTTTTGGATTAACCAATGCCCCGACATATTTCATGAATCTCATGAATAAAGTATTTATGGAGGAGTTAGATAAGTTTGTCGTAGTCTTTATTGACGACATACTCATCTATTCCAAAAGTGCCCAAGAGCATGAGCATCACCTGAGAGTAGTGATGGAGAAGTTAAGAACACACAAGTTATATGCCAAGTTTAGTAAGTGTGAATTTTGGCTTTAGAAGGTAGCCTTTCTTGGCCATATCCTCACCGCCGAAGGAGTTGCGGTTGACCCTGAGAAAGTAGAAGTAGTTTCAAACTGGCAGCAACCCACTAATGTCAGTGAGATAAGAAGTTTTCTTGGATTAGCTGGGTATTATCGGAGATTTATTGAAGGATTCTCCAAGATAGCTAGACCCAAGACAGAATTGCTCAGAAAAGATAAGAAGTTTACCTGGACTGAGTCATGTGAGAAGAGCTTTCAAGAACTGAAGAAAAGGTTAATCTCAGCCCCAATATTGACTCTACCAGATATTCAACGGGACTTTGTCATATATTGTGACGCTTCCCGAAATGGGTTAGGATGTGTACTTATGCAAGATGGGAAGGTAGTAGCATATGCCTCCCGACAGCTTAAACCACATGAGCAGAATTATCCTACCCATGACTTGGAGTTAGCAGCCGTAGTGCATGCACTGAAGATTTGGAGACACTATCTAATTGGAAATAAGTGTGAAATTTACACGGATCACAAGAGCCTGAAGTACATATTCACTCAGCCTGATCTGAATCTGAGACAGAGAAGATGGTTAGAGCTTATCAAGGATTACAATCTGGAAATTCATTACCACCCCGGCAAAGCTAATGTGGTAGCAGACGCCTTGAGCAGAAAATCTTATGCACCCAGGAATGTCCATCTACAAGAAGAAATGGCACGACTCAATGTGCACATTGTATCCCCTAAATCTTACCCGCAGCTAGCTGTCCAGCCTACTTTAGAGGAAGACATCAGAAAGGCCCAAGGTTCAGAACCAGACTTGGTAAAAATTCGTAACCACACAGGAGAAAATAAGGCCCCAGATTTTAGAGTGGATGCGGAGGGAACCCTATGGTACAAGGATAGGATTTGTGTGCCCAAGCAAGAGAATTTTCGGCAGATCATCATGAATGAAGCACACAACTCACCTTACTCTATTCACCCCGGAGCCACCAAAATGTATATGGATTTGAAATAGAAATACTGGTGGAATGGGATGAAAGCAGATATTGCCCAGTTCGTCGCCCAATGCGACATTTGCCAGCGAGTCAAAGCCGAGCACCAGAAACCAGCAGGTTTATTACAACCAATACCTATCCCAGTTTGGAAGTGTGATGAGATTGGAATGGATTTCGTAGTTGGCTTGCCCAAGACCCAAAGGGGAAATGACTCTATATGGGTGATAGTGGATCGACTCACCAAAGTTGCTCACTATTTACCCGTACGGACCAACTATGGAGGCAAAAAGTTAGCGAAGCTCTATGTGGAGAACATAGTAAAGCTACACGGAGTACCAAGCAGAATTGTCTCAGACAGAGGGACCCAGTTCACTTCCAAGTTTTGGAAAAGTTTGCATAAAGCCATGGGAACCAAGTTAGACTTTAGCTCAGCTTATCACCCACAGACAGACGGTCAAACAGAAAGAGTAAACCAGATTATGGAAGATATGTTAAGAGCTTGTGCCCTAACGTATGGAAAAGATTGGGAACGGAGTTTGCCCTATGCAGAATTTTCCTACAACAATAGTTATCAAGCCAGCTTAGGCATGTCACCGTTTGAAGCTCTCTATGGAAGAAAGTGTAGAACACCTCTGATGTGGTCGGAAGTAGGAGAGCGTACCTTAACCGGACCAGACTTTATAAAAGAAGCAGAAGACAAGGTAGCCGAAATTAGAGAAAAGTTGAAAGCTGCGCAGTCCCGTCAGAAAAGTTATTCAGACAAGCGCAGAAGGGAATTAAGCTTTGAAGTAGGAGATTACATTTATCTTAAGGTGTCCCCGATTCGAGGCACTCGCAGATTCCAAATTCAGGGAAAGTTAGCCCCTCGGTACCTTGGACCGTACCAGGTGCTTGAAAGAGTTGGAGCCGTAGCTTACCGTATCCAACTACCCACAGAGATGTCAGATATCCACCCAGTATTTCATGTATCTCAGCTAAGAAAATGTTTGAGGGTATCCGAGGAAGAACATGTGCCAGCCGAGACAATTGATTTGCAAAAGGATCTCCGATATCAGGAAGTACGCGTGAAGATTTTGGACACTGTCACCAAACAGACCAGAAATTATGTAGTACGGATGTGCCGAGTTCAGTGGAGCAGACATGGCGAGAAAGAAGCCACGTGGGAACGCGAAGATGCGTTGAAGAAAGAATTCCCCAATCTCTTTAAGGATTGAGTCGAATCTCGAGGACGAGATTCATTTTAAGTGGGGTAGGTTTGTAACATCCCAAAAAAAATTCATCCAATTAAATCACGCGTTAAAAGTCTTTTTCAAAGCTTTGCAAAATAATTCTTGAGCTCAATTCCTTTTCATCTAAAATCCCTTTCACCTTAATCTTTCCTCAAGCTAATCACATGCTAATATTTTCCTTCCTGAGCTCTCACATGAATGATGGCATCTCCATTTCTACGCACACAGCAGCACTCCTTGCCTGTACACAGTACACACCCGTCCTTATCCTTGCATCAGTACACCCCTTCACCCTCTAATTTTTCTCATTGCTCCTAAATGCCTTCACACGCATGCAGACATGCTTAATGTCTCAATATCTCTCCATTTCAAGTTCCAACCATCTTGAGTGTATTCGACACGCACAACACAGAGCATGTACGTACATGCATCCTAGCTTGAGCATCTCTCCTTCTGTGCTCCTGTCTTCTTCCTACTTGAGCACACAGCCACGCACAAACCATACACTCCATCCTTCTCTCCGTATTCTGCTAGCTAGCACGCACAGCAGCGCAGTGCAAAGGCGGCAGCACGCTCGACACGAGCAGAGCTAAAGCCGGAGCTTCGCTCACAAGCCTCGCCGCTGCGTGCAAGCAGCCAAGCGCGCACAGCACCAGGCCCCCCTGCCGAACTCGTCCGCTGCTCTGCTCGCACAGCAGCCCGGCCCCGCGACGCGACCGCTCACTGCGCCTGACACCTTGCCGTGTCGCCCAAAGCCACGGGCCCGCCTCGCTGCGCCGCCACGCCCACTAGCTCCGCCTCGTCGCTTGCGCGCATCATTCCGCCACGGAAACCGGCGACCCGCCGCTAAGCGCCACCGCCCACCCCTGCCACGCCTTCACTCCGCCTGCACGCGCCGTCGCCTCAGCGCCACCGCCGCCGCAAGCTTCCGCTCACAAGCCGACGGCCCGGCGACAGTCGTCGCCATTCATTGCCGCGCCGGCAGCCGGCTGCTGGCACAGCCCCGCCTCGCCTTCGCCTATAAAAGGGCAACGCTGAGCAGCCCTCCTCCTCCGTCCACAGCTTACCAAGCCCCAGCTCCGCCACCCATCCCTCTCCTCACTCCCTCTGCTCTGCACAACGAACGGAGCCGAGCCCCCTCGTCGATCTCCCTCTCCACGCTGCCCCCGCTCGAGGTGAGCCTCTTCTCATCTCCCTCTCCGTCTCCATGCCCTTGGATTTGGGAACGGTGGCCGGAATCGCCGCCGGGCAAAGCTCCAGGGAGCTTCCGTTGCCTCCCATGGCGGACGAGCACGAGCTCCCTTCTGTCTCTGTCCGTCCGTGTCCTTCTCCCTTCCCCGTTTATTTCTTCCACCAGCCCAACAAAACTCCGTCAGCCCAAAAGGCCAGTCGACAGAACCAGCCCAATTCCATTCACGTGTAATTAAGCCCGTGAGACACCCATCCATTTTTGGCAAACCATTTTCAGCATTTAGTTAGCATCCTATTTTCTTTACACAGCCATATTCCAACCATCCGATTTTCAATTCCAACAATTCCATTTCTAAATCCTTCTAAATCATATTCTATTTATTTCTATAATTCTCGTCTCTAGTTGAGCTCATTTTATTTTGTGTGCTTGTTTGATTGTTGTATGCTTGCTTGTGTGTGCCGTAGATCACGGAGTGACCGAGGAGCCACCCGTCGAGGAGTTTGGAGGCCAGCCGGAGTACGCAGGCGAGTACCGCGAGCCGGAGACCGAGGACCCGTGCCGCGAGCAGGCGCTTCCGGACGACTTCGAAGACGGCAAGTTTAATCCCGTCCTTTGATGCATATTTATCCTATGTTTTATAAACACAACCTATCAGCCTGTTTTATAAACCCGTTTGGATAGCCACCCCTTGATTGCTATGAATATTCCTTGACCAACTAGGTTATCTTTAAATATGACTTGCTCTGTTTGGATGATAGCCCTTGCTAGATACGCTTAGGATTCGATACTCTCACTACATCAATAATAATGATGCTCATGTGTTTTTAAAATAAAGAATGGTGTGAGTGTTTAGAAGTAAAGGGTGGGTTTTTTAAAAATGGAATAATAGTGAAACCGATGGGATGGATGGTGTGTTCTGTGTGAAACACCAAAATGGGTGAGCTCGTGCCTGTGTGGCTGAGCGGGATGTGGAGATATCCATCTTGTCATTAATTCAAGGACCGAGTTGATTGTCATTTAGCCTGGCCCAGTTTAGTGCTACCGCCCTACTGTTGTATGTGGCAACGGCTTAGCATAAATCCCACTAGCTGGTTGGTTAGCCAATGGGTGAGCTGTGAGCAATGGGAGAGCAAGGAGCAGGAGTACGATCTATGTGAGTTACGTCCCGGTCATGCCTCTTTGGTAGGACATGAACCCCTTGGTTGCTTCCATATTGGCTAGTCCGGCTTAGCTAAGGTGTGGTAATGGCTTTGACAGGTCTGCGCCGACATTTCGGTGTTCGTGTTGCGGAAACCGTTGGGGTGGGTTAAGTGTACAACCTCTGCAGAGTTAAAACCTATTCGAATAGCCGTATCCACAGTATTGGATGAGTCATGGCTTGGGCTTGAAACTAGTTTTGGGAATGGGTTGGATCAAATGGCGTGAGTTGTTTTGGAAAGTGTCCGGCAGTTGGGCCACGGGCTACGACGGACGGGGAGTCCGGTAGCATAAAATTTGGATCCTTTGTGGAGGATCAACCCCACTGGTTATTAAAACTGTTTTACAAAAACCTTTTTCAAAATAAACCCTTGCATGTTAAAGCCTAGCTTTTTCGCAAATTAAACCTTAGACATATCCTTGAGTTATCCTGTGCATACTCTTTATATCCCCCCCCCCCCCTCGTGGTCGTGGTGGGACTTGCTGAGTACTTTTGTACTCATCCCTATTTTTATTGCTACAGAGGAGGACCCAGATTTTATTGCTGAAGACTACGAATAGAGGTCGTGTCCGCACCCGACGTTGCTTGTGGGGTGGCCCCTGCGCGATGCTTCCGCTGTCGTTTCTCATCGAGATAGGCCTGGATCCAGTCTTGGTCTTTCTCTGGTTATGTATTGTTGTATTGCTACTTTTTATCATAGCTTGTATCGAGTGTCGTGGCCCTCGGAGGTTGCACGATGACTGAATCATCTGTTGAATAAATGTGTATCAGCCTCCTGGGACTGATATTTGTATCAAATTTAGTCTCTGCTTAAGTGGGGACGCTTCAGGAGGCGACTCACCTAAAGTTTGGTTGCGAGGCTCCTCTTCCCTCCCGAGACGACCCATACCTATGGCTCAACGGCCGGTTATTGCACCCGATCCTCCCAGGTAATTAACTTGACATGTTCTTACCAATGTTTGTTCTCATGTTTTCATGGATAATTAAAATTAATTAATTTGTCTTTTTTTACCTTTGGCAGGGGCTTTGAGATTGTGCAGCCAGGCGTTCACTCCCGCCTTCCCAACGGCATTCTGGGCCAGCTTTGCAGGTTGCACTACCCTGGCGTCATACAGAAAGGGGGCCGAGAGCAGCCGGCGTGGTCGTGGGAGGACTACACGACCACCCAGGACTTGAAACTAGATGAGAATGGGCAGGAGTCTGGGAGCAAGGCGCGACGGGTTGTGCTCGAGCTATTTGTAAGTATTCTTCGTGTTACATCGCATTCATCAATTATTTTTGAAACTACTAATACATCATGTGATTTGTGCAGGAATTCTACAAGCCGCTGGATGGAACGTTGAACCAGGCGATCGAGGTGGCTGACACGGCCTGCCGCAAGCTAGTGGCCGATATGTGGTATGAGACGAAGCTGTGTGCCATCATACAGTGGTAGGCTCACCATGCGCCTAAACGCGAGAGGCGGAGCGTGCCGAAAGTGGAGGCGAGAAGAATGATGCTGATGAAGGAACAATTTCTAAAGGTAAATGTTCAACATTTAATTGCTTTGATCAATTATCGGTGCCTCCGTAGTGCCTTGATGGCGTACTTGATGGCGTGCAGGTGCCTCCGTGGTGGCTAGATAACAATGATCGGTGCTGGGTATGGTGGTTGACAAGTGGTTCACGGAGGGTTTCACGGAGAAGAGTGAGGGTGGTCGAGTGCGGCGAGGGATGATGGGAGGATCATCACACCACCAAGGCAGCAACAACCTCAAGGGATACAGAAAAAAATGGTACGTGTATTTACTTATTTATTCCAACGCTAAATTCTGCAGAATTTCTAATGAATCTGCCTTTTCCCGCAGTCGCAGGCACATGGCCAAGAAATCAGCATCCTCGGGGCTTATGCTTGCTCAAAAAAGGGGAAGGCGACCTCCGATGTCACGTACAACCCGGATGACCCCCCCCCCCCCCCTCGGCATACAGCAACTCCTCTGTCCACAGCCGCCTGAGTGACTACACCGAGATGGCAAAGGCGGTGAGGGGGCCGGATTTCGATCCACACACAGAGCCCATTGATGGAGAGACCGTCATGAGGATGGGAGGAGGCAAGAAGCATGGGCGGTACGTTATGGCTGGCAGCGTGATCAACACAGCTAGTACTCCCACTCTCTCGCAACTTCGTGCTCGGCAAACCGACTCCACACCGCCTATACGACCGAGGCGAAGCGCCGTACAGATAGGCATGGAGCAATTCAAGGTTATTTCTGTTGCACTCGTCGTTCAAGCGCTTTACACACGTTAGCTTCGTATTCTAACCCATGCATCATATTTTGTAGGCCCAGATGGAGGCGCAGGTACAGGCGACGGTCCAGGAGCAGTTGCGGGCCCAGACAGAAAGGATTGAGCAGGAAAATGCAAGGAGATGGGAGGCCTATGCTCAGTACATGCAGTCATTGGGCTATCCGCAGCCACCGCCGTCACCGTTCGGTCCACCACCTGGAGCTCGTGGCGGTACTCCGACTCCTGTGAGTGACTTCATAGCCGTTTACTTTCATTTGTTATAGTGACTTAGCACTTTCCAAACTCAGGATACAAAGTAGAAAGACTTAGTATAGAAACCAATGACTTAGTAAAATCACTTAGCTTAACACATTCAATATCTTCAACTTTGGACAGCCTCCATCGGCGGCATCCAATGAAGGGCCAATCAATCCAGATATGTCGCCTCCATGGCCGTCTCCGCATGGGATGCAGGCTCGCTCGTGGCACGGGCCGCCGACTCAGCCGTGGCAGGGGGCGCCGTGTCAGCTTCCTCCGTCGTTGCCGTGTCAGCTTCCGCCGTCGTCGTCGCAGGTGCCGCCGCCCTGGGCTTGGGGTATGCAGCCTCCGCCTCCGACTCAACCGCCGGCGGACGAGTGAGCGGTATGTATCATGTGGTTTCTATGCCGTGTGCTTTGTATGAACTTGTTCTGGACTATGGACGTTGTATGAACTTGTTTATGAACTTTGGAGTCATATCGACTCGTATGGACTGTATATGAACTTGTTTATGGACTTTGTATGAATTTCTGTGGCCGTGTTATGGCTTATGGTGTTTGTGAGCTGGTGAAGCAATATTTGATTGTCTGTGTTGCATATAAACTGCCTGAGATGTTAATTGTAATGTATATGAACTGCATGTGATTGTTTTTGTTGTTTGGGGACATTTAAAAGCAAAAACAGCAAAAATTTGGGCAGGGGAAGGATGTTTGCCGTGTGCAAAGGTCAAGGCACACGGCAAACAGCCTGTGTTTGCCGTGTGCAATAGTCACGGCACACGGCAAACAACCTGGTGTTTGCCTGGGATGTTAATTGTAATGTATATGAACTGCATGTGATTGTTTTTGTTGTTTGGGGACATTTAAAAGCAAAAACAGCAAAAATTTGGGCAGGGGGAAGGATGTTTGCCGTGTGCAAAGACTGGCACACGGCAAACATCTAGTGTTTGCCGTGTGCAACGGTCAAGACACACGGCAAACAACCTGTGTTTGCCGTGTGCAATAGTCACGGCACACGGCAAACAGCCTGTGTTTGCCGTGTGCCGGCCACGTGGCACACGGCAAACAGCCGTTTTCCAGGTGTCCACCGTCAGTTACTTTATTTTGCCGTGTGCCCGTGGTCTGGCACACGGCAAACAGCTGTTTGCCTTGCACACGGCAAACATTTTTGCCGTGTGCCTTTCAGGCTTCGCCGTGTGCCCTTGGCACACGGCAAACCGTGTGTTTCCCGTAGCGCCGGTTCCATTCTCTTTAGACTTTTCTAGCCGATAAACCTGCATGCAGTGAGCTGCTACTACTACTAGCTCTCGCTAGGCATACGAACGGGAATGGGTGGTGTGAGGAAGATCGCTAGCGTCGTTGACTAACTGCAAAGAACTGTAACGCACGACGTGAGCTCTTGCTGATCAGGATATGGTCATCTCGCCACGGCACTAGCGGACGAAGGAGAGCCAACGGTTGTCCACAGGTATCCGGCGGCGTGCTTTGACGACCCCGCTGTGTGCCGGAACGCCTAGCTGGTCACCCTGACCGGCCGACGGCCGGCCTGCTGAGCTGAGGTCATCTCGTTTCGACTGATGAGTTCGTGTTGTACTTTCAAGCAAATCATGTCGCTGCGGAGTGCGTACGAGGAAATAGTGAAGCTGCATCGCAGCTGATTCATTGCCCCCGCAGTTGGTAGCAGTTGAGCATCACTGAGCCAGGTGTGAACGGGGGATAACAACCGATTGTACCGCTGCGATGATTGCAGGTACTTTATACATTACCCCTTGCAATGTGTGCAGTCGTATTTTGATTCTCACTTCGTGTCTCATACGAATTTAGGTTTCACTAGGGTTATCGGATCCAAATTAAATTTTGTTAAAATCGACTAAAATGGTACGAGAAGAAATAAAATAAATGCCGTGCCATATAATTAGCTGACAAATGCTATCATTGAGGAACCACTTACATCCTTACTCTCAATGGAAGGTACCGCCGCGCCATCATTTATAAAATCACTGGAGCTTTTAGTGCATCTCTCAAAGTCTTTCTAAAACTCATTCTCTAAATCATCATTTAAAGAGTCCTTTGCATAAAAATCGTTTTCTATATCTTCATGTTTTCTAACAGGTTTTCTATATCTTGCATGCACTCTAAAGAGTTATTTTCTTTTCTATTTTTGCTAGTAAGAAATCCGGAATAGGGAGTGACTATGTTTAAATAACTAAATAGAAAGGTTGTTGGAAGGTACCTTTTTAATCAAAATCTCTAAAACTAGCAATTAGAAAGGATTTAGAGAGTCTCTTGGAGTTGCTCGTTTTGTATCCGTGTATAAAAATGCCTCTATGAATAGAAAATATGCATCATTATTGTCGTCTTTGAACAAAATTATGTAATATATATTATGGCACGGACCCATTAATTAATCCCGTACGTGGATGGGTGGTTACTTGCTTCAGTTGAGCTAAGTACGGTAGTAAGTGGCTAAGCAGTAAGTGCTCTTGTCTGATGCAAAAGCGCAGTTGCGTAGGGGCGAATGCGATGAAGAACGGCTCCTTATTAAATTGATCAGTTTCTCTTTGCAGTTGTCGTCAGGGGGGTAAATTAGCGAAGGGCCCCACAAAAAAAATGCAGTATATGCTTCTTTGAGAAATCTTTTTATAAGGTTTTGTTTGAGATCTGAAGCCGCTACGCCCCTTATATATCGGCACAAGAGTTGTTTGTTTTGGTCATTTCTTTTCCATTTTCTCTAGACTGTAGTTCAATAGGCCATGCAAACTTACATGTCGTTAGGTACTAGTCACTTCGCTAGGAATGAGCGGCATCAGGAAGCCTAGTAGTGTCGCTAACTAATTGCAAAGAAGTGCGACCCGAGGCCGAAGCTCCGATTCATCACGGCAAACTTCTTGGTCACACACGCAACGTACGGCAGCGACAGCAGCGGGCCGACGGGCTGTCCGCTAGTGCGCGGTGGCGAGACCGGCCGGTCTTGCAGCTTTGCCGTCGGTTGGTAATGGCGGTGAGACTTCGATCTCAGCGTTGCTGGGTGACCGAACCGCCGGAGGGCGGCCCTGACCGACGGCCAGCCAGCTGAGGTCATATCGTTTGCTTCAGTGGCGAAGCTAGAGCGCAAGTGAGGGGGGTGCAACAATAGAAAAGGAGGAAAATCTTATTACCAAAATGAAAGTAGACCAGTAATAACATTTGACTTCAAGCCTTCAACTTCAATGATCCAATGGCCTAACAAAGCAAAAAAAAATGTTTTGTGACTCAATTTCATTTGTATGGAAAAAATCCAATGGAAGAAATTATGATACATTACCTTTAATCTTCATCAAATCGACGATTTTTCATTTTCATGAAGCGGTCAACCACAGCCTCATTGGTGACTTTCATCAGCTCTTCTTTCTCCACATAGCAAGTAAGGATATTGCTCATATGTTTATCACCAATGCGATTGCGCAACTCTGTTTTCACAATTTTCATAGCCGAGAAAATCCTCTCAACCGAAGCGGTAGCTACAGGTAACACTAGAACAAGCTTCAAAAGTCGGTATACCATTGGATAACGATCATGTTTATTAGTCTCCACCATTCTTCGAGAAAGCTCGGCAATAGTTTCTAGATCGGAGAACCTATCATCATCTCTCACATCAAATATGTAGAGGCCAAGCTCATGGCTAAGTTCCCTCAAATTTCCAGAATTAAAATCATGTGGATAAAGCTTTGCAAGGCTCATCAAATTTTCTACATTGAAATCATGAAATGAGTCTCTTGGACTAAAAGCGGCCGAGCAAACAAGCAATTGAGAGCTTGTCTCATTGAAGCGGTTATCAAGCTCTTGAAGTAGCCAATCAATAACATCATTAAAACAATCTACTTGATAGTAATGCTTATTTGTAATTCCAGATTTGTGCCTCCGCTTCTTAGGATCAATATATTCATCTTCCATTTCTAATTTGCAAATATCATTATTGTCACAAAATTCATACACTTCATCTAATAGTTTCCCCCACTTTTCTCTTCTAAGCTCATCTAGTTGCTTTCACACATTTAATAGCATTCACTATGTCCTGATCCTTCCGCTGCAATGCTAGTGACAAGATATTTGTGATTCCTAGTATAGTCAACATAAGATGCAAATAGAAGACAAAGTCAAAAGACTGGAAATATTTTAGAAGGTTTGATGCTTGATCTCTGATTTTCCAATCCCTTTTATCCTTTTCCACAATTTCTAAAACCTTGACTATTGTAGAAAACAAGCTGACCAAACTTTTGAGAGATCTATAATGGGAACTCCAACGAGTATCACCAGGTCTTTGAAGAGTTTGCTCTTGATTCAATCCTGTCCTGGTCTGAAGCTGCCCACACCCTAATGCCTTACTCATTTCTTCAAGATTAATATCGCTAATCAAGTCCCTTCGCTTAGATGATCCACCAACCACATTCAGTAACATGGAAACCATATTAAAAAATTCACTAACCCCTGTATGCTTTCTCACAATAGCCACAAGAACTAATTGGAGTTGGTGAGCAAAACAGTGAACATAATAAGCTGAACTATTTTCCCTCATGATCAATGATTGCAAGCCATTGAACTCACCTCGCATATTGCTAGCACCATCGTATCCTTGGCCTCTAACTTGCTTTATGCTTAACTTAAGATCAGCAAATAGTTCGTCAATAGAAGACTTGAGAGAGGCGAAAGATGTTTCAGTCACATGAACAAGACCAACAAATCTCTCTTTCACAATTCCACGTTTATCAACATATCTTAAGTAACTCTAGGCAAAAAAACCCGAGACCCGAAAACCGAACCGAAAGAACCGGAATCGGAACCAAAAGAACCGAAACCGAGAAATTCGGTTCCTAGTTCGGTTCTCATTTCTCAGGAACCGAATTTCGTCGGTTATTTCGGTTCGGTTCTCGGTTAACCCGAAAGAACCGAACTTTAAACATTTGGCCCAATACTAGCCCAACTTACAAAGGCCCAATAGCAAACCCTAATCTATCCACACCTGACACCTCCCTCCCAGCTCCTACTCCCAAGTCCCAGCCGCCTCCCTCCCTCCCTCCCAGGCGCACGCACGCCGCCGCCTCCCTCCCTCCTAGGCACATGCCCGCCGCCGCCTCCTCCCTCCAGGCTCCTCTAGGCCAACGCCTCCCCATGCCCGCCCCGCAGGCCGCAGCCCCTGCCGACGAACCGACGCCGACGAGCCGCCGCAGGCCCCAGCGCCTAGCCCCCGCTGACGAGCCGACGTTGTGGAGGCGCAGGAGCTCGCCGCCGCCGGGGACACGCAGGAGCTCGCCGCCGCCCCCAGGTCTTGGCCCTCGGCGGCTGCTCCTCCCTAGTCCCTAGCTCCTGGCCCCCGTCGGGCGCTCCTCCCGCCGCGCCTGCCTCCGCCACCACCAAGCCCCAGGCCGCCATGCTCCCGGTCGTCACCTCCGCCGCCCCCAGGCCGTGCTGGCGCCCGGTCGTCGCCTCTCGGCCCGGGCTCATGGAGTCTTGGTGCGTCGGTCGGGGCCGTCGCCGGCGCCCGCCTGCTCCTCCCCTTTGTTTGTTCAGATTTCATCCTGACCAAAATTCGGTTCTTTTCGGGTAGAACCGAACCAAACCGAAAATACCCGAACCGAAATTCATCGGTTCCTACACCTAAAAAGAACCGATCGGTTCCTTTAATCAGGGAACCAAATTTTGAAAAGAACCGAGGAACCGAACCGAACCCGAACGCCTAGGGTGAATCTTAAGACCACTGCCATTTGTTCTTTCCAAGAAACATCTCTTGACTCATCAACTAGCAAACAAAAAACATCATCCCCAATTTCTTCTAGAATAGACTGTAGCACTTCCTTTGCAAAACATTCCACAATATCCCTCTGTATATCAGCAGAAGTCAAAAGACTATTATCTGATTTTTTTCTATCTACTGCCTTTCTTAGGGTCGGATTTTGTTCAGCTGCAAACTTACGAAATTCCTTGAAGTTTCCTTGGTTTAAGGACTCCTTTGACTCGTCGTGACCCCGAAAAGCCAATCCTTGCTTTGCCAATATTCTAACAGTATCAATAGACCCATTCAAACGGATAAAATAGGCCTTCTTAGCAGATTCAGTCACATCATTGTAAACAACATCAATATGTTGTTTTGTTTGCAATAGATCATCACATTTCTTCATTGCTAGATAGTGTGAGCCACCGACATCACCAACATGCTCTTTCAGCCTTTCCTTTCTATGATAACCATTCCAACCATCCCTAACAAATACTTTGTACCCACCATCTTTCTTTTCTCTAAACAAGAAACAGTAAAAGCAATATGCTCTATCTTTGGACTCACTGTATTCAAGCCAACCTCCAAACTCTTTAAACCAGTCCGGAACAAACCTTCTTGAATATTTTCCAATCTCTGTCACGGGAAATTGAAGTGTGCGAGGTTGGCAAGGCCCATTCTCCGAGTATTTTCTTCTCACCCTCTCTCTAAGATTAGGATGGTAATCATCAATTTGCTTCCTTAATCCAGGATCATATTTAATCTCCTCTTCCCAGTTGATATCATCCAAACATGAATTTCTGAGATTATTGACACTATTCGGCTCTGGCGTTCCATCAATTAACCTGCCATTAGTAGACATGTAAATATGTACATTTACTATTTGGTAGTCAAATATCCACTGATGCAATGTAAAAATAAATTCTGAAAATAGGATGACAAGACATAAATCGAATTAGTACCGTAGGGCCTAACCACCAGACATAAAATCAGTCCAATTTCCTATAATCCGAATTAAATCATGAGGGCCTAACCAACAGACACCAGTAAGTAGTAACCCTTAAACCCTACAATATGGAAATTGAAAGCAACAACCAGTTAGGGATGTATCTAAATCAGACCAGCCGAGAGAATCAAAGAAATAGAAGTTTTCATGTAGCACGAATAGGGAGCGTCTCTTACCTGGTCTGGCGATTTGGCGAGACAAGAAGAGGCGACGGCGAGAGAAGAAGAGGCGGTGGCGTCGAGACTCGAGATGACAGAGAGGGTCGAAGGCAAAACGATCCGAGCAAAGGGCCAGCGACAGGCTACGGCATCGATCTCTTTTCCTTGGGTGGGCATCGATCTCCTTTGCCTGGGCTAATTTTTTTGATCGACCAACATAATTGGGCTACAAGCTGAAGCACCAGGCTGTGGGGGGTGCAATTAATTGGGCCAAGGGGGGTGCATACAGGGCCAAGATTTAATGGTAAGCACTTAATTTGGTTTTTTGGGGGGGTGCATGTGCACCCGTTAGCTTCTACTGGGCTCCGCCCCTGGTTTGCTTCGTGTCGCTGTAGCTCGTTGACCAAATGTTCTCTGCTAATCATCATATCACTGCGGACGAGTCAAGGGAAAGCTGCCCCTATCAGTTTCTCCCAACAATAATCTAGCCAGGCCTCACCGAGGGATAATCAGTATCGATTGTATATAACTGCAATCACCATAGTAAATTTAGTGTCTTTGTGCCCTACAATCTACCAAGCTAGGGTCGCAAGTCATAACAATTGAGCATCACCAACCAAATACGTATGTATCCCTCAAGTAAAACTCGCTGTCATATCAGCCAACAGCTTGTGCTTAACAATCAAAGATGCCGTATTAAGTACAAGACTTAAATTATCAATTTCCTGCCTTTCCATATAGCTAACAAACACAAGTAGGTATTTAGGTTTTCATCCAAATAAAATATCTATGTTTTCTTGTCTTCGTCAACGATGGTGATGATGGTAGATTATAAATTTTTTTGGTATTGATTCCTTGTCTATCTTCTTTGATTTTGAGCTTTTTGTCATGACTTTAGTTTGGGTAAGGTAGATTGTTAAGTTCTTTAGAATAACGGTCATTTGGTCCCTTTGGCCTCATGCGTGAAAGGCTCGCGAGAGTTGTGATTGCATGACAGATGGCGGCGTTTACTACTGCAGCGACTCTTGTACGTGGCGGCATGAAGCCCTCATTCGTGTCAGTGATCAGTCCACTACCACATGGGCGATACAAATGAGGGTCCTTATTCGTCCTGGTGAAATAACCGGCAAGAATAACGTTCTAAATGTGCTGGTGGAATTCTATGCGGGTAAGACTACTTTATTATTCTAACTGGGATTTACAAAGCACAGGTGCGTTTGAGTGCCTAAAACTATATGTGTTAGTAAGAGCCAATGCGTTTGAGTGTGATAGTCGCTGCGGCAATTAATTAGGCCGTCACTTTTGTTAACCACGACGGTTAGGATACTTTGTTCTCGTACTTAAAATCTGCAAAGTCCATCAGTTCGATCCATGTCTGGGTACTAGATATGCATCGTTAGAATGAATTGCACACATAACAAGTGTACGCTCAATAGAACATCAGTACTACATACATATACATATGTGGCTTATCTGGCAGTGCAAGAGAAAGCGCTTCCACTTGTTTCGGTTCTTCAGTTAACACTGCATAAGCACCGAGATGAAGCACTGCAACTTGCAATGCAAGATGAAGTGGTTGGAACTTCTCTCTCGTTTTCACACCCCGTCGTTGATGAACCGACGCTGACTTCAAGTTCTTTTCTCGACGCACGTAACCATTGAAATTCGTAAACTAATCAGTCAAAGTTCAAACTGGTAGATTAAATAAGGAAAAAGTCCATTTTTGGCCATTCAACTATGGCCTTCGTTTGGTTTTGACCATTGAATTCCAAAACCAGGAATCTTTGGCCACTGAACTTTGTAAACCGGGTATAAATGGCCACCGTGCCCTGTTTTGACTAGTTTAGGGCTGTTTTGACTGCCACGCTGTAACCCGCCGCCATGTCACCGTGCTGAGTCAGATAGGGCCCACACGTCATCCCAAATCCCTTATCAGGTCGTGCGGGCGAGATTCTTCCCCAAATCGAGCAGAAGCGGCGGCGCTAGGGTTTGCAGAAGAGAGGGACCGAGGGTGGCAAGAGGCATGGCGAGCTCGAGTTCAAGCAGCTCGAGGACATGGGGCGAGGGCGAGGGCGAGGGCGAGGGCCCTCCAATCCCGTACAGGCGGGGTCCCCTGCAGTACTCGCCGGCGAAGCTGTGCTTCTGCGGAAACAAGGCGGCGCGATGGATTTCGTGGAGCGATGACAACCCAGGGCGACGCTACTTCACGTGTTACCGTCGACGGGTAAGTTCATTTGCATTGTTTTTGGAGCGAGTTGTCGATTTGGTTTTCAATTTGAAAATTTGTTTGATTTGAGAACAATCACAGGCCGGCGGCTGCAGATTCTGGCTTTGGGCAGAACTGCCCCATTCTGAATTCATCCTAGAGCTGCTGATTGATCTGCGCAATGCAGTTTGGGCTGCAAGGAGGGAGAACAAGGAGTTACTAAATCAACTTGGTGATGCAGCTGTCATGGTCGAGGAACATAGAGAAGAAGTCAGAGCATTGAAGGCAGAGATGGAAGAAAATGCAAAGGAAAAAGATGGAGTGATTGTTGCTAGCAGGGATAGAGTCTGTAGGCTGGAGAAGGAATTAGTAGTGTACAAGTTCTTAGTTAAGTGTTGTGTTGTGGTTGTGGTAGTTGTATTCCTGAACAAATGGTTGTTCAAGTGAAAATGTGTGTGTTCTCGGTCTTTTGCAGTGGCCAACTTGTCCTTGTTTATGTCAGATGAATGAGATGGGAAGTATGTTGTTTATCTCTGAAATGGAGTCTCAGTTTTATCTATGAAATGCAGCAAAATAGATAGACAACACCAATTTTTCATTAGAAACACAAAACTGAGATGAAAGTTGACATACAACCACTTGATTGTCATTACATGCACACAATTGCTGAAAATAAAGTAGATACACAGTACTTAGAGGCCACATGTTTGACATTATTACAAGCTGAGATTTGCTGAAAATAAAGTTCACACACAGACATCTTCAGTTTTGTTGTTCTTCAGTTTTCCTCAGCAAGAGCACCTTTCAGAAGCAAGACAGGGGCTCTTGGTGCTCTTCTAACTTGAAGCTTCTTCCTGGGAGGTTCTTGTGCATTTACATGTGCTTGTGCATTGCCAGAAGTCATATTGATGGTGACACTAGAACTGGCTTGGGACATGGGCACCACTGCATGCAAATTAAGTGAAACTTTGCCAGTGGAGGTTGTTTGGACTCTAGCTTTAGTAGAAGATCTGACAACTGTCTTGGATCTCTTAGCCTACAACAATTACACATGCATCAATATATGCCGATTTAGTTACATAGTGAAATGAAATGAGATAATTTTTGAACTTACATCATTCTTTGCTGCAGTGCTACCAATGCTTTTTGAAGCAGTGCCTGTAGTAGCAGTAGGTGCCTTCCTCTTTCTAGTGCTTGCAGTGCTTTGCTTAGTGGTTGAAAGCATCAAAGATGGTTCTTCAGCAGCCGGTGCACTATTTTGTGCATTGCCTGATGTACCACCTGTAGTAGTAGGTGTACCATTTATTCTCTCACAAGTTGACCTATTGTGACCAATTTGCTTGCATTTCCTACATCTGATGACTGTGCCAACTCTTGAAATTTTTGTTGCTTTTGGTTTCTCATGAGGCTCCTTGTTCCTCTCTTTCTTTGGCCTTCCTGGCATTCTTACATAACCAGGAGCTTGTAGGGATGGCCTTTCTGATTCAGGCCAACTATGCATACCTTCTAATGGAATCAAGCAGTGGCTGTAGGTTTTGTTGAATTCTTCAGTTGTATAGCAGCTAGCAATGTAGTCATCCAGTCTATTTGTATTGAAGAATATACAAGAGATGGAATGTGGACAAGGCAAACCAGACAACTGCCAATACCTACAGCTACACTCTTTCTTCTGAAGATCAACAATGAACCTGTTGTTCCAGTGTGTCACCTCAAATTGATCTTGCCCATTACATATTGCATGGCAAACACCAGACAGTGTAATGTATGCATTTAGTTTCTTCAAAATGTTAGGACATATAATTGTGTTCCAACTTAGTGACTTGGATCTGTTGCTCTGAATCCTAACCATTACTTTTCTTCTGATTGTCTCTAGCATGGTTATTATAGGAAAGAATATTGCTTCTACTATCCACTTATTGAAAGTCTCACACATGTTGTTGTCTACTGAGTCACAGTTAGATCCTAACCTGAACCAGGCTCTGCTCCAGTGATGAGGATCTGTGTTCATAATTGCCTTAGCCCCTGCAGGTGTATGTTGTGCCAATCTAGCTTTGGCAAGGTTGAATAAAGTAACACAGGGAGCCTTGGCACATGCCCAGAATTTCTTCTGCCATTCCTTCTTCTTGTGCTTCTTCCTCCAATTAGCATATATGTGCCTAGCACAATTCCTATGCTCAGCATTAGGTGCCCACTTCTGAACAGCTGTTAGAATGCCCTTCTGTTGGTCAGATATGAACACCCAATCAGATCCTTCACCAACTCCAAGGTCCTTGAACAATAGATCACAGAACCAGTCCCAACTATCATTATTCTCCTTTTCCACAACTGCCCAAGCAATAGGGTACATTTGATTATTGGCATCTCTTCCAATTGCACACAACAATTCTCCATTTGTTGCTCCCTTGAAAAAACACCCATCAAGCCCTACCACTTTCCTACACCCTGCAAGGAATCCTTTCCTAAGAGCATCTAGGCAGATATACATCCTCTGAAACACAGGATCCTTGATATGTGGATCTTTCCTAACAACAACAGTACTACCAGGATTACTTCTCAACAACTCAAGCTGATACCTGTAGAGCACCTTGTACTGACCTTTAGTGGCATCTAAAGCTTGTTGCATGACAATGGACTTGGCTCTCTTCAGTTTTGAATCGTGTACATCAGCAAACATTTCTTCTTGTACAGTTGTTTTCATTGCCTCTATGCTCCAAGTTGGGTTGGCTATGATCATCTTCTCATATTTCTCTGCAATCCTTGCAGCAGTAACCAACCTATTGTCCCTCCTTAGTGGACATGTATGCACACCATTCAAACTTGCTATCTGCCAACTGGAGCTTCTTGAATTAACTGAAGCCATGCACCTCCAGTGACAAGTTGCCCAATCACACTTTGCAATACACCTTTCTGCCTCATTCTTCATGAACCTAATGAACCTCCTCTCTACCAATCCATGCTTGGTGACAGCCTTCTTAAACTGCTTCTTCCCACTGAACTTCATTCCTAACTCAAATTTTGGACTTGCCTCTTTCTTGTTGTATCTTGGATATCCACTGCTCTTGGTGACCACCTGACCATCACTTAATTGTTCTACTGAATCTTCATCAGCACTACTGTCCTCATATGAAGTTGCATTACCATCATCTTCTAACTCAAACAGGTTTCCAACTTCCTTGGGTTTCTCCAGTACTACATCATCCAGATTTGTTGGTTCACCAGCCTTCAAGTTTCTCTTGAATTGTTTGAACTTCTTCAAAATTTCTGTTGCTTCATCATCATCCTCAGAAGATGCTTCATCACCTACTAAGTAGTCACTATCACTGGAATCACTAACATCTTCCTCTGCTTGGGCTTCAGTTTGATTGACATCGCCAGTAACCTGTGCCACCGAAGGTTGAGATGATGCCTCAGCTACTGCCTTTTGCTTCAGCACCTTGGTAGGACTGTACCACTCTTTCACAAATTGAATCTGTTTCTCAACCTCCTCCTTGCTTTCAACTACAACACTGAACTTGCTAGGTGTCATCTGGTTTTCATCTTCTTCGATATCAACAACTTCTACTTCAGGGGCCTCAACATAAATTTCTGCCACTCTCCCTTCCACAATGGTATCTGCCATCTCAATACATGATTTGTCATCTACCAGAACACGAAGCCCATTAATAAGTTGTTTGCCAGGAAATAACCAATGCAATAGAGCTTCATCTTGGACATTGCAATGATCCCTTAGGTGACCCCAAATCTCTGGGAGAGACACTTTGTCTCGGTCAATGTAAGACATCCCTACCCTGCCACCACAGTAGGACAACCTCTTCTCACTTGATATGAACTCTCCATTGAAATGAAATCGCACTGCTAATGTTCCCAACACGTCCATGTTTGCCTTCTTACTTTATATCACATGCATCTACAATCAAAAGCATGGAAAAATTCATTATCAGGCCCTCTACATTAAAAAAAAGTTGAACCGTACCAACGCCAATCTAAACAACCAATATCAAGACCACATGCACTAGCCAGATCCAACAATCAATAAACAATTGCTAATCACGTGCATAAACAATCCGACACCAACTAACTCTATTGACTAAACAAATCAGTGCGCCGTCTACCATGCTCATGCTAGATCTGAACAAGAGTGGTCCATGGTAACTAACCTGTGCTAGATCCAAGAATGGGTGGTCCTCCGCTTGAGCTTCGTACCGTGGAAGCAGCTCGCCGCCGGTGGATTCAAGTCGCGCTACCTCGCCGCCGTCGGTGTGCCTCCAACCCTAGCGCCGCCGCTTCTGCTCGATTTGGGGAAGAATCTCGCCCGCACGACCTGATAAGGGATTTGGGCTGACGTGTGGGCCCCATCTGACTCAGCACGGTGCCATGGCGGCGGGTTACAGCGTGGCAGTCAAAACAGCCCTAAACTAGTCAAAACAGGGCACGGTGGCCATTTATACCCGGTTTACAAAGTTCAGTGGCCAAAGATTCTTGGTTTTGGAATTCAATGGTCAAAACCAAACGAAGGCCATAGTTGAATGGCCAAAAATGGACTTTTTCCATTAAATAAATGGTCGAGCTAGCTCGATTTCATCCTGCCTAATGCTATAAACAACATGTATACTTAAATGTGCCGGCTTGAAAAAATGCCAGCATGTTTATCTACTTATTATTCAGGTAGGACCCTCAAATGTGTCGGCTTGTTCGCACCGGCGCGAATGCTATAAATGCGTTGGTACACTTTTTCGGTACTTATGCACCGGTATGAATGATGGTCTCTGCAGTAGTGGTTGGAGTATATCTTGAACTTAGGGTGTGGTTGTGTCAATATTTCTCTAGCAGTTCTATAGGTCGATTCTCGATACAAACAACTTTTGTGGTCTTCAAAAGCGCCATTACGTGGTAGGGTTGGTCCAGATCTTAGTCGGTTCTTTGTTTGTCCTTCCTTATACTGATTACAAAACAACATAGAGTGACCATGGTTGTGATAGATGCAGCAGAGAAGAAGACTTTGCTAATTCAATGTATTTTTTTTCATAGTCATTTATGAAGTGGTTCTTATTTTTCTTAAGGTTTGTGTGGTTGGGATGTAGCTATAAAAAGACTGATGTGGGTTGTAAGCTGTGAAAAAATGTTGTGAGTAGTTAGTTGTGAGAAAGTTACAATCCGTTTGGTTAAAATACAGCAGCAAAACTGTAAGCATTGTAAAAAGGGTATGTACTGCCCTGAATGTCCAAGAGACAAGTTATATGCTAAATAATCGTAAAACAATGAGTTGTTCACAAATTTACATGTAAACAAGTATTAGAGAAGGAAACATATTTGGGTTAAATTTTGCATCTACAATTAACATATTGTCTAAACTTTACAAAGCTTTTTTGAAATTCTTTTAACTTCTAGGGTTTTTCTATAAACATGTCAAGACACAAAAATACTATGATTAATTATAAGTTTTTATGAGGGCCTCTTTGCAAAATCTTATGGCAATGTCATGCTCGCTAATGACGTCCAACAGTCACAAAGGGCAAGGCAAGAGTCGAGGCTCAGCGAGGAGGCATCGGGGACGTAGTGGCGCAGGTTGAGCTTTAATTTGGGTGCGAGGAATTGATGGCCAGTGGTGTGTGGTTGGCGAGTCGGCCAATGGAGCGGTGGTGGTCGGATGGGGACGAGTGGGCGAGGGATTTGAAATTCGTAGATCTCTAGCAACTGGAGCATGAAGAGCACGAGTCACGAAGGTAGCTAAGGGCGTTGAGGGGCCATGGACTTAGTGGATTGGAGATTAGTACAGGGAGCGACATGGATTTGGTCAACGACCATGGATTAGTTCGAGGGAGCTGCGCTTGCTAGATCCGCTTGTCAGGATGGACTGGGGCACCGAGACATATAGAGGTGCCTCACTGCCTTATATATCCTTTGTCTGTTGTCACACCCAGTTCTGAAAACAAAACTGAATTTACACTGTATGTGTGACAGGATCAAATTTCACACATATAGTCAACAAAAAGTGAATAATAGAGACAATATCACGTAAAAAAAATAAAGAGACTATCAGAGTATTACATAGCTTAATCCTAGAAACGGAGACTCCAAATTTCACAGGCAATCGACTGGGGGTTGCGTATGCCAAGTACTTAGCAACATCTTTAGAAAATTTCGTACACCTTCTTCTTCTGAGCATCAATAAGCAAGGGTGAGTACATTTATGGTTGGTACTCAGCAAGGCCACGAAAATTAACCAGAATTCGATTTAATATCAACTTCAAGTATTTTACTCATGTGAGGGTCCAGGCTGCTCTTGACCGTGAGCACGGCTGATATATCAGTTTTAAACACTCTTCAGAGGTTGTACACTTTCACCACAAGTTGCGTAAAAGTTCAGAAGAACTTTAGACCCAACCATGCTGCACCACACAGGCATTTATCACACTACCGAGGTGTGACTTCATAGGGACGCTACGAGGCCTTTACAAAGATTCTTTAGCAAATAATAGTCCGCTAAGGATTCAGGTCGCCGCAGTCATAACCCTCCCTAGTGAGCAAAGTATCTTAGCAAAGCATACCTATCAAGAGGACCGGGCTATACCCTGTCAACGCCGCCCCTCTTTCCCTTTTCAGGTAAGACTATCACCCACTAAAGTTTCAAATTAATTAGCCAAGACCAGAGCCATGTACTCTCATGGTTGTACTGTAAATCCTGGGTGGTTCTCCATGTTTCGATTAAAATTCATCATGATAGTATTAAAGCATAGATAGAAGGATGGTTAGGGTCACTTGCCTTTCACCAAAGTGTAACTACTCAAAGTCTTCAACTGATGATTTTCAAAACTCCTGAACGATGTTGCTTCTACTCGCACCAAACATCGGGCACAAACATACAAGACAAGAAATAAGAACACTACACCAATCAAGAAAAGATTTAAAAGAACGCACTAAAGGATAAGGCTCGAGTCTAGGATCGTGAAAACACATAAAACACTAAGAACGATGCTATCGTTGAGGAGACATATCTATCGTGGAAACTTTGGTTGTAAAGGAAAGGACAAGAGCTATGTGTTGCATTCATTTTTAATTATTGAAACATATGTAAGGTTATTTCAAAGAAATACCCATATTAAAGTTAATCATATTATATTTGTATATAAAAACACGATGTAAAACCTAGTCAGCTTTTATTTATAAACATTGATGTATAAACTATGCCATTTAAACATTTAGCTGAAAAATGACATAGGTGATAGCATCTAAGCGCACAACTTTAATATTCGTGTTAAACTAACCATGTTACAATTCAAAAACACATTTATATTTATATTTGGCCAAATTAACATTTAATTAAGAAAACTCAGGATATAGCCTATGTAGCTTTTATTTAGAAAGCAAATTGAATAAGCTTTAATCAAGTTAACAATTATTTGTAAAACCCGGTGTAACAACCTAACCAACTTTTAATTAGCAAAGTTGATTCAATCTTGAACATTAAGCAAATTAAGTTTGATTATGTAAGCCGAGGTTCAAATCTATTTGATTTTATTTAGAAACTTAATTAAAGTAGTATTAGTCAAGTTATCATTGCTTATGAAAAACCGATGTAAATCCTAATTAAATTCTTATAATGAAAGACATTCAACTAGGCATTGATCAAATTAATATAAAATTTATTTTTAAAAACCTACATGTTTGAAAACATCACTACTAACGTGTACTTTATGTTATTATGAACCTAACGCAACTTGAACGGATCGAAACGGAGCTAAAACGTGGAATCTATGAACAAAACAAGCTACAGGGGTCTAAACGCGATTAACTAAAGACGTGGAGGGGTAGCTGGTAAGATTTTTGAGACACAGTGAATAGTGCTCATGAAAAGGGTAAAAGACAGGGTAAGATCTGGAAAAGTGTGATGGGTAGACTTATGTGCAAAGGTGGGATCTTTCTAGGGGGTTTTGTCAAAGAATTGCAAGACACAAAAGAATATAAGGAAATTACATATTTCTTTAGGGTTTAGATCAGAAAACTATGGGGGCCTTTCTTCTTACCGTGTCCATGGCGGACAGAAGTTGCTGACGGGTCTGGGGGCCAAATCGCCGGCACCCTAGGCAGCGAGAGGCTCCGTCGAGCTGAGGAAGGGAGACAGGAGGTCAAGGGCGAGTTGGGGATGAGCTCACCGACGGCGGGGATGAAGAACTCCGGTCGGAATTTGGCGGCGGCTCGGTGTCCTCGTGTGGCGGTGCTCCGGCAATGATTCGAAGGGGGTGGCTGGCGGCAGACGTGCGGCTCGAGGAGGGTGTCGCCTTGGTGGCGGTGGTTTGCTCTGTCGGTGCTCCTTGGCGACGAATCGTGCGACGGCCGGCGGCGGCGCTCGGCGAGCTCAACTCCGGCGGCTGCCTGCTGTTGCGCGCGTGAGGGGGCAAAGCTCAAGGAGAGGATAGTAGAGGTGTGCGAGGCCTCAGGTCTCCCTTTTATAGGGTGAGCAGGAAGGGGCGAGGCCGGTAGTGGAGGCAATGGTGGAGCTGCCATTAATGGCAAGGTGGAGGTGGAGGCGGTAGTTACAGGAAGGGGAAGCGAAGGGGAGGCCGAGTGCTCCACTGAGCATTCTAGTTACGGTAGTGGAGGGGAGGCCGAGTGGCGCGGGTGGCACGCGGGCGGCACGGCGACGCACAGACCGGCCTGGTCGGGTGTGGTCGTTGGTCGAAAGGAGGAAGACGACCCTGATGCGCGGGGCCCACGTGGAAGTGAAAGAGGAGGAGAGGGAGGTGGGCTGTGATGCTGGGCCCGATGAGCGGGTCGGAGCGGGATGGACTCGTGGGCTCGACCCAGATGGTTAGGGTTAGAGATTTTCTTTTTTTTCTAGAAATGTTTTCCTGTGAAAGAACAATCGAGAACAATTCTAGATAATTCCATAAGCCACGAAAAAGTACTCTGAAAATCTCAAAAATTTTAGGAAAAATCTTTGAGATAGATTGGGACATGAGGAGTCCAAATAAAATACTTGGAGCTCATGAAAAAGAATTTAGAGCCTTCTAAGAAATAGATTTAGCTCTAGGAAAATGAGAATAAATTTCAGAAAAAGCTGGAAAATTCTCAAGAGAACTTGGTCGTCGTCTAAACGTATTTTTAAAACCTTTGCAATCAAGAAACACTAGGATGCATTGGCATGAATGCAACACTCATAGAACCGGTTTATTTAGTTTAGAAAAGACAATCAATTCTATTCCTATACTAAATTACCTGTCAAGAAAATAAATGTTGAGAAAATTTCAAGGTTATGAGAAAATTGTTGATTTACTTATCTCTCTATTGACATCCTGAAATCAAGGTGTGACAAATCTACCCCCCTAAAAATAATCTCGTCCCGAGATTCGCAAAGGCTAGCAAGAGACAAAGGTTTAGGTGGGTAGCATCCATCACTTATTAACTTTCATCATCTTCGTTCATTCTTACAGTAATTCCTCTAACACGCTTATTTATTCTTCACACAAAACACCTCAGGGATACTTAGTTTAATTCCACCTTTCCACGACTTCATTGGCCAATCTTTGAAAAACTTTCTTCGTATCTTGATAAAGTGACTTGGATAGAGATGGATTGATTCCATGATCGCTTTTCTTTGGCTTGTGTGTCTCTTTTTGAGATAACGTCACCTCTATTCAGCACAAATTTTCACTTCTTGTCCAAATGTCGAAGTCTTCTATTTATCAAAGCTTTTGTAGGTATCACCATGAAATTTATCCAACTTTTTTTGATAAGGCTAGTTTGCTCCTATTGTGACACTACTTATGTAATGGCATGTTTCACCATAACATCCTTCTCTTACTAAGGCGTCCAGACTTTCTCTCTATACTCCATGTTTAGTGAACATTGTTCAGCTAGTAGTCCCTCTTTACCATAATTGTAGCAAGACCATTGGGATTTGTCTGCATCTCTCTTTGCTGGCATCTTATAGTGTGATGACCTGAGTTTCTATTGTTGCAACACTTGTCGCAGAGTATCCCTGTTCGAACAAAGTAGCAAGCCGTCCATCTTGGTTTCCTTTTTGCTCAACCATAGTTCTGGATGGAATGGCTTGTGCATCTGGATTCTTCTATATAGAGTTGACATGCAGAGGTTGAACAACTTTAGGTTGTGATCGGTTGGAACTGGGTTGAGTACTTCTATGTGCAAATGGTTGTGGTAACTCCATCTTCTCTTGGCTTTCTTCGCTTGCTTGTTTCTTGGGTTGCCTAATTCTATTGGGCTGAAATTCTTTAAATGTAATACTTCACGCCTCGAGGTTTATAGTCTTATTACCATCTTCAACTTCTAAGGCTGGATCTCAGGCAGATAGCTTCCTCTTCTTATTGATGTCTAACTAATAATGTTGTCTTGCATCAGCTATCATTAGGCTATCTTCTTCCAGTAGACATGAATGTTGAATCTTAATATCCTCAAGTTGTATCTCCATCTCGAGCTCTAGCACTTCAACGCTTCATCGACTTGCCTCTTTATTGGTCCGTTGGAAACTTTTGCCTTGTTAATCTCCATTTTGATGTTGCCTTCATCTTATTTCTTGGTCATTGAGGTCATCATAAGAGTTTGATAGATGAAAGAATAGAAAACTTCAAGGTGGTAAACAAACAAGAGTAAGGTCTTCTTTTCTTCGACTTGCTTCTACCAGACGGCGGTTGTGACAATGGCTTATGCTTATTGACATTGGTGTTGCCTTTACTTTCTTCTCGACGTACTCCATTGGGACAGGGACAAATAAAGGAAGATGACAAGGATGTGGGAGGTACAAAAGAATAACCCAGCTAGACAACTGATGTCAATGTAGGTATAAGACCTACAATACATCAGCAATCATTACAAAGAAACGAATCAAACAAGGTCATAATGACAAGCATCATCATGCAAAACACAAAATTGCACCAGTCAACTGATAGTCAAAGGACGATGCTAAACGTTGTTAATAAGGTTGCAAGGGGTGCTCCTAAGCAAGGGTGGTAAGTTAAAGCTTCAACATTGATGGCACATGCCTTCTTCAGCTTGTCCATTATTGGATAAGCTTCTCGACATAGTGGTGGTGAAGGTGGCTTCAGTTGCTCAAGCTTTTGCTTCTAGTAATGAAGTAGTAGCTCCACTCTTCGGATGACTTGGGCAAGCTTTAGTGTAAGTAGCGCAGATCATCTAATCATTTTGAATAAGAGGAGGGTAGAAAAGACACTTTGGATTCCAAAAGACCAAAGGAGTCATTCCAAATAGAATTAAACAGAATTAAATGAGTGCAAAAGGATACTGTCAAAATAATAAGGAGGGGATGAATAGACAGGGCGAACCAATGCCTAAAGAAATATTTAAGGGAAAGTTGAATAAACAGGCATACAAGGAGGGGAAATAGAAATTTCAAGGAGGCAAATGAAAAATTTCAAGGAGGGGAAATAGTTAAGGAGGCAAAGAATACAAGGAGGAAACAAGAAAGATTACAAAAACAACAATTAGATATTTGCAACATCACCAATAAATCAAGGAGGCGAGATGCATGAAATAGATAAAATCAATAGTAAGTAAATGATCAAGAGAGTGATGAAAGTAGATTGATAAGGATTAAATGTTTGTAGTGATAGCAAAACAAGGAGGGGTAAATAACAAGAATTAAGAATGTGAATTAAATAGCCAAGGATAAGATATCTAGACAAGGATTAAAGATTTATGAACAAAGTGGAGTCAAGGATAGGGTAAGAACAATTTTTACAGTAAAATAGACCTTATAAAGCGAACATTGCTATCTAGGCTTACGTCCTACAGTCGATACAGCTCTGATACCACTTCTGTCACACCCGGTTCTAAAAACAAAACCGAACGTACCCTTATGTATGCCAGGATCAAATTTCACACATACAGTCAACAAGAAGTGAATAATAGAGACAATATCATGTAAAAAAATAAATAAAGAGACTACCAGAGTATTACACAGCTTAATCCTGGAAACGGAGACTCCAAACTTCATAGGCAATCGACTGGGGGTTGCGTACGCCTAGCAGTCAGCAACATCTTTAGAAAACTTCGTACACCTTCTTCTTCTGAGCAGCAATAAGCAAGGGTGAGTACACATATGGTTGGTACTCAGCAAGGCCACGAAAATTAACCAGAATTTGATTTAATATCAACTGCAAGTATATTACTCATGTGAGGGTCCAGGTTGCTCTTGATCGTGAGCACGGCTGATATATCAGTTTTAAACTCTCTGCAGAGGTTGTACACTTTCACCACAAGTGGCGTAAAAGTTCAAAAGAACTTTAGACCCAACCATGCTGCACCACGCAGGCGCTTATCACACTACCGAGGTGTGACTTCATAGCGATGCTACGAGGCATTTACAAAGATTCTTTAGCAAACAATAGTCCGCTAAGGATTCAGGTCGCCGCAGTCATAACCTTCCCTAGTGAGCAAAGTATCTTAGCAAAGCATACCTCTCAAGAGGACCGGGCTATACCCTGTCAACGCCACCCCACTTGCCCTTTTCAGGTAAGACTATCACCCACTAAAGTTTCAAATTAATTAGCCAAGACTAGAGCCATGTAGTCTCATGGTTGTATTGTAAATCCTGGGTGGTTCTCCATGTTCCGATTAAAATTCATCATGACAGTATTAAAGCATAGATTGAAGGATGGTTAGGGTCACTTGCCTTTCACCAAAGTGTAACTGCTCAAAGTCTTCAACTGATGATCTTCAAAACTCCTGAACGATGTTGCTTCAACTCGCACCAAACATCGGGCACAAACATACAAGACAAGAAATAAGAACAATACACCAATCAAGAAAAGATTAAAAGAACGAACTAAAGGATAAGGCTCGAGTCTAGGATCATGAGAACGCATAAAACACTAAGAACGATGCTATCGTTGAGGACACATATCTATCGTGGAAACTTTGGTTGTAAAGGAAAGGACAAGAGCTATGTGCTGCATTCATTTTTAATTATTAAAACATATGTAAGGTTATTTCAAAGAAATACCCATATTAAAGTTAATCATATTATATTTGTATATGAAAACACAATGTAAAACCTAGTCAACTTTTATTTATAAACATTGATGTATAAATTATGTCATTTAAACATTTAGCTGAAAAAGGACATAGGTGATAGCATCTAAGCGCACAACTTTAATATTCGTGTTAAACTAACCATGTTATAATTCAAAAACACATTTATATTTATATTTAGCCAAATTAACATTTAATTAAGAAAACTCAGGATATAGCCTATGTAGCTTTTATTTAGAAAGCAAATTGAATAAGCTTTAATCAAGTTAACAATTATTTGTAAAACCTGGTGTAACAACCTAACACTTTTAATTAGCAAAGTTGACTCAATTAAAGTAGTATTAGTCAAGTTATCATTGCTTATGAAAAACTGATGTAAATTCTAATTAAATTCTTATAATGAAAGACATTCAACTAGGCATTAATCAAATTAATATGAAATTTATTTTTAAAAACCTGCACGTTGGAAAACATCACTACTAACATGTACTTTATGTTATTATGAACCTAACGCAACTTGAACGGATTGAAACGGAGCTAAAACGTGGAATCTATGAACAAAACAAGTTGCAGGGGTCTAAACGCGATTAACTAAAGACGTGGAGGGGTAGCTGGTAAGATTCCTGAGACACAATGAATAGTGCTCGTGAAAAGGGTAAAAGACAGGGTTTGATCCGAAAAAAGTGTGATGGGTGGATTTATGTGCAAAGGTGGGATCTTTCTAGGGGGTTTTGTTAAAGAATTGCAAGACACAAAAGAATATAAGGAAATTACATATTTCTTCAGGGTTTAGATCAGAAAACTGTGGGGGCCTTTCTTCTTACCGTGTCCATGGCGGACAGAAGTTGCTGGCGGGTCTGGGGGGCCAAATCGCCAGCGCCCTGGGCAGGGAGAGGCTCAGTCGAACTGAGGAAGGCAGAGAGGAGGTCAAGGGCGAGTTGGGGATGAGCTCACCGACGGCGGGGATGAAGAACTGCGGCCGAATTTGGCGGCGGCTCGGTGTCCTCGTGCAGCGGTGCTCCGGCAATGATTCGAAGGGGGTGGCTGGCTGCGGATGTGCGGCTCGACGAGGGCGTCGCCTTGGTGGCGGCGGTTTGCTCCGTCGGCGCTCCTTGGTGACGAACCGCGCGACGGCCGGCGGCGGTGCTCGGCGAGCTCAACTCCGGCGGCTGTATACTGTTGCGCGCATGAGGGGGCAAAGCTCAAGGAGAGGATAGTAGAGGTGTGCGGGGCCTCGGGTCTCCCTTTTATAGGGTAAGGCAGGAAGGGGCGAGGCCGGTACTGGAGGCGATGGTGGAGCTGCCATTAATGGCAAGGTGGAGGTGGAGGCGGTAGTTACAGAAAGGGGAAGCGAAGGGGAGGCCGAGTGCTCCACTGAGCATTCAAGTCACGCTAGTGGAGGGGAGGTCGAGCGGCGCGGGTGGCGCGGGGGCGGCACGGCGACGCACAGACCGGCCTGGTCGGGTGTGGTCGTTGGTCGGGAGGAGGAAGACGACCCTGACGCGCGAGGCCCACGTGGAAGTGAGAGAGGAGGAGAGGGAGGTGGGCTGTGATGCTGGGCCGGATGAGCGGGTCGGAGCGGGATGGACTCGTGGGCTCGGCCCAGATGGTTAGGATTAGAGATTTTCATTTTTTCAGAAATGTTTTCCCGTCAAAGAACAATCCAGAACAATTCTAGATAATTTCATAAGCCACGGAAAAGTACTCTGAAAATCTCAAAAAATTTAGGAAAAATCTTAGAGATAGATGGGACATGAGGAGTCCAAATAAAATACTTGGAGCTCATGAAAAAGAATTTAGAGCCTTCTAACAAATGGATTTAGCTCTAGGAAAATGAGAATAAATTCCAAAAAAAGCTGGAAAATTCTCAAGAGAACTTGGTCGTCGTCTAAACATATTTTTAAAACCTTTGCAATCAAGAAACACTAGGATGCAGCGGCATGAATGCAACACTCGTAGAACCGGTTTATTTAATTTAGAAAAGACAATCAATTCTATTCCTATGCTAAATTACCTGTCAAGAAAATAAATGTTGAGAAAAATTTAAGGTTATGAGAAAATTGTTGATTTACTTATCTCTCTATTCGCATCCTGAAATTAAGGTGTGACATCTGTACCCCCTCGCCGCATTGCCTAGCCGGTGTCGTCAGGCGCACCGGCCCTCACCATGTCCACTCGTCAAGGATGGAGAGGGCCTCCAGGACGGAGAGGGGTGCGGGTGGAGAGGGGTGCCGGGAGGAGACGATCGCCGAGAAGGAGATGGTGATGCCGCAGTGGAGTTCGTGCCAGTGGGTGGCAGCAAAGCGGGGTGCAGGCGAGGTCAACGGATGACGCCGATAGGAGGAGCTTGAGGTCGCAAGAGAAAGATGGGAAAGAAACAAACCGATATGCTACATAACTAGTGGCAGATGGGTAATTTTCATGAGGGCAGTCCCAACCCAGACTCTACCCATAGAGTCCATATGTTGAAGACTCTATTATAAGAAACCATAGCCTCCAATGCAGATTTTGTATCTTGAAGTCTACCCAATCTCATGACCCACTTGCCTCTCTCACATATGGTCTTGATTTGCGTGAAGACTTGGTTTCTTAGTTAGACTTGGTTTCTTCATTTTTCCCCTCTCTCTTCAATAAATGTTCTGCCACATCAGCATTTTGCTTACATGGCAGCATAATTAATGACTTTAGACTCTACGGTAGAGTCTGCATTGGAACTGCCCTGAAAATGCGTAAAGTTGGAAGCCACAGCAGATGAAAGTAAGAGCGATGGTGTTGTGACATTTGTACTAGCCAAAACGTGCTTTTGGTTGTGGCATTAATTGGGTAGGAGCCAACTCTTCTGGTTAGCTTTTGACTTTTTAAACATCCAAAATAGGTTGAAAAGTTCAACCAAACACACCCTTAATATAAGATAACTAGTGCATCTTTCGTGAAAAAAATGAAAAAAAGTCAAGAGAGTCACAACTATGCGGCTTGAGAGTAGATCATGCGAGAGTTTATTTGCTTTATTTTCCATTCCACCCTATACTCGGTAGACCGGCCGCTAGTTAGAGCATCTCCAAGAGTCTCTCTTAAACTCGCTCTCTAAATCATCATTTAGAGAGTCATTTGCATAAAAATTGTTTTCTATAACTTCATGGTTTCCAACAGCCTTTCTATATCTTGCATGCACTCTAAAGAGCTATCCTTTTTTCTATATTTTGCTAGCGAGAAATCCGAAATAGAGAGTGATTATGTTTGACCCAATAGAGAGGCTGTTAGAAGGTACCTTTTTAATCAAAATCTCTAAAACTAAACATTAGAAAGAATTTAAAGTCTCTTGGAGTTGCTCTTAGGCATGCGGGTTGGAACGAGTGGTCACATGTAGCTACCTACTAGTCGTTAGGCATGCGGGTTGGAACGAGTGGTATCACGAAGAGAGTTCTAGGCTTACCTCTTGCAGTATGTGAAGTCGTATTTTCTTCTGTCGTAGAGATTTAGGTTTCACTTTGTTTATTGGATCCACAAAAAAATATTAAAATGAACTAAAACGATATGAGAAGACATACATTGGCATTCTAATTGGTTAGCTGATAAAAATATATTATTGGAAACAAGTTGCATATATTCCTACTCTCAATCCAAGCATTTGTGAACCACACAGGAAGCGCATAGCTAGCTTTTCATCATATTTAAATAGTAATGTATATCCGAAGCTAGCCGGCCGTACGGCCGCAATACTTTTGGGAAAAAAAAACTTGATTGTTCCATTCTCCGCCGTACACTGTCTGTAACATCTAGAAAGAAAGATGCAGACGGGTGTTCGGCAACATACTAGCTCTGTGAACTCATTCGACACGACGTTGCATCCTGCAGCTTGGCAACAGGAACCACAGATCGAGGCATTCCGACCTTGTTCGTTGTTGTCATATTTTTTTCTCTGCTTCAGTATTTATTGTTCATAAAGTAGCATAGGATCTGTAAACTCTGTTTTGCTTGCTTTCTTCTATAGTGAAATGGCAGCGCACCTGCTCGGGCTTGATAAAAAAAATGGCAGCGAAACGCATGGCGCCGGCTGGAACGCCTGCTGACCCTGACCAATGGCGATGTTTCAGATCATCTTGTTTTTTTTTTTTTTTTGTTAGGGCAGCTCCAATATTTCTAGCTAATACTGCTAGCTACGTCGCTGGCAAAATAAAAAATAAAAATAAAATAAAATAAAAAAGAACACAACAGCTCCAAGTTACTTTGACTACCGTGCGTAAGAGAGGGAGGTGCCCCGGGCCATGAGCGAGCATAGTGCTTCGCTCCTCACGCGATTGGTAAGTCTCACTGAGTGATAACAATCGATTGTGCCTAGCTGCAATCATCGCAACGGATTTAATTGCAATTTTCACCAAAAAAAAACACACACACACACACATTGTTAAATCTAATTGTAATTTTCTTTTTCCTCCCTTCACTTGCTTGCTTGCAAGCACGTCAGCCAACTCTCAACCCAGCTTTCAGGATATGCCGCCAGATCAAGTTTGCCATGCAGTAAACAAAGCCATCTTGTGGAATCTCTGGAAAAATAGAAACGACAATATTTTCCGAGAACATCCTAACTTTGCGGAAGAACAAATGCTCGCTGGGAATCATGTTGCTGCTGACGAACCATAAGTGTCCTCTAGTAAGTGATAACGATCGATTGTACGTGGCTGGAATCATCATACGGACTATCGTATATTTCATATTAGTACCTGCAATCTGCAAGCGCTGCAGTGCATATTTGTAATTTTAATGGGAAATCAGTTTTCGCAGCAATTAAAGACCCCAATGCTGAATTCATGCTGTGACGAAGACCCCGGCCGCAGCTGGCCTAGCTTCGCCTCTGATTATGTACAAGTCTCAATGATCAGTTATTTACCTAGTTCCTTTTTTACAAGCGACACACGACGTGTGTGTTTCTATTGATTTATCAGAAAAATACAAGATTATGTCTTTGAGAGGCCATAATCAGACAAAACAAAGAGAAACTAAAGGAAAAACAACTAAACAACCGCCGGGTCTTTTCCACCAAAGACGATAAGATCCACGGTAATGACAAATAACATAAAGTGATCGTAGTTGTAATAGATGTACTGCAGAACAAAACTGTAAAGAACCGTCCAAATTATTTCGACTAAACCGGGTTATCATCCATTGATCGATCCGGCTTAACCAAAATAATCCCGATAGTCCCCGGTATGCGCATCGAGCATCGCCCAGGAACAGCTGGCATACCGTCTTACATCATGAATACCATCACAAGAATACATGAGAGAGCAAACTTTTTTAAAAAAAAACTTTTTATTACAAGTCTTGATCATCCTACAAGAATTCATAATTTATATCTAGAACATATATTGACTATAGAAGAGCTTTTACCAATTGAGCAACATGTTTATCCAACTAAGATGAACCTATGTCTAGGTGGTTAATAAATCATGTGTACTAGGTTGAGAGTTAAATCGCAGCGGAAAGATAGAGAGAATTAAAGTGCAACAATGATGCCTTGCCCGTAAGACACCACTTGCATAAGCTTAAAGCAACTTCCACCATACATCCACTTTGCCGGCCCCCGGCGGGATGAAGGTGGTCATCACTCCAAAGGAGACAACCTGCCAAATAACTTAACGGTAGCACCGTTAGTACATTGCATACTAGCAGGACTTATCCATAATACTATACATTTGGTGGATGCATAAAGCTAGTCAAGTTTTAACATTTAATTATGAAAATGCAAGCATTATCAAGTGAATAAGCAAAAGACCGGCATCTATCACTATATCAAGCATCAATGCATTTGCATAAATAAAGTGATCATGTATCATGAGCTCAATCTTCCATGAACTCCATTTCGGTAACTCTACCTTGAATCCCAAGTAACATGAACGTGCTCCTTAACCATGGAGCCCGGCTGTTGCAATAGATTAAACCCTGCAGGGGTGTACCAATTTGTCCGCACGAAGCGCAAGCCCAACGCCCATATCCATGGCCTAGGATAAGGGTTGAATCATGCCTTAGACCTTTCGCATACCCGCACTCGGCTATGAACGAATGGTCAGAATGGTTAGAGGCAACGGACACAAGCCAATCACTCCTCAACCCAATCCCGCACTGAATCCGGTCAAGGCAAGATGCGACTTATGGTACTTAGCTTGCCATTCCCATATTAGGTATGTGGTTAGTACGCAAATGTGCTCAAGTACCCGGCGACAAGGACTCGGTTCTCAATCAACTCAAGCAAGTCTAAACCATTTGAGTTCCTCTGCCAACATGGCCTTACGCACTTTCTCAAGTCTCGAATCATCATTCAAGGTTGCTCATCTTTTAACATTTCTCCCTACTCAAGTATAATTAAGCAAGCATCCTACATCTCGCGAGTGGTGGTGACCTTGCCACCCCTCGACTTGTACTGTGAACTAAGCATGGCTAAGCAATTATATCGATATTTCTAGCATTCATACTTTTACTAATTAAGTTGGGCTAAGACCAATAGTTGACATGTCTAGTAGGTTCTACTCATTACACATGTCTAGTTAGAGCTAAGCCCATGCACAACCATTAATATAGAAATTAACATTCTAAAAATAGAGTTGAGATACATAGGTGCCTGCCTGAGATTGATGCCTCACAACCGCAACACTCCCAAACGTGGTTCTCTAAATAAGATATGAATGCATGAATTAGAAAGATGCTATGCACATGTGATGTAATGATACATAAGATTTTAATGGCTAGCAGGGTTTAAGCTCATGAAGCAAGTAAACTGAGGTTGGAAGTAGAGCACACAAGATTGACATGAGGTGGAGATGCCTAAACAATTATTCATACACAAGCATATAACATTCCAAGACAAGTTACAACATAAAAATGCAATTGAAGTTAGTTGTGTTTATTTTAGTTGTCACATGACATTGCATGATTGTTATCAATTTTAGACAGCACCTAAAGGTTGAGCAAAGCTATCAAAACTGGATTCACAATTTTAGGAGCACATATGTCATTGCTTTACATTTACTAGTCAACTAGGTTTAAGCAAACATAATTAAACTGTACCAATCTAGATGTAATTCATACAAACAAACATGTCTATTTTATTACATATGTCCTAAGAAAGCTAGTAAAATTGGTTTCATAATTTTTGAACCAACAGAGAATTAATTATGTAATTAACAAGCTAAACATATATTTCATTAATATGGAAATTCCTACAAGAATTCATAATTTATATCTAGAACATATACTGACTAGAGGAGAGCTTTTACCAATTGAGCAACATGTTTATCCAACTAAGATGAACCTATGTCTAGGTGGTTAATTAATCATGTGTACTAGGTTGAGAGTTAAATCGCAGCAGAAAGATAGAGAGAATTAAAGTGCAACAATGATGCCTTGCCCGTAAGACACCACTTGCATAAGCTTAGAGCAACTTCCACCACACATCCACTTTGCCGGCCCGGCGCGATGAAGGTGGTCATCACTCCAAAAGGAGACAACCTGCAAAACAACTTAACGGCAGCACCGTTGGTACATTGCGTACTAGCAGGACTTATCCATAATACTATACATTTGGTGGATGCATAAAGCTAGTCAAGTTTTAACATTTAATTATGAAAATGCAAGCATTATCAAGCGAATAAGCAAAAGACTGGCATCTATCACTATATCAAGCATCAATACATTTGCATAAATAAAGTGATCATGTATCATAAGCATCAATACATTTGCATAAATAAAGTGATCATGTATCATGAGCTCAATCTTCCGTGAACTCCATCTCGGTAACTCTACCTTGAATCCCAAGTAATATGAGCGTGCTCCTTAACCATGGAGCCCGGCTATTGCAATAGAATAAACCCTGCAGGGGTGTACCAATTTGTCCGCACGAAACGCAAGCCCAACGTCCATATCCATGGCCTAGTATAAGGGTTGAATCATGCCTTCGACCTTTCGCATACCCGCACCCGGCTATGAACGAACGGTCAGAATGGTTAGATGCACCGGACACAAGCCAATCACACCTCAACCCAATCCCACAACGAATCCGGTCAAGGCAAGGTGCGACTTATGGTACCTAGCTTGCCATTCCCATATTAGGTATGTGGTTAGTACGCAAATGTGCTCAAGTACCCGGCGACAAGGATTCGTTCCTCAATCAACTGAAGCAAGTCTAAGCCATTTGAGTTCCTCTGCCAACATGGCCCTACGCACTTTCTCAAGTCTCGAATCATCATTCAAGGTTGCTCATCTTTTAACATTTCTCCCTACTCAAGTATAATTAAGCAAGCATCCTACATCTCGCGAGTGGTGGTGACCTTGCCACCCCTCGACTTGTACCGTGAACTAAGCATGGCTAGGCAATTATATCGATATTTCCAGCATTCATACTTTTACTAATTAAGTTGGGCTAAGACCAATAGTTGACATGTCTAGTAGGTTCTACTCATTACACATGTCTAGTTAGAGCTAAGCCCATGCACAACCATTAATATAGAAATTAACATTCTAAAAATAGAGTTGAGATACATAGGTGCCTGCCTGAGATTGATGCCTCACAACCGCAACACTCCCAAACGTGGTTCTCTAAATAAGATATGAATGCATGAATTAGAAAGATGCTATGCACATGTGATGTAATGATACATAAGATTTTAATGGCTAGCAGGGTTTAAGCTCATGAAGCAAGTAAACTGAGGTTGGAAGTAGAGCACACAAGATTGACATGAGGTGGAGATGCCTAAACAATTATTCATACACAAGCATATAACATTCCAAGACAAGTTACAACATAAAAATGCAATTGAAGTTAGTTGTGTTTATTTTAGTTGTCACATGACATTGCATGATTGTTATCAATTTTAGACAGCACCTAAAGGTTGAGCAAAGCTATCAAAACTGGATTCACAATTTTAGGAGCACATATGTAATTGCTTTACATTTACTAGTCAACTAGGTTTAAGCAAACATAATTAAACTGTACCAATCTAGATGTAATTCATACAAACAAACATGTCTATTTTATTACATATGTCCTAAGAAAGCTAGTAAAATTGGTTTCATAATTTTTGAACCAACAGAGAATTAATTATGTAATTAACAAGCTAAACATATATTTCATTAATATGGAAATTCCTACAAGAATTCATAATTTATATCTAGAACATATACTGACTAGAGGAGAGCTTTTACCAATTGAGCAACATGTTTATCCAACTAAGATGAACCTATGTCTAGGTGGTTAATTAATCATGTGTACTAGGTTGAGAGTTAAATCGCAGCAGAAAGATAGAGAGAATTAAAGTGCAACAATGATGCCTTGCCCGTAAGACACCACTTGCATAAGCTTAGAGCAACTTCCACCACACATCCACTTTGCCGGCCCGGCGCGATGAAGGTGGTCATCACTCCAAAAGGAGACAACCTGCAAAACAACTTAACGGCAGCACCGTTGGTACATTGCGTACTAGCAGGACTTATCCATAATACTATACATTTGGTGGATGCATAAAGCTAGTCAAGTTTTAACATTTAATTATGAAAATGCAAGCATTATCAAGCGAATAAGCAAAAGACTGGCATCTATCACTATATCAAGCATCAATACATTTGCATAAATAAAGTGATCATGTATCATAAGCATCAATACATTTGCATAAATAAAGTGATCATGTATCATGAGCTCAATCTTCCGTGAACTCCATCTCGGTAACTCTACCTTGAATCCCAAGTAATATGAGCGTGCTCCTTAACCATGGAGCCCGGCTATTGCAATAGAATAAACCCTGCAGGGGTGTACCAATTTGTCCGCACGAAACGCAAGCCCAACGTCCATATCCATGGCCTAGTATAAGGGTTGAATCATGCCTTCGACCTTTCGCATACCCGCACCCGGCTATGAACGAACGGTCAGAATGGTTAGATGCACCGGACACAAGCCAATCACACCTCAACCCAATCCCACAACGAATCCGGTCAAGGCAAGGTGCGACTTATGGTACCTAGCTTGCCATTCCCATATTAGGTATGTGGTTAGTACGCAAATGTGCTCAAGTACCCGGCGACAAGGATTCGTTCCTCAATCAACTCAAGCAAGTCTAAGCCATTTGAGTTCCTCTCCCAACATGGCCCTACGCACTTTCTCAAGTCTCGAATCATCATTCAAGGTTGCTCATCTTTTAACATTTCTCCCTACTCAAGTATAATTAAGCAAGCATCCTACATCTCGCGAGTGGTGGTGACCTTGCCACCCCTCGACTTGTACCGTGAACTAAGCATGGCTAGGCAATTATATCGATATTTCCAGCATTCATACTTTTACTAATTAAGTTGGGCTAAGACCAATAGTTGACATGTCTAGTAGGTTCTACTCATTACATATGTCTAGTTAGAGCTAAGCCCATGCACAACCATTAATAAATATAGAAATTAACATTCTGAAAATAGAGTTGAGATACATAGGTGCTTGCCTGAGATCGATGCCCCACAACCGCTACACTCCCAAATGTGGTTCTCTAAATAAGATATGAATGCATGAATTAGAAAGATGCTATGCACATGTGATATAATGATACATAAGATTTTAATGGCTAGCAGGGTTTAAGGTCATGAAGCAAGTAAACTGAGGTTGGAAGTAGAGCACACAAGACTGACATGAGGTGAAGATGCCCAAACAATTATTCATACACAAACATATAACATTCCAAGACAAGTTACAACATGAAAATGCAATTGAAGTTAGTTGTGTTTATTTTAGTTGTCACATGACATTGCATGATTGTTTATTTTAGATTCATTATATAATTATTTTACGGTCAAGCACATTTTTAGTTGATTTCTGACTTCATAATGAATCTAACAAAATTTGTTTCACACTAATCGGAGTTATATACAATTTATATGAATTTTACAGGTTGGGACGTTATACTGAAAAAGACAAGGTCGGACCGTCCGACCCTCTGGAACCTCAAAACACGTCTCTGGAAGGATTGGGGTGTAATTTACGGACCGTCCGACCCATGGCGGAGATTTCGGGGCGAAAATTGCCACCGGCGACTCCGGCCACGGTTTGGGATGGGGTTTGTTCCTAGAGGCTCCTGCAGGTGTCTAGGGTTCATCCCAAGTGATAGATTTGACATGCATAGAGTATTTCAAGCTCAAGGTCATCAATGGTGGGGAGAGCATGGATGTGCCATGGATGGACTTGGGAGCTCGATTGGAGGCGAGAGAGGGATAGTGAGCGGCAAGGAAAGCTCACTGGCGATGAGTAGAGCACGAGCAAGGGGCCGCTTGTTGGCGTAGGGTGACGTCGGTGTAGATCGAGCCGAGTTCCTCCTCTTGATACTTGGGGAAGATGAGGAAGAAGCTTGGGGTGGCCTTCCCCTTAGTCTATGGAGAGGAAGAAGTGGTCAAGGTGATGGGGCAGCTCGCCGGCGTCGTCCTCCGGTGATTCTATGGCCAACTCCAGCGAGTTGGTGGTGGATTTGGTGGGGGAAAGGAGTTTCTCCCTCCATGGCTTGTTTGGAGGAGGAAGAATGGGAGAGAGGGAGGCTTCTCTGTGTGAGGAAGGAAGCAAGGAGAGAGGAGGGGGCGCTGGATGAGGTGGAGGTCAGGTGAGACCAGTGGAAGAATCATGAAGAATCCATTTTGCTTGGATTGAGAAGAAAACTATTGTAGATTGGAAACTAAAATTCTTCCTAGAATGCTATTTTTGAAACTTTGGCTACGCTGTTGGGCATCAAGATGGCTTCCTAAAATCTGGAAAAACTTACCTAAATTCATGGCTTGGAGAGAAGTATTTTATCAAGATATGAGACAACATATGTTATATAGAGAAAAACAAAGTTTCTTCACAAGGCATGCATGTCTACTATATCCAATAATTAAATAAAAGATGCAAATGCATTCAATCAAAGCTCTAAAACTTATACTATAATACAATGATGCTAATGATGCAATGCTCAACATGTTGGGTCGTTACAAAAACTTTATTAAATGTAAGTGTAACTTGTCTTTTCTAGTCTTTTTTGTACTTATTCTTATTTTCCTTAATATAAATATACTGAGCGCAAAACAAAAGGTACAGCGGTCATTGACTGTTGAGATCATGCGGTCAGCGGTCATGCCTATAAGCTGCAGCCTGTGCCCCTTATATAGCAACACGAGTGCCATTTCGCTCATTCCCATTCTATTCTATGTAGCAGACTCTAGCTACTAGCCAACGCAACCTGCATGCAGTTAGCTAGGACTAGTCGCTAGGCATAGCATGCAGGAATGAGTGGTAGCAGGAAGACGGCATGAGCTCGGAGTGTTGACCATCGCAACACATGGCGTGAGCTTCGAGCGCCTACGATCCCTTCCTGCACAGTCTTGCTCTGGCAAATGCGGTTCTGGCGAGCTGGCAAATGCGGTTCTGGCAAATGTTGACCAAGGAGTGCCGCAGCGCGCCGGAACGCCTGGTAACCTTGACCGACGGCGGGCAGGGGCGTAGCCAATGGGTATGTCAGGTGGGCACTGGCATAACCTAAAATTACCAGCTGCATGTAGTATTTTAGTGGTAGAAAAAGGCATCGATAACTTTATACTACAGCACGCGGCCAGCAGCATTATAGGTCTATAGCATGTCTCCAAGGTGAAGTGTATTCATTTGTTTGTTTCTTGAGTTTGGGATTTGGATATTGCTGTGTATAGACGGCTAGAGGCTCTTGGAGCACTTCCTGCACCTCGTTAACTTCACAATCCTATAGCTCATAGTTATGTAGGATTGTAGGTTCTGAACTTATTTATTAAAGATCTTTGTAATATATTTGTAGTATATTACAAAGCATGTCGCCGCTTAGTGATGATGAGCGACTAATGAAGCTGCTAGTTTCTCCAAACAACAATCAAGGCCTCACTGACCCGTGAATGGTTATAATTAACTGCAACCATCGTCGCAGCTGATTTACTTTTCACTGTGCTAGCTGCTTTCTGCCAGGCGTCACGATCGATAGCAACTGAGCATCACGAACCAACCAAATACGTACGCATCCTCGAGTAAAACTCAATGTCACATTGGCCAACGGATCATCTGTTTAGCTGGTGTTGTGCCTGCAAACCAAGAGCTCACTGCAAATGACGTCCCTATTGACCAGGTGCCAGTTTCTCTCAACAACAATCAAAGCCTCACAGTCGATTGTACCTGCAATCGTCACAGCGGATTTATCGTAGAGTAAATTTCACTGGGGTCCATTAACTTTTACCCCGTCCCATATAGGTCCATTAACTAAAAAAGTGATCATTTGTCTCCATAATCTATTAATTCGTCTCATCCAGTCCAAAGCCATCCACAAATACAGGATTAGTCTATATTTTTACAAAACACCCCTCATCTATCATTTCTTCTCCACTTCACGCCCCTCCCTCCCATCCCTCAGCCACTCTCTCTGTTTCTCTCCTCTCCCCCACCGGCCATGGCGTCGTGCAAGTGATGTCGGCCACCAGCCACTCTCTCCTCTGTTTCTCTCCTCTCCCCCACCGGCCGCCGAGAGCACGGTCACCGGGGACGTCGCCCTGCTCCCCAGGCCACCCCTCCTCCGGCGGCCTTGCCCACGCTGGCACCGAGCACTGCTCCGACGCTCCCGCCAAGTGCGCCGGATGGAGCAGGTGGCGGCCAGCGCGAGCGGCCTGCGCAGCGGCGAGCTGAATGTGGTGAGGGCGGCGCGGCCGAGGCATAGGAGCTCCTCTGCGGGCTCGTCTTCTTCACTGCGCGGGCCCACGTCTATGGCTCCATGGCGGGCTCCCTCCATCCTCTGCTTCCCCTTCCTCAGATTCCACCATGGCGGGCTCGTCTGCTTCCACCATGGTTGCGCCGCTGGTGGTTGGGGGAGGCGCGCGCGAGGAGATGGGCCCCGCGTCCGACCCAGCACCGGCGCGAGGAGCTTCGGTGGATCCGGCGTGAGGAGCTCCTAACAGATCCCCGGTAGATCCGTGCGGCGTGAAGGCGGATCGAGCGCGGCGCGGCGGATCGGGCGGCGGCGGGCCTCTGGGCGGGCTAAGCGGCGGAGGAGCTCGAGGCCGGCGGTCTCTCTTGGCTTCGGCGGCGTGGCCTGGGGAGGAGGAACGAATTGTGCAGTGTGGAGTTTGACGGCAGCAGGAGAGGGAAGGGAGACGGAGCCGGCTCCTGTGGTCTCGCCAGCGGTGGGAGAGGAGAGAGATAGAGGAGAGAGTGGCTGAGGGACAAGAGGGAGGGGCATGAAGTGGAGAAGAAATGATAGATGAGGGGGTGTTTTGCAAAAATGTAGACTAATCATGTCTTTGTGGACGGCTTTGGACCTAGATGAGACGAATTAATAGATTATGGACCCAGATGATCACTTTTTTTAGTTAACAGACCTATATGGGACGGGGGTAAAAGTTAATGGACCCCCACTGAAATTTACTCCTAATTGTATTTGCAATCTTGCCAACAGGTCATGCTGGACCATCAAAGAACCATGTACAACGACCAACTTGTTTCTTAAGCAAATTTCCTCCTCGTTATCTCTGTTCTTCCGCTTTCTTCGTTTGAATGTTCTGAATATCCCCTTCTTCGATACCTTCCTGTTAGCCCCTGCTAACAAAGTGTAACCCACAATGTATGTTTGGATTGATCATGACAATCTCGCTGATCTTATCACGGCGACAATGGCGGGCCGACGGCTGTCCACAGGTGGCCGGCGGCAAGATTGGCCTCGCAGCTAGGCCATCGGTGGGCCATGACGGCGAGCCTCAGATCGTGACAAACCTCGGATGGTGGTAAACCTTCTTAATATAACTGCTCTTTAGCACTAGTGAAGGGCCGATGAAGGTTGTAATTATTGTGTCATGGATGACAGCTCTGGAACGTAGTAACTTAGAGCGTTGTCTCGCTGATATTTCTCTCACTACAGAAAAAACGACTTTCAGTACCGGGGTTAGTAAGGCCACGTACTAAAGTTTCGAGACTAAATTGGCAGTCGTTTAGTACCGGTTCCAGAACCGGTACTAAATCGCACACGTACTAAACTGTGTGCCCGTTGTCACGTTGCGGGTACGCAGTTTAGTACCGGCTGGTAACACCAGCCGGTACTAAACTGTTTTTTTTCTTTTTTTGTATAATTTTATTTCTAATGTGTATTCCGTATCGTATCCATTCTAATGCGTATTCGTATCCGTTTTAATGTGTATTCGTATCCGTTCTAATGCGTATTCCTATCGTATATGTTCTAATGCGTATTCATATCGTATCCGTTCTAATGCAATTGCGTATAAAGTAATATTATGTTACAATCATATATAATCTACATATATAATCTACATACACTTAGTTAGCTTACTAAAAAGTATTACAAATATATACAATGTTTCAAGTGTTTCGATTAAAGAAAAACTAATTAAGCTAATCTTTCTTCTTCTCTTGAAACTCCTCTTCCTCCTCGTCCTTGTCTCAATTAGGATCCATTGCATCAAGCTTATTCTCTGATCCGTATAAAATTCACCGTTCGGATTCACGACCTCATCGAGCAGGAATCCCATAAGTTGTTCTTGAACTGCCTTGACTCGTTCCGGTTCAATGAGGTCTTCTGACATTTTCATAATCTGTCAAGAAAAATCTTCGTTAGTCTTGGTAAATAGATTTGCATAATGAAAATTTAATAAAATGGTAGGAAGTTTACGTACGTCAAATTCTCTTTCCGTCATCTGCTTCAGACCTACAAATCCGTGGATGAAATCGCATAAGTAGTACCCACACAGGTTGTTTCCTGTTTCTGTCTCATACACTATATATACACGTATATGAACAATCGGTTATGTAATACTCTCTCGATGTTTGACTAAATGAAATAAGACTAATATGAAATTTTGAACGTACCGGAAAGTCAAGCCTCCATACAAGCTCGTCCGTATCTGATACTCTAACTTGGTGTTTAACAAAGCGTTTTCACGCTTTGTTAAGAATATCAACGAGGCTTTGATAATCTTTCATCGGCTTTCTTAAAGAGTCAAACACCGTAATCCGGCCTCGATTAATCTCGAGTACAAAGAGGATCCAGTGGAACATGTACATATGAAGATGTAATTAATGTGTTGAATTTAGAACCGTAACATGAATGAATATAGAAATAGAAAAATATGTTCAATACTAACCCGAAGAGGTACAGTAAAAGTATGGATGAACGTGTATGTTGCTCCATCAAGACATTGAAGATATTTGTTGTCGTCCGATTGGGGTATTTTGCAATATTTTCCATGTGTAAGATATCCGGATCCAAGAAGCCAATGCCATAGTATCCCTTCTTCCGGCAATGTTGATACTCCATCCTACATGATACACAATAACATATAGTTAGATAGGCTTTACAACAAGAGGTACAATATAAACATGTCATTAATACTTACAGAATCCATGCACTCATGAGGGACTTGGAAAGGACATCTCGATGGTATAAAAAATGAATATCTCCGAAATCAATCCACATATCACATGGCGGCCGATAGGGTGAATTTCTGATCCGTGCTGCGAACATGACCAATCCATTTGCAGATTCTCGCATGTACCAATCATGGAACACATACATTGTGGTCCCTAGGTGTGGTAGCAGCTCAGGACATACAAGTGATTGTCCCAATTCGAACAGTTTTCGATTGCATCCCTCGTGTAGTGGAATATGATCTTCACCTCGTGGTTGAGCTTTTGTGAGGTTGGTTTGCTTCATAACCTCAACCAATTGTTGTTCTTCCTCTGATAGCACAACAAGCAGAGGAATCGATTGCTTGGATTGCTGTCCCAGCTCTGCAATGCCTTTCGATGCACTGCTTTTGGACTGAACGCTTTTCGATGACGATGCACTAATTCTATTTTCGACTTTGTTGTACGACTTCATGATTGTGCGGTCGTAGTCTGATACCTTTTCTTTCATCACAGGTGTGGCCTGTTTAACAAAGTGGCTTACAGCTGATAGGTCAACCGGTTCCTTCGGCTTTGGCTTTCTCTTCTCCTTACACTTTTCAAAAAATTCATCAACTTCTTGGCTTCCGGCCGCATGAGTTTCCTCAGGTATTTCCTCATACGGGAGCTTCGAGGGCAGAGGCTTCTCTTTCTTTTGCTTCTGCCGCTTTGGAGCCGACGGCTTTGGAGCCTTGGTGGACCTCTTCTTCGGCGGAGGCGGAGGTGGACTCATGCCGGGGTCCCTTGTACCAGTTGGTGAGGGTGGTTCCATGTCGTTGTTGGGACCTTGTGGAGATGGTGGATCCATGCTGGGGTCCCTTGTAGCCGATGCTGCAGCCGAATCTGTTGTTCCTGGCTTCAATCTGATGTCTCCCTTATGCCAACAGATCCATGTATGCAACCCATCTCGCAGTTCCTCTCCACCCTCACTTGTAGGGATCGGGATCGCAAGGTCTTCAGCCCAAACACCAGCCACTCAGTCAACCAAAACTCTAGCGTACCCTTCGGGAATCGGCACATTGTGAAGTGTCTCGCCCGGGACCGGTACTTCAGCAACACCTTCAGCACATACCTTGAACTTCTTCCCGACAAGATAAAGAAGCTCACAGTCCGTCCTCGTAGTGATGTCATCCACAGGGTATCTTTCAGTGGCCTTGGTGGAAGCAATGCTGCTACGACGCTGAGATGCGGGACTGATCTCCAAATTCTCGCCGCCTGCAGGAGCACTAGGTTGTCCCTGCTGTTGACTAAGTACTTCTGCCAGGCGCTGATCGACTCGTTCATTTATTTCTTGGGTTGTTCTATTTTCTAACCTGAGCTAGTCTGTCATGGAGCTCACGCATTTGTTCTTGGATGATTTTCTTGCTTCTGAAACGGCTTCAGTACGTCTGTAGATCCACACTGAAGCCATGTTTCCATGGTACTACGCCCATGCCTCGAGTCCGACCAGTGTGTTCCGAATTGCCAAGAGCGTAAGTCAGCTCGTCCTTCTCTTGATCAGGCTTGAAAGATCCATCTTCCACTTTCTTCAATGCTTCGTCTAGCCTGTCGATCGGCTTCGGCTATGGCATCGCTAGTGATAAACGCACAATTTTCATGTTTAGTCTGCCTCCATGAGCATAGAAGTACCATCTCACTCGTAACGGCCACGAGAGTGTCTGCGGTATGATTCCTCGTTGAATCAATTCATCTTCCATCTTCTTCCATTTCGGAATCGTCTTCTCATAACCTCCTGGTCCTAGATGGTGGAGCTTGACTTTTCTTCGAGGCGTTTTCTGTGTTAGTTTTAACTCGCTTCAGGTAGTCTGCCGACAACTAATTCTGCAAGAATTCATCCCAAAACGGCCTTTGGTTCTATTACTGCTTCTCAAAATTTGGTGTGAGATTCTTCTTGACGAAATTGGCTTTCAACTTCTTCTTAAATGACTAAAACTGGTTAGCCATCATCCTCATCGTCCAATCCTTGACTTTCTATAATATGTCTCCCGAAAATGTGAAGTGTGTAGTGATCTGCTTCCATAACATTTCCTTCTCTGACTCCGGAACTATTTGTCGAACTTGAATATTTGGATCGGTGTTTTTAGATATCCTCCAAAGCTCGTACTTGATGGGGATGTTTTCCTAACAAGATATCCACCTTGATTCACATAAGTCGTCTTAATCCCAGGCGGTTCCATTGGTTCACCATCATCTTTCACTGTTGTGACCAGGGTATGCCCGGTCATCTTTCTCTTGGAGCCTCACTTCCGTTTTGAAAGCTGCGATCAAAATGCCTAAAAATAATTAAACTATTAATTAATACAAAATTAATTCATACAAAATTAATTCATACAAAATTAATCCAGATGTCCGATCAAAATCCTTATGTATACCTTGGTCTCATTGTCTTCGTCAAGACCAGTTTCTTGTTCTTTGTCGTCTCCATCATCATCTCCATCACCATCTCCATCATCATCTCCATTCCCCCCATCCCCTCCATGTCCAGATAAATCAAGAAATTGAATGCCATTAAACTCTACGGCGTCTGTACCCTCTCGAATCATACTATGAAGCAACTCCTCCTCCTCGCTACATCTGGTCATTTATCCTAGTATATGATAGGACTAAGTTATGTGACAATTTTCTAGTACATATGAATATTTTCAAACTCAATATGAATATTTTTCTAATACAATATGAATAGTATTTTTCTAATATTAATTTTTTCTAACACATATGAATTTTTCTAACACATGAATTTTTCTAACACATATGAATTTTTTCTAACACATATGAATTTTTCTAACACATTTGAATTTTTCTAACACGTATGAATTTTTTCTAACACATATAAATTTTTCTAACACATATGAATTTTTTCTAACACATATAAATTTTTCTAACACATATGAATTTTTTCTAACACATAAATTTTTCTAACACATATGAAAGTTTTCTAACACATATGAATTTTTATAACACATATGAATTTTTCTAACACATATAAATTTTTCTAACACATATGAATTTACATATGAATTTTTTCTAACATATATGAATTTTTCTAACACATATGATTTTTCTAACACATATGAATATGAATTTTTCTAACACAGATGATTTTTTTCTAAATTTACTAAAAAAGGATGCTGACGTCAGCACCCAGATGGGCTGACGTCAGCAGAGTGTTGGGATAAAAGACAAACTAGCCCAAAGACTAGCCAACAGCCAAGGAACCACTAAACAAAGACGCAAGGAAAACTCCCAAGTAACAACTGAAAACACTTCGCTGAGTATAAAGCACTTTCTTTCCTCAAAAACCGATCCCCTTTTCAGTACAATAGCCCTCCTTTTATAGAGCGGTCACTTTACAAGTTTCCGGGGATTACCCCTCCAACTGCTACATTCCTAGAATATTCCTAGGGCCTAAAATTCATTTCCCTTTGCTTTGCAGCTGTAACTTTATACGTCACTACTTTACACTCCGGTACACTCTTATCAAACCACCCTTTGCTTATTGATGTCTCCTTCACTTCGCATGCCTTTCAAATCGTCCCTCTTCGCGAAGCGCCACGCCCACATCGCGACTCCTTGTGATCTGTGAGCCTTACGTCCTCCTTGCCGAGACCTCTGGCAATCTTCGAGCGCCACAAATGCTTACGGATCAATCCCGAAGTCTTGCAATCACCTTCTCGATTCTCTCCTATCATCGAACTCCGAGTATGGTAACTGCTAAATCTTGATGCACTGAAAGAAAAACATTGTTAAGAGACAAAAACAACAAAGACTCCACCAAGGGGGTTGCTTCCGAAGCCGTGTTCCCCAACACTGAGCACGTACACAATGGGGCCGGTGCGGGCAGCCGGGGTTTTTGAAGGCCGACGGCGTAAGGGGCGTGGTGCGGGCGGCGGCGTCGGGGTCGCGACGCCGGCGCGAGAGGGAGGCGCGCGGCAGAGTGACGCCGGGGCGATGGAGGGCCGCCAACGGCGCGATTGGAGGCTGGTCGGCCGGCGCGACGGTGCCGGGGTTGAGGGCGCGAGGGGAGGCCGGCGCGAGGGCCGCGACGACGGGCGGCGGGCGGAGTGGCGAGGGAGAGGCGCCACCGCGGTTGATGTAGGGGGAGAGGCGATGTGAGGCGACGGTGAGGGAACCCGGCGGTGGCGCGTCGGGGATGGGGGCTCGTCAGGGAGTGCAGACGGCGGCCGGAGACAGCATGGGATGGCGGCGGCATCGGGGAACCGCGGCCGGACGACGGGGAGGCACGTGTACGTCGACGGCGGCGGCGGCGCGGCGGGATGGCGACGCGTTGGGGATTGCAGACGACGGCCGGAGACTGCAAGAGACTGCAGCGGCGTCGAGGAACCGCGGCCGGACGACGGGGAGGCGCGGGATGGCGGCGGCGTGCACGGACGACGGCGGAGGGGGCGCGGCGGCGGCGGAGGAAGGGGTGAAAATTGGCTAAGTGCAGAGGGAGGAGAAGGGTGGGGGTTTATACCCCTGGGCAGTTTAGTACCGGGCCGTGTTACAAACCGGTACTAAACTGCCACCACAGTTTAGTACCGGTTTGTAACACCGCCCGGTACTAAATTGCCCCACCGGGCCGTGTTACAAACCGGTACTAAACTGCCTCCCTAGTAAATGTTTTAGTTTTTCTCTTATTTTATTTTTCTATTTGTGTATATTACTTTTATTTCCGTTTAACACTAACTATAAATCGTAAAGGAACAACATACTTTCAAAATTACTTATTATGGAGGATCGCATTGATGATTACATGTTTAATGTCAAATTTGAAAATACACATACTTATAGTAATTTGTAAACTATCTCACTAAATATCACAGATAACTATAGTAATCTGTAAAATATGAAGAGATTATTATTTTTTACATGCAAAAATGTTTATAAATTATAACTTCCAAATCTCATATAACTGTTTCTTCAAATCGAAAATTAATTGTTTAATTACGTTAAGTTTCAATAATCAACAATTTTGATAATAAAAAAAGTACGAAGAATAAATATTTTCACAATGCAAAAATTATATTGAGTTCATCGTCATAACTATAATGACACACATTACAAATAGAAAATAAATAATTGAGGCCATTAATCTTCATCTTCATCATCTTCTGCTGAAACAAAATTAATCTTCCTTCTGACGAATGTCCCCTAGTTCTGATCGCGCCGTAAGTACGGAGCGTCTTCTTTGGATAACAGGATGCTCAGATCAACATCAACTGAGAATGGAGGACGGTCATCTAACTGATTATAATATTCTGATTTGTCCGTGATGTCTTCAACTCCAACTATTTTCTTTTTCCTGGAAGAACTATGTGACGTTTAGGCTCATTATCTTCTGGTTTCTTTACCGTCTGCTCCTTTTCTGTCTGCTCCTTTTCTGTCTGCACCTCTTCCATCTGCTTCTTTTGTTTTCTCTTCTTGGGTTTGCTTTTTTTCTTCTTGGGTGTGCTTGCCATGTCTTTCACGTAGAACACTTGGGTCACATCTTTGGCTAGGACAAATGGTTCCTCCTTATATCCAATCTTTTTTAGGTCCACTGTTGTCATCCCATATCGGTCTATCGTTACGTCGGTGTGGCTCACCCGTTGGCCGCGGAACAGGGCAACTTTTATAGGTCCATAATCAAGTTCCCATATCTCCTCTATGACGCCATAGTAGATGTCCTTTATTTCATCATTTCCTATTGCATCTATACGGATACGACTATTTTTGTTAGCGCTCTTCTGGTCTTGAGATCTTGTGTAGAATGTATACCCATTTGTCTCGTAGCCTTGGTATTGCAAGACTGTGATTGATGGTCCCCTAGCCAGCCATTGAAGTTCTTGATCAATCGTGCCATCATCGATGAATTTTCGTCTGAGCCAATCTCTGAAAGTCACTATGTGATGACGGGTAATCCATGCTTCATTCTTGTTTGGGTTTTTGGATTGTATAATATCCTTATGCTCCTCTATATATGGAGCCACCAAGGTCGATCTTTGTAGAACCATGTAGTTTGCTTGGCAAATTTCAATTTGAGGGAGGTCCACAATAGCTTTTCTCCCAAGTGTTCCCTTTCCGCAGAGTCGTCCCTCATGGTGTGACACGGGGAGTCCAACTGGATCAAGATCCTCAATAAAGTCTACGCAAAATACAATGACCTCCTCCGTTCCATAGCCTTTAGCGATGCATCCTTCTGGTCGAGAACGGTTGCGAACATACTTCTTTAGGACTGCCATGTATCTCTCGAAAGGGAACATATTGTGCAAGAATATTGGCCCCAAAATAGTTATCTCTTTAACTAGGTGAACCAAGAGATGTGTCATAATATTAAAGAATGAAGGTGGGAATATCATCTCGAAGCTTACAAGGCATTGGACCACGTCTTGCTGTAGCGTTATTAAATGACTTGGATTAATCACCTTTTGTGAAATTTCATTGAGGAACGCGCACAGCTTCACTATTGCCAACCTTACATTATCTGGTAGAATACCCCTCAAGATAACAGGAAGTAATTGTGTCATCAGGACATGACAGTCATGTGACTTCAAGTTCGTGAATTTCTTTCATTTTTATTATTCCTTTTATATTTGAGGAATACCCGGTGGGCACCTTGATACTGTTTAAGCAATCAAACATGCTTTCCTTCTCCTGTTTGCTGAGAGTGTAGCTGGCAGGCCTTAAGTATCGCTGGTCTTTTCCCTTCTTTTTAGGATGTAGGTCTTTTCGTTGTTCCAACGCTTTAAGGTCACGTCTTGCTTCCACTGTATCTTTCCCTTTTCCATAAATACCCATGAAGCGTAGAAAGTTCACACAAATATTCTTCATCAGGTGCATCACATCAATTGCATTGCGGACCTCCAGCATCTTCCAATAAGGTAGCTCCCATAATATACTCTTTTTCTTCCACATGGGTGCATATCCGTCCTCGTCATTTGGAATGGCTTGGCTACCAGGACCCTTTCCAAATACTACATGCACATCCTTTACCATCGAAAACACACACTTTTCGTTGTGGAACAAAGGCTTAGATCGATTATCAGACTCGCCTCTAAAATGTTTTCCTTCATGTCTTAATGGGTGCTTCTGGGGTAAAAACCGACGATGGCACATATACACACACTTTTGACAGTGCTTCAAATAAATGCAGTCTGTTTCATCATAACAGTGGCTGCAGGCCGAGTATCCCTTGTTTGACTGTCCCGAAAGGTTTCCAAGTGCAGGCCAATCATTGATGGTCACAAAAAGTAATGCTCGGCGGATGAATGTTTCCTATTTGTACTGATCCCACACACATACACCTTCGCCCTTCCACAACAGTAAAAGCTCATCGACCAAAGGTCTTAGGAACACGTCGATGTCGTTTCCAGGTTGTTTTGGACCTGCGATGAGAGCTGGCATGATGATGAACTTTCGCTTCATGCACAACCAAGGAGGAAGATTAAATATACTAGGGTAACTGGCCAAGTACTATGACTGCTACTCATATCGCTGAATGGATTCATTCCGTCCGTACTTAAATCAAACCGTATGTTCCTTACATCTTCATCAAATTGTGGAAATCCTCTGTCAATGTTTCTCCACTGGGACCCATCTGCAAGACGTCTCATCATCTCATCTCGCTTACGATCTTCTTTGTGCCACCGCATCAACTTTGCGTTCTCCTTACTTCTGAACAAATGCTTCAATCGTGGAATCACAGGAAAATACCACATCACCTTTGCAAAAATTTCTTCTTCGCTGGCTGCCCGTCAACTTCACCAGGATCGTCTCTCCTGATCTTGTGCTGCAACGCACCACAAACAGGACAAGCTTGTAATTTCTCATATTCAACGCCGCGATATAGGATACAATCATTAGGACTGTGTATATCTTCTGTACCTCCAATCCAAAAGGGCACACAATCTTTTTGGCTTGGTATGTCCTCAGGAAGCATGTTTTTTTACGATTTGTAGTAGCTCACCAAATCCTTTGTCGCTGACACCATTAGTTGCTTTCCATTTTAGTATCTCCAGTGTGCTACCCAATTTCTTCAGGTCCAGCTTGCAGCCTGGGTATAATTTCGTTTTGTGATCCTCCGGCATCTTTTTGAACTTTTTTGACTCTCTCGCAGTTTCACTGTCTTTCTGTGCATCAAGCAAGACCTGACCTAACACATCGGGTGCCTCCTCTTCCTCTACGACATTTGCATCAACCCCTTCCATCGGATCATCATCGTCATCAAATGCACCGGCTTCATGTAAGTATGCAAAGTCTGGGATGTTGTTATCGTCGTCTTCTTCATCATCTCCCATCAAAACACCAAGTTCACCATGCTTTGTCCAAACATTATAGCTATCCATGAAACAGTTTTCAGTTAGGTGAACGTGTAGAGTACCCCTTTTCTGGAACTATATCACATTATGGCAAATACGGCATGGACAACACATGAGACCATTCGTGGACCTGGTGGCTTCAGCCGCATTGAGAAAAACGTCTAGGCCAATAATCCAGACCATGGTGTTCCTACCACCGTACATCCATTGACGGTCCATTTTGAATCCTATCATAAAAAATAATTAACAAATAAATATAAATACCTAACAACATTACTAATATTGCAACATTTCATTCATTATTAGTAATAATTAAAAAGTTGGAAAAATCAATTACACAACATTACATATAATCAAAACTTTAAAAAATCCATTACACAACATTAAATATAGTTAGAAGGTACGAAATATCCATTACACAATACATCATGTTGCAAAAACATTTCTACGAACCTAAGTTGGACTAAGTTGGGGAGCAAAATGGAGATGATGGACTTCCACATTTTAGAAAAAAAAAGATAGTGAAAAAAATATTAGCAAAATATTCTCACTAAAAAACATGCTCATTATCTAAGGTATGAACTCACTACTAAAAGTTACCATCTAATTAAAGCCATGATTCTATTTAGCACAAATCAATCTACAAATACAAAATCCTTCTCATTCACAATTTTTAAAATTTCTCTAAGTATAAAGCATAAAACTAAGCACAAGTACCGTCAAATAACATAGAATGAAGTTGCTAACCTTTTGGAGCACTTATATAGGAGAAATCCACAAAATATGCAAAAATCGGGCAACAACTCCCGCCTCTATAGAGCCATGAGTGAGAGAGCAAGCTCTCTGGAAGAAATGAGCTCGAGCTCGGGGAGGAAGAAGTTGGGCGCGGTATATATACGGAGACTTTAGTACCGGCTGGTAACACCAAGCGGTACTAAATGCAGGCAATTAGTACCGGTTGGTGCCAACCGGTACTAAAGTGCAGCCGCTTCTGGGCCCGTCACCCGAGGCAGTTTAGTACCGGCTGGTAACACCAGCCGGTACTAAACTGTCACTAGCCGTTGCGGCCCGACCCCCGAAGCGCACTTTAGTACCGGTTTGTGTTACCAACCGGTGCTAAAGTGCTCCCCGGGGCACTGTGCTTACAAACCGGTACTAAATTCATCATTCAGTACCGGTTATAACACAACCGGTACTAACGTATTACCAGGGACCAAAGGTCCTTTCTCCAGCAGTGGATCTGTTCTATTATCGATTCTTGATACATACGACTATTACAATCTTGGACCATCACAATGTGACTGGGGTTTGTATAGTCCTCTCTTCCACCGAGGACAGGGTCGACAGTAATGACGAGCAACACATAGAGCGATCATAATTGTAATGGTTATAGTGGAGAACGAGACTTTGTTAAATTTAAGTAGAATTTGTCTTATCTAGCCATTCTTTTCTTAGAGCAGGTTTAATAGTATTTGTCTATCAGACCATCTACATCGTGTAGAGATAAGTTAAGAGATCAACGCATACTACAGTTTGGCTTTTGAACGTGCTCCAATACATGTTAATTGATTACAATGGCCCACCTGTCATACTGTGCTCAACCATGCTCTTTATTCCTCACGGACCCTAAGCCTTCATCAGCCACTCGTTTGCTATTTAGCGGGCCGGGACCAGTTCATGGAAGGGAGCCTCGGCGTACGAGTTCAGGTAGTCGACGGACGCAGCGACAAGCTCCATCATCTCTCTCTTCTGCTCACGTTCAGATCCTACACGTGTTGGTCGATATATATGCCACTGTATATAAGCTGCAGCCTAGGCCGCTTATTATATACAGTAGCAACACAAGAGAGTCATATATTTCAGTTGTTCCCATTCCATTCTCTATAGTAGAGACTAGCTACTGGCCAATGCAACCTGCATGCAGTTAGCTTAGCTAGTACTAGTCGCAACTCGCAAGGCGTGGCATGCACGCGGGAATGAGTGGTATCATGAAAACGGCGTGAGCTGCGATCGTTGACGGTCGCAACGTATGGGGTATGGCATGAGCTCTGCATGTAGTAGCTAGGCCCTCGCAGGGCAATAGCGTCGAGATTAGAGTGTCGCTGTGCGCCACAACGTGCCGACGTTTAATTAGTTGGTGTTGTGCATGCTTGCAAGCACAGCATGTCGCTGCTGCCGAACTCAATCAAGCTCCACTAGGTCGCGAGTGATTAGCACTTGATTCATTGTCCCCTCAATCTTCCAAAGCCTCGCGACCGATAACAATTGAGCATCACCAACCAAATACGTACGCATCCTTCTCAAGTAAAACTCGATGCCATATCAGCCAACTGGGTCATCTCATCTTCCTCTGCTTGGTTGGTGTACGTTGTGATTGCAAACCAGAAGTTCGCTGCAAAATTACGTCCCTACTCCCTACTGACGGGCTGCTAGTTTCTTTCAACATCAATCAAGCCTCACTGAGCCGCGAGTGAATGAGGGATAGCAGTTGATTGTCCCTGCAAAATCATCGCAGCGGATTTATATTATACTTGCAATCTGCCAACAGGTCATGCGGAACCATAAAACATGTATTAAGTACAAGCCTCAAAAGTCAAGACGATCAATTCTCTGCCTTCTCAAATAGCTGAAGTTTTTTTTTAATGAACAACACTCGACGGGTGCATTTCTATTGATATTGCAGAAAAAAAAACAAAGTTATTGTCCTGGATGGGAGGCCATAACCAGGTAAAAAGAAACCACAAAAAACAAACACCAACGGGTTGGATTGGCGCATCAACACACGCCGAACTCATCCGAACTCACACCTCGACCGGTTGGATTGGAACTTACGATGGCACCCACCAACATTCACGCACATGTAGTTACCGAACCTCCAAGTGTGACCCCGTCAGTATACCACAGCCCTAGAACAACGATGAACAAGCAGTTTAAGCAATGGGGGAGTCAGTGGGTAAAAATCTACACCGACGGACACTTGAAGTCGGTGTATGACCAGTCGGTATAGAGTTATACCGACGGACAATTCGACGTGAACATATACCAACAAACCACTAAATACCGACGGACAATCCATAACAACTTTTACCGATGGACAATTCAAAGGTATAATAGGTTTTACCGACGGTTGGTTAGACGGTATCATTTAAGCCTAATTAAAAAACTAAAAGCTCATTTAGCTCCAATTTGCTATTACTTCAGTGACCATATTAGCCATACAAACATTGATTCATCCATAAGCAAGTCCAAACATACAAACAATGATTCATCTATCCACAAGTTCATACTGCAACTATGCACAAATTCGTACTGTCACCTAACACTACATATCCATCCTCTACCCAAACATAGCTCATGTCCTTGGAAGCCATCAAAGTATAGATCAAAAGCTCACAATTCTAGGGACTTGGTTTACATGATCTTAAAATTTGCTCCTGTCATCCTGTGGACATGTAGCAAGCAAATCAAAACTGTAATTCAAACACTGGCCCAACTGCTGCTGAAAAAGAAATAACACTTTGCATACTAATTCAAACTGAAGAACAATAATTTGCTTATCTAAAAAATAATACTTAGTAGGAAAAAGTCCATTTTTGACCATCCAACTCTTGTCTCAGTTTGGTTTTGGCCATCGAACTCCAAAACCGGGTATCTTTAGCCATCCAACTATCAAAACCGTTCAAATTTGGCCATCAGGCTGTTTTGATGGGTGGTTTCAATTTTTTTAATTTACAATTTAGTCCTTATATCTTAAAATGAACATTACTTTTTGATCGTACCTCTGATTTAGGTGATTCTTACGGTCACGCATTCATAACGGTGAGCTTTATCTTTTAAAATGTTATTTATACTATTTTATCACTATTTCTTATATTATTCTTATGTTGTTGTGTATAAACAACAATATGAGAAAAGTAAAACAAACATTTACGAAATAATATGTCCATGATTTTAAAAGATAAAGCTCATCGTTACGAACGTATGACCACAAGAATCGCTTAAATCCGAGATACGAGAAAAAAATAGTAATCATTTTAAGATCTAAGGACTATTTTGTCCTTGGATCTTAAAATGATTACTATTTTTAGTCCTTGAATCTTAAAATGATCACTATTTTTTTCTTATATCTCTGATTTAAGTGATTCTAGTGGTCATGCGTTCGTAACAATGAGCTTTATATTTTAAAATGTTGTTCATATTATTTTGTAATTGTTTGTTTTGTTTTTCTTATATTATTGTTTATACACAACAACATAAGAATAATATAACAAATAGTGATAAAATAGTATAAATAACATTTTAAAATATAAAGCTCGCCGTTATGAATGTGTGACCGCAAGAATCACCTAAATCAGAGGTACGAGCAAAAAGTAATAATCATTTTAAGATCTAAGGACTAAATTGTAAATTAAAAAATTGAAACCACCCATCAAAACAGCCCGATGGCCAAATTTGAACGGTTTTGATAGTTGAATGGCTAAAGATACCCGGTTTTGGAGTTCGATGGCCAAAACCAAACTGAGACAAGAGTTGGATGGTCAAAAATGGACTTTTCCCTACTTAGTATTACTAAGAACAATACTTTGGCTAGCTAATAACAATAATTTACATATCTAGAGTGCAGTACTTTGCCTAACTTAGAACAGTAGTTTAGCTATCAAATGGAGGACAGATAGTGTACAACAAATGACATCAAAAATGATCGCAGTATGCTTACTTGGTTGGTCATAAGGTGAATGTACTAGGGTACAGCCAAGCTAAAAGTCACGGTAGTCCAGTTTGGTTTACCAAATTGATCCATGCAAAGTACATATACCTGGAGTAACAGAAGGAGCAAATAAATAGATTGGTTCATGTACAGGAGCAAATAAATAGACTGATTCACGTATCGTCGCTAAGGGTAATAAGTAAAGTAAAACTTACTGCAGAATTGTTGGCGCCAATGTCTATAAATATCATACTCGAGTTTTGATTTATTTCCATTAATCTCAAAAACCATTCTTTGCAGCCTGAAACTTGCAACCACATCAGCTGTAAGTAAATTAGAAAAGGCACATAAGATAGTGGGAACACAAAATATTTCATGAAGGGAAATGTTATGCATTCATCAGAGCGTCCAAACATGCCTGTATATTTTCCATTAAAACAGTGAGTAGTAGTTACAAGGAATTTGCACGAGCTGTTTTTATCAAAGAAAAAAAAACACTGTCAGCCACTAGTGTATAAGGTTGAATCCTGCTCTTGCCATTTATGTAAAACTCATGGTATAGAGAAAAATTGAGAAATCAGAATATTATGAAGCACTACATTGCCAGACACAACATATTTGGAGTCTGGACAAATGGACTGAACTGTTCAGGATATATAGTGTGTACAGAGTGGACAATCACTAGATATATGCCTCCTGTTCTAGATGTGCGAAGCAAATGAATGTACAAATTATTTTAACAAAACATATCTTAATGTTCTACAAATCTAACTATATGTACACGCAGTGACATTGTAGGTAGTTACACCTATTACAAATCATAGCAAAGCATTTTAGAATTTCCTGCAGTATCCACAATTGTATCTTATCCACAGACAAAAATTTAAAATCAGCAAAATTAGATCCATAGCCAACATCAGTGCAAGAGCTCAGTCAGATTAATGAGTGCATATAATCAAATTAATCTTTCCCCTCACCAGTTCAAAATATGTACTAAAATCTTAAGTCTTAATAAAACTAGTCTGACAAGTGAACATCCACAATAAAGATATTAGAAGGGTCACCTTCAGTCTGCAGGAGGAGCTGTTGTGGGAGAGCACACGAGGAAATCGTTGTGCAGATTTGAATGGGGATGGGAAAGTAGCAGCTGGCCTCACGCAGTTAGCTTCACCATTCAAGATAGTGGGAGCCTCTGCGTGCTCTTGACTGCCACAGTGGGAGGAGGAAGTGCCTGGGACTGGATCCACCGTATTGGGAACAGCTGGGCTGCAGGCTCGAGATCCACTCTGCAGCAAGGTGGATTGGGGGCGAACTGCTGCTAAGGGGCAGCGACGGCGAGGTGTATTGGTGGCTTACCTGCTGGTGAGGGTCACTGACGGCGAGGTGGATTCGGGGTGGATTCGAGGCCGAGCTGGACAGAGACGGCAAGGTGGATTTGGGGTGGATTCGGGGCCGAGCTGGGCAGCAATGGCAAGGTGGATTCGGGGCGACCTGCTCATCGCTGGCGAGGTGGATTGGTGGATGGCCTGCTGCTGAGGAGCAGCGCGGGGGCGACCTGCTGGTGAGGGGCAGCAATGGCGAGGCAAGATGGGAGGTGGAGGGTGAGATTGAGGGCAAAAGAATGGAGGCGCGGGCGACGAAGATTTGGGGAAGGGAAAGGCGCGTGGAAGAGGAAGATTTCGGAGGCTGCAGTGGAGTTTTGCGAGTGCAGGAGCGCGCGGTTCGGCGGGATGGGAGGCGGCGGCGGCGTGTTTCAGGAAGAGAAAATTCCCTATTCGACGTCGAAAGATAGTCTAATTCTTTATTTGACACTTTAAATTTCAATATTTCTTATTTGAAACCGAATGAAATTTTCCGTGCCCTTTGTAACACTACGGTTAGATTCTCCACTAGACACCGTTAAATCCGACGGGAAAAGACGAAATTGCCTCCAGTTATATCAACGTGAGGTTTAAATCCTGCAGAGGCATTTTGTACATAGCATTGGCAGTAGTGTTGCTAAGCTCGAGCCCTGCTGCCTGCATGCGCCCGCCGCCCGCAGCCCGTGCGCTTGTAGCCCGCCCGCACGCGTCCGCCGCTATGCAGTCTGCGCGCCGCCTGCCAACGCACACATGCCAGCACTAGCGGCAGCAGCGCGCTGCGCGTGCCCGCCCTTACGCGTCAGCGGCCCCCCGGCCTGTGTGCGCGCCCGCTGCATGCGCCGCCTTCATGCCCGGTACCCGCACGCGCCGGCCACCGGCGGCCTGCGCGCTGCGTGTGCCTCCGCGCGCACTCACACGGCTGCCTCCGGCCAGCAGCCTTCGCACGCGCTGCTGTATGCCGTCGCATGCCCGCTCGCCGCCAGCCTGCGGCCTGCCTAGATGAATACACAGACTTATCAGGCAAAGGCATTTTGGTCTATGCACATGGGTGAAAAATGATCCAAGCTAACAGAACCAACGGCAGTGTCATGGAGGGCACGAAAAATTCCATCGAGTGTCAAATAAGGAACATTAAATTTTGGGGTGTTAAATAGGGAATTGCTCTATCTTTCGGTGTCAAATAGGGAATTTTCTCTTTCAAGAAAGGAGGGTGGGAGCGAGCAAGAAAGCTAGGGTTTTATTTTGCTGGGCCTTGATGGGCTGCCTCTATACCGACAGATTGTTTGAACCAAAATCGAGAAATGCCGACGAACGCTTCATACTAAACGTATATACTTTTACCAATGGACAGCTAGTAGCTGAACCTTAAATTACCTACGGACAGTTTGTAGCAAACTTTCACCAACGGATGGTTCGACGTTTATTTAATAGTTTTACCAACTGCTACCTGACGGTAATTTTAGGTTGTGGTGTAGTGCATGTCGATCGAGAACCTCTTCCCTAGATCTCCAATCAATAGCCAAGCCACCGTAGGTGGACTTCACCTTGTTCCTTCACCGCGCACATAGCCTCCGTTGCTGTCGGCAAGCCACAGAAGTCGCTTGCGCCGTCTTTCAATGTTGTACCACACCGGATAATCAAGTCAAGCTGAAGAACCCGCTACTTACCACTCCAAACCTAGTCATCCCACAATGTCGTTACCATAAGGGGCATCTTCTAACGCAGTCCCATGCTGCACTGACGATTGCAAAGAAGCGCCAGCTGCCGCGGTCTGCTACAAGCAGCCAAAACCGACAACCATGTGACCTGAGCGCCACCATACCTGTGAATGGCTCCGTGTGGGCTCAGCAACACCCTTCCAGCTTGCCACGCTTCGGAATTGCCACTGTCGGCTACAACCGCCTACGAAGCGATGTCGCCCAATGGCACATTCGCCGCTCGTCTAGAATAGGGGTTTTCACCCAAAGAACCCTGTGCATTCAGGTCGTAGCTCTAGTATGATGCACCCAACGGGAAAAACGACGTCACCGCCATCATCTCCACTAGCAAGAACGCTGGCGAGGGCTTTCGCCCGGAGCATCGTAACCTCTTGCTGCACGCACCCAGCTCGGCGCTTCAGAACTACAGCCACGACAGCCCATCCGGGGTGGCTCTGCCGTCGCGCCTCCACGTGCCATGCCGCTGAACTTCCACCACCGCGCGGAACCACACACAAACACGCCTCCTCCACGTGTGGCGTTCCGTCTTTGCCTTGGGTTCAGGTGCCTTCTCGCGCCCGCTCGTCACGCAGGTCTTCGTGGCAGCTCGAGGCACCTCTCCGCCATGCCACCACTACTCCTTTGTGCATCACAATGCAAAACCATGGCCACCACGATGCCCGGCCACAGCATGCTAAGCCAATCTCGCGCCATGACGCGTGACCCATGGCCTCCATCTGCCAGCCGCAGGAGCTCTGCGCAGATGTAGTCTCGAGCAGCCTCCGCTAGACTCCCGCTGCTGAGGCTTAGGCACCCCGAGCGCGGCCATCCCCATCATGGGGTGCCGTCGCCACTCCCCCGTTGGTGGGTCTCCGCCGTCGTCGCACCTCCCCACAGTCTCCTCTTCATGCCTCCAGCGCCATGGGCTTCGTCGCGCCACCATGGCAGTCGCCTGCCATCGCGCCCGTCGCATGCTCCATGCAGAGGCCAAGGAGCCCACCTCCTCGCCGGATCCAGCGAAGGGGCACCAGATCTGCCCTGAGAACTGTGGATCTGGCCACTGCAAAATTTGCTACTTAGCTATCTTCTCACCGTCACTGCAAAATTATGCAAGCACGTTTGCGTAGGAGCGAGTGTGATGAAAGACGGTTCCTTATTAAAGTGACCGGTTTCTGTTTGTACTAGTTTTCAGGGGTAAATTAGTGAAGGAACCCACAACTAGAGAATGCAGTATATGCTTGTTCGAGAATTTTGCGAATTTTTTATAATGTTCTGTTCGCGAGTGGTAATCTAAACCGCTAGGCCCCTTTATATAGCAATCATTCATTTTGGTCATTCATTTTCCATTCTCTCTACACGTACACTGGTCGGCCTCTTTATACCGTTAGCTACTAGTCGTTTCACTAGGCATGCATGTAGGACTGAGCGGTATCAGGAAGGCTGCTAGTGTCGCCGACTAATTGCAAAGAAGCTTAAATCACCACGTAAGCTCGGGTCCATCATGATCTCAACGATGATCTCGCTGTGTGGCTGCGCCGACGGTGGGCCAACGGCTGTGCACCGGTGCTCGGTCACGAGACCGGCCTCGCAGCTAGGCTATCGGTTGGTCGTGGCGGGCGGTGAGCCGGTGAGGCTCAGATCACGGCACCGCTGGGAGAAAGAGCGCCACCGAGTGGCTCTGGCCGAAGACCGGCCATCTGAGGTCATTTCGCTTGCTGCGTTTCGTTGGTGCTGTAGACCAAATGCTCTCTTCTAATCATAATCATGTCGCTGCCACTTCCCGTTTCTCTCGACAACATAATCTTGCTAGGCCTCACCGAGAGATAACCATCGATTGTACGTCGATGCAATTGCTGCAGCGGATTTAGTATTTGGTCATAACAATTGAGATCAACAACCAAAGATGTATTAAGTACAAACATCGACTATCAATTACCTGCCTTCAAATAAAATGGCTATCTTTTCTCCTCTTTAGTGTATTTGTTTCAGTGATTATTATACCTGGGGCATGTTTGGATGGAAGGGTAAATGGAGCAAATTTGCTCCAATTTATCCCAAAGGTGTAAAACATGTAGGGGTAAATGGGGTAGGCAAATGTTTTGCCCCCAAATTTCATTTGCTCCTAAAAAGTGTCGAATTGGGGCAAAACCCTGGTGGGCCCCACCAAAACTTTCCCCCACCCTCCCATCCCATTACCCTCCTCACATCCCGCGTCGTCACCCCCCGCCGCCGCCGCTGCGCCCTCTCCCCGCGCCGCCATCGTGTGCCATCCGTGCTGCCGTCTCCCGTATGCCAAGGCCTTCTTGCATCGACGCCCTCTCTCGATCCAGATCCGCCGTCGGACGCCCAAAGCGCGAAGAAGGACCGGCGCCGGCGAGGAAGTCGCTGCCACGCGCAAGAAGGACCTGAGCCGCGTCGGCGGGCCCAACGACCCCTTCCTCTCCAACGGCACGCTCGACACCAGCATCGTCTACAACACCAGTGGTGGACTGGCGGCCCGCAAAGGGCGGCCTGACGTAACGCCGGGCACGACCGCCGGATACACCGCGAAGGAGGAGGTGGGGAGGATATCCATGCTCATCAAGAAGGTGCTCGGCGAGGAGGCCGGCCAGGTGATGGACTTCGGCGTCCTGCATGCCGCCGAGTACATGCGGTTCTGCTCCAGGTTCGGGATGGGCAACCAGGAGATGTGCGCCGCGCAGGAGGCGGCGCGGAGGCTCGACCAGGCCCTCGACGTGCGCCGCAACCCAGAGTCCATCGCCGCCGCCATCAGCTTCATGGTCGTGCAGCGCGCCGGCGCCGTCAAGACCGTCAAGGACGTGTCCTTGGCCACCGGCGTCGCCGAGGCCACCATCAAGGAGGCGCACAAGGATCTTACCCCGCACATGGTGATGCTCTTCGCCTAGAACGCGTGTTCCGATCCCCGGATGCGTTTCTTTGTTAGCACGTCCTTCGCTGCCAAGTCCAAACGATTTTGGCCTTGTTTAGTTCCCATCCGAAATCTTTTCACCCATCACATCAAAAGAGAATCTTAGATGCATGAAGTATTAAATGTAAACGAAAAAGGTGAAAAGTTATATGGATGGGCTGTAAATCGCGAGACGAATCTAATGAATCTACTTAATCCATGCTTTGCAACAGTAGTGCTACAGTAATCATCCGCTAATTATGGATTAATTACCCTCTAATTACCATCGTTAGATTCGTCTCGAGATTTCTAACCTATCCATATAACTTTCCATCTTTTTCGTCTACATTTACTACTTCTAAATTGATAAAATCAAAACCCGAAATCTTTTCGCGAAATGTTTTCGTCAACTAAACAAGGTCTTTCCTTTTCTCGGCATGGACATGTTCGTGTTCTGGAGTGGAGTTCGATTCTAAGTACATTCATTCGTGATCTGTGCTTTATTCGTTGATTCCATAAAAAGAGCATGGATTGGATCTATCAAGATGATTTGCTAAACGCTAAGTGATCACGATTCGTGAGTGAGTTCACGAAGCATATAGATGCTAAAGATGATTGTGAAAAGTTTTTGAGGGCAATAAATGCACCTTTGACCAATAATTAGAGGTATTAATTAAAGAAAGTTTACAAAACTATCTCCACAACCCTAGGTAAATTCTCAAGACGAATCTAATGAGGTCTTTGACCACACGATTAGAGGATGATTACTGTAGAGTTACTGTACCAAATCATAGATTAATTATGCTCATTAGATTCGTCGCGCAAAGTTGCACCCATCTGTGAAAAGGTTTTACAAATAAACTTCATTTAGTGCTTCATGCATACAAGATTTTTTGGATTTAATGTCTCCAAAAATTTTTTCGGAGGGCATCTAAACACGGCCTAAGTGCTGCTGCAGCAGCATAGGCGCAGCAGCAGCAGCGCTAGCTAAGCCAGTAGCAGCAGCGTGGGAACAGGCACGGGAACAGCTGGCGCCAACAACTGCCTCTTGAGGTAAATATTTACCCTTCAATCCAAACACCCCAAGGGACAAACTTTTTAGGGGCAAAAGATTTGTCTTAGAGCAAATATTTACCCTCTCAATCCAAACAGGCCCCTGGTCTCACGGTTCTATGGATTGGTTCTTGATAAATGCGACTGTTGCAGTCTTCGACCACCACAATGCTGACTGGGGTTTGTATAGATCTTTGAGAGAATTTTCTATATGACACCACTAAACTCATCTATTCCTTTCTTAACCCAGATTTTCAAAGTTCCTTATTTGGCCACAATCTCAACTTTGGTTCCCTATATGACACTCTGTTACTTTTTCATCCAACTTCCGTTCCACTCACCCACCAAAAGACAAATTTGCCCCTGTGAAATCTTCCTTCACTAGTATTTTTTTCCTTTGAATATGACAGATACTATGTCCTGCATGGATAGTACCGGAAGACTACACTTTCATTCTACAGTATTACAGTCATGAAATGTAGTTCTCCATTATCTGAGCAGCTATCCGTGTGCTGAAAGCCTGAAACCACTTGCCTTTTTTCTGTCCGCGTTACTATAAATTAAAACAGCTGAATAAGGTACGAGAAAAAAATAAACCCAACAGTAAACAGGCAAAGCAAAAGGCACAACCAGCAAAGAATTCCAGAAATTTCATCTTCCGATTTAGATTGCAGAAGTACTGCATATTCACCTCCAGCTATGTAGCTACAAGTACGTACTGCCTTAGCAAAGTACGCATAACATCTTGCAAAAAAAAGAGGTCCTCATCGCCGGAGATTAAAAAAAATAACTAACGAATGGATACATGAATGGTGAGGCAAAAATTAATCGCGACGATTCATGGACTAGGTTCGAATGTAACCATTATGGAACAAGTGAACGGAGGCTGCAGTGAGGCCCACATCAGGGGCAGATTTGTCTTTTCGCGTGTAAGATAACAAAAGTTGGATGGAAAAGGGAACATAGTGTCATATAAGGAACTAAAATTGAGATTGTGGCCAAATAAAGAACTTTGGAAATCACAAGGCCAAGAAAGGAACGGATGAGTTTAGTGACGTCATATAAGGAATTTTCTTTAGATCTTTGGGTTGTTTCTTTTTTAGTCATCTCTTTCATCGACGACAGGATCGACAATAGCGATGAACAACACACAGAGCAGTCATCGTAGTTGTAATGGATGCAGTGAACGAAGAATGAGAATTTGTTAAGTTCAAGTGGAATTTCTCTCTTCTAGTCTTTTTTTAAAAACTTTTTTAGATAATGGAATTTTTCGGCCTCTATGGTTTAGTCTACACAACCTTTAATTATTACATCCTCTCATCTTTAATCACTGGATAAAAAGGAGAATTGAAAAGCAAAATTAAGTCTGACAAAAGTCTGTCTATTATTGTACTTCCATCCATGACTCTCAAACGGTTCTAAGGCTACCGTCTCCAAAGAAGTGCTTGTCTTCATAAATAGCTCCTTTGTCTTCTCCTCACGCTACAATATTGACCAAAATCGCAGCCAATAGATTCCTCTGAAAATAGCCTGCATAAAGGATGAGTGTTTAACGTTATCAAAGATAATATCATTCCGACAACGCCATATTGCCCAACAAAGAGTTGCTACCCCATTAGAATAGTAATGACCTTTTTTTACTTATTCTTATTTTCCTTATAAGGCATCCTTTTGCTAAAAAAGAGTCATGAGAGCCACAGTTAAATAAGGCAATATGCTTGACTGTTGAGATCATTCCCATAAGCTGCAGCCTAGGCCCTTTAGGGCAGTCCCAACCCAAACTCTACCCATAGAGTCCATATGTTCAAGACTCTATTATAAGAAACCATAGACTCCAATGCAGATTTTGTATCTTGAAGTCTATCCAATCTCATGACTCACTTGTCTCTCTCTTTTTTCCCCTCTCTCATCAATAAATGTTCTGCCACATCAGCATTTTGCTTACATGGCAGCATAATTAATGACTTTAGACTCTACGGTAGAGTCTGCGTTGAGACTGCCTTATATAGCAACACGAGAGTCATTTCCTTTGTTCCCATACCATCCTCCGTACGTAGACTCTAGCTGACCAACACAACATGCATGCAGTTAGTTATAGAACTAGTCGCTAGGCATGGCATTTGGGAATGAGTGGTACCAGGAAGACGACATGAGCTTCGAGCACTGACAATCGCAACGCATAGGGTGAGCTGCGACTGTGAGCGACGGCAACATTTGTCTCCAGAGTCTTGCGTTGTCAGCTGCGGTGCCAACGAGCCGGCAGCTGTCAGCTGGCGCTCGGCAGCGCAATCGGCCTCGCATCTAGACTCTCGCCAGGCAATAGCATAGAGACTCGAGATTCTAGACAGGCAGACAACCAATGTGCACCGGTACGCCTGGCGACCACGGCTGGCCAGCAGAGCAACTAATGAAGCTGCCAATCTTTTTCCTCTGTTTAGTTTAGTTGCATTGGCGTTGTACTAGCAAGCGACCATGTCGCTGCTGATGTACTAATCAAGCTGCCAGTTTCTCCTAACAACAATCAAGGCCTCACTGACCCGTAACCAACTTGTTTCTTAAGCAAATTTCCTCCTCGCTATCTCTGTTCTTCCGCTTTCTTCGTTTGAATGTTCTGAATCTCCCCTTCTTCGATCCCTTCTTGTTAGCCCCTGCTAACAAAGTGTAACCCACAATGTATGTTTGGATTGATCATGACAAACTCGCTGATCTTGGCCCTGTTTGGACGGTGGGGTAAATAGGGTAAATGGGGCAAATTTGCCCCAATTTGCCTCAAAGGATCCAAACATGTAGGGGTAAATGGGGTGGGGCAAATGTTTTGCCCCTCAAATTTCATTTGCCCCTAAATAGTGTCAAATTGGGGCAAATATATGTGGGCCCCACCCGAACCCATCCCCTTTCGCTCGTCCCCATCCGCACACGCCGCGTCTCCCCCGTGTCGCCGGCGCCGGCGCGTCCTCCCCGCTCCGCCGTCGCGGCTTCCAACCCCCGCCGCCGCCGCGGCCTCCTACCCGCGCCACCGCGGCGTCCTCCTCCAAGCGTCGCCGCTGCGTTCTCCTCCCCACGCCGCCGCTGCGTTCCCTCTTCTTTCACCGCCACCGTTCGTCCCGATCCGGATCCCGCGCTCCTCCTCGTCCACCGCCGCCACGAGCTCCTCCTCGTCCACCGTCGTCCCGTGCTCCCTGGCGTGGACGACATACTCGACGGCGAGCACTTCAACGCCCTGCACGATGCCGTCGAGGCCGCTCTGAACCTCGCAAAGTTTGGCGCCGTGCTGGCCATCACCGCCCATTGGTTGGTGAGGTAGGTGGTGTCGACGAAGAGGTCTCCTCTGTTCTGTAGGTATGTAGGATTCGAGGTTTGCCTGATTGTTGAATGCTGATCGATTGCATTTCTGACTTGCCATCAAACGCCTGTCCTGTGTTCATACTTGTTCTTGCCTGTTCTGATGAACGATGAGAAATTCTGATGAAATAGATGATTGCTGCTGTTGCCTGGATGGCTGAATCCTACTGTTGACGTTTCGTGGATGCATTCATGCAGTTTTTATTTGATTTCAGTTCAAATTTCTGAAACGTTTAACTTGTAACTGTACTAGGCAAAATGTTCTGACAAACAAGTGTCGGTGCAGATTCAGAATACTCAACATGGTGACCACTTCTCATTTTCTCTCTCTTTATGCAGAACATTTGAAATGTACTTGGATGAGTATCGAATTGTTAACTCTATCACGAAATTCAGATATGGCCAGAACACGATGGCATCACAATACTAGAGGGCAACGAAATTAGAGTCCAATCTTGGTTTTGGTAGAGACCCAATGTGAGTTTAGCCTCACATCAGGACGTTCTGTTTTGTACATTAGTTTGCTGCCTTCTGTGAATACTGAATAGTGTGCTTCATTCGTCAGAAAAATGGTTTTCCACTAGATTCTATACTCCACTTTTCTGTTATTATTGTCACGTTTTGTTGCCATTGCTTACATTGTTGCCTGTTAACATTCAGCATACTTGACATGGAGCATTGTATAGGTCGATTTCTCTTTTACTGCTTCACTTCTTGTTGCTACTTGCTAGTTGCCTAGTTCAATATATGCTCAGTATGGCCATGGTTTCCAGCCTTTCAGTTTCAGGGGTAACAAGCAATCCTAGGGTGCCAAATTCAGCAACGACTTAAAATTAAGCTTGTTTATGGAATCGACGGTTTCTGATATTGTTTCAGAAAAGAATGTAAACAAGGCTGCTGAAGAAGTGGATACTAGTATTTTTTTCCCTGTTCTGAGATTTAGCAAGCTGCACTGAACCAACATACCTTCATTAGTCAATAAGAAACTCAGAATAAAACCAAAATCCAGATTTATTTTCCAATGGATTGGTAAACAGCAAATTCTAATATCTTCAGAAAACAAGAATTCCATAAGTGCAGCGACAGCAGCGCAGCAGCAACGCAAGCAGTAAGCAGCAGCGCTAAAGCGCTAGTGCAGCGCAGGCTGTGCGTGCAGCAGGCAGCTGGCAAGTGCTAAGGCAGCAGCGCAGGCATCAGCGCAGCATAGGCATCAGTGCAGCGAAGGCAGCAGCAACGGCGAGCGGGAACGCCAAGCGCGGAAACAATTCAATTCAAATGGGTAAATATTTAGCCCTCAATCCAAACACCCCAAGGGGCAAATGTTTTAGGGGCAAATGGAAGGGGCAAAACATTTGCCTTGGGGCAAATATTTGCCCCATCCATCCAAACAGGGCCCTTATCATGGTGACAATGGCGGGCCGACAGCTGCCCACACTCCACAGGTGCCCGGCGGCAAGGTTGGCCTCACAGCTAGGCCATCGGTGGGTCATGACCGCGAGCCTGGGATCGTGACAAGCCTCGGATGCTGGTAAACCTTCTTAATATAACTTCTCTTTAGCGCCAGTGAAGGGCCGATGAAGGTTGTAATTATTGTGTTGTGGATGACAGCTCTGGAACGTAACTTAGAGCGTTGTCTCACTGATATTTCTCTAATGGTTCTATCTATTGATTCTTGATACATGCTGACTATTACAATCTTCGACCGCCACAATGCTACTGTGGTTCATATAGTCCTCTCTTCCACCGAGGACAGGATCGACAGTAATGACGAGCAACACATAGAGAGCGGTCATAATTGTAATGGTTATAGTGGAGAATGAGACTTTGTTAAATTTAAGTAGAATTTGTCTTTTCTAGCCTTTTTTTACTATTCTTATTTTCCTCCTTAATATAAATCTAATAAAACGCATTGGGCATCTTTTGCGAAAAAAAAGAAGAAAAAATCAAGAGAGCAAAAATTACATTAGGCAGTATGCCTGATTGACCGTTGAGATCATGCTTAGAGCAGGTTTAATAGTTGAGACAAGTATTTGTCTATTAGACCATCCACATCATCTAGAGAGAAGTTAAAGATCAACCCATATGTACAACAGTTGGGCTTTTGATCGTGCTTCAATACATGTTAATTGATTACAATGGCCCACCTGTCATACTGTACTCAACCATGTTCTTTATTCCTCACGGGACCCGAGGCCTTCATCAGCCACTCGTTTGCTATTTAGCAGGGATCAGTTCATGGAAGGGAGCCTTGGCGTACGAGTTCAGCTCCATCATCTCTCTCTTCCAGCTCACGTTCAGATCCTATACGTGTTGGTCGATATGACTATTGTTGTGGTTGCTTGCTCTTATAAGCTGCAGCCTAGACCCCTTATTATATAGCAACACAAGAGTCACGGTTGTTCCCATTCCATTCTCTGTAGAGACTACCTACTGGCCAATGCAACCCGCATGCAGTTCGGTTAGCTAGTACTAGTTCGCCTACGCGGGAATGAGTGGTATCATGGAAACGGCGTGTGCTCCGAGTGCTGACGGTCGCAACGTATGGCGTGAGCTGTGAGCGAAGACGTCTGTTGTCTGCGCAATCTTGCCCAGGCAACTTGGGCACAGCGGCGCGCCGGCGGCTCTCGGTGGCTGCTCGGCAGCGCGATCAGCAATCTAGAGTAGTGCACATGTGACCATCGCAACTGATTCATTGTACCCTCAATCTACCAAGCCTCGCGACCGATAACAATTAATTGAGCATCACCACCCAAATACGTACGCAATACGTACGCATCTAATGAGCCTACTTAATCCATGATTTGCAACAGTAATGCTACAGTAACCATCCGCTAATTATGGATTAATTACCCTCTAATTACCATCGTTAGATTCGTCTCGAGATTTCCACCCTATCTATATATAACTTTTCACCTTTTTAGTTTACATTTACTACTTCTAAATCGGTAAAATCAAAACCCGAAATCTTTTCACGAAAAGATTTCGTGAACTAAACAAGGACAAAGTTTCTTTTTTTGAATGAACAACACTCGACGGGTGCATTTCTATTGATATAACAGAACAAAAATACAAAGTTATTGCCCTGTAAGGGAGGCCATAACCAAGAAAAAAAGAAACCACGAAAAACAAACACCAACAGGTTAGGTTGGAGCATCAACACGCGCCGAACTCATCTGAACTCACATCTCAACCGGTTGGATTGGAACATTAACAAATGCCGAGCGCAACACATCTGGCAGGACCGAAAAAACTTACTGCGGCACCCACCAACATTCACGCACATTTAGTTGTCGAACCTTCAAGTGTGATGTCACACCCGGTTCTGAAAAACAAAACCGAGTGCACACCGTATGTGTGCCAGGATCAAGTTTCACACATACGGCGAACAAAAAGTGTATAATAGAGACAGTATCACGTAAAAGAAAAATGAATCAGAGTATCACACAGCTCAAATCCTGGAAACGGAGGCTCCAACTCCACAAGCAGACGACCGGGGGTTGCGTACGCCTAAAACTCAGCAACATCTTCAAAGAACTCCGCAGTAGCTTCCTTCTTCTGAGCAACATTGTTTATAGTAAGGGTGAGCACATGTTGTACTCAGCAAGTGTGAGAAAAGTATGAATGCAAGGCTAAACCAAGGAAAGGCTGAGGGTTTAAAGCGATAGCACATATTTACTAACATATAAGTATATACCAAAACCAACATTAATATAAACAGAGCGCCATAAGCACATGGCACAACGAGAACCACGATTTAAGTCCATCTTCAAGTTCAATTATCATGTGAGGGTCCAAGCCGCTCTTGACCGTGAGCACGGCTGATATATCAGTTTCACACTCAGCAGAGGTTGTACACTTTCACCATAAGTCGCGTAAAAGTCCAAAAGAACTTTAAACCCAACCACGTTGTGCCGGCCAAGCACGTATCACACTACCGAGGTGTGACTGCATAGGGACGCTACGAGGCCTTTACAAAGATTCTCCAACAAGGTTTAGCTCGCATGGTTCCGGTGTCTGGCGCTCCTAACCCTCCCTAATAGGCATGTACCTTAGCAAATGCTACTTTCCAAGAGGACCGGGCTAGACCGCGACTCAGTCCCCCCTTGCCCTTATCAGGTAAAGCTATTCCAAGCTAGAGTTTCTAATTACTCAGCCAAGACCAGAGCCCATTAGTCTTATGGTTGTACTATTTTCCTGGGTGGTCGCTCCATGTTCCAATTAATGCAAAGTATTCTTGTATTTAACCAGGGGTATAGCATAGAGTAACCATGTTTGTCATTGTTGTTCATTAGAAACCACCCAGAACCAGGTATAGCAACTAGCATAGCTACCCAACATTAAGATAAACCCAGGTTGACAAGGAATAAGCATAAAAGACTAGGCACTCCTTAATAGGACCTATCAAAATTAACGCAAGCACATGCAAAGGTGATTAAATATAGTTATTGGGACAAAACATCAAGGACACACTTGCCTTGAATCCAGAGAATAGCTACTCAGAATATTCTTCAACTCTTTAGGCTCTCGAACCGCGTTCCTTCTACTCGTAGCAATCATCCAAACAAAGCAAACATTCTATAGCAAACAAACGAAGACAACTAAGAACAATACACCAATCAAAATAAAAGCTTTAACAGAGCGTACTAAATGATAGGACACGCAAAGACGCAAGGAACGCTGAAAACGGAACTGTGATTATAATTAAACTATCGAAAGATTTTAATTATCAAAACAAGAGCTAGGTGCTTCATTTATTTTAATTACCAAAACATAATTATATTAGAAGTAACTCCAATTATATTTATAATTGAAAAGCCATAGTAACTTAGCCATATTTTATTTACAATTGTGTATGTACATATTATACCAATTAAACAATTATCTTTAGAAAAGAAAGGTTTATGAAACATCTAATCGAATAATTTTATTACATGTGTTTAACTAAGCAAATTACATTTAGAAACACAATCACGTAGATATTAATCATATTAATTTTATTTAAGAAAATGGAGTATAAGCCTAATCATATTTTATTTAGAAAAGGCATGTAAAGTGAGCATTAATCACATTAACATTTAATTTGTAAAGCCGAGATATTGTCTAATTAAATTTTATTTTGAAAAGATAATTCCATAAACATTAATCAAATTAAACTTTATTATGAAACACGCATTGTAGAGCTATATAGATTTTAACTGCAAAATATGTCTATAAGCAATTAATCAAATTAATATTTAAAATTAATTTAGAAAAACACAACTATCATGAACAACATCACTAACATGTAATTTAAGTGATTACAAGTCTAACGAAATGAAAACGGATCGAAACGGATTTAAAACGTGGAAGTTATACCTAAAACAAGACTGCAGGGACTTGATCGCGATTAACCGTAGACTTCAGGGACTAGCAGAGAAGATTTGCAAGACACAAAACTTATTGAAATAATTACAGGAGTTCTCAGGGTCTAATCCGCAAAACGACTGGGCTTCTTCCTCCACCTCTGGCAGATCACGGCCGGCGGCGCTGGACGCTCGGCTCGCCGGCGATCCGGTGACCTGGGGGCAACGGTGAGTTAGGGAAACCGGAGAGGGGAACGAGGGGATCGTGTGGAGGGTCTCGCCGGCGGCGGAGACCAACAGGGGCGAACGGTGGAGGACGGCCGGCTCGGGGAAGCGCGCAGCGGCGGCTCTCCGACGGCGGAACGATGGGCGAGAACGGGCGGAGGACAGGCGGCTCGGCTCGGCGAAGCACATGGCAGGGTCGCTGTCCTCCGGCGACGTCATGACGTGGCGAATCGAGCGTGGGAGCACGGCGGCGACGCTCAGCGCGGACGGCGGCAGTGCTCGCAGGCGGCGGCGCTGCGCGAGGCGTAGGAAGGGCGGCGGGGCAACAAGAGCACGGAGGCGTGGGCGGCGGCCTTTATAGCGGCGCGGAAGCCGGGGTGGCCGTGGCGCGCACGCCAAGGCCGGCGGCGGTGCGGCGGGCTGCCAAGCGTGGCGGCCGGGCCCAGATGGGCTCTGGCGGGCCGGAGCGGGCCTCGCTGGCTCGGCCCGTGGAGGTAGCGGGGCGGGTTAGGGTGAGCGGGTCGGGTCAGGTTCTAAAGGATCCGGCCCGATCCGTTAAGGAAAAGGATTTATTAATTTCCAGAAATACTTTTCAATGCGAAAACATTTCCAGAAAAATCTAAAAATGTTTTTAAAGCACGAAAAATACTCAGAAAATCCTGAAAATTCTAGAAAAAATCCTAGAGATAGATTTGGACACGAGGAGTCTAAATAAAATATTTAGAGCTCATGAAAAGAATTTTAGAGCCTTCTAATAAACAGATTTAGCTCTAGGAAGAGGAGATAATTTCCAGAAAAACCTAGAAAATTCTCAGAAGCGCCTAAACGTTTAAGGAACGCATTTTTGAAACCTTAGCACTCATGAAACACCAAGATGCAACTCGGCATGAATACAACACGCAGAGAGCAATTAATTTATTTTTAGAAACACACATAATTAATTTTCTTTCTAGCTAAATTCTCTGTAAAATAAATAAATGTTGGAAAAATTTGAAAATTGAGAGAAAATCGTTGTTTAATTATTCTCTAAATTCACATGAATTGGAGAATTTCAGGGTGTGACATGTGACCCCGTGTCGATCGAGAATCGCTTAACCAGATTCCATGCCGCTGCGGGTCGACTTCACCTCGTTCCTTCACCCGCGCACGTAGCCTCTGTCGTTGTCGGCAAGCCACAGAAGTCACTTGCACAGTCTTCCGACGTTGTACCACACCGGATAATCCAGCCAAGCTGAGGAACCTGCCAAGGCCCACTGCAAGCCTAGTCGTCCCACAATATCGTTACCGCGAGCTCCATCTTCTAACGCAGTCCCATGCTGCACTGACCGTTGCAAAGCAATGCCAGCTGCCGCGGTCTGCTGCAAGCAGCCAAAACCGACAACCATGCGACCTGGGCGCCACCATACCCGCAAACGGCTGTGTATGGGCTAAGCAACACTCTTGCAGCTTGCCACGCGTCGGAATTGTCACTGTCGGCTACGACCCACCTATGACCAAGCCAGGTTGGGTCTCCTGAGACGAAGCCTTCAAGGAGCGCACAACGCCACCCAATGGCACCTCCGCCGCTCGTCCAGAATAGGGTTATCACCCAGAGAACACCGTGCAGTCGGTCGTAGCTCCAGTATGACGCACTCAACCAGAAAAACGACGTCACCACCATCATCTCCACTAGCAAGAACGCTGGCGAGGGCTTTCGCCCGGAGCATCCAAACCTCTTGTTGCACGCACCTAGCTTGGTGCTTTAGAACTACAGCCACTACAGCCCATCTGGGATGGCTCCGCTGCCGCGCCTCCACGTGCCATGCCGCCGTACTTCCACCACCGCGCGGAACCACACGCAGACACGCCTCCTCCACGTGATCTCTGCCTTGGGTTCAGGTGCCTCCTCGCGCCCGCTCGTCGTGCTGGTCTTTGTGGTGGCTTGTGGCAGCTCCTTGCCGTGCCACCACTACTCCTTTGTGCAGCACAACGCATGACCCGTGGCCTCCGTCTGCCAGCCACAAGAGCTCTGCGCAGATCTAGTCCCGAGCAGCCACCGCTAGACTGCCGCCGCTGAGGCTCGGGCAGCCCAAGCGCGGCCTTCCCCGTCATGGGGTGCCATCGCCACTCTCCCGTTGGTGGGTCTCCTCTATCGTCGCACTTCCCCCATTGTCTCTTCTGCGTGCCTCCGGCGCCATGGGCTTCGTCGCGCCACCACGGCAGTCGCCTGCCGTCGCGCCCTCCGCATGCTCCGTGTAGAGGCCAAGGAGCCCAGCTTCTCGCCGGATCCGGCGAAGGGGGCATGGATCCGGCCACTGCAAAATTTGCTGCTTAGTTATCTTCTCACCATCACTGCAAAATTATACAAGCACATTTGCGTAGGAGCGAGTGTGATGAAAGAGGGCTCCTTATTAAAGTGACCGGTTTCTCTTTGTACTAGTTGTCAGGGGTAAATTAGTGAAGGGACCCACAACCAGAGAATGCAGTATATGCTTGTTTGAGAATTTTGCGAGTTTTTTTATAAAGTTCTGTTAGCGAGTTGAGATCTAAAACCGCTAGGCCCCTTTATATAGCAACACAAGTGTCATTCATTTTGGTCATTCATTTTCCATTCTCTCTGCACGTACACTGGCGGCTGGCCCCTTTATATATCGTTAGCACTAGGCATGCATGTAGGACTGAGCGGTATCAGGAAGGCTGCTAGTATCGCCGACTAATTGCAAAGAAGACTAATTGCAAAGAAGCGTAAATCACCACGTAAGCTCGGGTCCATCATGATCAACTCAACGACGATCTCGCTGTGTGGCTGCGCCGACGGTGGGCCAACGGCTGTCCACCGGTGCCCGGTCATGAGACCGGCCTCGCCACTAGGCTGTCGGTTGGTCGTGGCAGCGGTGAAGCTCGGATCAGGGCAAGTACAACCGTGACAACAGCTTGTCGTCTTTTTACACTAACAGACAGCTTGTACAATGGGTTGTCTGGTTGGCTGTCTGCAGGGTGTTTAATTCATCCTTTGACACATAAATCATGGTGATCTAGTGCATACTTGATCTTTATAGCTATTTTGGTGCTACTTTGCAAGTTTGACTAAAATCAACGATAGAACATTTTAAACTAATATTCTATTTAACAAAGACATAAAATAAATTTACACTAGCATCAAGATTAAATCTTATAAAATCACACGAGCATAAATTAAACCTAGCAAATTTACCAGGGCTCTAACTAAGGGCTCTAACTAACTGAGAATAGATAACAAGCCAAAAAATAACTTAAAAAGATCAGCAAATCTTGCTATAAAATTATAGTTGATTGTAACTATTCTTATTTAAAAGGGCATGTTAGCTGTATCAAACTAAGCTCTACTATTTGTCACAAGCGTAAAAAGTGAATATCAAGCCACTAAAGAAAGTTAGGATCTATTCACTGAACATATTAATTTACATAAATCTTAGATATAACAATGTGCAGACCGAAAGATTAATTCATAACTCAAAACTTATTGTGTAACTTTGTGCCATCTTTTTTACAGAAGCCTAAACATGTCATCAACTACCACATATCCAAAGATCAAGTCAAACAAATCTGTAGATATCAAATTGTGCACAAATTTATCCAAACTGAGATTTGATTTTAATTTAAAACTAAGCATCAAACATATCTACATGCTTTCTATAAAAGATCACATTCTTCACAAGGATTCAAGAAAATTTTAGTTTGCATTTTTCGGATGTTTCTGTGATTTTTAACGGATTTTATAAGTTGACAGATTTGGATCTATTGATTTTCAGAACACACCCTGGAACATTTTAAACCCTTACGAATAGGTCCCTGCGTTTTACACGAACACCCCTGCCTTCTATCTAGTTCTAACAGGGGAGCCCTTGGGCAGCCGACGATATGGAGGGGCCGATTCCGGCTAGGGGAGGACTCGATTCGGCCGGAGAAGGGCATGGGGTTGGAGAGGAGCTCACCGGGGATCGATTTTATGTAAAGGTCGGGGATCGGAGACGGCGCAGCAGATCCTCACCACCGTCGACGATGGGCACCGGGTCGCACAGCGCGTTGAGCGTCGTCGCCTTATCTGGGAGCACGTGTGTCTGCCGTAGACGAACGAGACAACGACCACGCCGCGGCGACGCGCGCATGGGGAGGAGCTTATGCAAAAATTCCTTGCATGGCGACGGCAACCGACGACGTGTTGTACGTGCCCTGATGCGGCCAGTAGCGGACCCAGAATCAATTTGTTAGGTAGTCACACATTTAAGGAACAGTGCTAAAAAGTATGCAAAGTGTTAAATAGTGCTAGCTACAGTGACTAGTTACATTGTTGAACGGAAATCAGGGGTAGTCCTGGACTACCCCCCTCCCCGGCTAGGTCCGCCACTGCATGCGGCCAGCTGAGGTCATTTCGTTTGCTGTGTTTCGTTGGTGTTCTAGACCAAATGCTCTCTTCTAATGATAATCATGTCGCTGCCACCAGCCCATTACCCGTTTCTCTCAACAACAATCTTGCCAGGCCTCACCGAGAGATAACCATCGATTGTACGTCGTTGCAATTGCTGCAGCAGATTTAGTATTTGGTCATAACAATTGAGCATCAACAACCAAAGTTGTGTATTAAGTACAAGCATCAACGATCAATAATTACCTGCCTTCAAATAAAATGGCTATCTTTTCTTGTCTCTAGCGTATTTGCTTCAATGATTATTGTACCTGCTCTAACGGTTCTATGGATTGGTTCTTGATACATGCGACTGTTGCAGTCTTCGACCACCACAATGCGACTAGGGTTTGTATAGATCTTTGGGTTGTTTCTTTTTTTTAGTCATCTCTTTCATCGATGACAGGATCGACAATAAATGATGAACAACACATGGAGCAGTCATCATAGTTGTAATGGATGTAGTGAACGAAGAATGAGAATTTGTTAAGTTTAAGTGGAATTTGTCTCTTCTAGTCTTTTTTTTACTTATTCTTATTTTCCTCACGAGGCATCCCTTTGCTAAAAAGGAGTCGTCAAGAGAGCCAGAATTAAATAAGGCAATATGCTTGACTGTTGAGATCATGCCCATAAGCTGCAGCCTAGGCCCTTTATATAGCAACACGAGAGTCATTTCGTTTGTTCCCATTCAATTCCATTCTCAGTAGACTCTAGCCACCGACCAATACAAGCTGCATGCTGCATGGAGTTAGTCATATATAGAACCAGTCGCTAGGCATGGCATGCGGGAATGAGTGGCATCGGGAAGACGGCACCAGCTCAGAGCATTGACAATCGCAACGCATGGGGTGAGCTATGAGCGACAGCAACCTTTGTCTCCACAGTCTTGCCATGCTCTGGCAAATGCGGTGTTGGCGAGCAGGCAGCGTGATCGGCCTCACATCTAGACTCTCGCTGGGCAATAGCGTCGAGACTCGAGATTCCAGAGAGACATTGTGCACCAGAACGCCTAGGGACCCGTGACCTTATTTTTAGATAAGGGAATATATATTAATATCTCAATCGCTGCGTCGACCAATTCTTATAGCCGTTCATTATTTTAGAATTATGTCAAAGATAATCCAAGGAATTAAGAACCCAAAATCTCTGAACGACCAACTCAGAAAAAGTCTCTCACTGAACGACCTTGATCGACGGCCGGCCAGGGAGCAACTAATGAAGCTGTCACTGTCTTTTCCTGTGTTTTGTTTAGATGGAGTTCTACTTGCAAGCGACCATGTCGCTGCTGAGTCGGAGCGAGTCTTTGAATATGACGGATTAAACTTTAATTCTCATGTGACATCGATGTTGGACACTGTCTTTTCCTTTGTCTCATGATTTACTAATGAAGCTGTCACTGTCCTTTCCTTTGTCACTAATGAAACTGTCACTGTCTTTTCCTTTGTTTCATGATTTACTATGAATATTTTAAACTAATAACTTCTGTTTGTAAACCAAATGTCCAAACTTAATATATAAATAATTGTATCTAACAATCATTGACATAGTCTATATAAAGCCTTACTTCGGCCTCTACTAATATGAGTAAGTGTTACCTTAATCAATAATACTTTTTATGAGGATTGCTAAGGTACACCCAAGTCACTGTGGGCCGTCGATCTAATAGACAGCAGTTGTCTATTTAGATGACTGTGTATGACAAAAAGATAGCAGTTGTACTTGCCCTCACAATTTGTCTTAAGACTCAAGTGAACTTATTGTCGTATCAACCCGGCTTGATGCACTTTTAGGAAATAGGATATTAATTATTTCTTCCACCGTTACCCCTTGATGCATAGTTAGTTATATATCGCTTTAATTTTAGATGACATCATGCACAAGATATCTTTCTATTTCATGAGCAAGCAACTTTGTTAATAATGTAAAAAATCACATTGAATTAGAGAAAATGAGTGCTATAAAAGTCGGGCTGTGCTATGGTACACCTTTTACCTCCTTAGAGGTAAGATGTGAATCAAATCTGGACCTTTGATTATTAAATAGGAAAAACAGTTATTAGAACATAAGACAAAAAATATTAACCCGTTTCTCCCCATCTAGCGGTTAAACGCATGCATACATGCTGGCGGCGGTTAATTCTATTTTCAGAATTAAAAATACATATAATAAATATTAAAAGTATTACCTCCTAAGGGCACGTACAACGGCTGTCTTTTGCCGTCGGCATGCAAAGCCATTTTACAAGAAACCCCCGCGCGAGCCTCATCAACGCCAGGTCGTAGTCTCGTTCAGCAACGACCTGAGCTCGTGCTCCCAGGCCGTAGCGACGGCCGGCAACCGTTGTAGGATGCGGCTGTGGGGAGAAGACGGCAGCTCGGATCAGTTGTGCGCGGCAGCCCCGCGCGAGCCTCATCAACGCCAGGTCGCTACTGAAGGATGCGACGGGAGGATCGGCCTCACACGGCTGACCCCTCCCTACCCCTCTCCTCCTCCAACCAACCATTAAAATCAGTCGCCCATGTCTTGTGCATCGCGTTGGTAGCCTCATCTCGAGTTCTCGTGGCCCAGGCATGGAGATCAAGAGCTCCGGGCACCATGCCCGTTTCTTCCATGGCGTCTGGACACGGGAGGAAGACGACTGGGAGGAATACGACGGGAAAATGGGCCCCGCTGCGACGTGATGGGCAAATAGTTGAGGGAGGGAAAATCAAACTTTTGTGACAGTTGAGGGAGGTGAAACAAACTTTTTTCCTTGAGCCCGTCACACAAGCCATCCTCTTTTTCTTTCTTTCTTTTCTCTCGTGCATGCAACAAAATGGCTACAAAGATCAATTGTGCGCTAGATCACCATGAGTTTGTGTGTCAAATGATGAGTTAATTACCATGCAGACAGCCAAACAGACAGTACATTGTACAAGCTGTCTGTTCAGCTGTCTGTTTATGTAAAAAGACAGCAGCTGTCTCCACCGTTGTACTTGCCCTAAGAGGTAATATGTCATTAGATCGACGGCCCACAGTGATTTGGGTGTAGCTTAGCAATCCTCTTGGCTGTTTGGTCTAATAAATAATTAATGATTAAGTGTAAATTTGATCGTATACCATTTTGTGGCTTCTTTGAGACAATGTGCAGTGCATGCGGTTTGAGATAATGCAACCTTATTATAAAGACTGAAATGTAATTTTTTATTTTACTTCATATTCTTCTTACTTGCCTAAAGGACTTTTATTTGGAAACTATCTTTCACAAGTACCTTAGTACAAAATAACAAGGGCCAAATCACAAAAGAGCAACTCCCGTGGCTTCTCCAATCTTTCATCCCTGTCTCTCGTTTGTTTCTATCCTCTCTCACAATGTCTCTTCTTGATTCCCCATGGTGGAAAGTCCAACGGCCGACACAACACAGGGCAACGGGGAGAGACACCACACGGCAGCCAGAGCGACGGCGTCCCCGGCTCTAAGAGAAGCGGATCTGCGCTGGAGGGGGCACAGTGTGATGTAGCGGCAGGCGCAGCGCGGACGGTGGTTGACGCCGGCAGGAGACGCAACGCAGATATTGGCCTGCGCGACGAGAGAAGCTGGTTGGTTAATTTCAAACTCGATCCGGAGGAGATGGCGCCGGCTCATACAACGGCGCGAGGAGTCGTCGACTGATGTTGGAGCACGCACTCCTGCCGTAGTCGAGCGAGGCGACAACACAAGTCTCTTTTTTCATTTAATGAAGGCCACGGAGGACGATTTTGCTGATATGTGTGTACTCAAACAGACGGCAGTCGGCTAACCGTTGTATGGTGTGCCCTAAGCTCTTGTAGGCTGCCGCTTCTTCTTGTGGCTTTGTTTCACGTGTACTACATTGAATTTTCGCGAACGTGCATTAGCACGTGTTTGATTAACAAGAAAGCAGTTACAAACATTGTTTGGCTTACGCCAAACAAAAGTTGACCTTCCCAAACACATGAAGGACTAACGGAAGAGAAAAAACTGAAAAAAGGCTGAGCAACAATGGCCGGCGATGTAACAGAATAGCGACCACAGAGAAGCGGCGGAGCCCCACTCGACCCACCATCCTAAGCCAAAAACCCAGAACATCTAAACCTACACAACTGACAGCACCATCATGACTGCCGACTGAGACACCTGTGCACATGAGGGTGGCCAAGCATCCACCCGAAAAACAGCACCATGATGGCAAAGCATCCGTCGAGGACAACCATCAAGCAACAGCGGCAAAGCATCCGCTAGAGGAGTAACACCAGGGCGGTAAAGCATCCGCCAAGGTAGTCACAGATCCAACAGGCCCGATGAAGATGTGTCTAGGAAGTCCAAGTAGGTAGCACAGACGAATACGACCACGCTCGGCTAAAGAAACCGGCTAGCAGCACTGGAGGTATGAAGGAATCCCAGAGCGACGCCCTTAGCAGGGTCATGACACCAAAGGTGCCACTGTCGCCAGTCCGAAGAATCAAACATGGTTTTCACCAGGGATTCTGCAAGCCAAGGATCATCGCGAGCCGAACAACCTGGGCCAGGAGTCGCATGGATCCGGCGGCGGCAACCCAAGACGCACCAGAGACGCATGGAGGGAATCAAGAGGCAACGCCATCAAGACGGGAAATGACGCCGCAAGCGCCATCGTCGCCGGTCCGAGCTCGGACATGATTTTCACCAGTGACCCATCAATGCCAAGGACCCCAACCACCCGTGGCGATCTGCAGGCGGTGGCAGAGCGGTGGGGGCCCATAGGGGCCAGGCCGTCGGTGGAGCAGCAGAAGACGGAGAAGACCTCGGCCAGCGACCACCGCCCCGGATGAGGTCACCCGGCCTAGGGAGCGTAGATCCGGCCCCGAGGAAGGAGGAGCTTGCGCCTGGCGGCGGCAGTGGGACGGCCCACAATTGACCGATGCCGCCACCCCCACTGAAAGGGATGCCCCGGCGAGGAGATGGCGGATCCGGGCCTGAACAGGCAGGATGGCGACGGGGAGGCGACCTAGGGTTAGGGGAGGAGTGGATCGGCTGTGAGGAGGGAAAGGGAGGGAGGGAGCGCGACGCAAGCCTTTTTCGGCGTCGCCGCTAGCTGCCGCTATGACCGGCGGGCGGTGCTCCTAGGTGGGGCGACGTGGTGCCCCGAGTCGACCGTGGTAAAGACTCCACGTTAGTATATCGGAAGGATTGTTTCCTGAGACACGAAGGCACGTCCGTGGCCGCCCTATCCACCTCACTCGGCGCGCAAGGTCACCGGGCCGCCCGCCCGCCCCAGGCACTAATCCTGCTTCAGTTCACTTTATATACACCTCATCGGGGTTTAATTTTTGGTTATATTTTTTTGTCAGCGTGTAGTTTACCATTAATTCCGTAAATAAGATCCCCAGAAGAACGCAATATATCCAGCATAATAAAGCAGCAAGTAGCTAGTGTCCAACCGCACACTAACAACATATATCGATCGTTCTATGGTTAATCTGGCCTACAAGAATAATATATATAATCTTGTTGTTTACAAGTCGGCAAAAGCACGTTTCAAAAAAGAACAAGTCGGCAAAAGTCAATCGCAGCAGCTGGGAACTCCATAATTATGCTAAACGTACATCTAGGGTCATCTGGCCATCTATCGTCCCAGAGTAGAATGGAACATAGAAGAAAAAGGGGTAAACTTGTTCTACATCCACGAGTGCCACGTCTTCAAGACCGCGTACAACATGCGCACGCTTCTCTCTCACATCATAGGACACGAGCCTTCTCCCTTTTTGGTCGTAGAAGAAGAAAACATCGCAGGTGGGGGTGGAACGCAACTACAGGGAAACCCCTTCAGCAGCGGTTTTCTAACCGGTGCGGATCTTTCGGTACTAAAGGGGTACACCTTTAGCACCGGGTCATTTACCCGGTGCTAAAGGCCCCTTTAGCACCGGGTCTCGAAACCAACCGGTGCTAAAAGGGGCCGCGCACATGGTCCCTGCGCGAGCCCCTTTAGCACCGGTTTGTGGCTAGAACCGGTGCTAAAGGGGACCATATAATTTTTCCTTTTCCAGCCTTCATATTTATTTGTTTGTATACGTATTTTGCCAACGTATTTCGTCTACGTATTTGTTCTAATACGGATGTCGTACTACACTGCACTAGTATTTGTATAAGGCTCGTATAAACATAAAAAAGACATATATTACATATCTTAGTGCCAAAAGAGGTACATCATCTCATAGTGCTAAAAGAGTTAACTTTTCTAACTTAGTATCCATAAATTACAATCCTGCACTTGGACGAGCTGATGATGAACTAGGACGAGCAGAGGATCTAGGACTAGCGATGGAGGAACGAAGACTTGAGGTGTCCGTATTGTCCCATGCATCATCATAATGAAATTCTCCATTCACATTGATGATCTCGTCCCAAATAAATCCAACGAGTTGTTCTGCAACTGCGTCGATCTTATGCTGCTCTAGGCTTTTACTAGAGATGGACATCATCTACGAATTGCAAACAATTAAAATTAAAGTATAATAATGGTGAAGTTGAATTAGAAACTTGTAAATAGATATTGCGTACCATAATATCATGGTTAGTATATATTTTTTTAATCCAGCTATGCATGTACTCGCAAACGTAGTATCCGCATAAATTATTGCCCGGCCCCTGTTGATGACACTGTTGGCGAAAACAAAGTTAAAGATATTTTTTAAGTTGATTAGCAAAGGCGTATATGTACAAATTGCATGCGTACCGGGAATTCAGTATTCCATACGAGCTTTTCATATCCAATACCGGGGTGCTTTTCACGAATCTCGTTCCACATCCTACAATTACATAATCATGTTGTTAGTCTCAAATTTGAGTTCAAATAAAATAAGTCAATAATGTAAGTATATAGAAAAATTTGAATTGTTGAAATTTACTTATATATACGACCTTGTAAACATGTCAATGATTTTCTGATACTCTTCTTGTGGTTTCCTCAACGAATCGAAGACGTTAACCACACCTCTATCAGGATTCAGTACTATGAGCACCCAGTGGTAACTACATACATATGTATAAGTGTTTTAGCATAATGAGATAATTTAAAGAAATTAAGAAAATAAAATGAGATAATATAAGTGTTAGCACTCACCCGTAATGGTATGGCAATAGTATAGAGTCCATAAAATTTTGCTTATCCACATACTTGAATAAGTTCTGATATGTCGCCTCTGGATCTTTATAAATCATGTCTTGGTTTACCTTTGATGGGTCCATGAAACCAACGTCAAAAATACGCTCCCTTCGACATCTTTGAATCTCCATTCCACATAATAAGCAATAAAGTAGCGCCGTCACTCATAGAGTTTTTTAAATGACAATAAAGAAATTGTTATAAGAAATCACTTACAGAACCCAGGTTTGAATCAAAGACATGTCCAGGGCGTCTTGTTGGTAGATTTCGTAGATATCTTTGAACTCCAACCAAATCGTGTCTTCTCCATTGAAAAAATCCTCATCCTTCATGCGACACCCGAACATGTCTCGTCCTTTCGACGCTTGAACCATGTACCATCCATGCAATAAATACATCTTTGTTTGTAGCTTTTTCACATCATCTGGCGGGACGAACGACTTGCCAAGCTCAAAATGCCACTTAGTCACTTTAGCTTTGGGCGGGGATTCTTGGCCAGTGAGGACCGCTCTACTGAGACCTGTCTCTTCCATTTGACGTTGGAGCATCAGTTCGTGCGCATCTGGCAACTGAGTCAATCCTTGCTGAGGTTGTTCGCCGAGCTAAGGAATAGTAGAACGTTTCGACTTATGCGTTACCGGCTTCACTTTAGACTTAGGCGATGCCGGCTTCACTTTAGACTTAGGCGATGCCGGCTTCACTTTAGACTTAGGCGATGCCAACCGCTCAGCCTGCTCAGCTCTCTTCCTTTTCTGAAAATATTTTATTAATGAGCGGTCGTAGTCAGATATTTCAGCTTTTTTCTGTTCTGCCCTGGTCAAATTTTGTAAGAACCTCGCCGCCTTGACCGGGTCAACCACGAACTCTTTCTCAGGCTCTTTCTTCTTGTGAAAATGCGTGTGTACTTCTGCGGCGACTACCTCGTCAAGTTCCTCTTGCGTCAGCTCGTAAGCTAATTTCTTCTTTGCCGGCACTTTCTTTTGCTTAGTTGGCCGCTTTGGTGGTGGAGGACTTGTTGGCGCAGTTTTCTTTCTGGGCGGATTCCTTTTTGGCCTCGCCGGTGGAGACCAATCTTCTTCTGCCGGAGGATCATCAGCCGGAGGATCATCTGCCGGAGGATCATTTGCCGGAGGATCATCGTCATGCGGAGACGGTGGACCTGGCGGACCTGGCGAGGTTGTTGCTTCCACACCAGGTATGATGATGTCACGCTTGCTCCATAGAATGATGCCGTGACAACACTGTCCAAGAAGTGTTTTCCCATCACCTCCGGGGATGTCAAGCTGCAAGCCGTTGTAATCTGAGACAACTTGTTCCACATCGACTGGTGCGTAGCCATATGGAATCTCCTTGGAGTGTACTGTTTGTCCTTCTTCCAATGGTCTAGCCGTGCCGTATGCAACCTAATATATTCGGAAAAGTTAATAACACAATAATATGTTCAACATATGTAAACTAACTTTAAGTCATTGTTATTATACGTACCACCACTGATATGTTCTTCAATGTTGAATGAAGCTCGCAAGCGGTGCGCTGAGATATTTCATCCACAGGGTAACGGGCCGGTTCTGATTGAGCTGGCGGAAGCTCTGTGGAAGCGTGACTGCTACGTTGTTGTGGAGGGGTAACCAAAGCAGCAGGATCTTCTGTTCCTCTAGATTGTGTCATCTGAATAAGTGCTAGCTTCATTCGCTGTTCCATCTCTCCCTCCATATCCTGTATCCGTGCGCCCTGGGCGGCTACGATTTCCTCTAGCTCCCTCATCCTGTTCTCTGTTTCGGTCTTCTTCCGCTTACGGCTCCTGTAGGAGGAGCTGTCCTCCTTGAAAGCATACTTCCAAGAAACAGAAGTTCCTACTCCGCGCGTTCTTCCAGGATGCTCCTTGTTTTCTAAGGCATAGGTTAGCTCATCTCTTTCTCTATCAGGGATGAATTCTCCGGCCTCAGCTTTCCTTATGATTTCAAGGATGCGGTGAGCTAGGTCTCGCAAGTCCTCGCCAAAAATCAAAGATCCGTCTATTGGACTGAGAGTGCCTCCATGACCATAATACCAATGCTTGGATCGTAAGGGCCAGTCATGTGTCGCTGGACGAATGCCTTTAGCATAGAGATCTTCTTCCATCTTGTCCCATTTGTCGACGCTACCTTTATAACCGCCTGAACCCATTCGATGGGTGTACTTCTTTTTTTCCGCATTGCCGATGTTCCTTGCGGATATCTCAGATCCTTCTGTGGACTGTTTGTACTCCACGAACGCGTCCCAATGATGAGGTCTTATGGTAGGGTGATTGTCAAAATCCGGAATTTCTTCTGTTTTGAGATATTTCTTCCACAATTTTGTCTTATACTTTTGAAATTGAGTTGCCATCTTTTTCAGCGTCCAATCCTTCAATTTCTCTTCACGATCTGAAGGAAATCCGAATATTTCTTTCACATCAGTCCATATCATTTCTTTCTCCGTATTAGCCAGAACATACGGTTCATTGGGGTCCGTAGATCTCCATTTCCTGATGCTAATGGGAACGCGTTCACGAACAATAACCCCACATTGAGAGACATATTTTCTGGCAATTTCTTTGGGCTCAGTTGGCTCGCCATCATCCTCCACTTTGGTGATGTGCAATTTCACCTCCTTCAGCCTCTTAGTGGTACTTCTTTTTCCAGGGCGTTTCGTAGCGGCAGTTGTCGCCGTAGATGGCTAGAATAATTAGACGTATAAATTAGTCACAACATTAGGTTAAGATAATGTATATAATGTTTATGAGAAATATTAGCACCTGACTAGACATGGGCTCATCGCTATTACGTTGACCTACATTAGGTTGCATCTGGTCCAAATTATCGCCACCAGAAATACCTTGCATTATTTCTTCCATGCTCGGTGGCCGATCAGTGTTTCCACCCAAATGAAACTGAGTTGCTAAGAATTCATCATTATCCTCCTCGTGGATCGTCATCTTCAAAAATAAATATTCTACGTTAAATAAATAATTATTGAATGTTAAAGAAAATATTCTAGTCAAATAAATACTTATAAGTATTGTACACTATAGAAATATATTTACGTCAAATAAATAATTATTGTATGTTAAATAAATATTTTACGTCAAATAAATAATTATTATATGTTAAATAAATATTTACGTCAAATAAATAAGTATTGTACGCAAAAGAAATATTCTACGTCAAATAAATAATTATTGTATGTTAAATAAATATTCTACGTCAAATAAATAATTATTGTATGTTAAATAAATATTCTACGTAAAATAAATAATTATTGTATGTTAAATAAGTATTCTATGTCAAATAATTAGTGTACATTAAATAAATATTCTACGCCAAATAAATAATTATTGTATGTTAAATAAATATTTACGTCAAATAAATAAGTATTGTACGTTAAAGAAATAATTCTAAGTCAAATAAATAAATTCTAGTAAATTTATCGTTAACCCTAATCATTTACACTAACTATAAAATTAATACACATGCAGCTGTCGGGTTCTCCATGCATGTCGGAAAGGGCTTACATGTGGCCGGCTTCAAACGAGCTCGTGTTCGCGCGGCGGTCGGCGGCGGTTCTCGGCAGTCGCAGGGTCGCACTCGGCCGGCTTCAGACGAACAGCCGCTCGCGGATCGCTTGAGACGAGCTCGCGTTCGTCGGCCGGTACGCGCGTGGAGGGCGACGGGCGTCGAGCTAGGCGGCAACGGCGCGCTGGCGGCGCGACGGTGGGGACGGCCGAGCGGCAAGACGGCGGGGCGGGGCGGCCAGCGACGGTCGGGCGGCCAGCGACGACGGCGCGGGGCGGAGCGCGCGGCCAGCGACGGCGGGGCGGCGGCTGCTGATGGAGGGCGACGGCGCGTCCGGGGCGGCCGAACGGCGCGCGGGCGGCGGCCGGGCGCGTCGGGGGCTGCGGCGCGTCCGGCGACGGCGCGAGCGGGGGCGTCGTCGGGGTCGAGGCCGGGCGTCGGTGGAGGGGCGGCGCCGGCGGTGGAGACGGCGGCGGCAACGGTGGAGGGGCGGCGCCGGGGTGGAGACGGCGGCGGCGCTTGGGGAGATGCGGCGGCGATGGGCGCGACGACGGCGGCGGTTGGGGAGACGCGGCGACGATGGGGGACGACGGCAGCGCGGCGGCGCGGTGGCGCTTGGGGACGACGGCGGCGCTTAGGGACGACGGCGGCGCTTGGAGACGACGGCGGCGGCGCGGTGGCGCTTGAGGACGACGGCGGCGGGGAGACGAAGTGGGGAGTGGAGAAGACGAAGACGGCGAGATGCGAAAATTTTCTAAGTGTTGACTATATATAGGGCGGACCTTTAGCACCGGGCGCAGCCAAGGCCCGGTGCTAAAGGTCCTTTAGCACCGGGCGCAGCCAAGACCCGGTGCTAAAGGTTTAGGATTAGCACCGGGCGCAGCCAAGGCTCGGTGCTAAAGCTCAGCCGCCGGGGCGCTAAACGAAATTGGGGACCTTTAGCACCGGGTCTTAGATCCGCCCGGTGCTAAAGGTGCCCCAGTTCCGTTTGGCGCCACTTTTTTGGCGCAATTTTATATTTAGCACCGAGTTTTGCAATACCCGGTGCTAAATAATATTACATCTAAATGTTTATTCTTATTTATTTAATTTATACTTGGTCTTATTTATTTAAGTTGTAGTTAGTCTTATTTATTTAGATTATAACTAAAACATTATTATCCACGTCATAGTGCAATTAATATATAAAAAATTAATATATTTGTTGTATATGAAATGAAAGAGAAAAAAATAGTTAAAATAATATTACATCTAAATGTTTAGTCTTATTTATTTAATTTATACTTAGTCTTATATATTTAGGTTATACTTGGTCTTATTTATTTAGGTTGTATATTTAGGTTGTAGTTAGTCTTATTTATTTAGATTATAACTAAAACATTATTAGCCACGTCATAGTGCAATTAATATATAAAAAATTAATATATTTGTTATATATGAAATGAAAGAGAAAAAAAAGTTAAAATATTACAGTTTTCATCATAGTGCAATTAACTTATACAGCATCATTGTTTACTTGAACGCAAACAAACTTTCTCCTCACAAATGTCCCTTGATTGTGATCGCGAGGCAGATAGGGTGTCTCCTCTGCTGCTAACAGGACGGTTGGGTCAGCAGCCACCGAGAATGGAGGTCGACCGTCGAGCATATCATAATCTTAATCTGTCTTATCCTCAACTCCTACGATTTTTCTTTTTTCAGGAAGAACTATATGACGCTTTGCCTCGTCTTTTGATGGGTCCGATTGCTTGCTCGTCCCTTTCTTTGGCTTGCTAGCCATGTCTTTTATATAAAAAACTTGTGTCACATCTTTGGCTAGGACGAACGGTTCGTCTAGAAACCCAATCTTGTTTAGGTCCACTATAGTCATCCCATACTCATCAGTTGTAACTCCTCCTGCAGTCAGTTTCACCCATTGACACTTAAACAGTGGGATCTTTAAAGGTCCATATTCCAGTTCCCATATCTCCTCTATGACACCATAATATGAGTTCTTATCGCCATTGCTGTCGGTCGCATCGATCCGGACACCACTATTTTGGTTGGTGCTCTTCTTGTCTTGGGCTCTTGTATAAAATGTATACCCATTTATGTCGTAGCCTTGAAATTTTAAGATCGTGGTCGATGGACCCCTAGCTAGAAAGGCTAGTTGCGCATCAATACCCACAACAGCCATCAGATGTTCTCGCAACCAATCTGCGAAACTACTATTGTGTTGACGTTGAATAAATGTCGCAGTCTTTCCTGGATTTTCTTCATACAGAATCTTCATGTGCTTCTCGATGTATGGAGCAACTAAGGCTGACTGCTGCAGAATTGTGAGATGTGCTTTACGAAATGTCAGCATGTCTCTGATTACCATCGTCTTTCTTCCTAGTGTGCCCTTTCCACCAAGTCTCCCCTCATGATGTGATTCAGGCAACCCAATCGGCTTGAGGTCTTCGATAAAGTCAACACAGAATTCAATCACCTCCTCTGTTTCGTATCCCTTAGCAATGCATCCTTCTGGACGAGCACGACTACGTACATACTTCTTCAGAACAGCAAAGTATCTCTCAAAAGGGAACATGTTATAAAGAAATACCGGGCCCAGTATACGAATCTCTTTGACGACGTGAACCAATAGATGTGTCATAATATTGAAGAATGATGGTGGAAATATCATCTCAAAGCTGACAAGACATTGGACCACGTCGTTCTGTAGCCTATCCAAATCTTCAGGATTGATCACCTTCTGAGAAATCGCATTAAGGAATGCACATAGCTTCACAATCGCTTTCCGCACATTAACTGGTAGCACACCCCTCAGTATGACGGGAAGAGTTGGGTCATCAACACATGACAGTCGTGAGACTTGAGGTTTAAGAACTTTTTATCTTTCATGTTAATTATTCCTTTAATATTGGAGGAATAGCCTGACGGGACCTTGATACTGTTCAAGCATTCAAACATATTTGCCTTCTCCTCTTTGCTGAGAGTGAAGCTAGCGGGACGCAGGTACTTGCGTCCTTTGTCTCTGTTTTCTGGATGTAGATCATTCCGTAGATTCAAACGTTTAAGTTCCTGTCGTTCTTCCAGTGTATCTCTTGGCTTCCCATAAGTACCAAGGAAGCTGATCAAGTTCACACAAAGATTCTTCGTCAGATGCATCACATCAATTGCGTTGCGGACCTCTAACAATTTCCAATAAGGAAGCTCCCAAAAGAGAGACTTTTTCTTCCACATCGCGGCACGCCCATCCTCACCTGCCTTGACAGGTTGGCTTCCATCTCCCTTTCCAAATATTACTTCTACATTTTTCACCATATCAAATACATCCTGTCCATTGCGGTGTATCGGCTTTGTACGGTGCTCCGCATCGCCGCCAAAGTGTGGACATTTCTTTCGTAGTTCGTGCTTCGAAGGAAGAAATCGACGATGACCCATGTAAACAACCTTTCTACAATGCTTCAAATAGATGCTTTCAGTATCATCTAAGCAATGTGTGCATGCTTTATATCCTTTGTTTGTTTGTCCGGACAGGTTACTTAGTGCAGGCCAATCATTGATGTTGGTGAAAAGTAGTGCCCTAAGGTTAAAACTTTCCTGTTTGTACTCATCCCACATAGTAACACCTTCTTCCTTCCACAGTTGTTTAAGTTCGTCAAGCAATGGTCTTAGATAAACATCGATGTCGTTGCCAGGTTGCTTTGGACCTTGGATAAGCACCGGCATCATAATGAACTTCCGCTTCATGCATAGCCAAGGAGGTAAGTTATAAATACATACAGTCACAGGCCAAGTGCTATGACTACTGCTCATTTCACCAAATGGATTCATGCCATCAGTACTTAAACCAAGCCTTAAATATTTTGCATCAGCATCGAATGTTGGGCATGCTCGGTCAATGTTTCTCCACTGGGATCCATCGGCGGGGTGCCTCAACATACCATCGTTTTTACGTTCTTCCTTGTGCTATCGCATCAACTTGGCATGCTCTTTGTTCCTGAACAAACGCTTCAGACGTGGTATTAAAGGAAAATACCACACCAGCTTCACAGGAATCTTGTTCTTAATAGTCTCCCCATCAACCTCACCAGGGTCATCTCGCCTGATCTTGTAGCGTGTGCATTTGTAAACCGGACAACAATCCAAATTTTCGTATTCAGCACCACGATATAGGATACAGTCATTAGGACACGCATGTATCTTCTGCACCTCTAAACCAAGAGGGCAAACAACACGTTTTGCTTCGGCAATTCGTCACCCTCGGGAAGAATCTTCTTCACGAGTTTCAATAATTCCTCAAAACCCTTGTCAGTAACACCATTACATGCCTTCCACTGCAAAAAATCAAGCGTGATACCCAACCTTTTCAGCCCCTCTTTGCAATTTGGGTACAAATCAGTTCTGTGGTCCTGTAACATACGATCTATCTTTTTCCTTTCCTTGTCATTGTCGCAGCCTTGCTCGGCATCACGTAACATTTGACCAAGTGCATCATTAGGGTCATTCTGTGGAGCAACATCTTCCTGGTCAGCACCATCCTGATCTGCATAATCCATTGCAACATCCGCAAAGGCACCATATTGAATGTCGTTATCATCCTCCTCTTCTTCATTGTCATCCATTATGACTCCTCTTTCACCGTGTTTCGACCAAACCGCATAGTTTTGCATGAAACCATGGGTCATCAGATGGAAGTGAAGAACCCCTCTTGATTTGTACGATTTCTGATTTTTACATTGCCCACACGGACAAAACATGTCACCTGACGGCGACTTGTTGTCCTCCGCCACATCGAGAAAAGCATGCATGACATCAACCCACTCCTGACTGCGTCGGTCCGCCAAGTGCATCCATTGCATATTCATCTACATTTAGCAAAGTGATCTAATTAATTCATACACATTTCAAAATTATCGAAATATCCAACACGGCCAAGGTTCATAATTTATTCATACATTACAAAGTAATCTAATTGAAAATAAAATTGTATTTCTCAAAGTCATAATGAAACACGACCAATGTTCATAATTTATTCAAGATGTCGTACATAAATTTCTCCACATCCAACATGCAACATGACCTATATCTTTAACCATCCTTCATTGGGAAAGTAGGATGCTCTGATATATTTTTCCCTGGTGCAGAAGATGGTGGAGCTGGACCGTAGCGCCGCAACAGATCTTGAAGATCAAAACCAGGTTCCTCACCCCTTGCAACACATTCTTCATGTGTTTTAATCAAAAATTTAAGTTGTGCTTTCACCCAAGGTCCTGGTTTTTTCGACTTATCATGAGGTGGTACTGTAGTTTTGCCCTTCCCGCGAGACGAACCACGATCACTATCACCGGTCCCACTTCCTCCAGCAGTAGCCATATCGATATATCCACAAGGCTTTTATTTCTCAAAAAACAATAAATGTTATTGAAAAAATACTCATTACAACATACGAACTTCTGTCAAAATAAACTAACCAATTTCACATATCTCCAATTAATATAAAAAATTACATAACACATTTTTAAAAATCATTATATTTCATTTATAAATTAAATACTAAAAAGCATACTCAAAAAAGATTTCTAACAAAATTTCTCCAATACATACCTAACATTAAATTTAAAACACTATGAACACATATATAACCCTTTCTCTCTCTTCTCTTTTTTTCTTCACAAATTTCATATTTATAAAGTATAATAACAATAGAAACTAAACAAGAACATGAGAGGATGAAATTGTGTACCTCGTAGAATGCTTCAAAAGAAGGAAAGCTTCACAATTTTTGAAAAAAATTTTGGCAAAATCTCCCCTCAACCCGAGCACACCATGAACACAGCTCGGAGTGTTCATGCTGGCTCGGGCGTGAGGAGGAAGGAGGGAATATATAGGTAGATAATCAGCAACGGTTGCTGGCTGCAACCGGTGCTAACATCGGGGATTTAGCACCGGTTCATAGCTAGAACCGGTGCTAAATGTTGCTCCAGAATTAGCACTAAGGGGTAGATTTAGCACCGGTTGCTGGATGCAACCGGTGCTAAAGGTCCTCCCCCCACCAACGCGCGCCGCGCGCGCCTGCGCGCGGCTGCTAGCCGTTGGACCCGGTGCTAATACTCCATTAGCAGCGGGGCAAAAAATGGCCGTTGTTTATGTCGTCCGCGGATGCCTCATTCTCTTCTAGTAACAAAACCGCACTCTTTACCTTGTGCCTGAGCGTCCACCCATCACGGCTATTATGATCCTCGAGAACATAGATTGCTAGCGCATCCATTTTGTTTGGCGACGTAGACCAAGTGGCCTTGAGAATGCCTGACGAAACCACCGAAACCATTGGACGGCACGGCGATGGTCCTCCACGCCTGGCCCTTTGTGTCTACCATGGCGATAACATCCAACTCCCACACCGTGAGATGCAGGAAGCCGTTGAAGTAGGTCTTGTGGCCGGTCATGTAGACACAATGATACGGCCACCGTGTCTCCTTCCTTGCCCATGTCCCGGTCTCGGACGAGTAGATCTCCACCGCCTTGACAAAAATAATTGTACATTCGCTCCTCCTCCTCGATCTGGAACACGTGAAAACGCGAACAAGAGACGGACGGATCGAAGCCCAGCGCCGCCGTGCACGCCCTAATATCGTTGTCCTCGAATCCAGGCTCGACGCTGGGTTGGGGCCCTAACAAGAGACGGACGGATTGCACACGACATACAAGGCCGGCACTACCGGAAAACCCACTTTTGCCGTGTGCACGGCCCTTTGCCGTGTGCACGGCCACGGGCACACGGCAAAGAGGCAGCACACGGCGTATCCTACCTTTGCCGTGTGTCACGGACTAGGCCACACGGCAAAGGGCCCCCTTTGCCGTGTGTCTGCCCCCGTGGCACACGGCAAAGGCCCGCACACGGCAAAGGGCACTCTTTGCCGTGTGCCAGCCGTTAGGCACACGGCAAAGGGGACGGCTAGGCCGTGTGTCCTGCCGTGTGGCGCACGACAAAGGGCCGGCACACGGCAAAGTAAAATTTTTTTCGTTATATTCCTTCCAAATTTTTTGTGGTGTCAACATACGTTACTTTGTATTTGATGTTAACATTTGGTACATTTCTCGTTATTTTTCTATATTTATTGAATTTATTTCATTCCATGGATTTATGGGTGAAAAATAACTTTTGAACTGCAAGTGTGTCGAATAATTGAATATAATGGATTCAAAAATAGTATTCATGTTATTGAGTCTAATCTGAGGCCATATCCATGAGCTGGAACGAAATATCGATTGTCTTGTTCACGAAACCTAATTAGATACGTGTGGTCGAATCGTATTTAAATTCTAAAAAAAAGAATCCATGTCTGAAAATCATAACATTTGCCCTGACATCATCATTTCATGTGTATAGGCTGTGGTAAAAAGCAGAACGTGTTTCGCACAAGTTGTCACATACCCTGTTTGCAAATCGAAGAATCTCCAGAGAAGTTTAAGAGAGTTGATGTTGAGTTGTTGATACTGTGAGGTGTAAGTGTAGTCGAATTAGGTTTTCACTTCAAATCTCTTTGTACATGCAAAAGAAAACTTAGATTAGTATGACTAACCAAATTTGCTAATTTTTTCGTACACGTTTGATAATTTTTTTTATTTTTCAACTAAACAATATCAAGTTATGTACATAAAATAATAATATTTTTTTATCGTTTCATCGATCATGTTATTAGTTGTCTTTGAGAAACTATTTTTAAAGGTTTTCAGAAAGTCAAATCATGAAATTATATTACGAAGAGGTTCTAAAAAACAAATAAAAAATAGCTTTGCCGTGTGCTGCACACGGCAAAGGGAAGCACCCACCTTTGTCGTGTGCCGTGCCCACGCGCCGCCGTCGGGCGGGCCGCCGCGCCTGCGGGCGTTCCCCCTCCCCACGCGCGCTCCCCTCCCCCATGCGCCGCCGCCGGCCGTGCCCCCGCGCGGCGTCACCGGTCGGGGCACTGCGCCGCCGCCGGCCGGGCCGCCGTACGCCGCGGCCGGCCGGGCCCCCGCGGGGCGCCGCATGCAGGGCCAGCGCGGGCACCCCTGCCCCGTCGGAAGAGGAGGAGGGGGGAGCAGGGGCAGAGGAGGAGCAGAGGAGGAGGAGGAGGGAGGAGGGGCAGAGGAGGAGAAGGAGGACCACGGCAGCCGCTGCTCGAGCACCCTGTCGTCGCTGCCCCACCGCGGCAGCCGCTGCTCAAGCACCCCGTCGTCGCTGCCCCACCACGGCAGCCGCTACTCGAGCACCTCGGTAGCCGCTGCTCGGGCCGCCGCTGCCCCACGTTCGGCCGCCGCTGCTCACACTCTAGGTAATTGCATAGTTCCAGTGTTTTTAAGATATAGTAAGAATTTAGCTATGATTTGGTAGTTAGAAATGCTAGGTAATATCATATATAGCGTAGTTTGACTTAGAACATATATGTGGTTCACGGCAATCGAGCCGTTGTGTATGTGTTTGACGGCCATTGAGCCGTTGTGTATGTGGTTGCGGCCATCATGTCGTCGTTTTGATGCAGGTTTTAGAAACCTCACTGTGCAGGGGAGATGCTACCGAAATTTACAATTTTTGACATTATTTTTATCTTTCTTTTCAGGACAGGCACTTCTCAACTCCATACTTTGCAGTAGAGCGAGGTGAGACATAAACATCCCTTTTCCCTTACATGCATGTTAGCGGTTTACGTAACCTAGGCGTCTCCCGTTCGGAAGGGATACAGTTGGAGATATGCAGATCTTTTGCATATCTATGACTGTATCTGTTTCGAATTCTTCACATTTTTTGGACAGCCCGAGGATGCGTAGCTGGGTTAGTTTCTATGCTCTACTTCGATCTGAGACCGAATTTCGGCAACATCTTGCCGTTGTTCTCTGGATACACAATCTACCTTTCGGGACGTGTATTTGGAGAACAGTGGGGAGGTGCTGCTGAAATTCGGTCTCGGATCGGAGTAGAGCATGGGAACTAACCCCAGCTACGCATCTTCGGGTGGGATTAGGACCTATTTTCACCTATTACACCTATTAGTTAGGCTGTATAAAATTCGTGTAGATGAAATTGATTTTTACATTACTCATGCATTTTATTTTTATATTACTAGTTCGTATAGTAGAGGATGGATGACTGTGAGTCGATGCAATTCGTGTAGATGCAATTGATTTTGTGCAATTTTATTTTTATATTACTCATGCATTTTATTTTTACATTTCTCCCGTTCGTATAGGCGGGCGAGAAGGGGCGGCGGCCGGAGTGGCTCCCCCGGCGGCGGCCGGGGCGGCTTCCCGAGGCGGCGGCGCCCGGCGCGGCTCAGCCTCTCGCCCCCGCGCGACGGAGGCAGGACGGAGCGGGAGGGGGCGGCCAGGGCGGCGACCGTCCTTGCCACGGCACCCCGGCGGCGACGCAGCTTGAATCGAGGGAGGGAGAGACTCGAAGCTCATTTGGCGTATGTGGAATGGGGTGGGCTCAGATTGGTTGATTTTTTTTCCTCTGGGTCTGGCGAGCAACTCTGGCTTCTAGCGCTAGCTCCAAATCTCTGCTCCCATTGAGTTATTATTTGTGGATCTGTGTGTAGGTGCTGCTTTGAGCTAGACATGGGTGGGCAAACAGAGCTCGTCATCACTGAAGGAGGTCGTTGCACAATCCATCCTGTCCTCCTTGCTTGCTACCCGTTGGCTGGATTCAAGGTGATGCACTTCGGCCCAGGTTAAATGTTGGATGCATCCAGCTAATTTTTGGGAATTTTAGGGCCTGATGCCGTATTGATTTGGATTATTTAGGGAATTTGGCATGACCTTTGAATGCTTTATCTTTTCACTATAATATGCTCATCTAGTATGATTAATTATTGGCATGACCTAGGCAAATATTTGATCTCAATTGTGTTCTAATTATATTCTCACCTTGCAGTATAGAAACAGGAGTTGTCATATGTCAATTTCAGAGGAACATCAAGCATCTTCTTGTTGACAAAGGAATAACCGAATACTACAGGTAGGAGGTCCTTGCTTTCATACTACCATCTGCTACGGAGTCTAGGATGGCCAAACAAAATTAACTGACATTCTTTTTCATTGTTTATCTTTCCAAGTCCTATATCAGCGGACTCAAGTTGCAATAGTGAGTTATACTAAGTTAAAGTCTTCTCCATTTGTAGCTTGCATGTCCCTAACTGTCTGGTGTAAGATAACTTGTAGCACATGCCATCTTTTTCTCATCAGTTTTGTAAAAATGTGATGCACCCTACTAGTGGAGGCATATTTTGCAATGTGACACACTGTTCTAGATATCTATAATTATGCCAATATCAGTCCACTGCTTGGTAACTTTTGCAAAACAAGTAAAAATTAAGTGTCTTTAGTCATGCAATAAGCATTGGCTGTTTTATCTATGAGAGCTGTAGAGTTGGCGAATTAACATTCATCCAATTAATAATCTATATGAAAATATCTGATACTTCAATATACACAAATCTGAACGCATTCATGCATATTACATTACAGGTGCTCCGCATGAAGCTATAAGAAGCCCACGGGTTTACCTTGGACGCATTTGAAGAATATTGGCAGCAACAACTCGCCTTGTGTGGTATGTTCTCTTTCTCTACCTGTTCAGATGGTATGTGAATTCTGTATGAATTGTAAATACCCACCTGTTCTTGTTTCATATCCATGTCCTCTCAATGAAGAGATGTTATTAGCATTTCTGTACAGGGATGCATGCTTGTGATTTAATTTGTAGGTGTTCCAAGAAAAGGGAGGCAATTTGGTTGTAAGTAGGGCTAGCTAGCTAGCTGGTGATGCACAAGTGCTGCCCATGCACATGGAAGCTCCATCATTTTGACAGCAAGCAGATCAAGAGTCTTGGATGTCATTTTGTTTTGAACTGTGCCTGTGATATGTGCAAGGCAAACATGCCTAGTAGAAATTATTGTATGTTGTCTGTTGATGGCCTAAATGGATTTTTTGTTGAATGGAAACATGTGTTAGATGCTATGAATGGAAATTTTGTTGATGGAAATTGTTCTGTTGTTGTTTGTTGAGGGCCTGAATGGAAATTCTGTTTATAAGTGCATTTAACAATTATAAACAATTGCATTTGAATTATATTGTTAATGTAGTGTTGGATGGTGGGTTGGTAAAGCTTGGTAATTGGCAGCAGGTTGATGTAGTGTGCAACTGACCATCCGTCGGTATAAAGGTGTGCGTCGGTATAAGTCTATACCGATGCCACTTACAACGTCAGATGGGGTCAATCGGTATAAGTCTATGCCGACGGATAGTAAGTCGCTAAAGACGCTTATACCGACCCCAATGTAGTTGGCAATGGAGGGCTGTGGTATAGTGACTTGTACGTAATCGTTTCTCTAATCTGTGTATAGAAAACCAAATGCTAATATTGCTCGCTAATGCTTGTATGTAATCATTTCTCTAATCTGTGTATTGAAAACAAATGCTGGAACCAGAGTTAATGTTCCCAACGTGTGCCAACTCAGAACGAACAGTATACCACAGCCAGGATGTTAAATGGCTGAGATTTCCTCGTTGAGAAATAGAGGTATACTAAATCAACGGCTATGTGTTTTTCTTTTTTTTATTTTTATTAATTAATGTAAGATTTTTAAGAGAGTTTGTGATCTCTGTGTGTGTGGATAGATGGTACTACACAAAGAGACTAATTGTTAGGCTGTCGGTTGGTCGTGGCGGCGGTGAGGCTCGCATCATGGCACCGCTGCGCGACAGAATGCCACCGACAACGAGATGGCTCTGGCCGACGGGCGGCTGAGGTCATTTCGTTTGCTGCGTTTCGTTGGTGTTGTATACCAAATGCTCTCTTCTAATCATAATCATGTCGTTGACACTGCCCGTTTCTTTCAACAACATAATCTTGCCAGGCCTCACCGAGAGATAACCGTCGATTGTATGTCGATGTAATTGCTGCAGTGGATTTAGTATTTGGTCATAACAATTGAGCATCACCAACCAAATATGTATGCACTATCTCTCAAGTAAAAACTCGATGTCATACCAGCCAATAGATCATGCTCAACAACCAAAGATGTATTAAGTACAAGCCTCAATGATCAATTATCTGCCTTCAAATAAAATGGCTATCTTTTGTCGTCTTTAGTGTATTTGCCTCAACGATTGTTGTACCTGTTCTAATGGTTATATCGATTGGTTCTGATACATGCAACTGTTGCAATCTTCGACCGTCCCAACATTGACCATACTAAATATCACCTTTTAGTACTGGCCGATGTTATTGGCCGGTATTAAATAATGGCACGGTCATTTTAGTACCGGGCTAAGACATCGGCCGGTACCGGCTGGTGTTTTGGCCCGGTACTAAAGTGGCTTGGAGAGCTTTCAAATCTAGAGCATGTACTAAAACGACGTGATGCGCATGTTAGTACCAGATTTTAGCAACCGGTACTAATGTACACGGACTAATTTGAAGTTTTCCAGTAGTGTGGTTTGTATAGATCTTTGGGTTGTTTCTTTTTTAGTCCTCTCTTGAATCGACGACGGGATCGCATGAACAACAAAGAGCGGCACTACTAAAAAAACATTTTAGGAGACACTGTCAAAACATTTTCCGAGACGTTTACAAAAAATAACCGTTTCTGTTAATGCGAGTGATTAACAGAGGCGGTTACATTCATTTTAGGAGGCGGTTACATTTCGACCGCCTCCTAAAATCGATTAACGGATGCGGTTATTATAACACAACCATCTCCGTTAATCGACCATTAACAGAGGCGGTTGTGTTACAATAACCGCCTCCGTTAATCGATTTTAGGAGACGGTCAAATGTAACTGCCTCCTAAAATGAATGTAACCGTCTCCGTAAATCCATTCTCAAATTTTAAATTTGAATTTTTCAAACGATCTTGGATAGAGAAATGACCAATATGAAGTTGTAGATCTCGAAAAGTTAAGAAACTTTGTAGTTTGCAACTTTTTCATTTGAAATCATCTTGTCCATGAAAAGTACGTTTGAATGTTCTCAAATTTGAAATTCAAATTTCGCAAAAGACCTCGGATGGAGAAATGACCTATATGAAAGTTGTAGATCTCGAAAAGTTAAAAAAAAACTCAGTAGTTGACAATTTTTTCATTTGACTTCGTTTAAAACTTCAAAAACACAATTTACACTTGGTTTTGTATAATATGATAGGAACCAAAACAGAGTATGGACACATGACACAGTGTGGTGTAGTGGTAGAGTGAGACGTGCGTGAGGGAGAGGTTATGGGTTCGAATCCCGTCAGCCGCGTAGCATCGAATTTTCCCGCGAAAAAGAGTGGGCTGGCTAGTGGGGGCCTCCCCCAATTAAAAAAGTTTTTTTAAAATTTTTGACATTTTTATTTTCGGCTGGAACGATTAACGGAGACGGTTGTAATCGATTTTAGGAGACGGTTGAAAAACCGCCTCCGTTAATGCCCGATTAACAGAGACCCCAGCTTAGAGACGGTTGCAAAAACCGCCTCCGTTAATGAAAAAAGTCTTCGTTAGTCGATTTTAGGAGACGGTTGAAAAACCGCCTCCGTTAATGCCCGATTAAGAGACCCCAGCTTAGAGACGGTTGCAAAAACCACTTCCGTTAATAGGAAAAAAACCATCTCCGAAAATATTTTTGGTAGTAGTGCTGTCGTCATAGTTGTAATGGATGTAGTGAAGAATGAGAATTTGTTAAATTTAAGTAGAATTTGTCATTTCTAGTCTTTTTCTTTTTACTTATTCTTATTTTCCTCATGAGGCATCCCTTTGCTAACAAAGAGTCAAGAGAACCACAATTAAATAAGGCAATATGCTTGACTGTTGAGATCATGCCCATAAGCTGCAGCCTAGGCCCTTTATATAGAAACACGAGTGTCATTTCGTTTGTTCCCATTCCATTCTCCGTAGACTCTAGCTACTGACCAACACAACGTGCATGCAGTTATAGAACTAGTCGCTAGCGTTTGGGAACGAGTGGCATCGGGAAGACGGCATGAGCTCCGAGCGCTGGCAATCGCAACACATGGGGTGAGCTCTGAGCGACGGGAACCTTTGTCTCCACAGCCTCGCCTTGTCAACTGCGGCGCCAACGAGCCGGCAGCTGTCAGCTGAATCGGCCTCGCATCTAGACTCTCGCCAGGCAATAGCGTGGAGACTCGAAACTCTAGGGAGCCGATCTGCACCGGAACGCCAGGCGACCTTGACCGACGGCCGGCCAGCAGAGCAACTAATTAATGAAACTGCCATGTCTTTTGCTCCGTTTAGTTTAGTTAGATTTGTACTTGCAAGGGACCATGTCGCTGCTGAAGTGGGGGTGTTTGGATATCTCGGACTATTAGTTCCTGTCATTGAATGTTTGGACACTAATTATAAGCATTAAATATAGATTAATTACAAAACTAATTGTACAGGTGGAGACTAATTTATGAGGTGAATCTATTAAGTTTAATTAGTCAATGATTTGACTATGTGGTACTACACTTAATATATTCCTCTCGCGAATTAACCACTGTTTATGCCATTAGTGTTATATTTAGCTTATATTTAGTCCTAATTGGCACCTAAACGTCCGATATAACCTGGACTAAACTTTAGTCCAAAGATCCAAACACGGCGTAACTAATCAAACTGCTGGTTCCTCCTAACAACAATCAAGGCCTCACTGACCAGCGAATGATTATAATTGACTGCAGCTGCAACCATCGCTGCTGGTTCACTTTTCAGTGTGCCTGCTATCTGCCTGGCGTCGCTGAGTGATAACAACTGAGCGTCACCAACCAAACAAATGCGTATGCATCCTCAAGTAAAACTCGATGCCATATCGGCCAACAGGTTATCTTTTTAGCTGGTGTTGTGGCTGCAAACCAAAAGCTCGCTGCAAATGACGTCCCTACTGACGAGCTGCTAGCTTCTCTCAACAACAATCAAACTTCACTAAGCCGCGAGTGAATGAGGGATAACCGTTGATTGTACCTGCAATCATCGCAGAGGATTCATTGTATTTGGAATCTGCCAACCGGTCGCTGAAACATCAAAGATGTATGTACAAGCCTCAAAAGTCAAGACAATCAATTCACTGCATTCTCAGACAGTTACAGATTCATAAATTAATTTCTTAGCTATCTTTTCATCCATCACTGCAAAATTATGAAGACATCACAATCGGTGTTACACTTACACCTACCGCTAAATACGATGACTGTACTTCTACTGCATGTGCTCACCGTCCTATACACGTTTTGGCGGCCGTCGAAACCAATGTTTTAAATAGCTGGCTAAGGCCTCCGCTATAGCCGGCTATAGCTTGATTGAGGAGGATGCGACTATTTACTTCTACGTGTAATTTAGCCGCTATTTGCCGCTATAGCTCTATTTAGCCCGGCTATTAGCTGTTTTTAGAAGCTTGAAGCTAAATGGCTTAGCCAGCTATTTAAAACATTGGTCGAAACCAATGCTACTCCCTCTGAGTTACAGCAACAAATCTCCTTGCCACAACCAGTGGATCAATCTCATAATCATCTTCAAGTGCCAACGTTCTGATGATTCCTAGCTCAACTGATCGAATGAACCACGCCACGGCTAAAAGGATCTAGCATCATCCAGAAATGTTCCTCCTTTTTGTCAGAAACATCACAGTTTGGGACATTCCAGCGAGAGGCACGTTTGTGGACCATGTATATCCATTACTGTACCCCCTTGCAATGTGTGCAGTTCGTCGCATAGGGATTTAGGTTTCTTTGGGCGTGTTCAATTCCACAAACTTTGCAAAAAGTTTTCACCTAGAGAACCGTGTCAGTTCATTTCTTCTCTCTGTGCACGCGGTTCAATGCAAAAAGTTTTCACCACTTTTCGCCTTTTCACTGGAATTAGCAGGTCCACCTAAAATTTGTTAAAATGAGCTAAAATGGTACAGGAAGAAATAAAACAAATGGCGTGTCATATAATTAGCTGATAAAAAATATCAGTGAGGAACCACTTACATCCTTACTCTCAATGCATGGATGGGTGGTTACTTCCTGTCTTGCTTCACTTGAGCCAAGAACCGTAGTAAGTGATTTTTTTTTTCAAGTGAAGCAAATTGTTCTTTTTATTTCTCCATGCATAGGTGGAGGCCGTGGATTTTTAAGTTAAAATCTTGCAAGATGGTAATACACATCATTAACATATTACAAAAAATACATCATATTTTTATCATTATTTTGGAAAGTAAATTTGGATATTTAATTAATAAATTAAATGCGGGACTACAAAGTTATATGAAAATAATGATAAAACAATTATCAAATATTTGTTTAATATTCATTGCGATGTCCATTACTACCCTGCAAAATTTGAAATTAAAATTCAACTTGTGTATAGAGAAATAAAAAGGACAAATTGTATTGGAGGATAAGTTTGAACCAAGTTATAGTTTAAAATGGTATTCAGATCTTGTTGAGGGGAGTAATTTGGATATTTCTATGAAACATACATCAGACAACTATTGCAGTCAGTCATGAAAAGCACCGAAATGCAACTAGGGTTCTTTTAAGATTTTGTTGGTTCTGTTTACTACTCTGTTTCATCAAGAAGATGGACGATAATGAGAAACAACACACACCGGCCATAATGGAGAACGAGATTTTGTTAAATTCAATTGCAATTTGTTTTTTATTATATAGTGTTTTGTGTACTCGTTCTTATTTTCCTTAATATAAGTCCTTAAAATGCATAGGACATCCTTTTGCGCAAAAAGAAAAGGTCAAGAGAGTCACAACTACAGAAGGCAATATGCTTCCTTGACAGGTGAGATCATACCCAAAAGCAGCAGCCTAGGCCTTTATGTAGCAACCCGGGAGTCATTTGGTTCGTTCCCATTCCATTCTCTCTAGACTGTACTAGACTAGCCAATGCAACCTGAATACAGATAGCTACTACTCACTAGTCCCTAGGCATGCGAGCGGTAATGAGCGGTGTCAGGAAGACTGCTAGCGTCGTGAGCTAATTGCAAATAATCGTAACGTATGGCGTGAGCTCTGGGCTACAAACATCATCTCCAGAGTCTCGCGTCGGCACCAGTGCCATCGAGCCGGCGGCTGTTGGAGAGCGCTAGGCAGCGCGACCTCCCTCGCAGCTAGGTCCTCGCTGGGCAATGTCGGCTACAGACTCGAGTTTTGCTGTGCGCCTGAACACCTCCTGCAGTGCGCCGGAACACCTCTGGCCAGCAGAGGCCATCTCGTTTCCTCTGTGTAGTTGGTCTTGCACTTGCGAGCGACTAATGAAGCTGCCAGTTTAAGCCCCACTGGACCGCGAGTGATTACAATCGATTGCGCCTGTGACTGTGAGCATCGCAGCTGATTCATTTTTTTCATTGTACCTGCAACCTGCCAAGGCGTTGCCAGTGGCAAAGGTTGAGCATCACCAACCAAATACGTACGCATCCCTGTCAAGTAAAACTCGATGTCATATCACTATATCAGTCAACAGGTAATCTTGTTTGCTCTGTTTAGTTGGTGTTGTGCTTGCAAACCAAAGGATCGCTGCAAATGACTTCCCTACTGACGAACTGGGCCGCAAGTGAATGAGGGATAACAGTTGATTGTACCTGCAATCATCGCAGCGGATTCATTGCATTTGCAATTTGCCAACAGGTTATGCCGATCAATTGTCTGCCTTCTCAAATAGCTAAAGATTCTCATCCACCACTGCAAAATTACGCAGACATCACAATTGATGTTACACCTACTCTAAATATGATGACTGTACATCTACATGTGCTCACTGTCCTAGATGAGTTTTGGCCGCGGTGGAAACCAATGCTCCTCCCTCCAAGTTACATCACCAAATCTTCCATCCGTACGAAAATTGGTAGTTTAATCTCCTCGTCATCATCTCCAGGGCCAGATTTTAAATGATTCCTAGCTCACCTCACCCAATGAACCACACCAGGGTTAAATGGATCAAACATCTCCCAAAAACGTTCTCATTGAGAATATACCCGTCCAGCAGCTCAAACCTTAGCCTTTTGGCTTATCTGCAACGGTGGAATACCAGGAATCTCCGGAATGGGGGATTTTTTCTTCTTTACTTTGTCAAATATCATAGCATGGGTCATAAGAAGTAGTCCGGCAATAGAGGCCGAGTTCTGGAGCACACATCTGGCGACCCTGCATGGGTCTACCACACCAGCAGCAACAAGGTCTTCAAACTTGTCAGTCATCGCGTTGTACCCAACTCGCCACTCACTGGCGAGGAGCTTCTCTACAACAGCTGAACCGTCTGCCCCAGCATTGCGAGCTATCATCATAGCAGGTACAAGAAGTGCCTAGACAAGCATTAGACAAACTTCAGAATAAAATAAGTGGGCAAATTTCAGAGTTAGGATGATGTGCAAATGTTACAAGAATTTTCTGATACTTGGAACAAGTAGCAAATGTCAGTGGATAGACAAACTAACCTTCCCGACGATGTTTACGCCCATCTTCTCTCCTGGATCGTCCACTAGATCCATGATACTGGGAATATGCTTTGATAAATGAACATATGTCACACCACCGCCAGGAGTTATTCCTTCACTAATGGCTGCAAAAGTTGCATTCTTTGCATCCTCCACTCTCAGCTTCCTATCCTCAAGCTCAGCTTCAGTGGCTGCCCCAACCTGAAATAGAATGCAACTTTCTTCAAATCTCCCAAAACAAAGTAACAGACTTTATACCACAGCTAAAATGATTTCTACACTATGTACTGAAATATAACTCAATCCCTGTGAAATCTCCAGAAACAAACTAAAAAGTTTTGTATCACAACTAAAATAATTTCCTTATTATGCACTTCTCTACTTAAAAATCTACATGATGCATATGACAAGCTCACATCCATTATTTATTATCAATACTAAAGGATTGCATATTTACTGAAATGGCAGCATACCTTAATAACTCCAACACCACGTGAGAGTTTAGCAATTCTTGCAGAGAACCTTTCTTTTAGATAGGAACTTGTTGTTTCCTCTACATCTTTCTTCAATTGCATGATTCTGGCCTCAATCTCTGGTCTCATCGAAGGATGTGCGATGATAGTCGTCGATTCACTAGTTATTGTGATCTTCTGAGCCATACCTAGCTGATCAGAAGTAATGCCATGAAGACCCCAGCCAAGGTCGCTAGCAAAGAAATCTGCACCTGCTCAATTGAAGAAACTACTCAGGGACTTCGAACAACATAATTTGGAAGCAACATACTCCCTCCGTATAGGAAATAGATGACGTTTTGGACAAGGTTTTAGTCAAACATTGGGAATATAAATCACAAATAACTTTTAAGTCGTTGAGTTTGGAAATGTGAAAACCATATGAATAGATTTGTCTTGAGAAGTATTTTTAGAAAAGTATGCATATATTATTTTTTAATAAATGTTTTGTAAAAATAAGAAGTCAAAGTTACGTTTTGGAGACCGTGCCGTTGTCCGAAACGTCATCTATTTCCTATATGGAGGGAGTACCATGTAAATGCGAAACAAGTGATTTGATGCCACAAAGCACTACTACTGTGAAAGCTACAAAAATGCTGAGCTTAGCAGGCCATTAAAGAAAATGTAACTTTGCCTCACAAGCAACTTGAACTGCTAAATGTGTAAAAAAACACTTCTAAGCAATACCACATTCTATCAGACCAAAATCTGTAAAATAAGGTATGAAGCTTTCAAAATACTAGTCCAGTATATTTACCTGTCATAATAGCAATATCTTGGAGAATAGCCTTCTTTTCATCTCCCAAACCAGGACATTTGACAACCGCAACATTTAGCAATCCATTCAGTTTGTTAAGAACCAGGGTTGAATACACTGTATGCGACACATCCTCAGCAATAATTAATAAAGGGACACTCAACTGTGTCGTCTTCTCCAGCAAAGGAAGTATCTCCTGAACTTCATTCACATGCTGATCAGTTAAAAGCACTCTAGCATTTTCAAATTCAACGATTGCTTTGTCATGATTTGTGATGAAATGTGGAGAAACATATCCCTTGTCTATCTGCAAGAATGAGACAGAGAATAATAATTTGAGTCATCATCTATATATGTGTGTGTATTCCGAATAGCAAGATATGATCCAAAGCAACTTCTTTTCCTGTTAATTTGTTTTGAAAATGTATCGGTTGGACAGATCTTAGGACACAGCCATTATCTGCTTTAAATTAGTTTGCATATAAATTTCAATGTCCAGGAAAAAAATCTTTATGGCTACATAAACGTAGTTTGCATATAAATTTCAATGTCCAGGAAAAGATCTTTATGGCTACATAAACGTACCTTCATTCCTTCTTGCACCTCAACTGTGGTATATATTGAAGATGATGACTCGATTTTTATTATACCATCAGGACCTATCTTCTCCAGTGCGTCAGCAATGAGATTGCCAACATATTCATCATTGCCAGATGATATTGAAGCAACAGCTGAAAATGAAATTTCAGAATTATCATGGTGACCACTGAGTAGTCTGACGCCGCAGATCAGTTCAAAATGAATGGATAGACAAACATAAAATTTCATACCCAAAACAATGTATGTTAGAAGGAACCATGGGGAAAAAAAGATAGTTTGTATTTTTCTCATCATTTAGAGCATTCGGTGGGGTCCAGTATTTTTTTTTCTAATTTAAATAAAGATAAAGCTTTAGCTATTTGTCAGTAGCTTTGGTGACCACTGAGCTAGAGCTTTTTTGTTCTAATTTATCCTTTCTCTATAAATATAAAAATTAACAGATGATACACAACTTGAGCTTTAGCTGTGAAAACCAGTTTAGCATTTGTCAATAGTAGACTAGTAGTAGTAGGATCTCCCTTTTTCCCTTACATTTTCTCTTTTTTTTCTTTTTTTTTTCTTTTTTTTTTTTTTGCATATTTGCACATAGTGTGTCGTCACTTTCCAGAACATATGGTTTACCTTTTATGTCCTCCCTTGTACTAACAGGAATACATTTACTCTTCAAGATCTTAATTAGCTCATGAACGGCTTTGTCAATACCCCTTCTCAATGCAACTGGGTTAGCACCAGTGGCAACTGCCAACAACCCAAGATTGATAATTTCCCGAGCCAAAACAATTGCTGTTGTGGTTCCATCACCAACAGCACTATTTGTCTTGGATGCTATCTGGCAAACACATGTCCAGAAAACAAGCAGCAGCGACAAACTGTTATCAAAAAGAACAATTTAAGTTACAATAAATGTACCACCTTACCTCTTGAAGTAGTGAGGCACCCGCATGCTCAAGCGCATTTGGGAGCTCTATAGCCTTGGCAATTGTGACACCATCGTTAATTACTTTAGGGACATCGTCTTGGTCAATAACAACATTCCTCCCTGCAACAAACTTTTCAGCTCTCAACAATCAATAGCACTACACGACAAAAAACAAATTATTTGCGTATTATTTGTGTAGTAAGAACTCCAACAGTATGAGATATATGAACCTAAACGCATAAACAACACCTTCACTTCCAAGATGCTCCAAAGATTGCAACTCTGACAATTAACGGGAACATAAAACACATCCTTTACCCCTCAGATAACTAAGGAAACAGTACATCAAGTCATTGTGAACTAATCTAGAGAAAACAATTCTATCGGAAGCATTAGATGGCACTACCCTGTTTGCAAGAAATTGACAGTTGTATGACAAAATTACAATAGTTGGAAACCAATCTACAAGTTTGGAGTAGATGTAAACACGTGATGAAATTGGAAAATATTGGGGAGGAACATAGCAAAATGAGGTACGAGACCCGAATCTTAATATAGCTAGTCTGCAACTAAATGTCTTAAGGCCTACTGCTAAACAACACCAAATTTTCATTCCTAAGTCAAACGGTTATACATCCCAAATGTACAGTTAACCCCGAACATTTTAAGTCCAAATGGCATCAAAATTCGTAGCTTAATTTTCTAACTAAATAAAGGCAAATGTGACTATGTTCGCCAAACAATTGAGAGAGAGGGGCACACTAACAGGAACAAAATTAAGATGAGAAGGCGACAAGACGAGCAGAAGCAAGGAAAGCAAAGCCCCCACCTTTGGGGCCGAGGGTGACCGCAACAGCGTCGGCGAGCTTGTCGATGCCCGCGGCGAGCCCGCGGCGGCAGGCCTCGCCGGTAGAAATGACCTTGACGTCAGCCCGCACCACCAGGCGGCGGCGGGGGGCGACCCTGGCCGGTCCGGGCAGCAACCACCGGGACGAAGACGGGAAGGCGGCTGCGGCGGCGAGGGAAACGGCGGTGAGGTACATCGAAGCGGTCGCGGGAACGAAGACCAAGCACGCCCGGGGGTCGGGGCAAAGCAGCGACCGCCGGCGGGCGAATACGATCCGAAAAGCCGAGCGGGCGCCGGGAGAGGGAAGGCGCAGGCGGAGGCAGCCGAGTCCCCTCCGCTGCGTGCCTTTGCGGTGGTTGGGGGGAGGGGAGCGGCGGCGCGGCGAGCCGCCGAGGTATCGCCGCGTTCGAGAAGAGGGGGGGAAGCAGGGCGGCGAGGTGGAGCACTGAAGAGTGAAGACAGAGCAGAGGGTTTTAGCGACAGGAGGTTTTATCTGCTTGCCGACCCATTTCTCTTCCTCAGCAGATATCTTTTCCTGCTGCTGCCTCAGCTACGCACAACACAAAAACGGACACAATATACTCCAGGGAGTACATTGGATTCACACTACACAAACACACAAGAATACGAGGACTACGCGAGGAAAACACCAGGGATTCATGCTGCTTAAGAGTCACAAGAGATCAAAGAACACCAGGAAGGAAACGCGCGCTGTGCGCAAATGCACCTGAACTAACTTTTTACATGTCGAATAGGATAAGATGCCATGGCACTCACAAAACAGAAACGGTGACTGCAATGAACAGTTGAACACTACACAGTCATCTGCAAATCGGCATTTGACATCAGGAAACAGTTAGCTCTTCCTATCTGTCATGCATCAAGCATCTGATGAATTCCTAAGGTGAAGACATTTTACATCAGTCACTCACTCCATTGCTCTCCCAACACTGAAAAAAGTCAGCACGAACAGCGAGTGATATTGGTTATCCCCTGCCATTCCAACGGATGATTGTGCGTCCGTCTGTCAGGCAACCCCAATGAGCAGCCATTCCACTCTCGTCAAGTGTCAACTCTTTCAGGTTGTCGGTGCTCCAGCCTCCAGCACAATGGCATGGCACTTCAGATGAACATCACGAGCGGGAGCAAGTCACTTGTCAAACGGCGGGTTCCTCTGGAACGCGGGAGCGAACACTGGCAAGGAGCCTGTCCGTGCTTTCTCACCCCGGATGTCACGCTGCTGGGCATTGGGATCTCTGCTTCCCTCTGGGCGTGCTCTAGAGGCCGGCTCGTTCCTCTGGGTGTTGATGCCAGGGGTGCTCAGGATGGGGCCACCGAAGAATATTGACTGCCCAGAATACGTCAGCCTCTCCGATGGCTGCCCTGATGGCATCGCTGAGGACGAGGTGTTCCCAGGTGCAAGGTTCCTCCCGTGGCTGCTTGGTTCGCCGCTTGGGTTCGCCAAGAAACGTGGGTTTCTTGATGCCTGCTCAACGCCAGGTCCCATTCTTGTTTGAGCAGGAACTGACACATACCGACCAGCCTCTTGATCCCAGACGACAGATGCCCTTCGGTTCTCTCGAACATAAGATGTAGCAGACTGGAACATCGGGTTGGTTATTTGAGTGGTGGGAACAGGTGGTCGCGGTATCCCTTGTGCAGCGGGAACAGGTGGCCGCATCATCCCTGGCACAGGCCTTTCAGGTGGTGGAGGGTGAGGCGCTGTATTGAACTGAGAGTGTGAGGCAAGCTTGTGGATGTGCACTGGGCTACTTAAGCTGCTCGCAGTTGGTGTCCCTGTCTCGTAGTCATCCTGGCTTGCAAGACTCTGGGGGTATGAATTCTGAAGTGGAGAAAGTCTCATTTCACTATTTGATTCCTTTGTGCCACTGTAGTCAACACTCATGCTGCTCCTGATGCTTGCATTGCCACTGGAGACGACGTCAGCTTCATGACCGCGACGGGCATCAATTGGTCGCAGAACTGAGGATGACGCCCGGGCTTTTGCAGCAGCTTTCATTACCTCATTTTTATCCAGCTTTGCAAGGCTACGAGCACTGATTTTGACAGCCTTTTTGGCTTTGTTTGCTCTCTCAGCATATCCAGCAGCATCAGGGTCCACAGTTGAAGGCACCATTCCAGGATCCAAATGCGGGATTACTTCATCCTGATTAATAGTTTCAGTATAACTCAAGTTAGTTGATTGAAGGGATGCTTCTAAAAACTATAGCTACGTAGAATGTACTTGTTAATAGACTAGATTTTAGAAACAATATACTTCATCTTTAAAGTAGGGAGGCTTACATGATCAATAAATATCCTTGGAGGCGTACACCAAGCACCCTTGTGGTGAAGACCAAGTGAACTTCCTACACTGAACCCCGTCGTTGCCGAATTTGATGGCGAGTAAATGATGTTTGCTCCTTCCTCATCCTCTGGAGCTGCCTCACTCATAGCTCTCATTGCAACAACATAATCGTAAGTTGTGATTCCCTGATACACAACATAGAGAAGGGAACATAGCTGAGAAAACAATATAAAACTTTCCATGTGTGACAGTTCCACTGGAATTGCATGCAAACCTTTCTTATCAATATTATGTGGAAGAAGAAAAGTTCCCCTAAAGGTATGCAGGCCACCAATGAAAGTAAGGTAAATATCGCCTGCATAAACAAAATTATTGTCAACCAACAGCTAAGAAGACTTAATTTTAGTAGGAAAGAATTACTCATCTAATATGGTCGCATGCGTGTAATAAGTGCGTCAACATGTTCCCCGAAAAAGAATTGTGTCAACAAATTTAGAAGGGCTAAGAAGGTAGTTCCAGGATCCTAAACAGGGGCAACTATACTTCTGGCAGTAAAAAAAAGTGCTACTGGGTACAATTTTTGAATTACTGTTTTCTGAAAAGAAAGGAAGCAACTTGCTACATCAAAACAACGAAAGAAGGCATCATAGCACAGCATAAAGAAAATTAAATCAAGCAGTTTGGGTTTCTTTATCGGGTATTGAAACTTTCAACTTCAAACGACTTATAGTCAAGGGGATTCCAATAGACTACAGGCTACAACTATTTAACACAGCAACTTACCACGATAACAGCAAATGGAGCACGAGTCAAACCATTCCCTAGCTTGTCTTGGATATTTCTTGATGCATTCTTATCGACAAAGCAGAGTACAATAACAGCAATGCCCGCTGCAAATTCAATTGCAAGCTGTGATACAAGAGATTTCAACATTTAGTGCCATGCTACAAGGAAAGCAGCAAATAGACACAAAACCTGTAATTAAGTGAACTCAAGAAAAAGGGTACATAGCAAATCCAATGCATACCCAGATAAGACTGATTGCCATCAGAGAGAGAAATGTGAAATAGTTCTTCCTCCCAACACAGTTATTTAGCCACTGCAAAGATATACCATATTAGCTACACATAATTAAAAAATACAAGCAATACTCTAGCACAGGTCAAGAAAAGCACCCGACAATGATGATCAAATCCATCCACACACTTGTCACAACTTCTGCAGTGTTTGCTGAATTTGCGAACCTGAAAATACAATTTTGTAAAGCAAAATTAAACAAACAATCTAGAAAATGTCGCACAGTGAAAAGCTAAATCAACAAACCTCAGCATTACATAATGTGCAAAACAGAGCCTCTTCACCATTTGTTTGTTGCTCCGAGTCATCAGGTTTCCGGCAATCCTCCTTGACAAATATAGCACACAGAAGCCCACCTAGCAACCAACAACTTGATCTTTTCTTTGGCTGTTGTGATCCTAGATTTATGTTTGTCTCCCGTAAAGATGAACCCCTCTGATTAGAATGCCCATCCAGAGAGCTTCTACAAGTAGACGTTGGGGAGTTCGTCCCAGTAGCATTGTTTGCTTTCTGGGGCAAATCCGTTCCTTCAATTCCAGCACTGTTGGCTGGTACATTGATAAAACCATCCTCAAATTTTGACATGATCCCAGGATCTGCAGGGTTTATACTTGTGCATCGGATGTAAAGGATGAAAACCGCGAGTGCCTGAATGTGATGTAAGGAGGAGAAATGTCACGATTTTTGTAATATGAAAAAAAAGAAATAGCAGAGGACCACTTACCACAGGAGTATAAACACCAATCGCGACATACTCAAGGACTTGTGTTCCCAGAAACGGCGCAAAGAAGGCATAAAATGCGACCACCAGAAGGAAGAAAACCGTAATTGCAACAATCTATCAAAATGAAATGATGAGTCAGTTGCCAAAACTACCAAATTAAGTGTTTCATTTTAACTAGTTTGGAGCTATTTAAACTGGCAGTACGAACTATATGAATCAGTAAAGTATGTTGCGGAAAAAACAGAATATCTACTGCACACGAGTATAAATTTTAAATTTCCTAGAGGAAATAAAAATAAGTATGCATGTGTATGTCATCTAGACTCCCTAGGCCAAACTGCTAGAATACAAAAAGTAATGCAAGTCATCAATAATCTGTTCGATACCAAATCTACAATGCACAAAGCCATTTCACCTCGGTGGGAAGAGGTTGCATTTTTTTTTCCTGCTATTTGTTTGACACTCATCTACTGAACAAGTATTTCTAGATGGGCTGAACAAGTGTTCAGTGAAAATCTTTGCCACTTCCTAACATACAGATAACCAAACAGCCATTACGAATGAAGACATAACCATGCTGTGCTAGATCAAAAATCCCAGTGACTGCACAACACTAGCGCTAGAAATCCTAAGAGATACAGCCCGACAGTTATATAATCAGCACGATTTGCAATTGCAACCACACTGTCAGAACCGTATACCGAATTACCGAGCTGATTCGTTACGCATTCACATTAATCATTTCTCTCTACTACAGGAGACGCAGAAACAAAAAGTGGCGAAATCCCCAATTACTAGCCACCGCAGGGCCTCCCCTCAATAGATCTTCGAAATAATCAGAGAAGACGGCGAGTCGGCGAATTCCCAGCATCACAACCACACAGGGACGGAATTCCACAACGAATTCCGCTCACTACTATACACGCAAACGCGAATCACACCCGATCCAGAAATAAAAAGGGTGAAGGAGAGAGAGGAGCCGAGAAAGGAAGCATCAGAGTCAGTGCACCACCTGCAGGGTGTGAGCCGGCAGCTGCCAGCCGTGCTTCCTCGCCATGGCTCCGCCCGTTCCCCCGTCGGAGTCCCTCCTCTCCCTCCAGTCTCTGGAGCCCCCTCGCACCCACGAGCTCCTCCTCCCGGCCGGCAGGCGGCAGCGCAAAGGGGAAGGAGGCCGGGTTTCCTTTCCAGCGCCGCCGGGTTTGGTACCCGGTAGTTCAGTAATAACGAGGAAACAACAAGCTGGAGATTTTTATTAGGACGGGAAGTGGGCCCCCCACCGCATTCTCTCTCCTGCGTTTTTCTCTCTCTAATTCAAGCAGCTGCCCCCTCTCTTTTTCTGCAGTGGTGGTTTGTTGGAGAAAAGATTGGGTCAAACAGCTCAGTCCAGTGATGAGTCCAGTTCAGCTGAAACTGCTGCAGCGGCGCAAAGATTCTGCTCCTACGATTTAGGAGCCGATTAATTCCGTGCCAAATTTTCGCTCCTGGTGATGTGAGGCGACAGTTGGTGTTTGACGGGGTTTTCGGCTCTTCATGATTATACTCCTACGATGGGATGCTGCCAAAGAAAAAGATTTGGCTATTTTTGGCAGAGCGCACGCCAAATCCGGTCACTGCCTTCCTATACATTTTTTGGTACCTAAAATCTGAAAGAATTTATTATTTTCTACTAGTGCTAAAATTTACATGCTTCTTTATTTGCCATTGACAAAGTTAGCCTCCCTTTGACCAAAATTGCATTCTCAATTATACCATCAATAAGGTTCACATAAAGAGATAACAAATTTCTCATGAAATCTGCTACTTCTGCCTTCAAATATAAAGAATTCTGACTAGAATGCCTTAAATTTCGACAAAGGTACATAGTAATATGTAGCATGTATGTTAGTACATGCTTACCTGCTTACCAAGTTCTTCTAAAACATTCTACACATGTACGCATAGCATGAGGTGCACCTATCAAAGGATGCATTTTGACTCATTTCAATCCCCGTTGTTTTTTCTTCATTCAATCGACAGAGCGTCATCCAATGATTCGTCGAGAAGTGAGAAAGCACACCTGATTGCCAAATAAATCTCCCGAATCCGCATTTGAGACAAACAAAACAACTGATTGGCCTTCGCTGCTTCGCATGGCAGCGCCATACATGATCCGAATCAAATAAGTTAGAGCCGCAGCGGGCACTAGGGGAGGAGCACCAATTGGACATGTTGCCTGTCCTCAAGGTAAGGTAAGAGCAAGTATTATAGAGCCACATAAGCGCGCGGAATGACCATACACATCAGCAAAAATCTTTGCTAGCGGAGAGAGAAGAAAGAAAGAAATTGAGGTGGGCGCATGGTGAAACGCTCGCTCAACCGGACGCATGCATTAAAGTGGTGACGGTTTAGACTCTCATTGGTTCATGCGGCACAAGAAACATTAAAAACTAATGGGCCCCGCCACTACTATGCACCAACAAGGTGACCTGGCCTCTCCTGCGCCCGCTGCGGGCGACTACTATAAAACTTGCTCTAAGACGACGTGGTAGAGCTGGTCTCATTATGGGACTACTCCTGATCGAGTGACTGCTAACACAAAGTGCGAGATGACAGATAAGGCAAACACACATTGACACAGGTAGGTAGGGTAGGTGCGTGGGCCCCACAGGAAGGCCAAGTTTTTGCCCCCTTCTTCTTTTTTATTTTTGGTTGAGTGCAAGCCAAGTTGCATTCCAAGCTTTCGATTCATCGTAACCGTGCTATAGAATTTTCCTAAGAGTGAAGGCCCCCCTCCAATTTAGGCAAATTGCAATTTTGGTCCAGACAGCCGGCACCATCGCTCAAGAGTGTGGACCTCAAGGCCTCAAAGTTGAGGGCATGAGCAACCTGCCTGGTCCAGACAGAAAAACACAGGTCGAAACCAAAACAGACTCTTGTATTATTGCGACTTCCTTTGTTGCTATTCCATGCATTGATGATTGATCCAATGGCTAAATTTCCAACTTTAACATGGAATCTAACCTTTGGTCGCTGAAGGCAATGTCCGATCCATGTACACCATTTGTTTTTTTTTCTTTTTCTTTTTCCTTTTTTTTGAGAAACATGTACACCATTTGGTGATTAGCTTACCGAAAAACCTATGCAGCACCGATACAGATACGTGTATCAGTATCGGCCTGATACGGATACGTGAATACGTCATTTTTTGGAAAACTAAAGGTAATATGAAAGTATCGGAGTATCGACGGATACGGATACGCGTGGATACGTGATACGGGGGCATGTTGAAGTATCGGGGTAACATAGCGAAAAACAACGGTAAAAAGGAGCACGGACGTTGGGCGGTTGGGCCGAGGAGGGAGTTTTTATGGGCCGATGATGCGTTACGCCACCGTTGCGGCCCAGATATACAAGGCTACAAACTAGTATTCGGGTGGGCCATTCGTACTTTCTTTGCGTCAAGTCACGTCTCTTTCCAAGTGAGTGAACTCCATGGTTTTGTAATTTGCAGTGATGCATTATTGCAAGTGGAGTCAGGTATAGGTCTCTGTCGCTGTCCGTCGTGTGACGCTGCTCAACCCAACTCCGATCAGGTTTCTCTTCTCCATTGCACTTTGCAGGGCATTTTCCGGTCAGGTAGTTTTCCATGGGGAAACTTGCGTTTCAGGCTTTGCCAGTACTGTTGCAGACAAAAAAAAAGACTGTCAGGTACCATCCTACGTTTAGGTGCCTACTATCCAGTCAGGCAGTCATTATCAGGAAAGCAGAATTTGCATTAAAGGATGTGGTTCTAAGAATGTACTACACGTACGCCTTGTTGATGCAGTATACGGTACCTAAACCTCAAAATTCACAAAAGGTGCCGAGCCAGAACCTCTAGGTTGTACCGTTGTAGTGTTTACAATTACAATCGACAATCTTTGTTGCAACCCCTTTGTTGCCACGTGGGGTAGCTAATGGCATGGACCGTTCTAATAATAGTGGTTTATGAGTTTATCCATAGGTCAAGACTCTTCTATATAACAGGATAATAAAGAGTTAACGCAAATCTCAGTGGAGTAATTTTATTGCACTATTATTAAGACTGTCGTACCAATTTTACAACGAAATTAAATAGTCCTAATGGACAGTTTTGTAGATATGCTATAGCATTTAATTTCTGTATGGTGTTATCAAATGTGTGTTGCAACGAAATTAAATAGCCTCAATGGACAGTAATATTAGAAAAGGTTCAATAGCCATATTTTAGTCATTGTTTTATGACATATAGAGCAACTTTATTAGTTAATCCTTAATTAGTTTGTCTGTCTTAAATATTATATATTTTTTAAAAAAATTGTAGCATTTTTTATTTCAATTTATAACGTATATCTAAATGCATAACAAAATATTAGTCTTGCGGAGGGGTAGTTGTTTAGCAACATGCTAACACTCTCATAACGTAAGAGCATCTCCAAGAGCTAGCTCTTGTAGCTCTTGTATTTTGTTTGTCAAATATTAGAATTGTACCCCATTGTAAAAATAGAAATCCCCACTAATTCAATGGCCTAATCGAAGAGACATGCTAAAACGTGGCCTCTATAGTAAACGGGCAGTGTTGGGCAAAAATAGCAAGCGAGGACGGTAGGATAACAATCCTCGATTTATAGCAAAGTGAAGGACCGAAACGGCGACCAGAGAGGGGGGAGTGAATGGGAGCCGATAAAAAATCTTTCCAACCGATCCGGCTATTCTCCCAAAACAACTCCGAAACCTCCGAGAGCAATCTTGCCAAGATCACGTAGCCACTGTCAAGCTACTGACCCTAGGAACAAGAAACGAGCAGCAGAACTCGAACCAATCGAAACGAACACCAAAACGACCCGAAACACGGCTCGATCTAACACACCCAGGGGGGCGGTTAAACCGGCCAGGGGGGCGGTTAAACCGCCCGGGCCTGGGTGGCTCGGGAAAAAGTCAAAACAAAAGTGGATCTCCCAAACCGCTTGAGCTCTTGAGGCGAGATTTTGGTCAGATGATCTAGACCTCCAGTGGAGTGTTTTCCCAAAAGATCTCGGCCTCTAACTCAGTACAACTCCCGGAATCGCAGATCTCGCGAAGAACACCATGACCTCGAGTTCATCCCGAAAATCTCAAATCCAGAGCGATTCTCGGCGTTTGGGGGCAAAGGATCACCAGCAAAAGAGGCACAAGGCACTCATACGTGAATCCCCCAAAGAAATCCGAGAGAAAACGCCCTAGAACAAGAAGAACGAAAATCCCCCAAAAATAGCTCCGAAAATACCCACGAAAATAGAAAAAGGAAAGGGAGCTCGGGAAATCAAATCATGGCACAAAGATGAGCAGCATAAACTCCATCACGTAACCATGAATTCACCTATACAAACTAGGAATGATTCGAAGTAGTTCTAGGTGGAGGGGATGAAGGGAAAAACAAGTTCAAAGTAAAACCTAAAGAGATAACTAGAAGAGATGATAGCCACCAGCCCTGAAGGGGCCTATTAGTAGTCCAAGTGGTGGTGTCCTAAAGACTAAACTACCCCTAAGTGATACATACCCCTCAGGGGCAAATTTGACATTTTGATCTCAGATATTTTCCGGCTCGGGCACCTTCCACTGCAAGCTAGCTTCCCTCCGACGCAAGCCTTGCAGTCACGCCGCGTGTCCTCCGGATCGAAGCTCCTCGACACCGTTCTTGGGCCAGCCCAGGGGGGGCGGTTAAACCGGCCCTGGGGGGCAGTTAAACCGCCCCTGGCTGGTCACCTCAGCCCAGCTGCCCAAATCCGCCTCGTCGAGTCCTCGGTCCTTGGTTTTGAGGCCCAAACCAAGGGAAACCGTCCACCGATGATTTTGTGGCCAAATCACCAAACCCCGCGCGCAAACTTCGGTTGTTAGCCGCCACCTTGCGCCGGCTTCTCGTCCACGTACGAGCTTCGGTTGTGAGCCGCTACCTCGCACCGGAACCATGTCCCCTTGCTCGTTCTTGCCAGCATGCGAACCGCACTTGATCCACCGGCCATCGGGTCCCTCGAACCAAGCCTACTTGTCTCTCCGCTCCTCGGAGGCCGCCATGGCTAAGACCTTTCGCGCCTGTTCTTCACCTGCACCAATGCAACCAAGCCGCATTCTACACCTGCAATACTTGAGCCAAGGGAAACGTCAATCCACACCACGTTGTCAATCACTCATCACACCAGGAAGCGACCATCCACCGGTCCTCGGACACACTGGGTCCTCAATCTCCCCCTTGATGAGTGCATTGACAACACACACATAGTAACCAATTGATATGAAGAAAATATAAAAGAAATCGAAAACAAGACTCAAGCAAGTGACTAAAAGCAAGAATAAGCCGAGAACAAAGTCACTCTGCAAGAGAAAGCTCCAGAAACGCCGACCCTTTAAGAAGAAGCGAAATGGCTCAACACCATCGGCAAAAGAGCAAAAGCACAAAGCACAAATCACAAACTTCAAATCCTCCAACTCACTTTTCAGGACTCTCAAAGCACTCCCCCTGCAAAGATGCAACTCCCCCTGAACAAGTGAACTTGTGCGTGCGAAAATCACTCAAAAATAGCTCAAACCATCACAAACCTTGTGCTCTCAGCACAGGGGCGGTTAAACCGCCCAGGGAGGGCGGTTAAACCGCCCCTGGCAGATGACCAAGGCCAAAAATGCCAAAAATGCACAAACCAACTCGCAACGATGCCGTTTCAACTTGAAAACCTTCCACATATGCCCAGCAAGATATTTCAATGATCAAACTCTCAGAAACTTCGCAAATTTCCAGAAAACCTCATTTGGGCAAAACTTTCAACCTCTCACACAATTTCGACAAATTCTAGAGCAAAAACTTTCTTCTAAATTCAGCAGCAACTCCCCATTGCCAAATGCTCCAGAAATTCTCCCCCTTGTTGACAATGCACACATCAAGGCAAAATGTATAAAATGCAACTACAAGCTTCTCAAATATACAATGAGCAATACAAAATGCTACAAGTTAGAGAAGAGGCATACAAGCTAGTTCATCATGTCACACGGGCATTGCCATCAAGAAGGTGAAGACATATATCCAATTGACAAAGCCATGAGCAAATTGTGGATTTTTATCAAAAATGTCACCGCATGAGCAAAGTCCTAACCATGGATTGTTTAAGCAAAAATAAACTTCATCTCACCAAAATCATGAAAGGACAAGCATTCTTGACAAAAGATCATCATAAACGCCCAAGTTCTACCTCATGTCATGTCAAAGCACGGAGCCATGTGTTCACTTCTCATGGGAGACTTCTCCGGCAAACAACATGCAACCGCTTAGCACCCATGTGTGCAAGTGTGTGCAATGGTGAAAGCATAGAGACATGAGCATAATTTTCTGCAAATATATCTTTTTCTCAACTTTCTTCTTTCATGCATAGACATCTCATTTTTCAAGTTTTTCAAGTGAAGCATGGTACATGAAATGTCTTTGCGACAGAAAGAAGCTTATGCTCCTCCACAAGATAAAGCATGGGCTAAACATTTATAATGACAAAGGTCTTTGACCCAATTGAAAAGAATATCACACCCTAACATGATCTTAAGCCAGATATAGCCATTTCGGCTCAAACAAGACATGCAAAGGTATTTACTCATGGGTGAAGAAATTTAAGTTCAGTTTGTCATTTTAATTTCGAAAAGAGACTATCTCAAAAGAATATATATCAAAACCATCAAGAGCATAGCCATCCATACAATCAATCCCTAGCCAGCCTGCCTAAACTCTAAAATGTAGCAAGTTGTACCAATCACTGCATATAGGAGAAGCTCATCCTAAGATATGATACAAAAGATAAAATTAATATACAAAAGCAAGAAAAATATACATCAAGATACAAAGATGGTACACAAATATACATATGCTACAAGGGAAGCCTCCAAAACTCAGCTCAGAAAACCGCACACACACCAAGTTCTCCTCGCAAGCGGGTGAAGGTAACTTGGTCAAGTGGCTTAGTGAAAATGTCTGCAAGCTGGTTTTGGGTAGAAACATGGGCAAGCTCAATATCACCTTTCTCTACATGATCTCTCAGAAAATGGTACCTCACTTCTATGTGTTTGGTCTTGGAATGAAGCACGGGATTTTTGGCTACGCTTATGGCACTGGTGCTATCACAAAGAAGTGGAACATGGGACATGTCTAAGCCAAAATCTCTCAAGGTGTATGTGATCCAAAGCAACTGAGAACAACAGCTAGCAGCAGCAACATACTCGGCTTCAGTGGTAGATTGGGCTACGCTAGACTGCTTGCGAGAAGACCAAGACACAAGAGACGATCCAAGAAACTGACACTGACCGGAAGTAGACTTGCGATCAACACGACATCCAGCAAAATCCGCATCAGAAAAACCATGAAGTGCAAGAGTGGAATCGGCAGAATACCAAAGACCCAGCTCAGGAGTAAACTTGAGATACCTGAAAATCCTCTTGACGGCCTGACGATGTGAAGTCCTCGGTGAAGCCTGAAAACGAGCGCACAGACACACACTGAACTGTATGTCCGGCCTCGTCGCCGTCAAGTAGAGGAGGGAGCCGATCATGCTCCGGTACTCCTTCTGGTCCACTGGTTCTCCGTCTACATCCGCATCCAAAGCTGTAGTCGTACTCATCGGCGTAGTCATCGGCTTGGAGTCGCTCATGTCGAATTTCTTGAGAATGTCCTTGGTGTACTTGCTTTGGTGCACGAATGTCCCATCCTTGGTTTGCTTGATCTGCAGCCCGAGAAAGAACTGCAACTCTCCCATCATCGACATCTCAAATTCCCTGCTCATATCGTCTGCAAACTTGGCAACAAGATCATGAGAAGAGCCACCAAAAATGATATCATCCACGTAAATCTGAACGATTAAAAGATCTTTGCCATTTCTCAGCAAGAAGAGCGTCTTATCAACCTTTCCCATCACAAACCCCTTGCTAAGCAAGAACCCTCTCATCCTGCCATACCACGCTCTGGGTGCTTGCTTTAGGCCATATAAAGCTCGGTGGAGTTTGTACACTCGGTGTGGGTATCTCTCACTCTCAAAACCCGGGGGCTGCCTCACATACACTTCTTCCTCGATCACCCCATTCAAGAAGGCACTCTTCACATCCATTTGGTACAATTTGAACCCTTTAGCAACTGCAAATGCTAGAATGATCCGAATTGCCTCCAAACGGGCAACAGGAGCAAATGTCTCCTCGTAATCTATCCCCTCCTGCTGCGAAAACCCCTGAGCAACCAACCTCGCTTTGTTTCTCACAATCTCACCACTCTCATCCCTCTTGTTTTTGAACACCCACTTGGTTCCTATGGGATGGCAATTTGGAGGTGGTTCTACTAACTTCCACACCTGATTTCTCTCAAAGTTTTCAAGCTCTTCATGCATGGCATTGACCCAATCGGAATCAGATAAAGCGTGTCCAACAATTTTGGGCTCAAAAGACGCGACAAAAGCAGAATGAGCATAATGAGAGATGTTCTGTGACCTCGACCGTGTAGTGCGTTCATCCATGTTCCCGATGATCTTCGAAGGTGGATGATCCCTCTGTACCAGCCGGGGAGCTTCTCGCCTCGAGATTGCCTCCCCCTCAACATCAGCTTCCACTTGAACTCGATCTGGAGCGCGACTCGACGAAGGTGTAGCAGAAGGGCCGTCGTCGAACGTCGTGGTAGTAGTGGAAGTAGAAGGTACACGATCTCCACACGGTGCCTGAAATTCCTCATCATCTTCATCATCAGGCTGTTCTTCCTCAAAGATGGGCTGTCCCAAGTCATCATCACCTGCACACTCAAAAGCAGAAGAGCTACACGGAATGGTCTCGTCGAAGGTGACTTCGCAAGTCTCCATGATTTGGTTAGTTTCAATATTGAGCACACGATATGCTCGAGAATGATTAGCATAACCAAGAAAAATTCCATCCATCGAACGAGACTCAAACTTGTCCAAATTTCCTTTCTTCAAGATGAAACACTTGCAACCAAAAACCCGAAAGTGACTCACACGGGGGGAACGACCATGGAAAAGCTCATAGCAAGTTTTCTTCTTGAAAGCACGAAGGAAAATCCGATTCGAAACATAACAAGCTGTGTTCACCGCTTCTGCCCAATACTTCCTAGGAGTCCTATGCTCATCTAGCATCGTCCTAGCCATCTCACAAAGTGTTCTATTCTTTCTCTCAACAACACCATTCTGACAAGCAACATATGGCGAAGAGTATTGATGTTCGAGACCAAGATCACGACAGAAGGCACCAAAACGAGTGTTCTTAAATTCCGTACCATTGTCGCTACGTATAGCTCTCATGGCACCACCATTACTCTCGTTTTTCAACCTCAAAATCAGATCTCGAACAAAATCAAATGTCTCATCCTTCGACGCCAGAAAGAACACCCAAGCATACCGAGAAAAGTCATCAACAACCACAAGAACATACCACTTCCCACCAACTGAGCGAACTCGAGCGGGGCCAACCAAATCCATGTGCAAAAGCTCCCCTGGTCGCTCAGTCATAACATCTGTCAAAGGTGGGTGAGAAGCAGCAACCATTTTTCCATGCCTACAAGGTGCACAAACCAAATCTTTCTCGAACTTGAGCTTGGGCAATCCTCGGATAAGGTCAAGAGCACTCAAGCGTGTGAGTAGATCAAAGCTCACATGACCCAATCTCCTATGCCACTTCCAAAGCTCAGAAGAAGTACCAGCGATCAAACACCGTGAAGGACCAAAAGATCGAGAAAAATCAGCACGAAAAATCTGTCCCTCAGGAATGATCATACACACAAGGTCACCTCGAGAATCAAGAATTTTCAAATCACCACGCTTAAAGCGAACCTCATAACCCTCATCAAGAAGCTGAGAAACTGAGAGCAAATTGAAACCAAGATTCTTGACAAGTGCAACTCGCTTCAACATGAAAGTGTCGCTCACCTGAATAGCACCCTCTGACAACACTCTACCTCTACCCTTATCCCCGAAAGTGATGTACTGCCTGGACACCACCGGGGTGAGACTGGAGAACCACTTACCATTACCTGTCATATGTCTCGAGCAGCCAGAATCCATCAACCAAAAGTTCTCCAAGCCTCCCACCTGCACAATCAAAAGCGAGAACGAGAATGAGCGAATGACTCGACACTGGGGTTAGCACAAAACGAGTCAAACCAGTGTCGGGCCATCTGCTCAAAAGAGGGGTTAGCAAAATCAACTCTACCGCGTGAAACCCTCTCGTCTCTCACCATCGGACCTCTAGCACCACGCGGGGGAAAACGTGGCCTAGACTCTCTCCTAGCCTCAAAGCTACGGTCGAACCTCCCTGAACCAAACTGACCGCGAAACGGAGGCCGCCTAGCAAACTCACGAACGACAGGAACACCACGACTAGTAACCACAGGAACTGTACGCACAAAGGCGTCGCCTCTCGGCCAGGGTGAACGAGACACAGGCACACTACGAGAAGAGTAGTACCTGTCCCTGTTTCCCACCTCCTTCTCTCTTCTCACCTCCCTCTTCTTCCTCCAACAAAACTCCTCAAGGTGTCCATCCCTTCCACAATGCTCACAATGGAAGCGGACTGGCTTTGGCTTTGGGGTTTCTCTCGGCTGTGCCCTCTCTCTCGGCTGGTAAACCCCACTCCTCACAAAGGTCACTCTCCTCTGAAAGTTCTCTGACTTAGGTGGAAACTTGGGAGGATCTGGAGTGGTGTCAAGCTTGTTCAGCAGGTGGTTTGGTTTGGGTGTGAAGGTGTTCTTGAGAATGGTTTTTGGTGGGTTTGTGGGAATGTTTGCGGTGGAGCTCTCTGGATCTCTCTCTTTCTCACCACTACTCTCACCAACCTTCTCAGAACCAAGACCACAACCATCAGCTCTCTTGAAACTCGCAATCAACATCTTGAGCTGAGGCTCCCGACCAGACAACCAACCCAAACACTGTCTCAGCTCATCATTCTCATCTTGCAATCTATTCACACACTGTTCTAGCTCAACATTCTTCAATGCAACAACATCACAAGCAGAACAGGAATTTGCAATAAGAGACTTAAGTTGTGCTTCAAGTGAACTAATCATGGTGCGTGATTCAAGCAACTGAGCATGCAAAGCAGGACAAGAAGTACAAGCTCCTAGCAAAGATGACCTAGACTTCAACTCAGCAAGCTCAACCCTAGCACCCTCTAGTTCATCCAAGCAAGTCATGTGTTTCTCCTTAAGCACAACAAGATCAGCAATATGCACATCACAGAACGAGCATTCTACCTCATCAGACACAAGAGGAGCATCTTTCAAAACAGCAATCTCAGACTCTAGCTTAGCTGCTCTCTCCCTAGACTCGCAAAGCAAAGACTCAAACTCCATAGCCTTCTTTCCAGTCTCAGAAAGCAAGGTCTCAAGCTCAGCCACTCTATCCTTGGACTCTCCTAACAAAGACCTAAACTCCCTCTTCTCCTTGTTGGTCTTCCTAAGCACATCATCACGGTTATCGACCAACTGCTCTAACCTAGCAATCTCCTGACGCAAAGAGGTGGGATCTGTCAATACCTCATCCTCGGAGTCGGAGTCGGAGTCGGAGTCGTCCTTGCTCTTCGCGGAGTCGTGCGCCATGGTGCAGTAGTCGACGGCGGCGAAGGAGATGCCGTTGAAGTTGCGGTTCAAGCTCTTCTTCTCCTTGCGGTGGCCGCGGTCCTCATCTTCACTGCTTGAGCTTGACGACGTGTTGGTGGAGCTTGTATCGATGTCGCTCGCATCAGCCACCATCGCTCGAGATCTGTGCTTCTTGTGTCCACCATGCTTGTTCTTGGACCTTCTCTCGTCCTTGTTCTTGTTCTTGGAGCGGTACTCGTCCTTGGGACGGTGCTTGTGGTCGTCTCGCGGGCGGTGCTTGCGGTTGTAGTCGTTCTTGATCTCCTTGGGGCACTCGGCGATGAAGTGGCCCATCTTCCCGCATCTGTAGCACGTACTCCCGGCACGCCTCGAACCCTTGCGGTTCTGGTACATCCGCTCGAACCTCCTCGTGAGCAACGCGAGATCCTCCTCGCTCAGCACCTCATACTCTTCATCTGGAAGGGACACAAGAGAAGACAAAGCAAAGTGTCTGGGAGAGTTAGCATGTCCATATCCAGAGCCACCGACTAGAGCCAGACTACGGGGATCAGTCGGACTCTTAGCCTTGGCAAGCAACTGTCTGTCAACCTCAGAAGACTTCAACTTCGAGAAAAGCTCATCAACAGAAAGAGTCTCATAGTTTGCCGACTCCATGATCGCCTCAACCTTGACACCCCATACGGATCTATCAAGTGCTTGCAGGAGCTTGATAGCTCGGTCATGATCCGAGTATGGGAGCACGGTAATGTTGGCTTTCATGTTGTTGACAATCGAAGTGAAACGCTGAAACAAAGCATCAACCGACTCTCCAGGCAAATGAGCGAAATTCTCGTATTCTCTCCTGTACATCGAGAAAAGCCTAGCCTTGACATGGCTATCACCACCGTGGGCTACCTTGAGCTTCTGCCAGATCTGGCAAGCTAGGTCCTCGCCCAAAACACGCTCAAACTCCTCGGCAGACAAAGCACGGAACAAGTAGTCAACAGCTCTAGCGTTTGCCTCAAACCTATCCTTTGCATCCTGGGCATCTAAGTTGGTGGGATTGACATAGTTTTTATCTTTCGTCACATCCCACATCAACTTTCCTTTGCCTCGCAAGAAAGCGCCCATACGCGCAACCCAGTTCGGTTAGTTCTTCCCATCGAAGTGCGGAGGCCCGGAACCCCGATCTTGGTACGCCATCTTTGGATCTTAGACTGGTTAGAGTCGCAAAGACCCGTAACCGGCTCTGATACCAATTGAAGGACCGAAACGGCGACCAGAGAGGGGGGGAGTGAATGGGAGCCGATAAAAAATCTTTCCAACCGATCCGGCTATTCTCCCAAAACAACTCCGAAACCTCCGAGAGCAATCTTGCCAAGATCACGTAGCCACTGTCAAGCTACTGACCCTAGGAACAAGAAACGAGCAGCGGAACTCGAACCAATCGAAACGAACACCAAAACGACCCGAAACACGGCTCGATCTAACACACCCGGGGGGCGGTTAAACCGGCCAGGGGGGCGGTTAAACCGCCCGGGCCTGGGTGGCTCGGGAAAAAGTCAAAACAAAAGTGGATCTCCCAAACCGCTTGAGCTCTTGAGGCGAGATTTTGGTCAGATGATCTAGACCTCCAGTGGAGTGTTTTCCCAAAAGATCTCGGCCTCTAACTCAGTACAACTCCCGGAATCGCAGATCTCGCGAAGAACACCATGACCTCGAGTTCATCCCGAAAATCTCAAATCCAGAGCGATTCTCGGCGTTTGGGGGCAAAGGATCACTAGCAAAAGAGGCACAAGGCACTCATACGTGAATCCTCCAAAGAAATCCGAGAGAAAACGCCCTAGAACAAGAAGATCGAAAATCCCCCAAAAATAGCTCCGAAAATACCCACGAAAATAGAAAAAGGAAAGGGAGCTCGGGAAATCAAATCATGGCACAAAGATGAGCAGCATAAACTCCATCACATAACCATGAATTCACCTATACAAACTAGAAATGATTCGAAGTAGTTCTAGGTGGAGGGGATGAAGGGAAAAACAAGTTCAAAGTAAAACCTAAAGAGATAACTAGAAGAGATGATAGCCACCAGCCCTGAAGGGGCCTACTAGTAATCCAAGTGGTGGTGTCCTAAAGACTAAACTACCCCTAAGTGATACATACCCCTCAGGGGCAAATTTGACATTTTGATCTCAGATATTTTCCGGCTCGGGCACCTTCCACTGCAAGCTAGCTTCCCTCCGACGCAAGCCTTGCAGTCACGCCGCGTGTCCTCCGGATCGAAGCTCCTCGACACCGTTCTTGGGCCAGCCCAGGGGGGGCGGTTAAACCGGCCCTGGAGGGCGGTTAAACCGCCCCTGGCTGGTCACCTCAGCCCAGCTGCCCAAATCCGCCTCGTCGAGTCCTCGGTCCTTGGTTTTGAGGCCCAAACCAAGGGAAACCGTCCACCGATGATTTTGTGGCCAAATCACCAAACCCCGCGCGCAAACTTCGGTTGTTAGCCGCCACCTTGCGCCGGCTTCTCGTCCAGGTACGAGCTTCGGTTGTGAGCCGCTACCTCGCACCGGAACCACGTCCCCTTGCTCGTTCTTGCCAGCATGCGAACCGCACTTGATCCACCGGCCATCGGGTCCCTCGAACCAAGCCTACTTGTCTCTCCGCTTCTCGGAGGCCGCCATGGCTAAGACCTTTCGCGCCTGTTCTTCACCTGCACCAATACAACCAAGCCGCATTCTACACCTGCAATACTTGAGCCAAGGGAAACGTCAATCCACACCACGTTGTCAATCACTCATCACACCAGGAAGCGACCATCCACCGGTCCTCGGACACACTGGGTCCTCACAAAGCACATAGAAGAGCTGTTGGATGGATGTTTTTTGAATCCTTTTCCTTTTTTAGGCAAAGGAAGTCCATATACAAGAGCTCTTGGAGATGCTCTAATGGTAAGCTCTCTGTCTGAGGGAGACAACAACCAAGGTAACCAGGGTTCAAATTCTGGTGGTAAAAGAAATTCCACGTTGAACCAAATAATAATGATAAGGCACTGACCTGTGATACTAGTGGATGGTTTGGACCCTTCTAATTTGGGTAGTTACAATGATCACAAACTCAGTAGGTCATACTCAACACAAGTTAGTGTATTATAAGGTGAAGCCAGGAAGAATTTTCTCAGCTGACTTAGCTGAAATTTCTTCTCCATTGTAATACGGCGAGAGTGGTCAGGCTTTTTTAGTCGTACAAAGTAGTGCAGAGTGAGATTATTGGATTGGTTTTATCCTGAAGCACGGTTGTACAGTCTGTTTAGGAAACTTTTCCACTTGAGTTTATAATTAAAAGATTGATGGCTCAATCCAAGGAGGAAACCAACCATTCAATAATCTATGCATTGGCCCTAACCACTTGTCTGCAACGGTAAGTTAAGCCATAGCTGCAAGCCTGCAATACATACTGTTACTCCAGCTAATTATTATCCTGCGCACGTTTAGTAAATTTTCTCCAGCCAATTGTCTAACCAGGGCAAATACAGCTCGAGTTTTGCCTGTATGATTGCAGCTCGCCATCAGTTTTGACATGGCAAAACATGCTAGTACCATGTTTAGCCTGACGCCACCCGTAACAACAATAACAAAATCCAATAGTACTTCTATTATTACATTATACGCGATCACATCACAGATCACCACTGACTAAATGCGATTGAGATGCTTGATTTGACTTTTGTCTTTTGAGCGCGCCTGCCATTAGCATTATCGTTAGCATTAAGCATTTGATTATTGCTGCTCCTGCTCCTCATCCCCAATCATTGAGCACAAACTGACGCGCGCGCGCAAATCCACGACAAGTTCCAACGATTTATGTCCACTCCATTAGCCCTGCAATCGGACAAGAGACCCGCCGATTTATTCTCCTAGAAAAACCGATCTTTTCCTCTCCACCATCCCTGCCCGAGCTGAATTCCTCAGCCTCTACTTCGAATCCTCTTCGCCACGAGGTGGGCAGGCGGGCAGCGCCTCTCCGCGTGCGGTCCGTGTGCACGCCGTGTCCGGACCTCCCCTCTTCCTTCGTCGTCCCGGAGTGGGGGCAGCGCGGCGGCTTCTCTTCTTCCCGGCCCTGCCCGTGAATCTCTCCACAGCGGCGGATAGGACGGGTTTGAGGCTGCCATTGAAACTCCGCCCTGGATTGGAATGGTTCCGGAGGGTCGGGGGCTCCTCGCCGGCTGCTTGGGTTGATGTTGGGAGTGCGCGAATCGGCTCAAGTTCCGATCTTGGCGAGTCTGGGATCCCAGAATTTTTTGTTCTAAGTTTTCAAGGTTAGCAACAGATTCTCTCTTCCATTGTTGGTAGATACCACGGAAATGGCATCGAAATTTGATCATTTCTCTGTTTCTTTTTTGTCTTGTTTGCAAACCGAAAATTATGCATGTTTTTTTTTGGACCAGTCTTCTCTATCAGCACCAAATCGGCAAAGCACTTGCCGCGCTTTTCGAAGAAATTGGTTCACGGTCTTTTCCTCATGACTCACTGTCCAACACCATTCGGATATTGTTTTAATAGTGGAAATTAGCTTTCTTCTTTGATGGCTATATGTTGATCAGCTGTGGATGTTTGAGTGTTTGACATTAAAACAAACTATGTGTTGATGTCACAGATTTCCTGAATTCTGGTTGTTAATCCTTCCAGTTCTGCTCAAGTTCAGAGCTCATATTCTTCTCGATACCTCTGGAAACAGATTGATATGTTCTGAATGCCTGCAGGCTGCAGGACTCTGCTGCTGATTCGTCTAAACCCATGGAGAGTAATAGCTCAACAAATGAGCATACCGGTAGGGGGACAATGTGGGAGCTGGAAAGGAATCTCGATCAGCCCATGGACGCAGAGGCCGGGAGATTAAGGAATATGTACAGGGAAAAGGTGATTATCACGTAATTTCTTGCTAAGGTCTTTGTGATTTCACAACCTTTCAATGTACTGATTATCAGCGTCTGTGTACCTGATTTTGGTAATGAATGTCAAATAACTTTGCCTTCTTGTTTGCCCCTTTTGCATGTGCAGACGTACCCGACACTTGTGTTGTTACAACTAGCTTTCCAAAGCCTTGGTGTGGTGTTCGGGGATTTAGGCACATCACCTTTATATGTCTTCTTCAACATTTTCCCTCGTGGAATAGAAGACACGGAACAAGTTATTGGAGCACTCTCGCTTATTATTTATTCCCTTACTCTGATCCCCCTTGTTAAATACGTCTTCATTGTCTTGAGGGCAAACGATAATGGCCAAGGTACAAACATGTCCTCCACTCTTGCTTCCTTGATAGTTATGCTTCAGGTGTGATCAAACTGTATAAGGCGATCTTTCTGGTTTGTTCAGAGGATGCAGTAAAATCAAAATATATTGTGTTCTATAGTATTTTGAAGGTTGCCGTACAAAGACTCCTTGTGCTATACTGTTAGGATATGACCATATATAGCAAATTCTAGTCAGCTTCTTCCTAGGAAAAGAAGCAATGATCATCATAAATGGTTAGCTTTCACTTTCAGACCTCAAAGTTGTTTCAGCTACGGTCTCAGTAGAACTTTCGGATAGTGTGTCAGCACAGCAGTGATATTGTTTAATAAATCCCCTTGTGCACTTATTTGCTCAAATCTCTCATTCATATGCCTTCCATAGTTTGTTTTAAATTCATGCCACAGCGCTGCAAATGCCTGGTAGGAAAGCCTCTTTTGGGACAGATATATCGTCCAGTATGTGTATAGGCCATTTGGTTGTGAGACGCAAAGTTTTGTTTCAGTTCTTGATAATAGTTCATCATATTAGTATGGCACACTGACACTGTCGTAAATTTTCAGAGTCAGTGAGCCTTACAATTCTGTGATCATGAATTTCAACATAATAGAGGTTAATTGTGATGCCAGGTGGAACATTTGCTCTTTATTCACTGCTTTGCCGGCATGCAAAAATAAACACTATTCCTAATCAGCATCGAACAGATGAAGACCTAACAACATATAGCCGCCACACATATGATGAGAAATCTCTTGCTGCAAAGATCAAAGGATGGTTAGAGGGGAACGAAATAAGGAAGAATGTCATTCTTATTCTTGTTCTTTTTGGTACTTGTATGGCAGTTGGAGATGGAATCCTCACTCCTGCCATATCAGGTGAGTATCTCTATGTTTTTTTAATGAAAAATCTATACGTTCCATCAATTGATTTAGTACAAAGTTTTTTGAAATTAATATTGTTATAAGAACTTAGATTGTTATAATTTTTAGTTTGACATGAACTGCTAAACATCATATTTGTCAGCATACTGAACATCAGTATTATAGGAAATCCTTTGGACACTGCTGACAATTTCTTTGACATATATAACAGTCCCTCCAAGAAATAGTTTGACGTTTTTAGCAATTAGGTAATGTCCCACAACCACATAAATTCAAATTTATAACTATGCTTTAAGATGGGGGGAAACTTTCAAGTCAAAACAATGGGAAAAAACGTAGTCCATGGTGATGTTCTGCTTTCCCCTCTATTGCTATTGCATTGCCCAGGGTGATGTTCTAATTTTTATCTTGTCCAGAAAAAAAAAACTCATTTCCCCTATGTCGGACTACGTTTGTCCTGTATAAACATACTCCTTTATAAAACTTGTCGAACAAAAGAAAAAAAAAATGCTACGTTCAGGTCAAAACAATGGGGAAAAAACGTAGTCAGGACAAACACATCTATATCTGTTTTTGGACAAGGAAAACAAACATCACAAGTAAAATAGCAAATTGGACAAGGAAAAATAAATGTGATTTTTCTTCCATCTCTTTATAAGTACTATATCTTTTTCTTTGCGATGATTGCTATTTTTCTTGTGCGCAAGTGATTGATCTCAAGTTTTCCATGTAATTTGCAGTTCTTTCTGCGACTGGAGGAATACAAGTGGAAGAGCCCAAAATGAGAAATGGTACATGTGAAACCTGGAAGTTAGTATTTTTTCCTGCTTTGATTAGCATCTACCTTGTTATTTCATATCTTTTAACCGGTAGCTCCTCCGTTCTAAATTATAAGCCGTTTTGGCTTTTCTATATACATATTCTTTTACTATGTATCTAGATATAGTGTATATCTTGGTGCATAGCAAAATCTAAGTACCTAGAAGGCTAGAAAAGCCAAAATGACCTATAATTTAAGACAGGGAGAGTATGTTAACTGTGATTGGGAAATTACATTTCGTTTTGTAATCTTTGTAGTGGTATCATTGAATACACTGAATAGTTTTATTTAGTGTCATCTGGTAGAGAAGACAGGTGATAATGATAGCAAAGATCAGTTTGTGGATGACTGAATTCTTGCACTTTTTTGCTTCTGAGCAGATGTGGTTGTCATCGTGTCTGTGGTCATATTGATTGGATTATTCAGCATGCAGCACTTTGGCACTGATAAAGTCAGCTGGCTTTTTGCGCCAATAGTACTTGTTTGGTTCATTCTCATTGGAATCCTGGGCGCTGTAAACATCTACAAATACGACCGATCTGTCCTCAAGGCATTTAATCCTATCTATGTCTATCGGTACTTTAAGCGAGGGAAGACTAGCTGGGCTTCTTTAGGAGGAATTATGCTCAGCATTACAGGTCTGAAACTCTAGCCTAAGTGCATAATCTTCTTTTCCTTTGTTTAATGGCAATGACCAGAACTGAAATTTTTTGTCATGCTTCAGGGACAGAAGCACTGTTTGCTGATCTTTCATATTTCCCTGTACAAGCCATCCAGGTACAGTTTGCTGCCTGTCTTTATCACTAGCTAAGTAGCTATCCATTTTCTTTTGAGAACCTAGCTCTTAGAGGCAAATCTTCATTTGTACAAGCCCTTTACACAGGAGTACAGAAATACTAAATGTTTTTGCTTGCCTGCTGACGGCATGACATTTCGGTGTGCAGATTGCTTTCACCGTGGTTGTGTTTCCATGCCTTCTTTTACAGTATACTGGCCAAGCTGCCTATATTTCTCAGAACACAGATCATGTCTCCCATGCTTTCTATTATTCCCTTCCAGGTAATGTCAGAGAGAGGGATTATTTTACTTACCATGCGTACGGGAACGCACATTAAAACAATTATTTGGCACAGATTCAGTACTTTGGCCGTCATTCGTTGTTGCAACAGCTGCTGCAATAGTTGCTAGTCAGGCCACTATATCGATGACATATTCGATTATCAAGCAAGCACTTGCTCTAGGGTGCTTCCCCAGAGTGAAGATTATCCATACGTCCAAGAAGTATCGAGGCCAGATATACAGTCCTGATATCAATTGGATCCTTTTGATATTTTGCATCGCTGTCACTGCTGGATTTAAAAACCAAAGTCAGATAGCAAATGCATACGGTAAAATATTCCCATGTTTGTCTCTGCGTACTAATTTGATGACTGCAATTAGCATTCCAGCTGGTTGCTAACATGAATATCGTGTTAACAGGTACTGCTGTGATAATGGTTATGCTTGTGACAACATTTCTCATGGTCCCCATAATGCTGCTGGTGTGGCGCAGCCACTGGAGCTTGGTCATTCTTTTCACCACGCTGTCATTGGTTATTGAAATCCCGTACTTCTCAGCTGTGGTGCGGAAGATTGATCAGGGTGGCTGGGTTCCGTTAGTGTTTGCTGTCGCCTTCCTCATCATCATGTATGTATGGCACTACGGTACGCTCAAGCGCTACGAATTTGAGATGCACAGCAAGGTGTCCATGGCATGGATCCTAGGCCTCGGTCCAAGCCTTGGCCTGGTTAGGGTGCCCGGTGTGGGCCTGGTGTACACTGAGCTGGCGAGTGGTGTTCCCCACATCTTCTCACACTTCATCACCAACCTCCCGGCCATCCACTCCACTCTGGTCTTCGTCTGCGTGAAATACCTTCCTGTCTACACTGTGCCACCGGATGAAAGATTCCTTGTGAAGCGGATCGGCCCCAAGAACTTCCACATGTTCAGATGTGTGGCGCGATATGGCTACAAGGACATCCACAAGAAGGACGACGACTTCGAGCAGATGCTCTTCAACAGCCTGATGCTCTTTGTCCGGCTGGAGAGTATGATGGAAGAGTACACGGACTCTGATGAGTACAGCACCCGTGAGCTGAACCAGGCAGGCAACGCCAACCCAAGAATCAATGGCATCAACACCAGTTCAAACATGGAGCTCAGCTACACATCCCATGACTCCATTATACAGGTGCAATCTCCAAACCATACGGGGAACAGCCAGCTGATGTCGTCAGGCCAGACATACCAGACCGTGGGCGACGAGGTTGCGTTCCTGAACGCGTGCAGGGAAGCTGGGGTGGTGCACATCCTCGGGAACACGATCATCAGGGCTCGCAGGGACTCTGGGTTCCTCAAGAAGATTGCTATCAACTACATGTATGCTTTCCTTAGGAAGATCTGCAGGGAGAACAGTGCCATCTTCAATGTTCCCCATGAGAGCCTACTGAATGTTGGGCAAGTGTTCTATGTGTAAGCACTGGAAGTAAATACATACAAGTAGATGAGATGTTCAGTTCAGCCTCAGACCTACTCAAGAGAAGCTAGCTGTGTTTGTTCATAATAGCTAATAGGAGTCTTTGTTGAAGGAATTGTACAGCATCATATGTGACCATTTGGAGCCTGAGCAGTAGTGGTCATGTTCGTTGTGATAGAACTTGTGCTGAATGCACATGTGTAATAGCTGGTTGTTAAATCCAGAGTGATTTTGCCGCTACCTTGGCCAATGTTTGCTGTAAAAGCTAAAAACATTGAACAACTGTCACACACATGATGAGAAATCTCCCTCTGCAAATCGAAAATAAACGCAACTAGGTGCGACATTTTCCACTTGAGAAACGTATAACCGTACTCAGAATGGGTTGCAGAGAGGAAGCAGAATAAGGACACAACACAAGGTTGCGGGTCACTAGACAGAGAGTGGCAAACTGTTACTCTCAAGCAGCAGCTGCCGCATGGCTTGACTTGTCCGTCCCCTCGCCAATCACGATCCATCTCAGCACCACACAATTATCCACACCTCAATCATTTGTCTGATCCCATCCTCTGCTATACCACTTCTTTAAGCATCGTAAACCACTAGGCCAAGGCGCCAAGCCAACTCTCTCCGAGCCATCCATGGCATCCTCCTCCTCGCCACGCGCGCTCCTCCTCCTCCTGCTCGCCGTCCTCCTCCTCCATGGCTTCTCGTCGTCGACGGCGGCGGCGGCCCACGGAAGTGCCGCCGCCGGCGTCGTCCCGACGGCGATGATGCAGCGGTTCCAGCGGTGGAAGGCGGAGTACAACCGGTCCTACGCCACGGCCGCCGAGGAGCGCCGCCGGCTCCGCGTGTACGCGCGCAACGTCGCCTACATCGAGGCCACCAACGCCGAGGCCGAGGCGGCGGGGCTCACCTACGAGCTCGGCGAGACCGCCTTCACCGACCTCACCAACCGGGAGTTCGCCGCCATGTACACGGCCGCGCCGCCGCTGTCCGCGGACGACGGCGACGACGACGCGGCGGCGGCGATGATCACCACGCGCGCGGGGCCGGTCGACGCCGGCGGCGTGCCGGCGTACGCGAACCTGTCCGCCGGCGCGCCGCCGGCGAGCGTCGACTGGCGAGCCAGCGGCGCCGTGACGCCGGTCAAGGACCAAGGCCGGTGCGGTACGTGACAACTGATGACAACCATGCATCATTCCAGCCTGGCACCATTGATTTGCTCAGCTAGCTGTCTGAATGAAAGAGTTAATTGACACATGCTTGTCGCTCCGATAACCACATGCTTGCATGTGCTCTAATGTTTGGTCTCCATGGCCGGCTAGCTAGCTATCCAATTTTCATTAAATTTCTGAAATGGTTACCCGGCCGATCGTACGTGCAGGATCGTGCTGGGCGTTCTCGACGGTGGCGACGGTGGAGAGCATCTACCAGATCCGGACAGGGAAGCTAGTATCCCTCTCAGAGCAGGAGCTCGTGGACTGCGACACGCTGGACGACGGCTGCGACGGCGGCATCAGCTACCGGGCGCTCCAATGGATCACCTCCAACGGCGGCATCACCACGGAGGCGGACTACCCGTACACGGGAGCCACGGGCGCCTGCAACAAGGCCAAGCTCTCCCACAACGCGGCCAGCATCGCGGGGCTCCGGCGAGTCCCCACACGGAGCGAGGCGTCGCTGGCGGCGGCCGTGGCGGCGCAGCCGGTGGCCGTGTCCATCGAGGCCGGCGGGGTCAACTTCCAGCACTACAGGAAGGGCGTGTACAACGGGCCGTGCGGGACGAAGCTGAACCACGGCGTCACCGTCGTCGGGTACGGCGGCGGCGGAGGCGGAGGGGAGAGGTATTGGATCGTGAAGAACTCGTGGGGAGAAGGGTGGGGAGATGGTGGGTACATCAGGATGAGGAAGGACGTCGACGGCAAGCCGGAGGGGATCTGCGGCATCGCCATCCGACCGTCCTACCCGCTGATGTGACATGGTGTACATTTTCTTTTTTTTTTCTTCCTTTCTTTCTTCGTTTTAGTCAAACTTATGATCGAGTTAAACAATGTTCTCTTGTTCGATCGATAAATATTACGTGTACAGGTAGTACACCTTTTATAATTGGTAATAATTCAGCAACTCTTACGTGTGTAGACCTTGCACTTATGTGCGTGAAAACGATTTGCAAATGGAGGAATGACGATCGTGTCGTCGCTATCAATCCTTACTAGCTTCCACTGACAGCATTGAAAGGTGATTATGAAATTCAGAAGAAATGGAGACAAATTAAGTGTCTGTCTAAAGTTACCTGAACAGATAGAGAAGGGATCTAGAATGTAGTTTGACCTCGATATATGAGGACACAAAAGTAAGGACATTTGGCTGGAACCTGTCCAAATTGCAGGTTCATCAGTAAGCTTTCTCTGCAAATCCTACCGGGGTGACATGATGCACATCTTTTCTTTTTCTTACCTTCTTTCTTCATTTTTGTTCGTCAAACTTATGATCGAGAGTAAAACAATGTTTTCTCTTGTTGGACATATATTACGTGTATCGATAGTACACCTTTTGTTTTATTTATACTAAAAAGAGCCAAAAAATTTTGATGGTCAATCGTCAAATGCTGTGGACCCATTGGCCTGACAGGTGGGCATTTTGGAAGAGATCTAATTCCACACACAAAATTTGTACATGGTCACGTTCGAGGTGGAGTCTTGATGGTTTTGCTCCTTCATGGTCACAACGGGTTTTCCTCTCCATGCGTACGCGGTTACCTTCGATCCGACTCTTCCTTTTTTCCTCCATGTATATATACGTGGCCACGCTTCAAGGTGCACTCTTCACTAGTAGAGAATGTGCTATCTGCACCGGTTGGAAAACCCTATTTAGCACCGGTTTTCCAACCGGTGCAGATCTTTCGGTGCTAAAAGGGTGCTCCTTTAGCACCGGATCAAATACCCGGTGCTGAAGGCCCCTCGTAACACCGGTTTCAACCATCACCCGGTGCAAAATGTTTTGATGCGAAAAAAATATTTATTCCTTTCTTCGTTCCTTTCTCTCTCCTCTTTCCACCACCACCGCATCTTTCCTGCCCCTTCTTCTGTTCAACTGTTCTTCCCTTCTATTCTTCTTCAAGAACATGTTTTCCAAGAACTTGTTCATGTTCTTGAGAACATAAAGGGGAAACAAGGAATGGTAGGAAGAAAAATAAAAAGAGAAAGAAAGAGTTGAGGAGTATAAAAATTCCATTAGGTTGAGTAACCCAAATTACAACATTCCAAATCCAACACAAACAAGATTTAGAATGAAAGTAAAAAAAAAAGAGATGGCGCCGCCGCTAGGCGCACGCGCGCTGCCGCCTGCGCCCGCGCGCCGCCGCCAGCGCCTGCGCGCTGCCTGCGCTCCGCACGAGCGCCTCCTGCGCCCCCGCGCGAGCCCGCGTCGCCAACGCGCTGCACCGCCCCTACGCCCCGCACGAGAACCGGCCTTGACCGCCTGCGCCCCGCGCGAGTGCCGGCCTCGACCGCGCGCCGCGCCGCCACCTGGCCCGCGCCGCCGCCGGGCCGCTTGCCCCCCGCTGCCTCCGGGAGATTGCTGGAGAGATAAGGTGAGGAGAAGGAAGAAAGGAAGGAAAGGAGTGATAGCTTTTGAGAGTAAAATGGAAGGGGAGAGTAAAATATAGACTAGGCGCTGCCTGTGCCGTCCTTGATCCTCTCGGGGATGGTGACACCCATCTTTTCTGCACCGGGTGGTGGTAAAACCCGGTGCTAAAGCTATTGCATCAGCACCGGGTGCACCCACCAACCGGTGCTATATTAGCACCGGTTGGTGGGTGCACCCGGTGCTAATGGATAGGTTTTAGCACCGGATTTTGCCACCACCAGGTGCTAAAACCTTCCTACCACCTTTCTATCTTGTCTTTCAGGCTTCTAGTCATTGGAACCGGTGCTAAAGCCCGATTAGCATCGGGTCCAAAAATAGCCGCTGTTTATGGGGGCTGCGGATGCCTCGTTCTCTTCTAGTGCCCTTCGTGCGTACATGATCATTTCATGAACGTTGTTACTTGAGTTTCTTCAGATTGGCCCACATATAATTTTGTCTGTACATAGACTCTGATGTGATCGTATACGGTTTAGATTTTCGAGATAATAACAAAGACGTGTAGATTGCTGCAGAAAGAAACATGCCCTTCTGCTAGCAGCGTAAATTTTGTTTCGTCAATCGTCCTTCGTCAAATAGTGTGGACCATTGGTCCGACAGGTGGGCTCACGAGTCATGTATGTCACCAGTCAGAACTCTTTCTTACGCTATACATCAGCAGTCAGGATTCTTTCTCACGCTATATTTTTTAAAAGACGTGCCGCGTGCCCCTCTGCTAGTAGTTAGTGATAATTTGCAGCTACTCTTACGTGTAGACCTTCAACATGTGCGTGAAAATGATTTGCAAATGGAGGTATGACGATCGTGTCGCTATCAATTCTTGCTTCAACTGATAGCATTGAAAGATGATTATGAAATTTAGAAGAAATCGACCGATGTCTTTCTAAGTAGCTAGCCAATGCAAATTAGGGGAAGGGGCCAATACGTACAGCTTGCGCAGCAAATATGCAACTAGGAGTAGACCTTCAACCCTTCATCCTCCAAGGTTCAATACATTTGGTGTTAAAGTATATTGGTTGACTTGATGTCTCTATGTGACGCTTTTTCTTTCGTCACTAATTTATGACGCTCATCTTTTTATCATTATAGAGATTTAAACAACTGAGTGAAGTTTTGAAGGTGGGGTAATAGCTTAGCTTGTCCCTGTTGCCATCCTTGACCAATTTTTTCATGACAAGAACATGGCTATATACAGTGGCAAGTCATGATCAAAACTTACCCATGACGGACCTGGTTGTACTACTACTGCTACTGCTACTGCTGCTACTTGCTACAACAACTATATAATGCAATAAAACATATATATATATTCATCAAATATATATAAACATACTAAAAATTGGCTTGTGAATCATCCGTGCAGTTATGACAGCCGCCATGTCTTATCGGACCGATGGCTCCGCCACTAGCTATATACAGAGTTTCATTGGAAACAAACTCTACAAGGGCACTTGTGTCTCGAGGCAGGATCTGAAGAGCTTGACAACATTTCTATTGTTTATCAATCTGTGAGAAAATGGCAACTGCGTTTATGACGCTCATTTTTTTACCATTATAAATACATAAAAGTATAATACAATGTAACATGGCCCAACAAAGCCCACGTACAAATCAAACCTATTTGTGAGAGCTAAACCGAAGTACAATCCCAGATTAGGCCCATTCCTCAGATGATCCATACATTCTTGTCTCCTACATTCTTTTAGGAATGGCCCATTTCAATTTAGGCCATTTTTGCACCTACCCTTGGAATTTTTTTTATTTTTATATTTTTTTTTACGATTTTTCAAAAATAAATTGCTGGCTCAAAATTTAGCAGATCTGGACTTATATCGCCGGTTGAAACGGCTATCGCCGTTTGATCCGGCGAAAAGGGCCTCCCCTGGCGATGGTGGGCCCTTTCGCCGTTTCAAACGGCTATAGCCGTTTCAACTGGCTATCGCCGTTTGGAACGGCGAAAGGTGCCCCCCCCGGTGGCAACCGCTTTCGCCGGGGGGGGGTTGGGGCTATAGCCAGTTCAAACGGCTATAGCCGTTTGAACTGGCTATATTTGTTTAAAAGTTTTTTTATATTTGTTTAAAAGTTTTTTTATGAAAAAGGTGAATAATTTAATTTATGTTGATTAATAGTTGATATATTTTTTCCGCTCGATTTGGTTCCATAATATGAATTGACGTAGTTTTTGACGCATAAATATTTTTCGGTTATATTTGCTACCGTTTAAATTTTCTACCGTTTAATGTCGTATATTTGTTTATGATACTTTGTACGTTTCCGGTTAACCATTTTTACCGTGAACTGGCTATATTTGTTTAAAAGTTTTTTTATGAAATAGGTGAATAATTTAATTTATGTTGATTAATAGTTGATATATTTTTTCCGCTCGATTTGGTTCCATAATATGAATTGACGTAGTTTTTGACGCATAAATATTTTTCGGTTATATTTGCTACCGTTTAAATTTTCTACCGTTTAATGTCGTATATTTGTTTATGATACTTTGTACGTTTCCGGTTAACCATTTTTACCGTGAACTGGCTATATTTGTTTAAAAGTTTTTTTATGAAATAGGTGAATAATTTAATTTATGTTGATTAATAGTTGATATATTTTTTCCGCTCGATTTGGTTCCATAATATGAATTGACGTAGTTTTTGACGCATAAATATTTTTCGGTTATATTTGCTACCGTTTAAATTTTCTACCGTTTAATGTCGTAGATTTGTTTATGATACTTTGTACGTTTCCGGTTAACCATTTGTACCGTAACGCAATAGTTAAATATTGAGTTTTATGTATGTGATTTTTTTATATGTAAAGAGAACGACTTAACTAGTAGAACAAATAACATTTTTTGAAACATTAGAATTGCATAACCCGGCTTGAATGCATAGATGCATTTTAGCGAAATGAAATGATCAGGAGGTAAAGGTGTCGAGCACCTCCTCTGATCTAAACATCTACTACTAGGTGCAATGGCATGTGTACCACATTGATAACGGTATCATGTGCTACTGCTAGTCCTAACATGCCTTTGGGTAATTTAAATCGCCGGGTGTGAAGCCTATGCTTCACTGGGTACAACGGGGATATTTTCCCTTCCTAATGGCTTCAGGGCCAGCTGCTTTTGCACGACGTGCCCTCTCTCTCTTTCTCTCCCTTTCAGCTTCACGTTCCTGTGCCTCTTGACGCTCGACCTCCTCGAACCTCTTGCGGATCTCCTCTTGGTCCTTCTTGCGCTTCTTTTCCTGCTCCTCCTCGTGCATCATTCGTTGCCACCTTGCTCTTGCCGAGGCTGCTTCATGCTCAACATGAGCCTTGTCCTCATCGGACTGCTCTGTATCTAGCCACTGCAAGAAATCACAGAGAGGTGGGGGAGTCTTTAACTCCCCAAAGTAAGAATACGAAACATGAAATGGTTAGAAAAACATGGTAGGGTTAGTGAATACCTTGGCTCTCATGCTTGCAGACACCTTGGGTGGATCATACTCGAAGTTGTCACACATGAAAAATCTCATGCCGTAGTAGTCACCCAAGATTTTTGACTGCACAAGCTTGCAAAGGTCACCACAGAAGCACATTGGCACATGCACCCCTTGTGGAACGGCAACTCTCACCTTCCTCCACTTGAGGAGCTCTGGATCTGAACAAGCCATGGTTTGTAACTGAGACACTGCACAAGTTCAATAGCAATGGCATGCCATATATAGTGAATGATTGGGTTGGTCCATAGACCGAGTCCATGATGTTTTGGATGTGTGGTACATAAAAAGAGATCGAATCCAATGCAAGCGGATAAGTTCGCCACGCCGTCTTCAGTGCATGCTCTGCGCGAGACACTGTATCACAGAAAAGCGGCATTGGATGCCTTGCTTCCCCACAGTGGATGCCCTAGCCTTGGATGCTATGGTAAAGCAGAGTAGTCTGAAAAGCGACACTGGATTCCCCACATTGGATGCCCTGGCCTGGGATGGTACGGTTAATAAAAGAAGTCTGATAAATAGTAGAGTCTTTGGATACAAAGGTACATGACTTCATTAAATTAAAACGAATTTGGAATACATGACAAAGAAAGTCATGGTGCATGTAGCAATGTTGCATACACTACGGTACATTTCAATGCAACGTGCTTGCGCCATTGACCTTCAAACTACACAAGTGGCAGTGGCACGTGCGACACATGTATGATGTGCCGACCTAATCCTAACATGCCTTAGGTAATTAAACGGAATAATTACGACAACTCCATTGAACGGTCCTAGTAATCTCCCCACATAGCAAACTGTGTTGCACCTTCTCCATAATATCCTCCCATCGGCGGCGGAGGAGGGGGCGAAGGCGGCGGTGGCGGCGACGCAGGCTTGTTTTGGTGACAGGGGCAGCTGCAATATGGGTCATTGCACGGCGCCTCCTGTGACACAGCTTCATTCTTGTTGTATTCCTCTTCTTCATAGTGCTGAACTTTGGTTTCCAGATCTTGGATTTTGTTCTGCAGATATTCGATGAACTCATGATGGGGAAGAAGAGGAGGAGGATCGACCCACCTAACGAACCCACAGTTTTCTTCGGCTTCAGAAGCCTAAATCAAATAACTCGAGTAAGATGGTGAAACTAAGACAAGCATAATTAACTGAGGATTATTAGTAACATTTACCCATGCTCTTGGGCATTTGAAGAAACGACGACCTCCATTCAGATCGGAGGTATTCATCTGCACTAAGCAATCTTCACCATGCATGCATTTTGGCCAGTCTTCTTTGCTCTTAGTGTATCCTCTAAGAGGCTTATCCTTTGTGAAATCATGCTTGCTTTGAACTGGAAACTCATACAATGGTTCCCCAAAGTAATCAGGACCAAGAGACCCGACATCGTCCCACACAATGGGAGGTCCCTTCCTTCCCCCCTTTGCACTCCCGAAGCTCAAACCCTTGCCACTACCTGACCCTCTAGACATTGTTGCTGAGCTGAATGATCTTGTTTCTTGCAATGGGAGGACCCTTGTGTGTACATATAGGCTGGCGAAGGAAACTTGGTCGTTGCCCATACTGTGGTGACACAAATGCACCTGAAAAGCCTACGTCCATAGGACTGAAAAGCCTATTACGAAGAGCACTGAAAAGCCTAGGACTAAGAAAAGTGAAATGCCTGTTGCGGCACATGCATGACACGGTCTGAGCAAGAAGTAATTGCATAGTCTGAGCACGTCATAATTGAAATCGAGATTGATGATCTGAAAAGCCTAGATAGATGCCTGAAAAGGCTACTCGCATGCATACTGCCAAGGCTAGTTGATATTGTGTAGCCTTTTCAGAAAGTGTGTACGGTTTTCAGTGAAATGTCATATCAATGGCAATGATGTCAATGCTTTTCAGTGATCCATTGTATCATAGGATGCGTAGGCTTTTCAGTGATCCATCAGTTCACCATCTACTACATGACATAGTGTGAGCAGGGCATAAATGACATAGTCTGGTCGCGTCATAAATCACATAGTTAATAGTCTACTACATGCATCACATAGTACGAGTAAGACATAAAACACATAGTCTGAGCACAACATAAAACACATACATAGATAAGAAGGTACTAAATGCGCCCTCGCTTGTGACGCTGTGCACCCCTCGCACGACGCTCTGCCGCCTGCGCCGCTCGGGTGTGGTGCTGTGAATACGTGAGCGGGTCTGGTGCTGCAACCTGGCGTGTGGGACGTCGCGCCTCATCTGCAACCGGTGTCTGGACGTCCTCCTGTGAGCCCTGTGTGGGAAACAGCGGCGCACCACCAAGCTGCGAAGTGCCGATCTCGTCCGGGTAAGGGTTCGTGCTGAAAAAGGATCCTACCCACGGTCCATCTGGCTGACTGCCATCTTCCGCAGTCTGCACGTCTTCCTCGATCCCTCCGTACCCTGTGTATCCTAAACAATAATAAGATAATAGACAATTAGTTTTATGCAAGTAATAAAATTGCATGAATAAATTTTTTTAATACGTACCGAAGTCGTGAAACAGCGGACCACCAGAAGAGGGCCCTGTAGCACCAGGGTTGGGTGGGGCGAACCGTGGTACTATGTTGCAAAAATAAAGATAATTCAATATGAAACCATTTCATACATGCAGAAGTAAATAAACAAAATTTTAGTGTGCATACCAGCCGGCCGTGGAGTGTACATGGGAGGGCGTGCTGGTGTAGCAGAAGACGACCCGGGGTACTCCGGTCGTGCAGGTGTAGCAGAAGACGACCCGGGGTACTGTGGTCGTGCAACTGTACCAGAAGGCGACCCGGGGTACTGTGCCCGTGTGGGTAAAGCAGAAGTCGAACCAGGGTGCTGTGCCCGTGTGGGTAAAGCAGAAGTCGAACCAGGGTGCTGTGCCCGTGGTGGGAGGTAGACGTCTGCGTGTCCACCTCGACAAGTGATGGCCCGTCTGAACCTGACACAGTACTCCTTGATCTTCTTATATGCAGCCCCGTGGTCCTGCGGCGCCATGTACATGTACCTCTGCAAGTCCTGGTCCACCTCGGCCTCGACCAACGCTAGAGCCTCGGTCTACCAAAAACATAGTTATCAAGGTTATGATTTAATATAAAATCATATGAAATGAATGATAACATGATTAAATTTGACAAACATACCGCGATGGCGAAGTTCTGGTCCCTCGAAACAGGGTACGTGTCAGTAACTCTGGCTGGCGCTCCGTGAGGGTCCTGTGGAACAACGACCACCCGTGACCGTGTCCTGGGTAAGTACCACGCCAGATAGGCCGCGAAAGCCTCATCCGAGTGTGGCCGCTCCTCGACCAACACGTCGTCAAGGGCCTGGGCCCACTTCTGAGCAAAGGGTAGTACCCTCGACCAACCTCGCCATGGGTAAAAGGCCCGCAGCTCTTAACCTGCGGAAATAGATACAAATTTAGATTAGTGCTACAAAAGGAGATACAAAATCGATATTAATTCTAAATAAGATTATATCGTTACAAAGTTAACCATACATACGTACCTCGGAAGCCAACGGTCGTCAAGGGGCATCGTCGACAACGGCACTCGTGCGCGAAACGTGTGCTGGGGCAAACCACGCACGGCAGACATGAACGACCGGTGCTTCGCGTCAATCACCCTGTCCAGCAACTCCGGAGTCTCGTAGGGCTGCGGAGGCCCTTCGGCCATAGCTGAAAGAATTGAAATCTTTGTCAATACGAAAGTGGTCGCAGCTTAATAAATTAAATTAAACAATAAGGTAAATGAAACAATTATAAATACAACAACATTTTAATAGTCCACATTAACCATATGATGTTCAATGCACACAAATTACATATTCCAAACTAGATGAATTACATAATACATACTAAATGAATTACGTTGTCCAAAGTGCACAAATTACATAGTCCGAAATAGACAAATGACCTGGTTCAAAGTACACAAATTACATAGTTTATAAATAAATACTATATTATTCAGTGGTCACAGGAGACCATCATTGTTAGCACGACCACGGCGGCCACGAGCACGTGAAGTGGAAACTGGAGCGACGGTAGATGGCCCCGCTTGGCTTGTTCCCCTGGCATACGTCATTGCTGGACAATTCTTGTAGCTGTGACCAGTTTCATGGCACTTGGAGCAGAGGCGCACTTCTGCACCAGCTTCAGATTGATCCATGTTGTTTCGAATCCGTCTGTTCTTCCGTCTGCCAACTCCTTGGAACATTTCTGGATCAGGATCAGGAATGTAAAGTGCGTGCTCTCCAGGATTAGAAATGAAGTTTCCTAGGATACGATACCCATAAACCTCATTCTTCCAAGTGGCCCAAATTGTTTCTTTGAAATAATAGTTGGACACAAACATACGAGGCTGAAGCCCTCCCGCCTCAAGACATGCAGCAATGACATGGGTGCAGGGACGATGATGCAGCTTTGGCTTGTGGCAGGAACAAACACATCCAAGATTGGTAATAATGCATTCTTGTGCGTGTCTCTCCCGCCGCCCTCCCAATCGACCTTTGTCCCTGCAGAGGACCACAAATCGTCGTTCAGCGGCACCGTTGGCGGTCACACGGTGTCTACGAGCCTTTTTCATTGCCTTTTCCATGTACTCAGTCATTTTGTATCCATACACCTTCTGGTTGTCAGACATTGATTTGTTTGCCACTGTAAAACGGTCCCTGAAATACTTGATTGTCCGATATAAGAAGAACTCCACAATTCCAACTAGGGGGAGTCCCCTTACACCCCGGAGCACCCAATTATACACCTCAGCAAAGTTTGTAGTCATTATGCCATATCGAGCACCACCCTCGTCAAACAATAAAGCCCATTTCTCTTTGGGCTCATGCTCAATCCACTGAGAGAATGTCTTAATGGCCCGACCGGGTTTGCGCACGACGTGTGGACCATCAAGGCCAACGTCATCAAGTGAAACGGGATGTTGGTCCTCACTATTAACCGGTCTCTTTGCAAGCTCTTCTGCTTGTTTCTTTGTAAGTTCATCAAGTTTCTTCCAAATAAGGTTGAATTTTCTCTCTTGATTCTGGATGCATAGCCGCTTAAATAGTTTCATCAGGGTCTTGTTTTTGAATTGGCTATGAAAGTTGGCACCCATATGCCTCATACACCACCTACTCTTCAAGTCAGGCCACTGCACAGCCCTCTCACGTTCAATGCTGCCATTCTGCATGTCCTCGACTGCTTGTAAAATGCCTTTGTGGCGGTCATGAATAACACAGACATTCGGTACATCCTTAACAATCATCTGCTTCACTCTCTCAAGAAACCAATACCAGCTATCGCCTGACTCTTTCTCCACAAAGGCGATCGCCAACGGCAAAACCTGATTGTTACCATCGGACCCAATAGCAGTCAAGATGGTTCCTTTGTACCTACCAGTCAAAAATGTACCATCAATACAAATGACTGGTCGGCAATGCTGAAAAGCCTCAATGCAAGCACCCAAGGCTAGGAATGAACGCTGCAACACCTGCTTGCCTGGTTTCTCAGCACAGGGATAGGTTTTCAAGTCATAGTAACTGCCTTGATTTCTCAAACATATGTTGTGCAGCAAGGCTGGAAGATTGTTATACGACGCTTCATACGTCCCCCATTTCATCTCCATTGCCTTCTGCTTTGCTCTATACGCTTTGTTGTAGCTGATTTTGTAATGAAATTTTTCTTCCACGGCACAAATAATTGATTTTGGCTCGAAGCTGGGATTGTCGACGATCTGAGCATACATGAATTGAGCCACAAAATCTGCTGTAAGGTTGCGGTGATGTGGGTTTAACTCCTCAAGTTGGCATTCATGCTCCACCAATTTCGACACCTCCCAGTAATCAGTCCACTTGCCTTTAAATGCATGAACTCTAAAAGGGCAGTTGCTTTGCACGCAACACACATCATATACCTTTGGGCTGCTCTTCACCACTCGGAACTGTCTTTGCAAAGATAGTGTAGACCACCGCTTTATGGCTTCCTTAACTTCATCCCCACTTGCATACATTGCACCGACAGAAACCTCATTCTCTCTGTACTCCCAATCCACCGCTTCACCTTCATTGACAGTTAGAGCTGAATAGCCATAGCTTGCCCAGTTGCGTGGCACAGGATAGCAATCCTCCTCATCTGAAGTGTCTCCCTCCATGCCATCAAACTGCTCTTGCCCCTCCCTCTCAACCTGCTCAACTAACTCAGGGATGTGTTCCCCCTCATCAGCCTCGCCGGTTGGTTCATGGGGTGCGTCTTCAACATCTACCTCCTCGTGTTCTCCATCTACCTCCTCTTGTTCAGTATCTTCTTGGGCAGGATCGGCTGTAATTGCATTGTCGTCATCTTGATGCTGACTGCTAGACCCAATCTTCTGATAAACTTGAACAAACAAGACTAGTGGTAAGCCACGCTCGGTAGCTATATTGACATACTCTCTCCAGTTTTGGGTTCCAACAAGGGGCATCAACTCCCAAAACAGGGGTGTGTCCATTCGAAACCTGACTACAGCCATGACTGACAGCTCAAATTGCTCCCTGTCAAGTCCAAATGCCTTGAATAGCCAGTTGCACACTGAGGTCCAGTTCCTCTCTCTTGCTCGAACTACTTGTTTGGTGAACGACTTAAATTCGGACAAGTCTACCCCTTCAGGACCATACCTAACCTCCCCAGGCCCATAAAACACTTGGAAAAATAAACTCTCTGACATGCCTGCCAACATTAACCGCAACATTTATACCTGTGAGTAACTAACCTTTGGATTCAACAACATTTAACAAAATTTTAACACATTTAGATAATATACACCGAAAAAGCATCTACATATAGTTATATCAAAATTACCACCTACCATCACTATATAGGTATCTAAGGAATTTTAGATAACAAAACTACAAATTACTAATTAATAGTTTCGTATGACAACTGGTACCTAGCTATCAACAAAATACTAACTACCATCTACATATATCTAAAAAAAATTTACACCTAAAATTTATAAAGCGGTCTAGATGTACTAACTAATTTTTTCTATGTCCTAGTTCATATAAAAAACTAAACTTAAAACTAAAATCTACGTGTGCACAGGCTAACTAAATCTAAAACCTAGCATCTAAAATTACACCTAAAATTTATAAATCGGTCTACATATACTAACTAATTTTTTCTATGTCCTAGTTCATATAAAAGAACTAAACTTAAAACTAAAATTTACGTGTGCACAGACTAACTAAATCTAAAACCTACCATCTAAAATTACACCTAAAATTAATAAAGCAGTCTAGATCTACAAACTAATTTTTTCTATATCCTAGTTCATATCTAAAAAACTAAACTTAAAACGAAAATCTACGTGTGCACAGGCTAACTATATCTAAAACCTAGCATCTACAAATAGCTATCTAAAAACATAGATGAAATTTACTGCAACGTAAAAAAAATTTACCTGATGCGAAGCGTAGATCCGGCAGAGCTTCGCTGCCCTTTTCTCTCCTCCCCTCCCTTCCCCTCTCCTCTCCTTCTCCTCTCTTTCTCCTCTCCTCTTCGTTCTGGGCGCGGTGGGCGCGGGGGTGAATGGCAGAGCGCTGGGCGCGCTGGAGCGCGCGGGGTGATATATGGCGAGCCTTTCGCCAGATCAAACGGCGAGAGCATCGATCCTTTCGCTGACCGTTATGGCGATAGGACCTTTCGCCGGATGGGGCGGCGAAAGGGTCGTGGGCCCGTGGCGCCGACAGCTTCTCGCCGGATGGGCCGGCGAAAGCTTCGTGGGCCCGCGGCGCCGACAGCTTTTCGCCGGATGGGCCGGCGATTTTTATTTTGACCGCGGTATCGCCACTTTGACCGCACCGACAGATCTTTTCGCCGGATGGGCCGGCGAAAGGCACTGGTTCTTTATTTTTTCGCCGTTTCAGCCGGCGATAGCCAGTTCAACTGGCGACATAAGACCAAAACTGCTAAATTTTTGCCCGAGCATTTATTTTTGAAAAATCGTAAAAAAATAATATAAAAATAAAAAAAATTCCCTACCCTTGTCATGCCAATTACAACCCAATTATGAGTGGGTCAAGCCCATGCAGCTCAACAATGCAGCCAAATTAACGGCCCATGTAGGTCAACTATAATAAAATACATTTATCTAATCCAAGATACCACAATTAAAATGTTCACAAATTCCCTCCAAAGTAAGAGTAGGAAATACACTATGGACATGCAGTATCAATGTCACATGTCCAAATATCAGGAAACAATATACTAGCTATTTTATTATCAGTAACCAGTGAGTAACAAGAGTTTTCACTACTAGAACGTTTTTGCAAAGGCGGCGAGCAAGGAAAGTACCGACCGGTGAAAAATATTGAGATTTGAGGATATATTCTGAAAGTTCATTTAAGGACTAGAATGAAGCTCGAAGATAATTTCATGAATTTTAAAATGTATTTTGAGAGTTTGGGGACTCGAATTACACCCTATGGCATGTTCCGAAATACGAAAATACATTTTGAGAGTTCAGATACCTAGATGATACCTATTCGAGGACCATTGTATCATGTCCAAACACACGAAGTACATATTTTGAACTTGAGAGCATGCATGAACAGCTGAACCAATCGTTCAATCAATGAGTATGTGCTTGAAAAAAACAATATATCATATATGGGCCGTGTTTAGTTTCCGCCCAAAATTTTTTCACCGATCACATCAAAGGAGAATCTTAGATGCATGAAGTATTAAATGTAGACGAAAAAATTGAAAAGTTATATGGATAGGCTGTAAATCACGAGACGAATCTAATGAGCCTACTTAATCCAGGATTTGCAACAGTAATGCTACAGTAACCATCCGCTAATTATGGATTAATTACCCTCTAATTACCATCGTTAGATTCGTCTCGAGATTTCCACCCTATCCATATAACTTTTCACCTTTTTTGTTTACATTTACTACTTCTAAATCGGTAAAATCAAAACCTAAAATTTTTTCGAAATCTTTTCACGAAAAGATTTCGTGAACTAAACAAGGCCATGCATGCATGCGAATCATGAATGGTTAACAGTGATATTACATGCTTTATCTCCATGCATATTGTTTTCTTGTTCCACTTTACTAACCATCTTGTCTGCCCCTTGGGCTTTCTGTCTTCGTTTGCTTTTCCAGCTCTGCGAACTTGATGAGCAGCAAAAGCCTAGCTAGAGGCTAAGTAATAAGTAATACATACAGAGAGCAGCGAGCCAGTGACGACGATGGCCTGATGGCTAAGGCTGTGCAAGATATTTTGTAGTCCATCTATGTTGCTTTCGATCCCGTGTCACTCCCTTTTCCCTTTCATCTTAGGAAACGACGAACGATGACACATCATCTGCTTATTCCTCGTAAATATCTTTGAGTTAAATACATCCGGGGTACATAAACTTGTCTCGAGGTGCCACTTAGGTTCATGAATTCGCAAAATGGACATTTGGCACCAGGTATTTGTTAAGTTGTGCCATTTAGGTCCATACCCCTTCATAATCTGATGTGGCATGCTGACATGGCGCCATGTAGGATGACTATATGCAAAAAAAAAGTCCTCCAAGTTCACCGTCTTGTAGCTTCGAAACCCATCACATATCATCCATGTCATCTAAACCGTTTGCTAAATCTTGAAGTAAAACAGTAATATCATCCTCTTCATTTGAACTCTCCACTTCTACACTATCATACTGCATGCTATTTGGAAAAACGCTCGTGGTTGGCTCCCCATGATTCACCCATGTTATGTAACCGTCAGCAAACCCATCACATATCAAGTGCTCACGAACTGTATCCCTAACTCTCCAACAGGAATTCTCACATATCTTGCAGGGACATAATATCTTGTCTCCTTTAGCAGAATTAATAAAAGCAAACTCTAAAAATATGTTCACTCCTTTCATATATTCATCAGTATGCCTACATATAGTTAATTACAACATATTAGACCCAACAATAAAACGAATCTTGTATCTTACACTTGGTTACGATTTACTGTATATACCTAGGTTGATTCATCCACCTTTTGTCCATGATGAGCCTTTGAACAAAACTATTTCAATGGCAGAATACACAAAGTACACACAAAGTACAGGTATGCACCTATATGCCAATCACAAGCTCAAGGTCAGGAAGACACATTCAAACCATGAAATAATTGCATACCACAGTTCACACACAATGAATATTTGCATTCCAAGAAAATAATCATAGTTTCCTAGAGAAAAAGAGTGCATACCAATATCTATTCAGTGATTGAATTCAGCACAAGAACCTCCAATCAGGCTTTCTCTACTGAATTCGAGGAGAGCTAGAACCTCACACCTTGGTTAACCAAATCTGGTTATAAGGAATCAATAGATAAAAGAGAAAATTAGTTTATATGGCATGACATATATGGACATACAACACTCACTATGATAAAATAATGTAAAGGTGCTCTTGGCACAAGAAAACTTACGAGCAGCTTCAGATCCAAAAGAGCAAAGTGTTCACAATGAGCTGTCAAATCTCTTGAATCGTAATTCTCTGCCAAAACAAAATGCTATCAATCAACTAATCTATATGTCTTTGTCCCTTGTCTTTGTGCAGCAAATGCAAAGAAAAAAATAATGTACCTTTGAGCAACAGTTTGGGTTAGGGTTAGAGCTAGCAGCAGGCAGATCAAACTTCCCCCCTACTACCTGCCTGCCCTACGACTTGCAACTGGATGGTTTGGGAGAGTGACGAACAGGATGGCCAGCAGGCGGTGGATGGGAGGGGCGGCGGCGTTGGGTGGGAGGGGCGGCGGCGCTGGGTGGGAGGGGCGGCGGCGCTGGGTGAGGTGCAGGGCCAGGGGAGAAGGGCGCCGCCGCGTGGATGGGAGGGGTGGCGGCGCCGGGTGCGGTGCAGGGCCAGGAGAGAAGGGCGGCGGCGCGTGGGTGGGAGGGGCGGCGGCGCTGGGTGGGAGGAACGGCGCTGGGAGAGAAGGGAGCTCGATTTGGGAGAAAAAAACGAGAGAGAGGGGAGCTCGCCCTGGCAGTCGAGGTCGAGGCCGGGCGGCCTGCTGCTCGCCGGCGTCGTGGGGGTGGAGCAGCTCGCGGTGGAGGGGTGGCGGCGCGTGGGTGGGAGGTGCGGCGGCGCGTGGGTGGGAGGGGCGTGCGGTGCTGGTCGTGGGAGGAGATAGGCCGGGCGCTCTATTTGGATAGGGTGGTGCTGGATTTGGGAAAGGATGGGAAAATTTTGGGACTTGGCGCCGAAAGTTAGCGGGAGAGAAAGGAAAGGGCGCGTCGCATCAACAAAATATTTCGACCCAGGTAGAATTCATTGCCGACACTTTCAAGGTCGAGAGCGGCATATGCCGACACATTATATGTCTAGTTAGCAACGCCGACAGTTTGTCAGTGGCATGGAGCAACGCCGACAGATAATCTATCGGAAATTTGCACTAACACCAACACTTTTTCTGATGGAGAATCTCTATAGATTTGCCGACAGTTTGTGGGACAACGATAAGCATTCTTTGCCAACAGTATAGTGTCGGGAAAAGGTGTACATGGTGTAGTGTTCCCACATCCTCCTCCAATCTCGTCAGCAGTAATGGTCGCGCCGGTGGCCGACGATGCCATGGCGACAGGGGTGACGCGGCCACGCACCCTCCACATCCATATCCGCACCCAACCCTCAAATCCTCGCCCCCTTCTTCTTCTTCTACCTCCACTCGCCAATTTCATCTCCACTGAAACAGAGCACGGTCGACGGCTCGATTTGCCGAGCTCCAGTCAACCCCCTAAAATCCCCAGCACCTAGAGAGCCTAGACCTCCTCCACTACACCACCATGTTGTCCTCCCACAGCCCCAGCGCCCAGACCGCCAGAATCGGGCGGATTCCCAGCCGCCCAGGACCACCTGTGCCGCCGCTGACACCCACCGCCGACAGCTCTCTCTCTGGCCCTCCTCTGCCCTAATGAACCCCCAGGTGTGCTTCCCTGTAGCCCAGCATCGGTCACCAACCCACCTATTCGCATTATCCACCACTGCTGCCACTACATACGCCGCCGTCGCTGGCCATGTCCGTCGCCACAGTTGCCAGCCATGCTCTGGTGTGCCTTTGGCCATGGCAAGTAGCGGAATGGATGCGCGTCGTCTTGTACATTTGTGTGGTCGTGTCCTCACCGACGGGTAACCTCGCCGCCGGCAGGATTTCGCCGGTCAAACGCCCGCCGAGCATGTTTGACTGGAGATGGAGGGTGTCAACAAAGATGGTAAACTTAGGAGGACTTTTTCCCATATAGTCATCCTATATGGTACCATGTCAACATGCCACATCAGATTATGAGGGGAACAAGTACCGGGTGCCAAATGTCCATTTTGCGAGTTCATGGACCTAAGTAGCATCTCGAGACAAGTTTATGTACCCCTGCTGTATTTAACTCAGTATCTTTCATAATCTTATTGAACAAGTCGATCGTGTGTTCTACCGACTGGCTCAGGAATCTACACTTTTTTTTTCTGGAAGTCCATACGTGTATGATGAGCACAACTAACCAGTTAGATCACATTTTTATATAATAAACCTATATGAAGGCTCGTTTAATTATTTAGCGTACACCTGACTAGTGACTACCCGAGTTTTTTTAGAGCGGTCCATCCATATCATCCTTTTGAACTTAATATAATTCTTCTCCGTCAAGATCATTTCACCGTCTCTCCAAAGCACCGCGACCATCTGATGACTTTCTGCTCAGCACTCATCGGCTTCTATGCCCATGAGCTAGCCGCCCTCTCCGATCCTCATGGTATCATTTTCGGATACTTGGGTAACCCGTGTCCTTTACCACCGTTGAAGATGATCCAAATTCAGTTCATATCTAAAAGCTAACTTCTGACGGAGTGTAGCGGAGGCCCGTCGTCGGGAGGCTTGGGCCGGAACGGAGCGGGTCATGATATATCTCGTTTAGGGTTTTCCATTGAAGACTTGATTCATTCATTCTTGTAAGCCGTCGCCGTTGGCGTTGTACTCGAACCCCGACATAGTGAAGTTCTTGCTGGTTGGCGCCCGTGGTTTTTCCCTCTCACATCGGGAGGGTTTCCACGTTAAATCTCGTGTCCCTTTACTGCTTAGATCGTTTACTTTCATCGTTTATTTGCCGACGCGTATAACAACCACCGCCAGATTCATGGCTTGTTTTGAGCAACTTATAGGTTGAATCCAAAATCAGAAGGAGAATAATTTTTTAGAGAGAAATTTCTATGCTAATTCTGTGAAATGATTTTCTGAAATGAATTAAGTGTTGTAATAAGCTATAAAAATAATTTCTCCTGATTCATTTCTCGCATAGAACCCATTCATACATAAAGTGTATCACAGAGAATCACGTTTAGCTAAAAATTTTTTGTACGCGTGCCCGCCCCTCGAAAGGGCTGGGCGGTGCGGCTTTTAAAGGACGGGGTGTTACAAATTTCTTGTCCCAGAGAATCAGAATCAGGTAAATCTCTACCAAATAGGCCTTCAATAATATTGCTTTCCATCGTCGTGGAACTCTACCAAATAGCTGTACCTCTACTATCATGGATCATCAGCTGAGTTTAATTTTGTATGTTTTATTTGTGTAGATATAGTTTTTACTAATTTGTATTAAATGATACGGCCATAAACAACGAAGCACTTACGTGCAATTTTTAAGACAACTTACGAGTTATGAGAAATGACCTATATGCCCTTGATTAATGTGTACGGAGATGTCGATGGGGTGAGGGTACGAGTGTCTGTGTACGGGCTCCGGCGTGCTTTGGATGGATGTACAGCACACTAGCAGCACCGAACGGACAGATCTGTTCCGTAGCAGCGCGGAGGCCAACCCAACCCACGTCATGAAACCGGATAAGATCGCCGTTGCTACTCACTCCGCTGGAGCAGTAGTGTGTACCTATGTAAACTGCAAAAGTAAAGCGGCGGCATCGTCAGCGCATCCAGCGCGAGACACCCTCTCCCTCCACGGTAGGAAGCGTCGAGAGGGAGCAGAGAACCCAACCCCAACGCACACTCGCAAGAAGCCACCGCTCTGCAGGTCCCACGGGACGGGAGGGAGGGGGAGGATGATCCTGGTGGCGATCGTGGCGGCGCTGCTGGAGGAGTACACGGCGGCGGTGGCGCGCGCTGTGGAGCGGCTGCTGTCGGCGGCGGCGCCGCGGCGGCTGCTGCCGCGCCGGGTCCGGTTCCTCGTCCTCCGCAGCCTCCCCTTCACGGCGGCGCCGGCGCCCCCGTCCTCCTCCCCCGCTGATCATCCTCCGCTGTAATAATAGCTTGCTGCAGATGCGATGTACATATGGACGCACGCCAATTCAATTCCACTGCTTCTCTGTTATTCATCTCTCGTTCTCAGGCAATTCGACTGTAGTACAGACTGTACAGTATGGTTTGGTTTTTGGTATTCCTAAACGTTGATGTGCAAATCTCGAGCAGATTGAGTTTTCTTTTCCCGTGTTTTGGTAAAAAACAAAAGTGAATTCCGTGTGTCCCATGTCGCTGGCTTCATGCTGCTGTTTACCTTAACAGTTCATTAGTTTTGGTCAAAAGAATGTGAGTTCCGTGTGTCCCATGAAGTCCCATTGAAAGCGTTCCCTGCCGGTAGCTAGGGGACGCTAATTACATCGGAGGACTTTGTGCTAAATCTATATATTATAAAGAACAGAAGATAGAAGATAAAGAACGAAAAATTTGACAGTTATACTCTTATAATACTTACACTTTCGGATTTTATTTTATGATGATCTAACGCTCTACGTTAATTTATGTTGACTACATTACTTCTACACCATCGGATTTTATGATGATCAGACGTCCTAAATTAATATGTCCTAAATTAATATGAATAGTTCAATTAATATGTCCTAAATTAATATGAATAGTTCATGTTGACAATGTTACTAATTTAGTAAAACACGTGTCACACCTTCTGCTAGTACCACATAAAAATGTGTATTTCTTTTCCCCTGTGTTTGGTCAAAAACAAAAATGTGAATTCCGTGTGTCCCATGGTCCCTGGCTTCATGCTGCTGTTTACCTTAACAGTTCATTAGTTTTGAGGGTGTTTAAATTCGTAAAAAATGATAAAAAAGGATGAAAAATTTATGCATTGGGTCACGTGTACAAGGAGAACAATAACTAACATGGTCCTCCAAAGAATGTGAATTCCGTGCGTCCCATGAATTCCCATTGAAATCGTCTCTGGCCTGCACGGGACGCTATTGCATCGGAGGACTTTGTGCTAAGGTCAGTCTCGATGCAAGTTTCATGAACACAGTTATCTAGAGTGACACATCATTTAAAAGTGTTTGAAACTATGATGAAACATCCCTCTCTCAATGCATAGTTTCATCTTTTGTCGTTTACCAGGTTACATGGACACAAGCTGTCTACGTAACTGTGTAGCACATTTCATCTCTCTATTCATTATTATGCTACCACATCATCAAAAATAGTGACATTAATATGAAACTATTCATTAATATGCTGCCACATCATAAAAGAAAAAGAGATGAAACCCATTTCATCTCTCTATTCATTAATATGCTGCAATATCATCAAAAATAGTGACATGACAACCTATTTAATATCCATGAAACTCCCACTGAGACGGGCCTGTACGATAGAAAAAAGAAACAATTGATACCAACGCGATATCACAAATGAATTCAAAAGTGGTTTGAAAGAAGCATTTTGGAAATCCTTTCTGGACAGATCATCTATATAAAATCAGATCTTTACCCAAAAAAGGTACATCAAATCAGACATGACATTTAAAAAATACATATAAATGATCTATATACCATATTTTTGAAAATATTTCATGAAAAATTAGGAAATTCAGAAATCATACTTTTGTTCAAAACGGCCCAAGCCCAGCATAAAAAACCGTGGATTTCAAGTCCCATTTCATTTAAAACCTTTTTTTTACAAATTTGTTAATTCGACTTCTTTAGTGGTTCAACTTTTTGAATATGAAATTATTTGTTAATTCAACAAAAAATTACCATAAATGTTTATTCAGCATCTTTTACCATTACACGGCATAACCTTTCCATGCTCGTATGGTCCCAAACGTTCCCACGATAGAGCACCAGACACTAGATCGTCCCACTTTGGGGATGCAGCAAAGGAGAGCAGAGCGCGCCGTGAGGACAACGTCATCATATCACGACGGCAATGGCCAAGCCGAAGCTGACCGTCATGCTCCTGCCGGTCTGGGCATCCGGCCATTTCATGCCCGCGCTCGAGGCCGGCAAGCGCCTCGTCTCCGCCCTCGGCTGCGCTGACTTCTCCCTCACCGTGCTCGTCATGCGCCCCCCGGCGCCCGAGTCGGCGTCGCAGGTCGCCACGCACATCGCGCGCGAGGTCGCTGCCGAGCCCGCCGCGCGCGGCGGATGCGAGGGCCGGTGCACGAGTGGACCCGATCGGCCCGGCGGTGCTGGCATCGAGGCGCCCGAGGAGTTCGGTGAGCAGCAGCGCGTGCGCGTCCCGGGCTTGCCAAGGATCGGGGGCTCGTGTGGGCGCCGCAGAGGGAGGTGCTGGCGCACCGCGCCGTGGGCGGCTTCGTTACGCACTGCGGCTGGAACTCGGTGCTCGAAGCCCTGTGGTCCGGCGTGCCGATGGCGTCGTGGCCGCTGTACGCCGAGCAGCACCTCAACGCGTTCGAGCTCGTGGCCTCCATGGGCGTCGCGTCGCGGTCAGGATGAACGTGGACAGGGAGAGGAACAATTTCGTGGAGGCAGGGGAGGTGGCGCGAGCGGTGAGGTGCTTGGTGATGCGTGACATGTACTATACGAGTCGTAATTCGTGTAATTGCTTAACAGGTGTCGCATCTCTCTCAAAGATAATTGGGCCCGTTGAGTTCCGTTCAAAATTTTCCACACATCAAGTTAATTTTACATGCATAGGGTATTAAATGTAGACAAAAATTAATCCATTACATGAATGGAATGTATGTGGAAGACAAATCTAATGAGCCTATTTAATCCATGATTTTCTATCAAAAGTTTTCCACGCAATCCGCGCGGCGTGCACAGACTGCACAAGTGCACGCATGCTGGCACCGTGCGCGTCGCCGGGGCCTGAATTTTTGGACCCAGGCCTGCTGGGCCCCGTGCGACAAGCCGACGACAGCACCATCGGAGTTCGGAGGATCTTGTTCCCCTCCTGTAGTCCTGTGTACAATTCTCGATATGGTCCCTCGAAACTTTTCGGTGAAAAGATTTCGTGTTTTGATTTTATCAATTTAAGAGTAGTAAATGTAGATAAAAAGGTGGAAAATTATATGAATAAGTTGGAAATCTCGAGACGAATCTAACGATGGTAATTAGAGGGTAATTAATTCATAATTAGCGGATGATTACTGTAGCATTAATGTTGCAAATCATGGATTAAGTAGGCTCATTAGATTCGTCTCGCGATTTACAGCCTATCCATATAACTTTTCACATTTTTCATCTACATTTAATATTCCATACATCAAAGATTCTCCTTTGATGTGATGGATGAAAATATTTCGGATGGGAACTAGACATGAGCCTAGCCTGCATGTACAATCCTCCCCACAACTTGGATTTCCAGAATTGTGCGCGCGCAATCTTTTATGCCTTTTGTCTTCAGTGCCTTTTGTCTTCAACCCTTTTGACTGCCATGACTTGAAATGCTCAACGACCGAGTAGATGTGAACACGCAAGCGTTCCTAGAAAGAAATTGATTATGGAAGCGGAGCGATGGAGATTCTGTACAATACGAGAAATGGAAATGGTGATAGAAATTCGAAATGGTGATGGAAATGCTCGGCCCGTGTCGGTGCCCAAGCCGGTCGTCCGTCCCTCCTAGAGGGGCGGATCCGGCCATGGCGGGGATTCTTCTGGCGGTAGGCATCCGGCCATGGCGGGGATTCTTCCAGCGGCAGGCGAGGATCGGGATGGTGGAGGCGACGTGTGGAGCGAGCAATCCAGAGGAGAAAGAGGGAAAAAAAAAGAAGTGGGGCTCATGTGTTGGGTGAAAATAGAGGGCCTCCAGTTGTAGGGGCCATAGACCAAAATTTGGTGACCTCCACAAAATGATACCCCATTTAGAGGCTCCGCTGAAATTGTTTTTTCTACTTAAGAGACTAAACACAAGAGATAAAGGGTCATTTAGGGCCCGGCTGGAGTTGCTCTTATAAGTTCTTGCCCACTAAAAAAGAGTTTGATACCAACAAAACATCACGAATGATTTTTAAAAGTGGTTTGAAATAAGCATATAGAAAAATGACTTTTGGGGTCAACTATCCATCTAAATATAATATCAGATACAGAGTACAACATTTCAAAGATCAGTTTGGATGGTCAATACACTTTGTGGAAATTTAGCAATATCGGAATGCGGTAATGCTCTCCCTCTTACGTCCGATGCAAGTGCCGATCTCAGACGGCTCCTGCCAGCCCATGCTTCCACATGTGTGGTGCCTGCGCACGCGGCGCCACGCGTTGAGCTGGCTTGGCAAGGCTTGCCACCCCTGCGTTGCTTCCGCTGGGCCTGATGAGAGCAGAGCAGAACAGGGCAGGACCTCCGCTTTACGTTTCGCCAATCGGTTCGTGTTTGGGGTCTGGCGGCGGCACTCTAGTGAGCTGTCGTGAGGGCAGGGCATGGCAACGATCTAGCGAGCTCGGAGGCGCGGGGAGGAACGCGGCGGCGGCACCCTGAGGTGCTTGAGTGAAGGAGGCGACGCGATGGTTGGCTTGATTGCTTGATGTTGCATTAAATTACGTATCATGTCGCAGTAAGTGATTTTTTATGTTGCATCCAAAGAGATTTTATGTTGCATTAGCCTCTTTTTTTGGATGTTGCTTAGATCCTCATGTTGCACATTTTCTTTTCTTGGTGTTTCATCATAATTCTTCTGGTACGGTGATGTTGCAACAAATATTATTTCGTGTTGCATTAGTCTTTTTTTTTTGTTGCATGAGTTATTCTCAGATGTTGCAATAGCTAAAATGCCAAGTTCTTCCACTTCGAGAAAAATAGGATTTTCGATCCGATGTTCCATGAAACATCTCTATTTGTTGCAGCGGGAATTCATTTTCCTATAGAATCTCGTGGGATCACATAATGTTATTGATGTCATATTTCATCCTTGTTGCACCAGATAATTTTTGATGTTGCACATCGCATTGCGCTGTGTTGCGTTCGATGGGAATTTCTCGTCGGACGTCCGGGCGCTAGCAGCGCCGTATCGGCGTCTCACTTTTTGTCCAAACCGGGCCGAGCCACAAGAACCCTCAGCCCACCATTTGCTAGCCCAACATTGTGTGCTGAGGTACTAAAAAACCTGCTAGGACCGTGACCTTGAGTGGCCAGCATGGTCCGAGCAGTTTTTTTTTTTTTTCATTTTATAGGCTACCATACGTTTTCTTTTCAGGATTTTATTTACCTATTTTTGTTGATTCAGCCTTTTTTTCAATTACCAAATTTGTTGATTTCAATTTTACTAGGGACGATTCAACATTTTCCCCGTGACTAAACTTTTTGTTGTATAATTTTGTTGACTCAGCTTATTCAGATGATTAAAAATTGTAATGTTATCATCTTGTTTAAATCCGGTGAAAAAATTGGTGAAAAAATTAGGCAAAAGAATCTTATGATTTAGAATTACTAAACGTAGACTAATAATAAAACTAATTACAGATCTCGCCTGGAACTCGCGAGACAAATTTAATGAGAGTAATTAATCTATAATTAGTGGATGATTAGTAGATAGTTACCGTAGCATAACTATTACAAATCATGGCCTAATTAGGCTCATTAGATTCGTCTCGCAAATTTATCTGAGGTTATGGTATGAGTTTTGTCATTAACAAACATTTAATATTTCATGCATGTAAGATTCACCGGTGAAAAATTTAGTGAATGAATTTAAACATGCCCTATATTCTGATTCAACAATTTTTAAGAATATTGATTTACCATTTTTAATATCTTTAGTGATTGAGTATTTATATAATTAAAAAGGAAGAAGTATACTTTTAACCTCGTGGATTGTGGGCCGATTTCTCGGCCCATCGCGAGCGCCTGTCTCTGGCGGCGGCGAAGCTGCGAGAGAGCGCGAGCGCCGGGGATGTTGGCCGCGCCGTCTGTTTCTTTCCGTTCACTTCTTTCTGTCCCTCTCCCTTTCTCCCCCTTGTGGCTTTCTCCTGGCGGCGGCGGCGACTGGGCAAGCAGCGGCACCCTTCGCCTGTCTTCGCCGTGCCCTTCGCCATTAACGGGCACCAACCAGGTAGGCGCGCCCCTCCCCTCCCCTCCCCTCCCCTCCCCCTTCCCTTCCTGGCGTGCGAATCGGAGAGCACCCCAAACACTAAGCTATCTGTATTAGGGTTTAACCCAGTTATAAGTATATACATGTATTGATGTATTATCCCTACAAACTTTGATAATTTTTTCAAAGATTATCGGGTGTGCATGTGTATACCCAAGTCTCATACTGGGTCCGCCCCTGTTTCTCAAAAAAGTTTAGTGATGTTTGCTCCACCTCCCAATTTGTGTGATTTGCAGGGTAATTTCGGAGATGGCGTTCCTGCAGAAGGTTGGTAATCTTGTCAAGCGGTCCACGGGTGCCAGCTCGTCGCTCTACCAGGCAGTTCGAAGCATGTCCTCCTCCAAGCTTTTCATAGGAGGTTCTGAGTTCACTGACTTCCATGCAGTGTTGAACGCATGGATACCGTTTTTATAAATGAACGGTAATGAATGGGGACGCTTCTGTGACCTGCTGGCACGGAAGGTTCATGGTTTCCTTGCAGGTACACTGACTTCGTTCGGTTGCGTTCCGTTGGTCTGACGTATATTATAGGGAGAGACGTATATTGTGCCACACCACCGGCTATTAACTACGTACACCAAGGCTTCTTGGTATTTGTGAGGACGATTCTAGTTCCTTTGCATCATGTTAACCACCTTAAAAATTGCTAAGTTAACTTGAGGCAAAAAGGAAATAAAAATCGTAAGTCTCACCACTTTTAAACATCTGTCCAAAACTGTGTTTCTCTGCTGGTCCGAACTTTTTGGGTCATTAAAACATCTCAGATGGCTGGGCACCTTAAATAAAAGTTGTTCATAATTTTGTAACTAAGCTGATGTAAAAATTTCAGAATTTTTGGACAAGTAAAACTCGAGTTTTGATCAAAACAAGAGCTGCGTATTTGCTGGAAAAATCTGAGAGACAGCAAATTAAAATTTGAAAGTTTCACCCACCTTAAACTCAAAACCAAAAAAACCTATGAATACCAAACTTGTGGTTAATAACCTTAAGAAAAACCTGGTAAAACTTGGGAGCTTTTTTGTTGGGTAGTTTTGGAGTTACGCTCGCTTTCCCACCGCTGTCCTAGTCTTCTTTTTCCTTCCGCACAGCTCTTACCCGGTTCTCTGTTCGTTCTTCTACAGATGGCAGACGCGGCTTACTTTGTGTTTGGCGCGGATGGTTTTCTCCACTCCGAGTGCCTCGCTTGGGAGGGTTTTCCCTCTATCTTGTGGGACGCTCTGAGCACCGCCGGCTTCGCTTCACCACCCCTCTACTCGTGCCGCGAGTTCCTTGTGGAAGGTGTGCTTCGTTGCATCACCAGGGTCTACATGCCACCTCACCCTCACCACCCCGAGTGGTCGTTGTTCAACGCCGAGGTGATAGGCCGCAGGTTGACTGACACCGTGGAGTCCGCTGCCCTGCGGGTGCTGAACGTCTTTTGTGACTTCCGCCCCGTGGAGGTGATGACTTCCCCGCTTGGCTTGCTTCCTACCGCGCTGCCCGACGACCCGGCTTGGCTGGACCGTCGAGCTAACGTGGAGGCGGTTGTAGACTGGGCTGGTCCTGTTCCGACTGCCGAGGGACTAGCACGGTACAGGACCGCGTTTTCCAGGCTCCGTGCACATCTTCAGGGAGGACTAGCTGACTTGGTTGAGTTCGGCATGGCTTCTTACCGGTCCTTCCGACAACTTCAGTATGACTACACTACTCTCACCCTGGAGGCTGCTGACACAGACTTGGCTATGGCCAACTTTCAGGCTCAGATTGGAGACTTGCTTGGGCAGGTCACCACCTTTCAGCAGGAGCGAGAGACTCACTTGGCATAGATAGCCGAGATGCAGGAGGAGCGTGCTACCCACCTAGGCCAGATCGAGACGATGCAGCAGGAGATAGACTCGCTTCACAATGAGCGGGTTGGGCTCCTTGACCGTGTTGGAGAGCTAGAGGACGAGGTTCACGACCTCCACCTTGACATTGAGGACGCTCACCAGCACATAGGGATACTTCAGCAGCATGTTCCTCTAGAGCAGGACGTGGAGATGGTAGATGAGGAGGAGGAGCCTATGGAGATAGAGATAGACCCCGAGGAGGTTCAGGGTATGTCCGGCATGGATACCCTTAGTGACTTACTACCTCTACCCACGACCCCCGGTTCACCCGTCGAGAGTGAGGCTTCGATCAACAACCTCGACGACTTCTAGATGGTTGGCAGTGTTACTCCTCAGCATAGTCTACTTTTGGACAGTGATGTAATAGGCTAGCTTTGAGTTGAGTATGTCTTTTGTGCAGCTTGACCATGATGTAACTTAGGGCAGGAGTTAACCCTAGGGTTTGTCGACTCAATATGGTTGTAACCGCTAAACTCTGCAGCTGAAGCTGGTTTGAAATTTTAGTGCATGCATTTCTCATTTCTGGGCTAAATTTTGAATACCAAAGTTGTAGGAATTTCATATGGATGATGCTCGTAAAATTTCAGCCCTTGTGGTTGAGAATTGAGAGAGTTATGCACGTTTTGGTGAGCCTCGGCCGTTCTGAAAACCCCAAAAATAGAGACGCAAACTTTGAATTTTTCGCCCTAACTAGAGTGCGAATCTGACCCAGAGATTTATACGAAAGTTGTAGCTCACTAAATTATCTAGCTGCTGGCAAAAATTTATAATTTTTGGCCCTGTAACCTGGGAGATATGAATTTTCTCCACTGACAGCCTTGCTGATCATGGAATTCTGCGATGAATGTTTACTAATTTCGCACATGATTGCCTTGTTTACCTTGTATACGAGTTTCAAGATCATGTGGCTGATGAGTAAATTATTTTGCAGATGGTTGACTCGACCCGCCGTACCAACTTCACCGCTGGGCAAAACAGTGGCACCCAAGCAAACCAGCCACCACTGCCGCAGCCCCTGCAAAATCCGATGGAGGCGTTTTTCGCCACCCAAACTGAAATGATGCGGGAGATGCTTGATGTGCAGCGGCAGCTGATGCAACAACGCACAGGGGGACACCATGATGCTCAGCCCCAAGTTGCCCGCTGTGAGCACTTTCTGAGTACTCAGCCGCCGACCTTCCATGATGCCACTGAACCGTTGAATGCTGACGCTTGGATTCGTGCTGTGGAATCGAAATTCTCAGTGCTTGCTGTGCCGTGCTCCGAGGAGAGAAAGGCTAGGTTTGCTGCCCAGTTGCTCCGAGGACCCGCCCTCATCTGGTGGGAAAATCACCTAGCTACCCTTCTAGAAAACACGGTGATAACTTGAACTGATTTCAAGACTGCCTTCAGAGCTCACCATATCCTTGAGGGTTTGATTGAGAGAAAGCTTAATGAGTTCCTAGCTCTCAACCAAGGCAACAAATCTGTGTCCCAGTATGCCCACACCTTCAACAATCTCTGCCAGTATGCAGATTCCCTTGCTGACACAGATCAGAAAAAGATGGAGCGTTTCTGCCGAGGCCTTAGTGCTAGGCTAAGGGAGCACCTGAACACCACCAGGACGGCCACCTACAATGAACTGGTGAACCTGGCTATCACCCAGGAAGATGCCATGGCCGCCGTTCAGGCCGAGAAGAAGAGGAAGGCACCCATGACTCAGGGAAGCTCTCAGAATTAGAGGTACAAGATCGTGCAGAACAATCCTACTCCTAACCCCAGAGGCCCGGACAGCAAGGACGTTGGGTAATCAAACCCACCCCACCGGCACAGAACCATTTTCCCGTTCCTCCGCAGCCCATTGCTCCGCGAGTTAACCACCAGGTTCCCGCTCGCCCCACCAATGGCAATGCCTACTACAAGTGCGGGAAGAGTGGACACTATATCCGCGACTGTCCTCAGGCTAAGCAACAGAACCAAGGCAAAGGGAGGAAGCAGACGGTGCAAGTCCGTCAAGGGAGAATCAACTTCACCACCCTCGCAGAACTGCCCGAGGGAGCCCCAGTTATGATGGGTACTTTCTATGTCCACAATCACCCTGTTGTTATACTTTTTGATTTAGGTGCAACACATAGCTTTATCAGCACAAGGTTTTGCACCAAAAGTGGACTAAATCTCACTCAAACCGCCACCCCCTACGCAATCACTACCCCTGGCGGAAAAGTCTCAACTAATCAAAGGTCAAAACAAGTGCCACTAGCCTTGGGCAGCAAGTTGTTTAAAACTGATCTCATTAGCGTGGGACTGGATGGAATGGATGTTATCTTGGGAATGGATTGGATGACTAAGCATCAGGTCGTGCTTGACATTCTCGAGAGGGTTGTAGAGATACACTCACCACTCTTAGGCTACACCGATCTCTATCTACCACACAAGGCCTACACAAGTTCCCACATATTTTCTCTGGCTGAGCTTAGAGTTGAGGATATTCCCGTGGTTTGTGAGTTCCCCGATGTTTTTTCGGAGGACCTACCTGGCATGCCACCGGACCGAGACATTGAGTTCGTTATTGAGCTTCAACCTGGCACTGCTCCTATATCCAAGCGACTATATAGGATGTCACCCCTAGAGCTGGCAGAATTGAAAACACAATTGCATGAGCTACTTGAGAAAGGTTTCATCCGACCTAGCACCTCACCCTGGGGATGTTCTGCCCTCTTTGCTAAAAAGAAGGACAAAAGCTTGAGGTTATGTGTGGACTACCGACCTCTCAATGCGGCGACCATTAAGAACAAATACCCCTTACCCCGCATTGATATTCTCTTCGATCAGCTAGCTGGTGCGAAAATCTTCTCAAAAATTGATCTTCGTTCGGGGTACCATCAAATCAAGATCCATCCTTGCGATATTCCCAAAGCTGCCTTCTCCACCAGATATGGTCTATATGAGTACTTGGTCATGTCTTTTGGACTCACAAATGCACCCGCTTATTTCATGTATCTCATGAATTCAGTCTTCATGCCATATCTCGACAAGTTTGTCGTGGTCTTCATCGACGATATTCTGATCTACTCCAAAAAATAAGGATGAACATGCCGAACATCTTCGCATAGTTCTACAAACACTTAGAGATCATCAGCTTTATGCCAAATTCTCTAAATGTGAATTCTGGCTCGATAGCGTCAAGTTTCTTGGGCACACAATCTCTGAAGATGGTATTTCAGTGGACCCCGAGAAGGTACAAGAGGTCCTGGATTAGACAACTCCCGCCTCTATTCACCAGATCCGTAGTTTCCTTGGTCTGGCAGGGTACTACCGTCGTTTCATTCCTGATTTTTCAAAGATAGCTAAGCCGATGACTGAACTGCTCAAGAAGAGAGCTAAATTCAAATGGACGGAGAAAAGTGAGGAAGCTTTCCACACCTTAAGGCAACTTCTTACTTCCGCACATGTTCTGGCACAGCCCGACAACACGAAGCCCTATGACATCTACTGCGATGCTTCAGGCACAGGGTTAGGATGTGTTCTCATGCAAGGTAACAGAGTCATTGCTTATGCTTCTCGAGCTCTTCGCCCGCATGAGTTGAATTACCCTACCCACGATCTCGAGCTAGCAGCCGTGATCCATGCTCTAAAACTTTGGAGGCACCATCTCATGGGAGCGCAGTGTAAAGTGTACACCGATCACAAAAGTCTCAAGTATATCCTTACTCAGTCAGATCTGAACATGAGGCAACGTAGATGGTTGGAGCTGGTCAAAGATTATGACTTAGAAATACTCTACCATCCGGGGAAAGCCAACGTTGTAGCCGATGCGTTGAGTCGGAAAGCACATTGCAACTGTGTCACCGCAGAAGCCTATAGCCAAACTCTATGCGCGGAAATGAGAAAACTTAGTCTGGAGATTGTTCCTCATGGCTCAGTGAATCATCTTTCCTTAGAATCGACTCTCTACGACAAGATAGCTGCAGCTCAATCTCAAGATAAATGCATTAGGGTTATCAAAGAGAGGCTTTCGGAAGGAGATGAGAAGTATCGTTGTTTCCGATTGGATCAGAAGGAGGTAGTACATTTTGGGGAGCGTCTAGTAGTACCTAACAGTTCCGAACTCCGAAAGGAAATTTTAGATGAGGCTCACCTCTCTAAATTATCCATTCACCCGAGAAGTAACAAAATGTACCAAGATTTGAGACAGAACTTTTGGTGGACAAGAATGAAGAGAGATATTGCCCTGTACGTTTCAGAGTGCGATACTTGCCAAAGAATTAAGGTCAGTCACCTTAAAGTAGCTGGAGCGCTGCAATCCCTGCCAATACCATCGTGGAAATGGGAGGATATAAGTATGGATTTCATAGTGGGATTGCCGCTCACTTCCCAAAAGCATGATTCTATATGGGTTATTGTTGATCGACTTACTAAAACCGCCCACTTTATTCCGGTCAATACCAACTATCAAGCCAAACATTATGCGGATATCTACTTTGACCAAATCTTTCGCTTGCACAGGACGCCCAAGACCATCATATCAGGTAGAGGTTCCCAATTCATGTCTCGATTTTGGGAAAGGCTACACGAATCTTTAGGAACCAAATTAATCCGCAGTTCAGCGTACCACCCGCAAACAGATGGTCAGACTGAAAGGGTTAATCAAATAGTTGAAGATATATTGAGAGCTTGTGTGATACACTTCGACAAAAATTGGGACAAACGTTTACCCATCGCTGAGTTTTCATACAACAATAGCTACCAAGCTAGCTTGAAGATGGCACCTTTTGAGGCACTGTATGGCAGGAGATGTCGAACCCCGTTGAGCTGGTCCCAACCCGGGGAAAGACCGATGTTAGGCGCTGACCTAGTGGCTGAGGCAGAGGAGAAAGTGAAAGTAATTCAGGCTAACCTGAAGGATGCCCAATACAGACAGAAAAGTTACTTTGATAAGAGGAAGAAACCCCTACAGTTCTATGTTGGAGATCATGTTTATCTTTGAGTCTCACCCACTAAGGGAGTACAAAGGTTCGGAGTAAAAGGGAAATTGGCACCTCGTTACATTGGACCCTATGAGATCATAGAAATTTGTGGACCCGTAGCATACCGAATGCAACTTCCCGAGAGGCTGTCGGTTGTCCACAATGTTTTCCTCGTATCTCAACTTAAGAAGTGTGTTCGAGTTCCAGAAGTTGAAATTGTCAACCAAGACTTGGCATGGATAGAACCAGACCTGGCTCTCGTATAACACCCCCTCCGGATTCTCGATCGCAAAGAAAGGGGAACACGAAGGAAATCATTAAAATGTACAAGATATAGTGGAATCATCATACCGGGGAAGAAGCTACATGGGAAACAGAGAACTATCTGAACACCAAGTTTCCCGGTTTTCTTCTGCTACATGATCGTAAGCGCTCTTGCTCACACTAGTTCTTTCTGCACTCGAATCTCGGATCGAGATTCTTTTTAAGGGGGGTTGGCTGTGACAATCTAGGTGTTCACTTAGCTTAATCACCTGCTAAACATTGTGTCTTAGATTAATTAAGTACACCTTGGCCCCACCTAGATTTTTCACTTAAGAAAAAAACCCACCCAAAACCCCTTGTAACTCGATGAACTTTGGACCTTTCATGGTTGGCATGGCTTGAATTCAAATTTTCGTTTAAGAACTTAAAAATCGACCAATACAATAGTTGTTCAGTTTTTAGTGGGACACATCTTTGTCAATTGGCCCAAGTTCAGATTTTGAGTGGAAGGCACCTTAAATCTCAGTCAAACTCTATCAAACGCAGAAGTTCATGGCTGATTGGCACTCGAGTTCACGCTGATTTCTCCTCAAATTTCCCGTTGATCTAGAGACTTTTTCTATGGTCGACCTTTACAAAAGTTGTTGCCTGCACCTTGGAACACAACTTTTGTATTTCGAGATTTTGAAGTTTAGTTCAAATTTTTGGAGAAAAACCAGTTCGAACATGCGCCCCGCTACTGCTCGATGAAATGTCGGCGCCCAGGAGCGCGCTCGCGCCCGCGCGTTCCAGGCCGACCGTGCCCGCCACGTGGCGCGGGGTCTCTAACCCGGACATTGAGGTCCCCTCCGCCATTAATGGCGATGCGCCCTGTCCCCTTTCCGCCCCCGACCGAGCCGCTTTGTCCCCTGCACGCCAGCCGACCGGACGCGACGCGCGCCCGCGCGCGCGCCACGCGGCACGCCGCCGCCTGCACCGCGGAGCAGCTCGCCAACCCGCGCGCCGCGCTTCCGACCGGCTGAGGACAGCTTTGCCCCTGCCGCGCCGCCCGGACAGCCCCGGTGTGCCAAAAACCGCCACGCGACGCGCCGCCGCCGCTGTCTCCCCGACCAGCCGCGCGAGCACCCCCGGCCGCGACGCGACGTCCCACGTGCCCGCGCTGCTGACCAACCCCGGCGCGAGCCCTTCGCCCGACCGGCTGCGAACCGCGTCGCCAGCACGCGCGGCGCCGCGATAGGATGCCGTCCGAGCCTCCACGTGGAGCTCCGTCCCATCCAACCCACCGTCCGAGCCGTGCCCCGGCCGCCTATAAAAGCCGCGGCCGCCCTCGCCGCAGACCCCCTCCGCCCGCGCTCCACCTTGCCGCCAGGCTGCCGCCAACGCTCGCCGCCGTGCACGCTGCCCCGCTGCCGCGCAACACCACCAGAGCATGCCCACGCCTCCACTCCAGCCTCCCAGCGCCCCAGCCGCTCTTCTCCGCCACTGCCGTCGCCGGCATTGGTGAAGACAGGATCGCCGCCGCGCCGCTCCACCATCCATCGCCGTCACGCCACCTCCGGCCGAGATCCTTGCATGGGATCGACGCGTGGTGAGCTCCTAAGCCTCCCTACCATGCTCTGGTGCAGCCTCTCCGCGTTCCCTCGCCGGAATCCGACCGAGCTCGCCGCCAGCCGCTCCAGGGACCACATTGCAAAAGATTAGACGTTTCTAGGGGCTTTAGCGCAAGTTTCCAGGGGTCTGGTCGTGAATAGATTGTTCAGATCTAGGTTTGAAATCCTAAAACTTCAAAAATTAATTAAAAATCGTAGAAAAATCAGAAAAATGCAAACCCAATTTTGTTGAGCTCACTGTGCTGAAATCTACCTTTTATAGAAAGCTTGTATAAGTGTTTCCTATGTGGAATTCAAACTAAGTTCAGATCTGATCAAACCAGATTTGTGCACAATTTGAATTCTACTGCTTTGTTTGTGCTAATTTTTGGATATGTTATAGCTTATGAAATGTTTAGGCTCCTGCAAAAGTTGGCACAAAGTTATACACTAGATTTCGAGCTATTAATTGTTTAGGCTGGCTGTGCACGTTTGGTTCAACAATTTTAATAATTAATCTGTGCAGCTTCTGGGCTAGATCTTTTTGCAGTAGCTCTGTGGTAACTTGATGAATGTCTGGTATATATTAGAGCTTAGTTTGAGCTGGCTAGCTTGCACTTTTAATTAGCACCAGTTTAAACCTATTAAATTTCAAACAGCAAGATTCTTTGATCTTTTTAAGCTATCCTTTGGCATGTGAACTCCTTTAGACTAGTGTAGGATCTGGTACAAATCTAAGGACCAATTGCTGCTAGTGTGATTTACTAGGATTTATTCTTAATAATAGTGTGATGATCTTGTTTGATTTATTGTGATAATTGTATGCATGATCTTAATCTGATTTTTAATCAGTAAATCAAACAACACACCGAGAGCACACTGTAATTTTCTCACATTAAACTAATGAGCCAAACTACCAGAATAAATTATTAAAATTCATGGCTTAAAAAGAGCTAAATCAAAATAAATCACCTTTTAAGCTAATAAAATAAAATGATCAAATCACCACACACACCCTTGTTGTTTTGTGAAGAAAACAAAGTTAAGAACTTAATAGATGTGTACAGAATCACCACCACCCACCCCTAGTACTTTAATGAGTAATCACAAACTTAAGTAAAGAAAGGGAAGGTCAGACAAAAATTGTCCAGGCGAATATGCCATCTCATACACCACGGGTCTATCATTACGCAAGTATGATGACTCGATATAATATCACCTCTTATGCATGTGCATTCCGTGTAGATCAAGCACTCGCAGACGGTGACTACGAACTGGTGCCAACCGGAGAAGAAGGACAAGCCTCGGGAGACGTGAACGTGATCCAGGTGGAGGACGAACCGAACCCCACTGCCGAGAACCCCCAAGCTAACCACGTGCCCGAAGGCAAGCCCCGGAGCATGTCCCATGTTTCGAATACATGCAATTATGTTTTGCTAAGTTTATGTTTGTGCATTTACGTTCAGGAGTTGAATTGAAACCCTAGTTGCATGATCCTAGGTACCTATGCTTTGCAATACTAGTATGTTAGGTCGATAGTTGCTATGCTATAAGGACCCGGTTAAAGTCGAGTGATTTCCTGTCACTCACGAGATATAGGAATCAACTGCTTACTTATGTTGGAATCATAAGGAGGACGGGCGGGGATTTTTGTCATGTAGAAGCCCCGTCTGTGTATGCTAAAAAAATTGGTTAAGGTCGAAAGGTACGGTACTGCTGGTTAAGTTTTTGAACGTACCAAGCACTTGTCGATTCTAGGGGGTCGGTAAGTTTAGTACCTACATGAATCCGGTGTGCGGACTTTTTTCTGCTCCTATCGGGAACTTCTTCCCCATGCCTCGAACATGTGGGTACGAAGGGCGCAAGTGTTCGGTTCGGCCGACTTTGGACTTCGTATGCCAGGGGGAGTTTGGCTCTGGACGCAACTGGAGGACTGCTGGGAACTACCTGGTAGCGCTAGCCTATGGCTGAGTGCGATGATCCGTGTGTTTGGGTTTCCCCTTGCAAGGTTAAGAAATCGGTTCGAACTGTCTGTTTCTCGCAGCTAATGAGACTACTTGACCTCTGTGCCGCATTGAGTAAGAAGTAGAACATGACGATGGAAATAAACTTGATGTATGCTTAATTGCTTGCTCCACTTGCTTGGTTAGTATATGTTGCTCACCTAGAATGGTTTTCGCTGCTTTGCAAAACTCTGAGACACCGCTACTTTATGCATTTGAACGGTTTGTAATAAAGTACCTCAATTGGGACCTTTAATTAATTGTAGATTGTTGTAATCTCTGGGACTCACCTTCGACTGAGTAACTGCACAACTCGTTTCGATCGAGGTAATTGTTCGTGGTTGCATCGGGCTCGACCCGACAGATCGACATCTTAATCTGTTTTAATTGCGGGATGACCAATGGAAGGTTAGCGCACTTAAGCCGGATTAATTTGAGCGGTTCTGCCACAATGTGTACATTGATCAGAACGGAACTGATATATTATACGACACCAATTTTCTAGCAGAAAATAATTGAAGAGGCTGCTGAAAAGAAAAATACATAGCCGACAGAGAAGACGACAGCAATGGCGCTGATGGTGGACTGTGCAGACATTCGAAGGCTTTGGGGCTTTACCACCACAACATCCATTCCCCCAGTGCATGCTCATCATCTCACGTCATCTCCCCACTCGGTTGGCACGGTGGTCGCGCGAATCGATCTACTCCTTGTCAAGAAAGGCTGAGTTACGTCCATGGTGGTCGTTCCTCTATGTCTCATCCTGGCGATGAGCAGTTTGGAGTCCCGGCAGAGTTTGCACTTTGGTCTCCTGGTGCCGTGCAACGAAAGTGCTACGCCCGGTGTGTAGGGGTGTTGCCACACCTCGCATGGCCTGGAGTTTCCCCTATTGGAGTCTACTGTGGTTCCGCATGTGTCCACTACTGGCACCTCTACTTCGTCGATGTTCTCCTTGTTAACAAATATGCCAAATCAAATGCCGGGTGATGAAGTTAGCCCTAGGCCGGCCATCCCTCCTTTGGGGCTTCCTTCCCCCAAAGGGCGTTGGATGGCGGTTGCGACGCCTGGATGTGCCTTCATTGGCGTCATTGTCAGCTCAAAGGGAGGTCATCGTTTCCGAAGACACTCCGATCAAGTTAATTCCCCCAGCCTTAGCCCCATCCTGTTGGGCGAGCCCTCCCAAGTCGTAGGAGGGTGACTTACAGAGCGGCGTAGCTGCGACAGGTGATGTGGATGCACTTCAGCTCTGAGTGTACCTGGCAAGCAAGTTGTTCGGTGGCGGCTCCTTTTGACGATCGGTAGACTGCATTCTTTTGTGTGTTTGGGGTTGCGTTGCTCTCACTATGTATTTGTTGCACTGTACTTGCAACGTTCTATGTAATCTGTGGATTTGCCACACCCTGTAAACTCTGCCACCAGTTTTCGACTTTTGGCTGTTTTAATGAAATGTTCAGGTGGGCGAACTCCGCCCCTCGTTGACGCTTAAAAAAACTATATGAACGAAAAATAAATTGGCTAGACATGGAGTACAGATGGCAATATGGGTTTGTATCTAATAGTCTTACTTATATATCACTAGAAGATTTCAAGGCCTCTGGAAGCCTTGCAGCTATTCCGCCAGCTATATTGAGCCACGCATACAGTTTACAAAAAAAAAGTTATTGATATTGAGCCATGTATACTGCTTAACAAAAAAAGGTTACTGCACATAATAATAATAATAATAATAATAATAATAATAATAATAATAATAATTAAACTCTTATGGCTGAAGAATTTGCCGGCGTCTGGACACATCGAGTTACTGTTTGTTGCTGTCAATAAATATATAGCCACTACTGGAGAAAGGCTTATATGCACCGGTTGGGAACCCCCTTTAGCACTGGTTCCCCAACCAGTGCAGATCTTCTGGTGCTAAAAGGGTGCCCCTTTAGTGGGTCAAATACCTGGTGCTAAAGGCCCTCTTTAGCACCTGTTCTAACCACCAACCGATGTTAAAGGGGCCGCCCCCGCAGCGCCTGCGCGAGCTCCTTTAGCTTTCATTTATTTTTTTTCTTTTTCCAGCTAGCCATATATTTATTTGTATACGTATTTTGCCTACGTATTTGTTATAAGGATGTCGTACTATACTAGCATTCGTATAGGGCTCGTATAAGCATACTAAAAGACATATATATACATCTTAGTGTCAAAAGAGTTAAGTTTATATTATAACTTAATATCTCGTCCATTGCCAAAAGAGTTAAGTTTATATTACATGCATGCATTACGTACGGCTAGGACTGACAGAGGAACCACGACTTGAGTTATCCGGATGATCCCATGAATCTTCATAATGGAATTCTCCTTTGACATTGACGATCTCGTCCCAAATAAATCCCATGAGTTGTTCTGCAATTGCGTCGATCCTATGCCGCTCGAGACTTTTTTCCTTGATGGTCATCATCTACAATTTGCAAACAATTGAAAATTAAACCAACAGAATTTTGAAGATAATAATGGTGCACTTGAATTAGAAGTGTGTAAATAGTTATTGTGTAACATAATATCATGGTTAGTATATATTTTCTTAATCCAGCTGTGCATGTACTCGCAAACATAGTATCCGCATAAATTATTTCCTGGCCCTGTTGGGAATACTATATTGGAGAAAACAAAGTTAAAGATAATTCGTTTAATTGATTAGCGAAGATGTATATGTACAAATTGCATGCATACCGGGAATTCAGTACGCCATACGAGTTTTTCATATTGAAAACCGAGGTGCGTTTAACGAAGTTTGTTCCACATTTTACCAAGTACATGAGTATTGTGCTAGTTTTGCTCATATTGAAACTGCAATCTGCTGAAATAGTCCGAGGAAGTCTGCACATCAGTGTTTGCTCATAGTCGATGCATTGTGCTAGTGATATGTATTGTGGTCATGAGATATTTATATATTATGTGTTGTCAAAGTAATGCTAGAATTAAATATTTTTTAGTCTTGAAATTCATACCGGTTCAAACCAGCAATGATAATCTATTATCTCAAGGGCTTTATGCCACAACAGCTGGCGCAATTCGATTTTCACCGCCATCTCAAGGCAAGAAGTCAAGAACCAGTGATGATAATCCGATTGTCACCATCAATTTGCAAACCGTTGGTGAAAATTGGATTACCAGTTTGACCTTCCTCCAGGGGTACCCCAAAATCAGCGGTTATGGGGCTTTTAGAACTAGCAGTGATGGGCGTTCTGTAGTAGTGACTACACATTGGAAATGACCTATTTTAGATGATACAATATACCATTTTTTGACAAACTAGAAGACCATGCAAATGTTGCAAAAGGACGCTCCAGAAATGGGCAAAAAAAAAAAAAAAAAAATCGAAAGTCACTACTGCCTGCTAGAATAGTAGACAAGTGGAGCTAGAACGGACGGTCGGGTTTTAACCAGTTGCCTTACGGATCAACAATTGGACGGTATTTATGCTCCCATCCGATCTTTATGGCGCCCAATTCTTTCACCACCTCGCCCATCTCCATTCGTTCCCTTGGAGAGTCTCTACAACAAGATAGACCAAGTTTTGAAATTGGAGCAATATACAAATCAATGATGTCTTGCGCATTTGCATTTTGTGGCATTGCATTGTCCAATATTTCCAATAACTTATCAGGATAGGCCATCTCGACAAACTTAGGAAGACTTGTAGCATCATGAATCGATGTGTCGATTGGCCTTCGTCCAGTAAGAATCTCCAACAATAGCACACCATAGCTGAATACGTCACCCTGGGTAGAACTTTCTCTCCCCATGCCATACTCTAGCAATTAAAGGAAGGTTTGATTAGCTTTGTAGTTAATCACATCTACATGATACAAGTCAGATATTTTTGATACGGTGAAGTAAATAAAAACTATGTGCAAATGGATATATGGAATTTTAAAAATAGTCGAAAAGACACTATAAATAGAAAAATTACTGCTAAGGAAGTCAAACAAGAGCGATCAGTGAGAGAGATAAGTGTGAAACTATTATGAACAATACTCACATACCTGGAGCTAGATACCCAATTGTTCCTTTAATTCCAACTGAGCTACTTTCACCTAAGCATTGCCCTGTTGCTCCAGTATTCATTATCTTTGCTAAACCAAAATCACCAATATGTGCAGTCATCTCTTCATCAAGCAGAATATTACTTGGTTTAATATCACAATGAGCAATAGAAGGAATAATACGATGATGAAGATACTCTAGTGCCTCTGCAACATCAAGAGCAATGCTCAACCTTTGTACCAAGCTTAGCCTTTCCATCCTATCAGTGCTTGGATGTAACCATCTATCTAGGCTTCCATGGGAGATAAACTCAAATACAAGTGCCTTAAATTCTTCACCATTGTGATCCAAGGAATCACAAACAGTTATGACTTTGACTAGTTTCCGGTGTTGAATTCTTTTGAGGGCATTGCACTCTAACACGAAGCTTTGGTTGGCTCGTCGTTGTCGAAGATCAAGTACCTTTACTGCCCAATTGGTTGAATGTCCACCGCAGGAAAAAATTCCTTTATATACACTACTAAAGTTTCCACGGCCGAGCAAATTATCTTCAGAGAATGAATTTGTTGCCATAGACAACTCAGCATATGATATCCTTTGATATGGCTCAGTGGCAAATGTGCTTCCGTTATCTCGACTAGAGCCATCTGGGTTTGATCTTAGCTTATTGATGTAGTAGCATGTAGCTACACAAATTGTAACAAAGGAAAATCCACCAACAATAGTAAAGATTAAGATGTGAAACAGTCGCTGTTGTGCAGAGCTACCAGGAACTACTGGAGATGCGCATGCTGGGAAATGAAAGAATATAGGGCCACCACACAATGCACCATTACTTGTGAGTAATACAGAACTTTCATTGGAGAAAATGCCCTCTTTTGGCACTGGCCCAGATAGTTGGTTAAATGAAAGGTTCAGGCTCCGTAGGAGCTTAAAGTTCTCAAGGAATTCAGGTATGGATCCTGATAATTTGTTGTCAGATAGATGCAACACTTCTAGGCCTTTCAGTGCACTCAAGTCATTTGGGATTTTTCCTTGGAGGAGGTTACCTTGCAAATAAAGGAATTGCAATTCAATGCAACTTCCAAGTGTGCTCGGAATTTCACCAGATAATTTATTTGACGAGAGATCAAGTATGCCAAGGTTGACCAAGCGACCGATTTGGGGAGGTATAGAACCACTTAATGCATTTTTGGAAAGGTTGCATGATTTAGATAGGGAGGAAATGCTAACAATCTCTTGTGGAATTTGTCCACTGAGGAGATTATTTGAGATATCAATGAAGGTTAACATGCTAAGGTTGCCAATAGTTGCTGGAATTGTACCCTCCAGATAGTTGCTAGACAACTGAAACAAATTTAGTTGTGTGATGTTGCCTAGTGACAACGGGATATCCCCGCGGAATGAATTTTCATCTAGCCATAGGTTGTGGAGGTTGGATAGCTTCCCAATCTCTGAAGGTATGGTCCCTGTGAAGAGATTACCTGAGAACTGTAGGCTTCTAAGTTTGTAATACCTCCCAACACTTGCGGGTACATGCCCAGCAATTTGGTTTCCTCCTAAATACAGGTCTTGAAGCTCTAGTGAGAGATTAGTAATTGTGTTCGGAAGAACACCAGAAAGGTTATTAAGTTCAATATTGAAGGACATCAAGTTGCTGCAATTAGCCAGGGAAGTCAGAAAATCCCAATCCCTTGGCTTCACAGCTTGGAGTCTATTGTTACCTACTTCAAACACTGTCAAATGTCCATTCATACCAATATTTGGCGGAATGAGACCACTAAATCTATTCCCATGGAGGATGATTTTCTGAAGTGTTGAGCTATTTGACAAGGAAGATGGAATTGGGCCTTCAAACTCGTTGTAGAATGCAGCTAATAGTTTTAGATTGGGAAGCGTAAAGACAATATCTGGAGGGAATGAGCCTGTCAGCTGGTTTGAACCGAAGTTCAACAACACAAGGGCCGACATGTTAAACAAGGATGGATGCATGACACCTTCTAGCTTATTACTTGTTAAGCCAAGAACCTCAAGGTAAGTTAGCTTCGATAAAGTCGGTGGGACACGACCACTCATCATATTAATAGCAAAATTCAAAAATGTTAGCTGGGTGAAATTTCCAAACCATGGTGAGATTTCTCCGTGCACATAGTTGTTAGTGATACTGAAGAAAGTGAGAGCGGTGAGGTTTGCAAATGACGAAGGGATAGAACCACTGATTTTGGTTACCCCTATACTAAGAACAGCAAGCTTGGACAAGCGACCCAGGGTAGAAGGAAAGGTGCCAGACAGCAAATTGATGCTCAAGTTAAGATTCTGGAGCATGATGCAGTTGGCAAGGCTAGGAGGGATCTCACCTTCAAGCTTGTTATCTGACAGATCAAGCGCTTGAAGATGGGTGAGGTTGCCTAGGTGCACCGAGATGGTGCCGACAAGGCCAAGTCCTCGTAGGCGCAAGGCGGTAACGCGCCCGGAGCTCAGGGGACCACTGCATGTGACCCCGGTCCATCCGCAAAAACTCTGGGTGCCATTGGAGGTGTTGTTGTTGAGAGCGTTCCATGAAGAAAGTGCACTCGAGGGATCTTGTGTTATGAAGGATTTGAATGACAGGAGGGCAAGGAGGTCGTTATGTGGGCTGGAGCTGCAAGTGTTGATGAAGAACAAGAGGACGATGAATTTGAGAAGAGCAGGCAGGCGGATGCCATGTCTACTCTCCATGGGCAGTCAATGAAAGGACAGCAGGAGCAAGGTGGTTTTGGCTCGAGCTCGAGTCCCGTGCTTTGCCATGTGCACCGTGGCACTGAGAGCTTTGTAGTGGCTAATGGCTGTCCAGTCGACATGGGCTGCTAGCAACTACTACATTCCTGGTAGATAAATAAAATTATTTTTGATCTGCTTAAATAAGACAATGGAACGCGATAATATCGTGATGTAGTACTACTATATATATTAATAATCATCATTCCATTTTCTCTGCAGCTCTGTATATAATTTTGATTAGACCTCTTGGTGTTGATTGTAGCGTTTGCTTTGAAGGTTACGCCACAAGAATTCCCGTCTGGAGTCTTTCCATTAGTAAGAAAAAATATGTCAGGAGTCTGGTTATGAATTGTTGGAGAAAGCATAGTTTCCGTCAGGCCATTGCTATGACTCCAACTCCAACCGACCGGAGAAGAGGAGATACAAAGTCATACTCCATGCGGAGCTGATTTCAAGTGATACTAAAGTACTAAGTTCAGCCAATAACGAACAATACAGAATTCAAAAGGCCATGCTCAAGTTTGGGCAGCTGACTTCAAAGCAGGCTGCTAAGGAGACCCAAGGGCCCAAGAAAGATCAATTTCTCATTCAGTAAGAATAGCATCTTTTTTATTTACTGATTTGTTTGTTTGTTTTTTTTTTTTTTTTTTTTTTTTTTTTTTTTTTTTTTTTTTGGTGATCACGTGCCTTAGCATGTTTTCCACTAAGAGGAGAAGAAATTCGGTTAGACAACCAGCAAAGTCATTCCAGGACAATGACTTCTTGCATCAAGATAGAAAGAAATGAAAAGGCAAAACATAGCAAAACGATTACATTGTAGCTAATGTGCGGCCGGCATTGAAGTTCTGCAACTGAGCAAACGATACGAGGGATGTGGTGCGCCATCTGCGTTGCATTCTTGACCTGTCGATCAAATCAAACATTCGGCTACTGCGTTCTAAGCATAAGCTCCAAGACATTAGAATCACCAGAGTGTCAAACGACTTCCTTTCATCCTTTTGTAGACGTGTTGTTCTTGCTCGTGTCCACCAATCATTGACTGAATTTTCAGGCTAACACGTTAGATGTGGTACATGGCTTGGAATCAGGGGTCGTTCTAGGTAATGCCTACTACACGTCAAGTGAACGTGCTGGACATGCCATGTTTCCTGCGCAAATCTCAGAATTTTGCGTAGATAGATTATTCACCAGTAGTTGCGGAATGGTTGCAACTTTAAATTTGGTAGGCCCTTACCATCATGTTATGCACATGTCATACAGCATCTCGGCATTCATTCATCGAAAAGAAATTGTAATGCTTATCGATGAACCGTTGACATTATACAGAAATAATGCTAGCACTATTATATTGTCGGTTGACAAAATTTTATTCTCCTGTTATATATTCTATATAAACATACTTCACTCCCTAAACAAGAGGTTGTAACATCCTTCACATACTACTATTATATCCTCAAGAGGACGCACACAAACTCACTAGAAGAGAATGAGGCATCCGCGGACGACATAAACAGCGGCCATTTTTGGACCCGGTGCTGATGGAGTATTAGCACCGGGTCCAACGGCTAGCAGCCGAGCGCAGGCGCGCGCGGCGCGCGTCGGTGGGGGGAGGACCTTTAGCACCAGTTGCATCCAGCAACCGGTGCTAAATCCACCCCTTTAGCACCGGTTGCTGCCTGCAACCGGTGCTAATTCTGGAGCAACATTTAGCACCGGTTCTAGCTAGAAACCGGTGCTAAATAGCCGATGTTAGCACCGGTTGCAGCCAGCAACCGGTGCTGATTATCTACCTATATATTCCCTCCTTCCTCCCCACGCCCGAGCCAGCATGAACACTCCGAGCTGTGTTCATGGTGTGCTCGGGTTGAGGGGAGATTTTGCCAATTTTTTTCAAAAATTGTGAAGCTTTCCTTCTTTTGAAGCATTCTACGAGGTACACAATTTCATCCTCTCATGTTCTTGTTTAGTTTCTATTGTTATTATACTTTATAAATATGAAATTTGTGAAGAAAAAAAGAGAAGAGAGAGAAAGGGTTATATATGTGTGTTCATAGTGTTTTAAATTTAATGTTAGGTATGTATTGGAGAAATTTTGTTAGAAATCTTTTTTGAGTATGCTTTTTAGTATTTTATTCATAAATGAAATATAATGATTTTTAAAAATGTGTTATGTATTTTTTATATTAATTGGAGATATGTGAAATTGGTTAGTTTATTTTGACAGAAGTTCTTATGTTGTAACGAGTATTTTTTCAATAACATTTATTGTTTTTTGAGAAATAAAAGCCTTGTGGATATATCGATATGGCTACTGCTGGAGGAAGTGGGACCGGTGATAGTGATCGTGGTTCGTCTCGCGGGAAGGGCAAAACTACAGTACCACCTCATGATAAGTCGAAAAAACCAGGACCTTGGGTGAAAGCACAACTTAAATTTTTGATTAAAACACATGAAGAATGTGTTGCAAGGGGTGAGGAACCTGGTTTTGATCTTCAAGATCTGTTGCGGCGCTACGGTCCAGCTCCACCATCTTCTGCACCAGGAAAAAATATATCAGAGCATCCTACTTTCCCACCGAAGGATGGTTAAAGATATAGGTCATGTTGCATGTTGGATGTGGAGAAATTTATGTGCGACATCTTGAATAAATTATGAACATTGGTCGTGTTTCATTATGACTTTGAGAAATACAATTTTATTTTCAATTAGATCACTTTGTAATGTATGAATAAATTATGAACCTTGGTCGTGTTGGATATTTCGATAATTTTGAAATGTGTATGAACTAATTAGATCACTTTGCTAAATGTAGATGAATAGGCAATGGATGCACTTGGCGGATCGACGCAGTCAGGAGTGGGTTGATGGCATGCATGCTTTTCTCGATGTGGCGGAGGACAACAAGTCGCCGTCAGGTGACATGTTTTGTCCGTGTGGGCAATGTAAAAATCAGAAATCGTACAAATCAAGAGGGGTTCTTCACTTCCATCTGATGACCCATGGTTTCATGCAAAACTATACGGTTTGGTCGAAACACGGTGAAAGAGGAGTCATAATGGATGACAATGAAGAAGAGGAGGATGATAACGACATTCAATATGGTGCCTTTGCGGATGTTGCAATGGATTATGCAGATCAGGATGGTGCTGACCAGGAAGATGTTGCTCCACAGAATGACCCTAATGATGCACTTGGTCAAATGTTACGTGATGCCGAGCAAGGCTGCGACAATGACAAGGAAAGGAAAAAGATAGATCGTATGTTACAGGACCACAGAACTGATTTGTACCCAAATTGCAAAGAGGGGCTGAAAAGGTTGGGTATCACGCTTGATTTTTTGCAGTGGAAGGCATGTAATGGTGTTACTGACAAGGGTTTTGAGGAATTATTGAAACTCGTGAAGAAGATTCTTCCCGAGGGTGACGAATTGCCATCAACAACGTGGGAAGCAAAACGTGTTGTTTGCCCTCTTGGTTTAGAGGTGCAGAAGATACATGCGTGTCCTAATGACTGTATCATATATTGTGGTGCTGAATACGAAAATTTGGATTGTTGTCCGGTTTGCAAATGCACACGCTACAAGATCAGGCGAGATGACCCTGGTGAGGTTGATGGGGAGACTATTAAGAACAAGATTCCTGCGAAGCTGGTGTGGTATTTTCCTTTAATACCATGTCTGAAGCGTTTGTTCAGGAACAAAGAGCATGCCAAGTTGATGCGATAGCACAAGGAAGAACGTAAAAACGATGGTATGTTGAGGCACCCCGCCGATGGATCCCAGTGGAGAAACATTGACCGAGCATGCCCAACGTTCGATGCTGATGCAAGAAATTTAAGGCTTGGTTTAAGTACTGATGGCATGAATCCATTTGGTGAAATGAGCAGTAGCCATAGCACTTGGCCTGTGACTGTATCTATCTATAACTTACCTCCTTGGCTATGCATGAAGCGGAAGTTCATTACGATGCCGGTGCTTATCCAAGGTCCAAAGCAACCTGGCAACGACATCGATGTTTATCTAAGACCATTGCTTGACGAACTTAAACAACTGTGGAAGGAAGAAGGTGTTACTATGTGGGATGAGTACAAACAGGAAAGTTTTAACCTTAGGGCACTACTTTTCTTCAACATCAATGATTGGCCTGCACTAAGTAACCTGTCCGGACAAACAAACAAAGGATATAAAGCATGCACACATTGCTTAGATGATACTGAAAGCATCTATTTGAAGCATTGTAGAAAGGTTGTTTACATGGGTCATCGTCGATTTCTTCCTTCGAAGCACGAACTACGAAAGAAATGTCCACACTTTGGCGGGATGCGGAGCACCGTACAAAGCTGATACACCGCAATGGACAAGATGTATTTGATATGGTGAAAAATGTAGAAGTAATATTTGGAAAGGGAGATGGAAGCCAACCTATCAAGGCAGGTGAGGATGGGCGTGCCGCGATGTGGAAGAAAAAGTCTCTCTTTTGGGAGCTTCCTTATTGGAAATTGTTAGAGGTCCGCAACGCAATTGATGTGATGCATCTGACGAAGAATCTTTGTGTGAACTTGATCAGCTTCCTTGGTACTTATGGGAAGCCAAGAGATACAGTGGAAGCACGACAGGAACTCAAACGTTTGAATCTACGAAATGATCTACATCCAGAAAACAGAGACAAAGGACGCAAGTACCTGCGTCCCGCTAGCTTCACTCTCAGCAAAGAGGAGAAGGCAAGTATGTTTGAATGCTTGAACAGTATCAAGGTCCTGTCAGGCTATTCCTCCAATATTAAAGGAATAATTATCATGAAAGATAAAAAGTTCTTAAACCTCAAGTCTCACGACTGTCATGTGTTGATGACCCAACTGCTTCCCGTCATACTGAGGGGTGTGCTACCAGTTAATGTGCGGAAAGCGATTGTGAAGCTATGTGCATTCCTTAATGCGATTTCTCAGAAGGTGATCAATCCTGAAGATTTGGATAGGCTACAGAACGACGTGGTCCAATGTCTTGTCAGCTTTGAGATGATATTTCCACCATCATTCTTCAATATTATGACACATCTATTGGTTCACGTCGTCAAAGAGATTCGTATACTGGGCCTGGTATTTCTTCATAACATGTTCCCTTTTGAGAGATACTTTGCTGTTCTGAAGAAGTATGTACGTAGTCGTGCTCGTCCAGAAGGATGCATTGCTAAGGGATACGAAACAGAGGAGGTGATTGAATTCTGTGTTGACTTTATCGAAGACCTCAAGCCGATTGGGTTGCCTGAATCACATCATGCGGGGAGACTTAGTGGAAAGGGCACACTAGGAAGAAAGACGATGGTAATCAGAGACATGCTGACATTTCGTAAAGCACATCTCACAATTCTGCAGCAGTCAGCCTTAGTTGCTCCATACATCGAGAAGCACATGAAGATTCTGTATGAAAAAAATCCAGGAAAGACTGCGACATTTATTCAACGTCAACACAATAGTAGTTTCACAGATTGGTTGCGAGAACATCTGATGGCTGTTGTGGGTATTGATGCGCAACTAGCCTTTCTAGCTAGGGGTCCATCGACCACGATCTTAAAATTTCAAGGCTACGACATAAATGGGTATACATTTTATACAAGAGCCCAAGACAAGAAGAGCACGAACCAAAATAGTGGTGTCCAGATCGATGCGACCGACAGCAATGGCAATAAGAACTCATACTATGGTGTCTTAAGTGTCAATGGGTGAAACTAACTGCAGGAGGAGTTACAACTGATGAGTATGGGATGGCTATAGTGGACCTAAACAAGATTGGGTTTCTAGACGAACCGTTCGTCCTAGCCAAAGATGTGACACAAATTTTTTATATAAAAGACATGGCTAGCAAGCCAAAGAAAGGGACAAGCAAGCAATCGGACCCATCAAAAGACGAGGCAAAGCGTCATATAGTTCTTCCTGGAAAAAGAAAAATCGTAGGAGTTGAGGATAAGACAGATGAAGATTATGATATGCTCGACGGTCGACCTCCATTCTCGGTGGCTGCTGACCCAACCGTCCTGTTAGCAGCAGACGAGACACCCTATCTACGTCGCGATCACAATCAAGGGACATTTGTGAGGAGAAAGTTTGTTAGCGTTCAAGTAAACAATGATGCTGTATAAGTTAATTGCACTATGATGAAAACTGTAATATTTTAACTTTTTTTTGTCTCTTTCATTTCATATATAACAAATATATTAATTTTTTATATATTAATTGCACTATGACGTGGCTAATAATGTTTTAGTTATAATCTAAATAAATAAGACTAACTACAACCTAAATAAATAAGACCAAGTATAACCTAAATATATAAGACTAAGTATAAATTAGATAAATAAGACTAAACATTTAGATGTAATATTATTTTAACTATTTTTTTCTCTTTCATTTCATATATAACAAATATATTAATTTTTTATATATTAATTGCACTATGACGTGGCTAATAATGTTTTAGTTATAATCTAAATAAATAAGACTAACTACAACCTAAATAAATAAGACCAAGTATAAATTAAATAAATAAGAATAAACATTTAGATGTAATATTATTTAGCACCGGGTATTTGCAAAACTCGGTGCTAAATATAAAATTGCGCCAAAAAAGTGGCGCCAAACGGAACTGGGGCACCTTTAGCACCGGGCGGATCTAAGACCCGGTGCTAAAGGTCCCCAATTTAGGTTGGCGCCCCGGCGGCTGACCTTTAGCACCGGGCCTTGGCTGCGCCCGGTGCTAAAGGTCCGTCCTATATATAGTCAACACTTAGAAAATTTTCGCATCTCGCCGTCTTCGTGTTCTCCACTCCCCACTTCGTCTCCCCGCCGCCGTCGTCCCCAAGCGCCACCGCGCCGCCGCCGTCGTCTCCAAGTGCCGCCGTCATCCCTAAGCGCCGCCGTCGTCCCCAAGCACCACCGCGCCGCCGCGCCGCCGTCGTCCCCCATCGTCGCCGCATCTCCCCAACCGCCGCCGTCGTCGACCCCATCGCCGCCGCATCTCCCCAAGCACCGCCGCCGTCTCCACCGCCGGCGCCGCCCCTCCACCGTTGCCGGCACCGTCGCCAACCCCGGCGCCGCCCCTCCACCGACGCCCGGCCTCGACCCCGACGACGCCCCCGCTCGCGCCGTCGCCGGACGCGCCGCCGCCCCCGACGCGCCCGGCCGCCGCCCGCGCGCCGTTCGGCCGCCCCGGACGCGCCGCCGCCCTCCATCAGCAGCGGCCGCCGCCGTCCCGCGGCCTGCCGCCGTCCCGCGGCCTGCCGCCGCCCCGCCGTCGCTGGCCGCCCCACCGTCGCTGGCCGCCCCGCCCCGCCGTCTTGCCGCTCGGCCGCCCCCACCGTCGCGCCTCCAGCGCGCCGTTGACGCCTAGCTCGACGCCCGTCGCCCTCCACGCGCGTACCGGCCGACGAACACGGGCTCGTCTCAAGCGATCCGCGAGCTCGATCGGCTAAAGCGATCCGCGTCCGCGAGCGGCTGTTCGTCTGAAGCCGGCCGAGTGCAACCCTGCGACTGCCGAGAACCGCCGCCGACCGCCGCGCGAACACGAGCTCGTTTGAAGCCGGCCACACGTAAGCCCTTTCCGACGTGCATGGAGAACCCGACAGCTGCATGTGTATTAATTTTATAGTTAGTGTAAATGATTAGGGTTAACGATAAATTTTACTAGAATTTATTTATTTGACTTAGAATTATTTTCTTTAACGTACAATGATTATTTATTTGGCGTAGAATATTTATTTAACGTACACTAATTATTTGACGTAGAATACTTATTTAACATACAATAATTATTTATTTTACGTAGAATATTTATTTAACATACAATAATTATTTATTTGACGTAGAATATTTATTTAACATACAATAATTATTTATTTGACGTAGAATATTTTTTTTGCGTACAATACTTATTTATTGATGTAAATATTTATTTAACATACAATAATTATTTATTTGACGTAGAATATTTATTTAACATACAATAATTATTTATTTGACGTAAATATATTTCTATAACGTACGATACTTATAAGTATTTATTTGACTAGAATATTTTCTTTAACGTTCAATAATTATTTATTTAACGTAGAATATTTATTTAACATACAATAATTATTTATTTGACGTAGAATATTTCTTTTGCGTACAATACTTATTTATTTGATGTAGAATATTTATTTAACATACAATAATTATTTATTTGACGTAGAATATTTATTTAACATACAATAATTATTTATCTGACGTAAATATATTTCTATAGCGTACAATACTTATAAGTATTTATTTGACTAGAATATTTTCTTTAACGTTCAATAATTATTTATTTAACGTAGAATATTTATTTTTGAAGATGACGATCCACGAGGAGGATAATGATGAATTCTTAGCAGCTACAGTTTCATTTGGGTGGAAACACTGATCGGCCACTGAGCATGGAAGAAATAATGCAAGGTATTTCTGGTGGCGATAATTTGGACCAGATGCAACCTAATGTGGGTCAACGTAATAGCGATGAGCCCACGTCTAGTCAGGTGCTAATATTTCTCATAAACATTATATACATTATCTTAACCTAATGTTGTGACTAATTTATACGTCTAATTATTCTAGCCATCTACGGCGACAACTGTCGCTACGAAACGCCCTGGAAAAAGAAGTATCACTAAGAGGCTGAAGGAGGTCAAATTGCACATCACCAAAGTGGAGGATGATGGGGAGCCAACTGAGCCCAAAGAAATTGCCAGAAAATATGTCTCTCAATGTGGTGTTATTGTTTGTGAACGCGTTCCCATTAGCATCAGGAAATGGAGATCTACGGAACCCAATGAACCGTATGTTCTGGCTAATACGGAGAAAGAAATGATATGGACTGATGTGAAAGAAATATTCGGATTTCCTTCAGATCGTGAAGAGAAATTGAAAGATTGGACGCTGAAAAAGATGGCAACTCAATTTCAAAATTATAAGACAAAATTGTGGAAGAAATATCTCAAAACAGAAGAAATTCCGGATTTTGACAATCACCCTACCATAAGACCTTATCATTGGGACGCGTTCGTGGAGTACAAACAGTCCACAGAAGGATCTGAGATATCCATAAGGAACATCGGCAATGCGGAAAAAAAGAAGTACACCCATCGAATGGGTTCAGGCGGTTATAAAGGTAGCGTCGACAAATGGGACAAGATGGAAGAAGATCTCTATGCTAAAGGCATTCGTCCAGCGACACATGACTGGCCCTTACGATCCAAGCATTGGTATTATGGTCATGGAGGCACTCTCAGTCCAATAGACGGATCTTTGATTTTTGGCGAGGACTTGCGAGACCTAGCTCACCGCCTCCTTGAAATCATAAGGAAAGCTGAGGCCAGAGAATTCATCCCTGACAGAGAAAGAGATGAGCTAACCTATGCCTTAGGAAACAAGGAGCATCCTGGAAGAACGCGCGGAGTAGGAACTTCTGTTTCTTGGAAGTATGCTTTCAAGGAGGACAGCTCCTCCTACAGGAGCCGTAAGCGGAAGAAGACCGAAACAGAGAACAGGATGAGGGAGCTAGAGGAAATCATAGCCGCCCAGGGCGCACGGATACAGAATATGGAGGGAGAGATGGAACAGCGAATGAAGCTAGCACTTATTCAGATGACACAATCTAGAGGAACAGAAGATCCTGCTGCTTTGGTTACCCCTCCACAACAACGTAGCAGTCACGCTTCCACAGAGCTTCCGCCAGCTCAATCAGAACCGGCCCGTTACCCTGTGGATGAAATATCTCAGTGCACCGCTTGCGAGCTTCATTCAACATTGAAGAACATATCAGTGGTGGTATGTATAATAACAATGACTTAAAGTTAGTTTACATATGTTGAACATATTATTGTGTTATTAACTTTTCTGAATATATTAGGTTGCATACGGCACGGCTAGACCATTGGAAGAAGGACAAACAGTACACTCCAAGGAGATTCCATATGGCTACGCACCAGTCGAGGTGGAACAAGTTGTCTAAGATTACAACGGCTTGCAGCTTGACATCCCCGGAGGTGATGGGGAAACACTTCTTGGACAGTGTTGTCACGGCATCATTCTATGGAGCAAGCGTGACATCATCATACCTGGTGTGGAAGCAACAACCTCGACAGGTCCGCCAGGTCCACCGTCTCCGCATGACGATGATCCTCCGGCAGATGATCCTCCGGCAGATGATCCTCCGGCTGATGATCCTCCGGCAGAAGAAGATTGGTCTCCACCGGCGAGGCCAAAAAGGAATCCACCCAGAAAGAAAACTGCGCCAACAAGTCCTCCACCACCAACAAAGCGGCCAACTAAGCAAAAGAAAGTGCCGGCAAAGAAGAAATTAGCTTACGAGCTGACGCAAGAGGAACTTGACGAGGTAGTCCCCGCAGAAGTACACGGGCATTTTCACAAGAAGAAAGAGCCTGAGAAAGAGTTCGTGGTTGACCCGGTCAAGGCGGCGAGGTTCTTACAAAATTTGACCAGGGCAGAACAGAAAAAAGCCGAAATATCTGACTATGACCGCTCATTAATAAAATCTTTTCAGAAAAGGAAGAGAGCTGAGCAGGCTGAGCGGTTGGCATGGCCTAAGTCTAAAGTGAAGCCGGCATCGCCTAAGTCTAAAGTGAAGCCGGTAACGCATAAGTCGAAACGTTCTACTATTCCTCAGCTCGGCGAACAACCTCAGCAAGGATTGAGTCAGTTGCCAGATGCGCACGAACTGATGCTCCAACGTCAAATGGAAGAGACAGGTCTCAGTAGAGCGGTCCTCACTGGCCAAGAATCCCCGCCCAAAGCTAAAGTGACTAAGTGGCATTTTGAGCTTGGCAAGTCGTTCGTCCCGTCAGAGGATGTGAAAAAGCTACAAACAAAGATGTATTTATTGCATGGATGGTACATGGTTCAAGCGTCGAAAGAACGAGACATGTTCGGGTGTCGCGTGAAGGATGAGGATTTTTTCAATGGAGAAGACACGACTTGGTTGGAGTCCAAAGATATCTACGAAATCTACCAACGAGACACCCTGGACATGTCTTTGATTCAAACCTGGGTTCTGTAAGTGATTTCTTATAACAATTTCTTTATTGTCATTTAAAAAACTGTATGAGTGACGGCGCTACTTTATTGCTTATTATGTAGAATGGAGATTCAAAGATGTCGGAGGGAGCGTATTTTTGACGTTGGTTTCATGGACCCATCAAAGGTAAACCAAGACATGATTTATAAAGATCCAGAGGCGACATATCAGAACTTATTCAAGTATGTGGATAAGCAAAATTTTATGGACTCCATACTATTGCCATACCACTACGGGTGAGTGCTAACACTTATATTATCTCATTTTATTTTCTTAATTTCTTAATTTCTTTAAATTATCTCATTATGCTAAAACACTTATACATATGTATGTAGTTACCACTGGGTGCTCATAGTACTGAATCCTGATAGAGGTGTGGTTAACGTCTTCGATTCGTTGAGGAAACCACAAGAAGAGTATCAGGAAATCATTGACATGTTTACAAGGTCGTATATATAAGTAAATTTCAACAATTCAAATTTTTCTATATACTTACATTATTGACTTATTTTATTTGAACTCAAATTTGAGACTAACAACATGATTATGTAATTGTAGGATGTGGAACGAGATTCGTGAAAAGCACCCCGGTATTGGATATGAAAAGCTCGTATGGAATACTGAATTCCCGGTACGCATGCAATTTGTACATATACGTCTTTGCTAATCAACTTAAAAAATATCTTTAACTTTGTTTTCGCCAACAGTGTCATCAACAGGGGCCGGGCAATAATTTATGCGGATACTACGTTTGCGAGTACATGCATAGCTGGATTAAAAAATATATACTAACCATGATATTATGGTACGCAATATCTATTTACAAGTTTCTAATTCAACTTCACCATTATTATACTTTAATTTTAATTGTTTGCAATTCGTAGATGATGTCCATCTCTAGTAAAAGCCTAGAGCAGCATAAGATCGACGCAGTTGCAGAACAACTCGTTGGATTTATTTGGGACGAGATCATCAATGTGAATGGAGAATTTCATTATGATGATGCATGGGACAATACGGACACCTCAAGTCTTCGTTCCTCCATCGCTGGTCCTAGATCCTCTGCTCGTCCTAGTTCATCATCAGCTCGTCCAAGTGCAGGATCGTAATTTATGGACACTAAGTTAGAAAACTTAACTCTTTTAGCACTATGAGATGATGTAACTCTTTTGGCACTAAGATATGTAATATATGTCTTTTTTATGCTTATACGAGCCTTATACAAATACTAGTGCAGTGTAGTACGACATCCGTATTAGAACAAATACGTAGGCGAAAAACGTTGGCAAAATACGTATACAAACAAATAAATATGAAGGCTGAAAAATAGAAAATTATATGGTGCCCCTTTAGCACCGGTTCTCGAAACCAACCGGTGCTAAAGGGGCTCGCGCAAGGACCATGTGCGCGGCCCCTTTTAGCACCGGTTGGTTTCGAGACCCGGTGCTAAAGGGGGCCTTTAGCACCGGGTAAATGACCCGGTGCTAAAGGTGTACCCCTTTAGCACCGAAAGATCCGCACCGGTTGGGAAACCGGTGCTGAAGCGGGTTTCCCAACCGGTGCGGATGCCTCATTCTCTTCTAGTGACTAGCTGGCAGCAAACGCTCTGTTGATGACAGAATCGGCAATCGGCCGCTATTATTATTCTCCCAACGGTCGTAGTCATCGATTCTCGTTGCTATTCAATGATGGCCATCCTGATGCAAAAATACAGCCAGATGTGTACATTGATCAGAAGTCAGAACAGAACTGATATATTCTACTACACCAATTTGCTAGAAGAAAATAACTGAAGATGCTACTGAAAAGAAAAATACATACCCGAGGGCGACGGCAATGGCGTTGATGGTGGAGGACTCGGAAGGTCTATCGGTGGCACGTCGTTCGCTGTTCAGTCCAGTTCACATTCAGTACTGGTCAATCTCCATACAAGCATATATATGTATGTATATATATATATAACATTTCATTCATATATACTAATTACTTATTAAGCATTAGGACCACATCAGCAGCTAGCTTATCTGTGGACTTACTGAGGTTGCACGCGGCGGCAAGTATCTCGACGCGCACGTCGTGGCCGCACACGGAGAAGAGCTCCACCATGCGCACGTAGATCACCGGCCCGGGAAGGAGGCGGCCGATGTCGCCGTTGACGACGTGGCACAGGCAGGTGACCGTCTCGTAGGTGAACATGGAGTTGAAGCCGTCGCAGCAGGTGGGCTCCGGCGCGTACACGCTGGAGTTGGTGATGAAGCCCGCGCACGGCATCATCCGCATCAGCCACGGCCGGCACTCCCTCGGTTGCGGCGGCAGCGGCGGGATGCCGCCGCCGCCATCGTCTGGGGACGGTGCCGCTGCTGCTTCTGGATCCGCGGTGGCAGCTGTTCTGGAGAGAGATCCTTCGACTCTGATCGCCGATGATGGCTGCAGGATGACGGCGAAGGCGACGAGCAAATCGATCATCATGAGTGTATACTTGTTGAAAGTCGCCATCGATCGTCGGAGGCTTTATTTGGCTAGCTGCAGACCTGCAATAGCCTTGTTGCATTCACGTGAGACTACCACAAGGCAGGCTAAGATATCACCAATTTATAGGATGACCCGTGACAATAAGCACACAATTAAAGAGCTCCAAGAAGGAAAACATGTCTTAAACGATTTCATGAAATTTACCCATGACACGTTCTTGGTTCTTAGTGTATCTTCTTTTGATAAAGATTAAAGAGCGTGGCTAACAACTCTACTGTTACTCAACTTCCTATATGGTGGGTCACAATCTTTTGATGACACAGCAATTCGTTGCTTCAAGCCTTCTACGGCAGGCGAAATTCTGGGAATCTAGATATGGCTACATGGCGACCAACCAACTACCCAAAGTAGTAGCTTTGAGTAACCATTTGCCATATAAGAAATTGGAAATGCCATTTTAAATGAAATATTCTTGCTAAGGACCCGTTTGTTTAGTCGAAATTTGAAGGAATTGAAATCTAGTAATAAATTATACTATGTAGTTTAGAATTTCACATTCCACAACTTTTCTAAGCTTATAAATAAACATATCCCAAATTTATAGGTTGTGAGATGGAAATGAATTCCATAGGGTGGGAGATAAAAAGATAGGATCACTCTATTTATAATCATAGAGTGGGAGATAAAAAGATAGGCTTATTCATAGGGTGGGAGATAATATAATCGTATGAATTCCAATTCCTACAATTCCCACCAAACAAGCGGGCCCTAACAGTATTTAGAAATTCTCCATTTTTTTCAAAAAAAATGATGTGAACAGGAGGGGTGAGCCCCCGGCCTACTGATTATATATTATATAGGGTAGCAACGTGAACAGTTGCCAAAAAGTTACAGGCTCCAAAGGAACAATCAAGAAACAAAGAAGAAAGAAAGAAATTCATGTAAATTATAAATAGAGATCCATCCATTGGACTAACTCCTGATTCCAGATTTCTTTGACCGTGTGCATAAGCAGAGCCAGTAAGTTTTTGAACCGAGATAGGCATGTGGCCACTTGAGGCAGTTCACCTTCAAAGATCAAGTTGTTACGGGTTGTCCAGATGCACCAACACAAAAGGATGATTATTTCCATGAAAAGGGGGACATGAAGCTGGGCTCTGAAGCTTTGTAAGACCTCATACGGTTCATCAGCCGGGTTGATATAAAGGCCCAGTCTGATCCAGCATTCTTCAGCAAAAGGTCAACCTAAAAGTAGATGGTAGTGGGTTTCCTCCACATCAAGTGTACACATAACACAGTCATATGATGGCAGCTCCATATTGTTTCTCTTGAGCAAGTTTCTGGTGCTTAAACGGTCTCTATGAACCAGACAGAAGAAGACTTTATGTTTCTGTTGGCATCAAGATTTCCATAACCAAGAAAAAACCGGGTGAGTGTCTCTTTGCCCTGTCAGGTGAATGTAGGCATTATGGGTCGAGTAGTAGCCATTGCCCAAAATGTAGGTACATATATCTTTGGAGTCACACATATTCAGGTTTTCAAGGTTCGTCGCCAAGTCAGTGAGCTCAGTCTGGGCTTCAGCAGAGAGGGGCAGGTGAAAGAGTGTGTCTAAATCTTCAATTTGTTGTGACTTCTGAATTGTGATGTCCTGCTTTTTGGCAAAGGTGAACATATGGGGATATGCTTGCCTTGGAATAAGATTGCCCTACAGGTCATTCCATAAGGAACAAGTTTAGCCATCGTGGATCACAACCAAAGACATGCCTTTAAATTTATCCAACATCTTCAAAGTGTCCCTCCACCAAAAGGAGCCTTTCCTTGTGTGGTTGGGAATTCTTCCATTGTTGTAGTATTTTCCCAAACCAGATGAACCCAAGGGATGTCCAACCTATTAAAAAATTTATGCAGATTCTTCAGAATCAAGGCTTCATTATGTGTCATCAAATTTAAAACCCCAAGTCCTCCTTCCATTGGCAGGCATACCAAATCCCAAGCAATTTTGGGTGAAGTTTTATTATTGATATCAGCACCTCTCCATAGGTAGTGCTTTCTGTACTTGTCAATTTGCTTATAAATTGTTTTATGGAGCAGGAAGCAGCACATGGATGACATGGGAAGTGATGAGAAAATAGAGTTTGTAATCTGTAGCCCTCCTACTTGTGAGAGAAAAATAGAGGTACTGACCAACCTTTTTTCATATCTAGAGACAAGTGGAAGAACTTCTTCAATGGTTGGCTTGGTGAGGCCTAAGGGGAGGCCTAGGTAGGTAAAAGGCAGGGTGCCAACCAAGCATCCAAATTCTTGTGCCAAAAGAGCAAGTGTCATCTGCATATTGTAAAATAGAGAAGTCTTAACTGTAGGAGGTTAGCAACAAGAACAAAAAGGAGAGGGGAAAGAGGGTCTCCTTGTCTAACTCCTCTCTTGCAACGGAAAGTTTTCCCTGATACGCCATTAAGAAGAATGGTTGAGGTGCCTGAATTAAAAATGCTTTTCATCCAATTTAGCCATGTGTGACTGAAGCTCGTATGCTGCATAATTGATATCATGGCCTCATGCTCAATCCTGTCAAAGGCTTTCTCAAAGTCAAGCTTAAGTAGCACAATCTCTTTTCTGGACTGATGATAGATATGAAGGTATTCAAAAGCCCAGGCTAGGTAGTCTTGTATTGTTCTTGTCTTTATGAAGCCATATTGATTCTGATGTATCAGACCAGTGATCACCCTTTGTAGCCTATTGGCTAGCAGTTTGGTAAGCAATTTCATAGTGCAATTGAGCAGGGAGATGGGTCTATAATTTGAAATTTTGCAGGGACCATCCACCTTAGGAATTAAGGTGATGAGAGAACCATTGATACTTTGAAGAAAAGTATCTCCTTTCTGAAAAGAGGAGCAAAGGTCATGAAAGTCTTGTTTGATGATGAGCCAACATATTTTAATGAACTCAGAGTTGAAGCCATATGGTCTATAGGACTTATCATTGGGCAGCAGGAGAACAACATTGTCTATTTCTTCATGGTTGAATGGCTCATCCAAATAGTTTATATTGCTAGAAGTTGTGAGCAATTGTTGGAGGTCAAAGCACATTGTACCAGGTTCAGAAGTACCCAATCTTTTTTGTTTATATGCTTCCCACTGCAATTTTTCCTTGTCTCAATGTTGAGTGAGAGTGTGACCTTCATAATCTTCCAAGGTAGCAATGAAGTTCTTCTTGTGCTTGATAGTAGCATTAGCATGAAAAAATTTAGTGCCCTCATCACCAAGCCTTACCCATTTGATTGTACCATGATGTTTCCAATATATCTTTTGCTGATGTAGGAGATAGGTTAACTTTCAGCCAGAAGCTCTTTGAAATTCCATTCTACCACAGAGAGGTCTCTGGATTCCTTCATGATTTCCATAAGGGAGAGAACAAGCTTGACATTTGCAATGTTTGTCTTGAGGCTCGATTGGCTGTTTTGCGAAGCTTTGAGTACTCTTCTTAAATTTTTGAAGTTAGTCGTTAGCCTTTTAGCTGCATCCGAAGTTTCTACTGGTAGAGACCTTCCATGATGTACAACTGAAAAAAAGTGCTCATGTTCTATACAAAAATTTTCAAATCGAAAAATTTTCCCCTTTGAAATATTGGTGGATATGCTTATAATGCATGGTACATGATCCGATGCTTCCATGACCATGGGAGACACAGATGTATTTGGGTAGGAGAGCGTCCAAGCACTTGAAGTAAAAAGCCAGTCCAACCTTTCCAAAAGAGGAAAGTCCTGTTTATTTGTCCAAGTAAAACGTCTGTTTAGCAAGGGGATTTCCACTAGCCCAAGTGCATTAATAGCTTCATTGAAAAGGAACATTTCAGCATAATCTCCACCTGGTCTATTTCTATTTGCAGGATCTCTCATGAGGTTGAATTCACCAAGAATAAGAACCTATATCACTAGGCTTTTGAATATGTTTAAGCCACTTGGTAAAATCCCTTTTCCCTTCAAGAGTGCAAGGTCCATAAACATTGGTTAAAATCCAGTAACTATTATCAAGTTTAGAAATTCCACTCCATCAAATGCAGAAATTCTTGATATAAAGGGCATCTAGACGCTCTCTTTTAGTTTCCTGGATACAAAGCACATCACGTTGACTCTCAACTATTTTATCTATAATAGAGTTCCATTTCTTATCAGATTTAAACCTCTTACATTCCATTTTCCAACACATCACTTTCCAGGTTCTGAGATTGTGAGGACTATTCATAGTTACACAGTAGGGAAGAGCAGATGTGAAACACAAGATGAATAACATATGTGTTAACTAGAACAAAAGAAGGTACAAGCAAAACACCAAAAGGAGCCATTATTGTTGAGACAAAAGATTCTAGAGTCACTTCTGTGAACACCCACAGGGATTGTACCCAGCAGTAACTGCTTCTTAGGCTTTTCCTTGGTAATCTTGACATCATCATTGTCTTTCACATTCTTTTTCTTAACTAGCTTCTTCCCACCAGGGGCAGCTACCTACTTCTTGGCATTCAGAGCTTCACTAGTAAGCTTGGCAAGGTCCCATTTGCAGAAGATGGAGCCCAAATTCTTGATAGCCGAGATTAGAATGGAGGGTGGTTTCACAAAGCATCCAAGGCAGTTGTTATCAGCACAAGGTGACACATGAAAACCATTCTTCTGAGCTAATTGTCTCTTGCTTCGTTTGAGTTCCTCATCAGAGAGGTTGCCTTCACCAACAGAAGCCTTCAGCTTGCCAGCCTTTTCTAAGAGGTTTCTAGACCATGGTCACGGGGTGAACTTGACCTTTTGAAGACTATCTTGAAGAGGGGTGGAGGGGGAAGTGGCAGTCACAAGAGGTGCAGCTAATGACGAGCTAAGGATGTGGTCAGGAGCCAAACCTTCCAAGATTGCACTTTTACCTTTATCCTTTGAGCAGTCCTGGGGATCGTCAGGCTTGGTGGCAGCACTAGAGCACAAGAGGGGTGTTCTAAAAGGGCATTTTGATGGTAGGCCAAACTGCGTAGTGCCATGGCCAGCATTCAGAAATCCAGCCGGTGGTGAAGAGAGAAATTCCTTTGCCCAAGACAAATTTAGAGGGTTTAAGAGCTGAGCTGTGAAGAAGTTTGACCAGAAGAGAGGTATATCCACTTTCTAACTATTTTTTCTTGGAGAGAAATAAGAAGCCCAATGTCTAACCATAGTGGGGTTGCTCTGAAAGATAGCAGGCCTTTTCTCCTTCCATCATAAAAATCACTGAAGTTAAATTTGTGTACCCCGACAAACCCCAGCTGGATGTTTTGGTTGAAAACATCATTCTCATTCTCATTCGGATCACCATATAGAAGTTCATCAACTTGGATGTCTTCCTGCACAAAATTCATGGGTTGCCCATTTTCTTGAGGAATGAAAGCCTCCACATCCATATTATCAGGAAAACCAGGAGGCATTTGCTGAATGCCATCAGAGTCACTTGAGGAGTCAGTACCATCTATGACGTCTTCTGGTACTGTTGTCAGCCACCATTGGTATGATTTCTATAGCATCAATTTCCCTTATGTCATGATCAGGAGCCATGTTGAAGTCAAAATCTAGGTCAACCATCACAGGATCAGCAGCTTCAAGTGCATCAGCCAGAGGATTGTTATCAGCTGGCTGTTGTTGCTCTGCTGTAGGGGCAGGACCAATGAATTCATCATTCATTTCATGATCTGGCCAGAGACCCCATTGTGCTGCACCATTGTCATTTTCATTGTCATTACCATTAGCATCTTGGTTCTCATTCCCAAAATTGCCTTGTTGTGCATTATCACCATTCAAGCCATGGTTGTTGGCATGGTGATTCGCCTGACCATAACCAAAGAAATCAAAGAGATTTGGTTCAACAAAGTCTTGGAGCTGGTCCTCATCCCCTGGAATGCCACCAAGCAGCCTGTATTGGAGGATTTCACATTGAGCGGTCCATGAATCCCCCTAAGAGTCTTCCCCTTCTGAACAAACTATGAACCATGGGATTTCTAATAAATCAACAACTCTGACTTTGACTACAATGCGAGCAGGATTATGTGGATCTTCCTCCCAAACCAGCAGCTTACCAAAATCAGCAACAATTTTTTCTGTGTCAACTTTACTCCAAAAATCAATGTTATAGCCTAGCATCATAATCCAAGCATCACAATTCATGGAAGTGGTTTTGTTGTTCGAACCCATGTTATGCTCTATAAAAGAGATTTTGCACTGCCCATTAGTGCGGGGACTATCACCGATCAGGAAATCCCTATCATGCACATGATCAAATCTGACATAGACCTGACCATATGGGCATGACCGAATTGATCTGTATGCGACCGTCCTATGATTGCGAAGGAAATTGTCTAGGACTGCACTGATGGATTGCAAAGGTACCTGCTACATTGGCATATGCTCGATGATGGTGATTGCAACATCACAATTGTTCCTCCTTGCACCACCAAGAATCACCCGACTCATAGGCTTTCGGTGGCCGACAATTGTTGACGGCCATTATAACCTCGTAGTGACCATCAACATTTCGGTAAAATGAGGATGATCATACCATATTCCATGCATAAAACTATTTTTATTGACAAATTTCACAAGTTTTGGATGAGTTATGGTTGCAGGACAAAACTGGTGAAACAGGGGCCAAACCTGGCACAAGGTCAGGCCGGCCGGCCTAGCCCAGGCCGACCGGCCTCCTCTGGCCAGGTCTGGTCACGTCACTGATCCACAAGCCATGCCAAGTGCCCAGGATGATCAAGAACTGTGCAAACAACGTCGGTTTGATCCAAGGACCCGGAAGGCCTAGAGGTGAAAGCACATGGATTGAAGGGCCCACATCCTAGGATTCTCGGACAAGCTTCAACTAAACACAACTGTTACCGACCTTGGGAGAGCATCAGGACCATCCATGCAAAGGACAGTGCCAAGTGGCACCAGGGCCAGGCCGGCCGGCCTAGATGAGGCCGACCGGCCTCCCTCTGTGGCCGCCACGTCTCCTCCTTCGCGTGAAGCTTAAGCAGGTCCTTGGCGTGCTAATGACGCTGACATCCACCCCCTGGAGGCTATAAAAGGCAGCTCATTCACCTTGGGAAGACACACACCACATCACTCAAGTCTCTACTTGAAGGGAGCTCTAGTATCTGAGGACCCGGTGTGTCCGAGGACCGGTGGATGGTCGCTTCCTGGTGTGATGAGTGATTGACAACGTGGTGTGGATTGATGTTTCCCTTGGCTCAAGTATTGCAGGTGTAGAATGCGGCTTGGTTGCATTGGTGCAGGTGAAGAACAGGCGCGAAAGGTCTTAGCCATGGCGGCCTCCGTGGAGCGGAGAGACAAGTAGGCTTGGTTCGAGGGACCCGGTGGCCGGTGGATCAAGCGCGGTTCACATGCTGGCAAGAACGAGCAAGGGGACGTGCATCCGGTGCGAGGTAGTGGCTCACAACCGAAGCTCGTACGCGGATGAGAAGCCAGCGCAGGGTGGCGGCTAACAACCGAAGTTTGCGCGCGGGGTTTGGTGATTTGGCCACAAAATCATCGGTGGACGGTTTCCCTTGGTTTGGGCCTCAAAACCAAGGACCGAGGACTCGACGTGGCGAAGATGGGCTGCTGGGCCAAGTGTGGCTGGCAGGGCCAGTTTAACCGCCCCCCTGGGCAGGCCCAAAAACAGCGTCGAGGAGCTTCGATCCGGAGGACACGCGGCGTGACTGCAAGGCTTGCGTCGGAGGGAAGCTAGCTTGCAGTGGAAGGTGTCCCAGCCGGAAAATATCTGAGAACCAAATGTCAAATTTGCCCCTGAGGGGTATGTATCACTTAGGGGTAGTTTAGTCTTTAGAGCACCACCACTTGGACTACTAATAGGCTCTCCCAGGGCTGGTGGCTGCAATCTCTTGTTATCTCTTTAGTTCTCTTTGGTTTTCTCCTTTGAACTAGTTTCCCCTTCATCCCCTCCACCTAGAACTACTTCGAATCTTTCCTAGTTTGTATAGGTGAATTCATGGTTATGTGATTGAGTTTGTGCTGCTCATCTTTGTGCCATGATTTAAATCCACGAGCTCCCTTTTCTTTTTCTATTTTCGGAGGTATTTTCGGAGCTATTTTTGGGGGATTTTCGTTCTTCTCTTCCTAGGGCGTTTTCTCTCGGATTTCTTTGGGGGATTCACGTATGAGTGCCTTGTGCCTCTTTTGCTGGCGATCCTTTGCCCCCAAACGTCGGGAATCGCTTTGGATTTGAGATTTTCGGGATGAACTCGAGGTCATGGTGTTCTTCACGAGATCTGAGATTTCGGGAGTTGTAGCGAGTTAGAGGCCGAGATCTTTTGGGAAAACACTCCACTGGAGGACTATATCATCTTGTTTCGGTTCGTTTTGTGTTCCTTTCGATCGATTCGAGTTCTGCTGCGTGTTTCTTGTTCCTAGGGTCAGTAGCTTGACAGTGGCTACGTGATCTTGGCAAGATCGCTTTCGGAGGTTTCGGAGTTGATTTGGGAAAATAGCCAGATTGGTTGGAAAGAATTTTTATCGGCTCCCATTCACTCCCCTCCTCTCTGGTCGCCATTTCGGTCCTTCAGTATCTTTTTCATTTCTTAGATTAGGATTAGAGTTGGGAGTAGAGTCAAGTCGAGCTTAGCTCGGATCTTCGGAGTCTTCGAAGTTCTGGTAAAGCTCTTGTATCCTTTCCTTCTTTTGAAGAGTTTATTTATATAATTACTTTCTTACTTCAGAGCTTAAGTTATCTTTTATATTTCTATCTTGCTCTTCTTTTAGAGTAAAGATCTTGCTCTCTTTAGAGCAAAGTCCTATCCCCTTTAGTTTTAGTATGGAGTTTAGTTTAGCTCTACCGGGCTTTATCTCGCGGGTTTGCTCGCCTTCACCGGGCCGTAAGACGCCTTAGGGAAGACGGGGATTTCTCTTGACAGGCCTCAAGAGAAATCTTAATCATCGAATGCAGATGTGGTGTCTGGCTTGTTGATTAACTAGGAAGTGTGTTACACCCCACGGAACTGCAGTGGTAGGCGGCAGGTGGTGACAGCCCTGTCCGTCCTTCGTAGTCCACCACGTTCGGGTGTACTCATAACAGTAGTGCTGAGCCCGGAGAACCCCCTCTCTCATCCCGTTCTGAGGTTCTCCCGTTCTAGCCGTCGAAGCGAGCTCTGTTCCCGGTATCTAAGCTAGGGTCTAGGCTAAGGCTAGAGTGCCTTTTGCTCTGAGTTAGAAAGAGTCTAGGTCCAGTCTCTCCCAGCGTCTTTCCTTTTCTTTAGAAATAGGTGCTCCGTGTGTCGCTGGTCTTTCAGACCTTCTATCCGGTCATTAACTTGACCATTATCCACCCAAACCGAGAGTTTGTGCCCCTGGGTTTGTGGCTTGATATTTCTGGCAAGATACATCATTTCATTCTTCAATACACTTTAACCATCTGCTTCCCTGCGGAAATATAAATACGATACCCTGGGGTTACTCCCAAGGTGAAGTGCTACAACGAGATATATTCTATGCGCTTGCAGAATTAATTTTGCATACAATGACATATATCTACACGCTCTTGAGCGTTGCTAAAACGTGACGCTAAGGAGTGCCAACAAGCATTTCTGGTGCCGTTGCCGGGGAAGCAATTGGCTAAAGTTATTGTTGAATCATTTGATTATCTTTACAGATTTACCAAACCACTAACCTTAGTGACCTCACCACTGCAACATTTGTCTATTTTTGATGTGTTTGCAGGGTAGTGCATGACTGGTTTCAACCTGCCATCAAACTTTGATCCAAATCCAGAACGCATTGGAAGAGTAGTGCGAAAGAGAGTCGTACCTCCTCAGATTTCACTCAGCTCAAGAAATATACTCGAGTCGTCATCCGACTCCGAGTCCGAATCAGATTCAGATTCATCGTTTTCTTCAGCCCCAGAGTCTACAGAGATCATGGCTCAAGCAAAGAAGACGCTCCGTGAGTTCTCAGCCCCGTCAAGCAGCAACTTCCCGGGACTGTCAAACGCACAGGAAGGTGCATTTGAGCTGAGGACTGGCCTGGTAAACATGGTTCAGGCCAGCCCTTTCTGCGGAAAGGCGATTGAAGATGCGAACGCTCACCTTCGGAATTTTCTGGAGGTGTGCAGCACCATCAACCCCAATGGCACATCGATCAACAACATCCTCCTTCAACTCTTCCCATTCTCCTTGCTTGGGAAAGCAAAGGAGTGGTTTTACGCCAACAAGGCATCATTCGAAGGACGCTGGCAGACTTGCGCAGACGCATTTCTGGCCAAGTACTTCCCGGTAGGCAAGACCAATGCCCTCCGAGGAAAAATCACTAGCTTTCAGCAGCTAGACGGAGAGACAATTCCCGAAGCTTGGGAGCGACTGCAAGAGTATATTGCAGCCTGCCCCCACCATGGTGTGGAAGATTGGCTGATTACCCAGAACTTCTTCCACAGCATGAGCCGACGATCGCAAGAGATGTTGGATGCAGCCGCGGGAGGAGCTTTCCTCTCGTTGGATGTAGACGCAGCGAAGGCGCTAATCGAGAAGATATCCACTCACCAGAGCTAGATAGGAGAAAGACAAGCTCCCCGCAAGGGAGTACATCAAATTGACTCCGTTGATATGCTGGCCGCTAAGATGGACCTCCTCTTGAAGAAGATGGAATCTCCTGGCAAGGAGATGAATCAGATCATGGAGGAGAGAATCACATGTGAAACGTGTGGAGAAGCAGGACACTCGGGTGACACTTGCCCGACGACACAAGAAGAAGCCTATTTCATTTGGAATAACAACAATTCAGGCTTCCGTCCTCAACAAGGTTGGAATTCCAAGCCCAATTTCCCCTTCGGCCAACAGCAAGGTAATGGCTCTAAGAACGGTTTTCAACCGTCGCTAAAGGACATCTGGTATGGCCAAAAACAAATTAACGATAGCATTAGCAAGAAATTACTTGCCAATGATAAAGTTATGGAGTCGATGGCCTCCCAGATAGAAGCTTTTAATTCTGTCGTTAAGAACCAGCTGAGCTTCAATAAAATGATTGAAACACAAGTGGCTCAGCTGGCTGCATCCTGTCCTAACCCAAATGCGGGAAAGTTACCCGGGCAACCAGAGGTTCCTTTCAAGGAGAATGTTAGTGCGGTGACCACGCAGACTGGCAAGTCCACGCAGGATCCACACAATCCACAAGATGCAGGTACCCGATTGAAGGAAGCTAGCCAAGCCGAGGCGGCCGCCGAAGAGGAAGACGACGAGGAAACCACCCCTGTCTCAAAGGAGGGGAACGAGGCACCACAAGCCTCAAGCGACAGCTGAGATCCCACTTTCCTCCCGTTCCTAGAACGGAGGAGAAGACCTGTGGCCGACAAACAATTTGACAAGTTCGTCGAGGTAATCAAGAAGGTATACATCAATATACCACTACTTGATGCTTTGCAGGTCCCGACATATGCCAAGTACATCAAGGATGTACTTAGCAACAAGCGGACTTTACCCACAAGGGAGATGGTACAGCTGACCGAGGAATGTAGCTCTGCTATACTCGGGCCCCACCTCAAGAAGAAAGATCCTGGCTGCCCCACAATATCATGCTCAATTGGAGGCCATGACTTCGACAACGCCCTATGTGACTTGGGGGCGAGCGTCAGCGTAATGCCCAAGGTAGTCTTTGACCACATTAAACATATATTGCTTGTCTCTACACCCATGTGTTTGCAGCTAGCGGATCAATCGATCCGCTACCCCCATGGAGTCGCAGAAAATGTTTCGGTCAAGATCAGGGATTTCTTCATCCCTGTGGATTTCATCGTCCTAGATATGGAAGCCGGAGCAACGAACTCTCTCATTCTTGGGAGACCGTTCTTAAGTACTGCGAATGCGAACATCGACGTGGGACGTGGGACCATTCAACTTAGGATTAACGGAGGGACCGAGAGTTTCTCTTTCCGTCCTAAGGAGATCCCCCATCAAGCCAATATGGTCGAAGAAGTCATGCCCCGGAAGTCCAAGATGCCAAGCGTAGAAACGCTCATGAAGATGGTGGAAGCCTTCGCCGCCAAAGAAACGAAGAGGCATGATCGCTATCATGCACGGCGAAGGATATCGAGAACCAAAGCGCTGGAGGAGCAAGCAAAGCGCGATAAGGAGGTTGAATCCAAGTCCCGTCCCGTCCGAAAGGAATGGCGGGTAAAAGCAGTCCCGAACAAGGATTCGGAGAGTTCCGCTCAGGACGAAAAACTCGAGCCCTCGCCATAAGGTATATGGTACGTATCCTTGCATTGCATATAGAATAATTTTTTTCTTTCATTTCAATTCTTTTCATTCAGCACAACACGTTTAATTTTCGAAGCTTGCATTCATATTTCATTTATGCATTAAGTAGAATATAAAAATATATATATATTTCGACCAAATTTCAGGCCGGCCGGCCCCACCTAGGCCGGCCGGCCCCACTTGTCATCACCTATGGCCAGATCACAGCAGAAAAGCAGCAGGCATCGTGCATGAGCACGACACAAAAGGATGGAGGAAAATGGGGACGACCCCAGGCCGAGCGGCCCCAGGCAGGCCGGCCGGCCTCCCTCCACCGCCGACGTCCCATCCTCACCAAACAGCAGTACCAGCTACAGGAACATGACCACCGACAGAGGGATGGGCACGACCGGCGCAATGTGCAGGCCGAACGGCCTGCCTCAGGCCGGCCGGCCTCCCCCTGCCGCACCGCTATAAAAGCCGGTGCCCAGCACTTCAAGAAGTCGCCCCAAGCACAGATATTCATGCATCCTGAGCGCTTCCCTTCTCACTCGTTTGAATTTCGAAAATCTCTAAGTGAGGTTAGAGTTTAAACCACAAGAAAATTCTGCTAAAATCCATCCTTGAATTCTTGAGAGAACAAACCCCTACCGGTTGAACGAGAACGTTTGTGGTGGTTCTTACCCCACAAGAACGACTAACCGAGTTGTGGTGATTAATCTCCCACAAGAACGTCTAACTTTTGATTGTCTAACCCCTTATTTCCTTCAGGAATTGTGAGACTAACCTTTTGCAGGAAATCATGTGGACAAGAGCACGTCAGACGGCACGTGGAGTCGTGACCAAGCTCATCTCTTCGAGCTCCCGCCGCTCTCAGGGATCATCTGGTTCTCGGGACACTATGTCTGTCGACTCAACTCGACAGGACACAGAGTCCCAGGAGGAAGAAGTGCCTCGGAACAGGCTCCGCATCCGGATCATGACTCGGGTCGAGCACATCATTGCTCGGTCCGAAGAAGAGAGAACGGTGCTGGACCAGCTCCAGGACCGCTACTACACACATGCCAAGTACTTCGACCCCATGCTGCTGATCAAGACCGATCTCGGAGGAGACATGGAACGGGCTTTCAACAATGCCGGATGGCAAAACTTCTACCCCGTCCCGGAAACAGGTTCGCACTTTCTCACAATGGAGTTTTTTATGAGTTTGAAAATCGAAGTTCTTCCCAACGAGACAAATATTTGCTTTTGGTTTTTCAACGAGGATTTTATCTTAACCCCGAAGCAACTCAGTGAGGCTCTTGGTTTCAACAAGAGATGCATCATTGATGCCAACCTGTTGGTGACTAACCACCGGTACAACCGTGCCGCATGGTGGGATAGCATCACAGGCGAGCCATCCTTGGGGAAAAATAGCATCACTGCCATCCAAAACCCCACTCTTCGTTTTCTGGCGAAGTGGATCGCTATGGTGGTCCACATACGCGCTGATTTGCGTCTTTGCCTCTTGCTTGATTTAGAGTGCCTTTATGCCATGGTCAAGAAAATTCGTTTCTCACCGGTCATGAGCATGCTTGATGACTGGCAGAGGTTAGTCACTGGCCGAGCCACAATTGACATAACCTCGCTAGTCACCCGCATTGCCACCCATGTTGGTGCTTTGCAGGGCGCTCAAGTCACTTTCCTTCCCGTTACACAAGAGTATCAGTCTTGCATTGGTTTAGACCATTTTATCCAGGGTCACTTGATGCGCGAGGGCCCTGGCCATACTCTTTTCATGTGTTATCCTGGTTTCATCGACGAAGTCGAGCTTCCATGCCCAGCTTTGTCACTGAGATCAGCGAAAAGTCTAACCATGCAGCTTAGAAGGAAGGAACCCGCTCGCCATAGTGTTGCAGGCCTTGCAACACGTGGCAGGTGAGCTAGGCATGACAGTGAAGCCGGAACATCTACTGCACCTCAGCCCGAGTACGACTACCAGCAGCCGATGGAGAAGCCCACTGCCAACATGAGTTTTGAGGAGGCGTTCGACTACCATCAAGGAACGGCATGATACGGCCCGCAGGTCGGACCATCCGCCTCCGCCAGATATGACTACGAAAACCCGGTCTCCCGAGGGATCGTTGATCTTAGTACCAGGTTGGAGACGATGACTCTGCAACAGCAGCAGCTCAGAGATGAAGTTGCACACAACACCGATCTCACGCAGCAGAACTGGGGGATGACCACATCCCTCCAGACCGACATTCACGGCTTCTTCGACTACATGCACTACGACCCCAACCAGTACTACCAGTGAGCTTCATCGAAGCTTGGGGGAGTCTCAGGTATGATCGAAAGCCGTTGCCGTTGCCTTGCCTTGCCTTGCTTTGCTATGATAAAATAAAAAAATTAAATAAAAAAATAAAATAAAAATATAAATAAAATAAAATAAAATAATAAAAGCTCCAAAAGATGTCTTTATGTATGGAATTATGGTTGAGAACCTCTGGAATGATGAAAAGTTGCTCTGTTTATGCCCTCTAAGTGCCTCGTGCTTAATCCTTTACTCTTGAGTATTTGAGTTCGTTGGCATTTAAGGATCCGCCATGATAAAACTGTGGGAGTAAGAGCACTTGTTCATTGTTTAAGTTATTGTGAGCGTTGATATGGTTTGCTTCGAGGTATAACTGCATGCTTAGTAAGGAACCTCTCGGAAGTTTTTATAAAATATTACATGGTGAATCTTCCTCGATGGTTTAAAATGTCCTACCAGAGCCTAAACAGTTATACATCTTTTAAACTACCATATGCTATCTTGAGTTGCTTTGAGTCTTGTCGAATGGTGACGTCCGCTTGCAGAAGGCACTTGACATTTACCGGTCTTCCCATCCACCTCAGCCTCAAAATGTCCGACTAGTCAAAGTCCCGCTCCGGGGTTGACGTCCACCGTCGATGACATACACTCACCTCATCATAAAGCTCACCCCAAAGGTCCTCAATTACTCCATACAAAGCTGAATTCCTCTCTGTTACCAAAGTAGGAGAAGAGATGTATTCGGAAAAAAAATTGGAGACAAATGCTCCATCTGAAAAAAAAGAGAGAGAAAGAAAAGAAACATCTCAAAAATATGAGAGAGAAAAAAATAATAAGGAGTCCCAAGACCTTTGAGCATCACACTTTCTACCTCTCCATTTGAAACCCCATGAATTCCAAAGACCAGAATTTGACGAGTGTCCTCGCTCGCAGACCACTCTTCGACTCGACAACAGAAGTAACCAAGGTATGCCACTCTTACCCTACCTACAACTCCACTTCAGCCTTAGTGTAGGGAAAAATTGGTCAATCCCGACCAAGAGTGAGGATTAAACACCTTGAGTGACTCGAGAGTACCATCGGGGAATGAATAAACCATCTTTTGAAAAATTCATATCTCCGAGATGGAACCTAAAAAGTTGCAGGAAATACTTTAGAGATGATCGTTCCGGCTCTCAATAGCCCAGAACGTGAACCGCTGCAGCCCCACGTGGAACCATGGTATGAGTTCTCTTTTATGCCAACTTATTCAAGTGATTCGTTGAGTTTTGGCTTAAGCACAAGGTACTTTAAGAGTATACACATTGAAGCAACTCCTGACCTACCGAACCTAGAGTTCTAGCCTTGCTCGAGGACGAGCAAGAGTCTAAGCTTGGGGGCGTGTTGACGGCCATTATAACCTCGTAGTGACCGTCAACATTTCGGTAAAATGAGGATGATCATACCATATTCCATGCATAAAACTATTTTTATTGACAAATTCCACAAGTTTTGGATGAGTTATGGTTGCAGGACAAAACTGGTGAAACAGGGGCCAAACCTGGCACAAGGCCAGGCCGGCCGGCCTAGCCCAGGCCGACCGGCCTCCTCTGGCCAGGTCTTGCTACGTCACTGATCCACAAGCCATGCCAAGTGCCCAGGATCATCAAGAACTGTGCAAACAACGTCGGTTTGATCCAAGGACCCGGAAGGCCTAAGGTGAAAGCACATGGATTGAAGGGCCCACATCCTAGGATTCTCGGACAAGCTTCAACTAAACGCAACTGTTACCGACCTTGGGAGAGCATCAGGACCATCCATGCAAAGGACGGTGCCAAGTGGCACCAGGGCCAGGCCGGCCGGCCTAGATGAGGCCGACCGGCCTCCCTCTGTGGCCGCCACGTCTCCTCCTTCGCGTGAAGCTTAAGCAGGTCCTTGGCGTGCTAATGACGCTGACATCCACCCCCTAGAGGCTATAAAAGGCAGCTCATTCACCTTCGGAAGACACACACCACATCACTCAAGTCTCTACTTGAAGGGAGCTCTAGTATCTTTTTAATTTCTTAGATTAGGATTAGAGTTGGGAGTAGAGTCGAGTCGAGCTTAGCTCGGATCTTTGGAGTCTTCGAAGTTCTAGTAAAGCTCTTGTATCCTTTCCTTCTTTTGAAGAGTTTATTTATATAATTACTTTCTTACTTCAGAGCTTAAGTTATCTTTTATATTTCTATCTTGCTCTTCTTTTAGAGTAAAGATCTTGCTCTCTTTAGAGCAAAGTCCTATCCCCTTTAGTTTTAGTATAGAGTTTAGTTTAGCTCTATCGGGCTTTATCTCGCGGGTTTGCTCGCCTTGACCGGGCCGTAAGACGCCTTAGGGAAGACGGGGATTTCTGTTGACAGGCCTCAAGAGAAATCTTAATCATCGAGTGCAAACGTGGTGTCTGGCTTGTTGATTAACTAGGAAGTGTGTTGCACCCCACGGAACTGCAGTGGTAGGCGGCAGGTGGTGATAGCCCTGTCCGTCCTTCGTAGTCCACCACGTTCGGGTGTACTCATAACAGTAGTGTTGAGCCCGGAGAACCCCCTCTCTCATCCCGTTCTGAGGTTCTCCCGTTCTAGCCATCGAAGCGAGCTCTATTCCCGGTATCTAAGCTAGGGTCTAGGCTAAGGCTAGAGTGCCTTTTGCTCTGAGTTAGAAAGAGTCTAGGTCCGGTCTCTCCCAGCGTCTTTCCTTTTCTTTAGAAATAGGTGCTCCGTGTGTCGCTGGTCTTTCAGACCTTCTATCCGGTCATTAACTTGACCATTATCCACCCAAACCGAGAGTTTGTGCCCCTGGGTTTGTGGCTTGATATTTCTGGCAAGATACATCATTTCATTCTTCAATACACTTTAACCATCTGCTTCCCTGCAGAAATATAAATACGATACCCTGGGGTTACTCCCAAGGTGAAGTGCTACAACGAGATATATTCTGTGTGCTTGCAGAATTAATTTTGCATACAACGACATATATCTACGCGCTCTTGAGCGTTGCTAAAACGTGATGCTAAGGAGTGCCAACAACAATCAATCGACAGGCTCCATGAGGCAGGGATGGAGTGGGATCAACGAAGCGGAACACCATTGCAGAAGTCAGCCAGTCGCTCTGCACTGGGGTGTGGAACACTGTAGCAGAGGGGGCTTTTTTTGGCTCTAGCTGGAGCCGAGGGGAGGAATGGGGTTGTGAAGGTTGATGCACTTGGAAAGAAGGGGGAGGAAACGCATCAGCGGCTCCAATCACGGAAGTGAAGCAAGGGGATGTGAAACTGCGGGCGGTGGGCATGTCACCAGCGGAGGCGAGGAATGCAAAGGGGCAACGCTAACAGAGTGGAGGGGAGGAAGTAAATTCCTGGGGATGTTAATGGGTCCATCTGCCAAAGGTATACCCCATAGCAGGCTAGCCATTTCTGAGAATGAACTGAACACTGGCCCCCAGATAGAACTGGCCGCATTAGTCATAGATTGTGAGGAGCAGAACCAGCTACCAGGAACATAATCTTTCTAATCTTTCGGCCGCAAAGCGTTGCAGAAGGTCTTGTTTGGAGAGAGACTCAGAAATCAAGGCCGGAACTAACAGGAGGACGCAAAATGACCCAATCTGAAATAGAGCCCACAACGGATTGGGAGGAAACACTTGGGCCTAGAGTGCTTATTCGAGAAGTTGAGGACCCGGTGTGTCCTAGGACCGGTGGATGGTCGCTTCCTGGTGTGATGAGTGATTGGCAATGTGGTGTGGACTGACGTTTCCCTTGGCTCAAGTATTGCAGGTGTAGAATGCGGCTTGGTTGCATTGGTGCAGGTGAAGAACAGGCGCGAAAGGTCTTAGCCATGGCGGCCTCCGAGGAGCGGAGAGACAAGTAGGCTTGGTTCAAGGGACCCGGTGGCCAGATGGATCAAGTGCGATTCACATGGTGGCAAGAACGAGCGAGGGGATGTGGTTCCGGTGCGAGGTAGCGGCTCACAACCGAAGCTCGTACGCGGACGAGAAGCCGGTGCAAGGTGGCGGCTAACAACCGAAGCTTGTACGTGGGGTTTGGTGATTTGGCCACAAAATCATCAGGAGGACGGTTTCTTGGTTTGGGCCGGAGGGAAGCAAGGTTGCGGCGGATGCGGTCCGAGCCAGAAGAATATTCGCAACTATGACAAATTTGCCCCTAAGGGGTATTGTGTTGTATGTTTCATGTGAGGGCGTTCAGGACATTTGCAGGGCGCCTATATATATGAGGAGTGGCTATTGTGGGCAGCCATCCTTTGGAGAGGATAGGTGGTAGACATCTCATTTGTTTGTGAGAGGGTCTTTTCTAGGGTTTGAGAGGGAGAGAGAGGAGGGATCTTTGATTTGATCTTTTTGCCATTCTAGCTTTGTTTGTGCTAGCAAGTGGCTTGTAACCGCACATGGTGAAGTAATCCAAAGTTCAATTTCGTGCCATGATTTGAATCCACGAGCTCCTTTTCTTTTTCCTATTTTCGGAGCTATTTTTGGAGATTTTCGTTCTTCATTCTCTAGGTCGTTTCCTCTCGGATTTCTTTGGGGGAATCACACATGAGTTCCTTGTGCCTTTTTTCTTGGTGATCTCTTTCCCCCAAACGCCGGGAATCGCTTTGGATTTGAAGTTTTTGGGATGAACTCGAGGAGGGTGTGTTCTTCACGAGATCTATGATTCCAGGAGTTCTAGGAGGTTTGAGGCCGAGATCTTTGGGGCATAGGCTCTCCTTGAGGTGTGTATCATCTATCCAAAATCTTGTCTCAAGACTCCAAGTCGTTTGGGAGATCCATTCTCGAGTTGACCTTTTCGCTGCGTCGATCTATTGATCTGATCGGTTTTCCTTGGCTTGGTCAGATCAGTCGACCGCTAGGACTTCGCAGCCTTGCAGTCTCGAGTTGACAGTTTTCTCTATGTCAATCTATTGATCCGATCGACCTTCCTTGGCTTGGTCGGATCAATTGACCAACACTCTGCCCGGCGGTGTAAACTCTTTGGTAGAAGCTCGGTATTTCGATTGAATGCTCCGATCGACTCTCGGTCGGATGATCCGATCGCGCTGAGAGAAAAGTGAGTTCAGTGACTCGACTGTTGACCTATTGATCCGATCGGTGGCTCTTGTACAGGTCGGATCAATCGACCGGTTGTTTTCTCTCAACAACGGTCGGAGCATAAGCGATCAATCCGACCGATGCTTTTCATGTGCGGTCGGATCAATCGACCCATGCAAATTTCGCTGATTCAATCTGTTGTTTTCTCCCAGTGACGGTCGGAGCATAGGCTATAACTCTGACCGATTTTTCTTGTCCGGTCGGATCAAACGACTCGTGCAATTTTCGTTGAACTCTTCCTGTTGAGGCCACGTCTTGTGCTCGATTTGTTCGATTCTTTTTCTGCCGCTTTGATCTAGTTCCTAGGGTCAGTAGCTTCTCAGTAGCTACATGATCTTGGCTAGATCGTTTGGTTGGCTTGGTGATGATTCGGAAAAAGCCAGATTTGAGAAAGAAATTTTATCGGCTCCCATTCACTCCCCCCCTCTCTGGTCGCCTAATCGGTCCTTCAATTGGTATCAGAGCCTGTTAAGGATCACTCCACCTTTATTAGCTTTGTGATCCACAGGGCCACAAGGGAAAAGGCGATTTTGCTTCTGAATTTGGTTTTTGAGATTTGAGCTTGTTTTTTGCTAATCCTAACCGGTGCTTTGAGTTATGGCGCCAAGTTCTTGTTCTATTGGCTCTTTGTCGTTAGGTGGTGTGATCGCATCCGAGGACGATCACGAGTGGAGAAAGAAGCGTGATGCGCTTAATGAGGATGATGAAGGGATGACATTGATGCGTCTTTTGAAAGAGATGCATCAAGAAGATGATCTTCGACGCAAGCTTCACAAGATGAGTAGAAGTAAACTCTCTCAAGGTATAATTGACTTGTTCCCTCGTCTTTGTGCTTATGGCGAGACAATTACTGATCTTGAAAAGAAAATTGGCATGTCTAAACTTGATTCTTCTCCTTGCAATTCTTATGAAGCATTGATTAGAAAGAATACCAATTTGAAGCATTTTTGTGATAGTTTTAAATCTGAGAATGACTTGCTGAAATCTAATGCCTCTAAGCCATGTCCTTCATGTGTTTTTTTGCAAGATGATCTTGATGAGGCTAGAGATGAGATTGTTTTGTTGATGTCAAATGCTTCTTTACCATGTGCTTCTTGTGAGTCTTTGCATGCTAAAATTAAAGAATTAAAATTGACTCACATCACTTGTTTGGATGAACTTGAGCATGCTAAGGCAGAAATTTGTGAGATGAAGTCCACGCCATGTAGCACTTGCTCTTTGGTTTTTTATGGTGACGTTTGCCTTACTTCTTTGGATACACAAGATGATTTGCTTGATGTGAATGATGATGTTTGTTCATGTTGTCTCATTTGCACATCATGCATTGAATTAGAAAGTGAAGTTTTGGCTTTGAAACAGATGCGCGATGATATGAGCGCCAAGTTGAATGTGCACGAGGAGATGAATGCCAACCTTGAGAAAGAAAATGATCTCTTGCGTACCACATATGCCAAGTGCATTGAGGAGAAGATGACTAATTTGAAAAATGCTCCATGTGGTACTTGTGAGCGGCTCAAGTTTGAGAATGGTGCTTTGCTCACTAGATGCAAGAGTCTTTGCGCTAAGTCTTCAGATTCTCGCGATTCTTGTCACTCTGACATTTGTGCTTCCAAAATTGATTATTCTCAGTCAGAGTTGACTTCTTGTGTTGAGCGTGAGTCTTTAGATGTTAGTGCTTATGTTGGTGCTTTGGATAGCTCTCCCATAGCTATTCCTAAGCTTGTTGGTTCTTCCGGTGTTGCCCAAGATAATTCAAGTGGCAAGGGTGCTTCTTAATTTTTCGGAACTCATGCTCCCAAACCGAAGTTCCTTTGCACCTTCTGTAAGAAAGATGGGCATACCGTTGAGTTTTGCTTTCGTCGTATCAAACATGAGAGACATGTGCGCGCTAAAGCTTTTAGGAAGCCACGTAGCCTTTCCCATGGCACGTGTGATCCTAATTTGGGGACAAAGTTAGATATGGGTGTTTCTTGCTCTAAGTCCCAAGGGACTTGTCATTTGAATGAGAATGGTGATTTGTCTTCGAAGACTGTGCCTACAGATAGGCCTTTGTACCATTGCTCTTATTGTGACAAGAATGGGCATCAAGAGAGCTTTTGTTATAGGCGTGCAAGACGCATGCGGCGAGTTCGTGCTTCTAGGCCTTTGGTTGTTCATAGCCCACCTCATGGCATGAACACTTGTGTGGCTAGTCAGAAGCCACATTTTGTTGATGGGTTTTATGACTCTTTTTCTAGTGGGGTAGTTCGTGAACGTGGACATGTTTCTAGTGTTTCTCGTGTTGGTCCACGACGTGATTTTCATGGTGCTTCTACTGGTTCTTCTTCAAGCACCTCGAGGGATTGTTGCCTTTTTGCTAGTGGTAGCACTCGTTCTTCTTCTCGAGTTTCTACTTTGAGGCATGGTTCCAAGAGTGTTGCTAGACCTTTTCATTCGAACTGGCATTTGCATCATGCTAACCCACATGATAAGTTGAGTACACCATTTACCCGTGTGACCAAGTCTTGGGTTCCCAAGTATATGTTTGCTAACCCTTCAGGATCCAAGACTCGGGTTTGTTTGTCCTCTCATGTGTAGGTACGAGGACGCGGGTTGGAGAACATGAGCTTGGTGACTCTTGGTCTTTTGCATGATCAAGGTTTGATGGTTCTCCACACCCTTTGGATGGCCCCGATGTGGCCTTTGTACACTTTGTATAGTGAGTATTTCTTTTGTACACTCTTATGCTCACTCTTGTGCTTGTATCATGCCTTTATGATTTGTGTAGCATATTGTATATTTGGTCTCGTTGGTGGATTAGTCACCTTTGTATGATAGTGTGTGTGATCCATATGAACTCCTTGTCATGTTTCACCATTTGTTTCAAATTGCTCATGGCATGTTGTTCTTTTGGTATCCTTTGTGTATATCATTTGCAACTTATTGACATGTCGTTAGCCCGAGCTTTTATTCATATAATTGATATCGTGTTGCAATGCTTTAATTCCTCACATTTGTATCATCATTGCTTCTTGTAGCACGGGTTGTGGTTTATCTTGTTTTGGGCTTGTCTTGTCTTTGGGTTGCATTTTTCTCCTTTTAGATTTCTCTTCCTTTTGTTTTGTGTTGGAGCTTTCCATTCACTTTTTTACACCTTTTCATAGTTTTCTTTTGCTAGTTCTATTTGGTTGAGGGGGAGTTGGACCAAGGATTTGCTTGGTGACTTGGTATCCGCTTTTAAGCTTTTATTTGGTATCACATTTTGGGCTTTCAATTGGAAATCATCTTTTTCGAGTGGTATCAAGTTTTGATCCTTCAATTGGTATCTTTCCTATGGTATTCAATTGGGATCCTTAGCGGTTCTTCATTGGCTATGGAGATTTTCTTGATTGGTTCGACCCTCACGTGTTTTCTTGGTTTTGAGCTGAGTCCTCATTCTATTAGAGTTGCATTTGCATCATGTATCATATGAGCATCTTGCATTGTATAGTTGAGCTTCACCTGTATATCCTTAGCATTTTTTGTGTGCTTTGTGTGTACATGCACTTTGAATTGTGAATGTGTGGCGAGATGTGCAAGCTTAGTCTCACTTTGATGCTTTGACATAAAATCTGTTGAGCTAGCTTGTTTTCCGAATGGTGTAAATTAACTTGACTAATGATCTTTATCACCATTCACCCATGAGCTTTTGACTAGAACTGTGTAGCTCTCGTATGAATGATAGTTCTTTGTTTTAGCTCATGTCTGGGACCCATGTTCTTTTCAATCGGGTCAAAGACTTTCTCATTGTGAGTGTTTAGCCTCGTTTGCATCCGAGGGGAAGCAAGTGCTTCTTTATGCCGCAAAGGCATGACATGTGAACTTGAGTATTTATGAACATCAAAATGAAATAATCAGTTGCTAATCAAGTTCCTTTTGTTTTGTCCATGCTAAAACTTGAATGCTTATGTTGTTACATGTTGTCTGCCAAAGAAGTGGGCACATGGTCTCAACGAGCTTTGAAAGAAATGATGTAAAAGACATGGCTTTGGTGCTTTCAAGGTGCTTACAATGAGCTTTTGATGAGAATTGGTTACCTTGTATGAGTTTTGGCGTATAACTAGTTTCCATTCATGCTTGCGCTATCCATGACTAGTTCTTGCTCATGTGGTGACATGTTTTACATATTGATGAACACTTGATAAAATGGTTTGCTCTCGGTGCTTGTGACTTAGTATCACTTTGAGATTGTGTGTGCCTTTGACCTATATTGTTTACTCCTTAGAGTGCTTTGCCATTCTTAGCACTTGCAAGTGCTTTGTGGTCTACTTGTGAAGCTTGTTAGGTTGGCTTTCCACTTGCACCATATATCATATCATTCATGCTTTGGAGTTCATGTTTTGATTTGGTGTCAAGTGTGGTTCTACATGTATTGATATCTTTGTCTTGATTCTTTTAGAAAAATTACACATCTTTGTATTGATATCTTTGTCTTGATTCTTTGTCAAGTGTCAAGTGTGATTTGGAGTATTCATTCTTATTGCTTTTGAATTGCATGAGTTTGTGAGTTTGCTGTGTTGGCACTTTGATTGTGCATATCTTGGGGAGTTTGATGTTTGAACTTGAACCTTGGATTTGCATTTTGGTTGCACATTCCAGGGGGAGCTTTGGAGTTTGAGTTTGAATCTTTGAACCTTGAGTTTGTACTTTGGCTGTACATTTCAGGGGAAGCGTGTAGTTTTTTTTTTTGTGCATTTTGGCCTTGATTTGTGCATTGTCAACAAGGGGGAGAATTTCTGGAGAATTTCTGAAAAAGATTTTGAAAGTTTTGTGAAAGTTTGAGCATTTTCGAGTGTTTTTTGCACGCACAAGTTCATTTTCTCTCAATTTTAAAATTTTTCCAACATTTATTTATTTTACAGAGAATTTAGCTAGAAAGAAAATTAATTGTGTGTTTCTAAAATAAATTAATTGCTCTCTGCGAGTTGCATTCATGCCGAGTTGCATCTTCATGTTTCATGAGTGCAAATTTATGAAAAAACGCGTTTATCCAACGTCCAAGTTCTTCTGAGAATTTTCTAGATTTTTCTGGAAATTATTCTCCTCTTCCTAAAGCTAAATCTATTTATTAGAATGCTCTAAAATCCTTTTCATGAGCTCTGGATATTTTATTTGGACTCCTCGTGTCCCAATCTATCTCTGGAATTTTTTCTAGAATTTTTGGGAATTTCTGGGCATTTTTTGTGGTTTAAATGAATTATCTGGACTTATTTGGAATTTTCTTTAAACGCGAAATGATTTACAAAAATTAAATAATAAGAAAACCCTAACAGGCCGAGCCGCCCCGGCCCGACCCGCCCGGGCCCATCACGGCCCGGAGCGCCGCCGCCGCTCGGCAGGCCGCCGCCGCCGGCCTTGGCGTGCGCGCCAAGCCGCGGCCGCCCCCGCGTGCCTATAAAGCCGCCGGCCTAGCGCCTCGCGCCCCCTGCTGCTGCCCCGCCGCTGTCGCCCCATCGCGCAGCGCCGCCGTCGCCCGCGCCAAGCGCCGCCGGCCGCCATCACCGATCCTCCGTGATGGAGTGCCGCCTGTTGGACCTGACGTCACCATGGGATCCACAACACCGAGCCGCACCCTCTACACTGGCCGCCGCCTCCACTTCGTCGTCGGAGCGCCGCCGCGACGCGGGAACCCGAGCCGCCGCCTCGGACCCGAGTCGCCGCCGTCCTCCTCCAAATTCCGGCCGAACCCGAGCACCTCTGCCGCCGGCGAGCACTCCCCCGTGATGCCCTCGTCGTCCTCCTCCGATTTCCCGCCTCAATCGAGCCTGGCGCTGACCGAGTCGCTGGCGATTTGGCTGGCCGAGCCGTCCAGCACCACCGGCCGTCCCTGTGTAGAGGAAGAAGAAGGACGTTTTGCAGTTTGGCCCTCGAAGAAAAACGTAATTTTCAGATAAGTTTCTGTGTCTTGCGGTTTTTCCATAAAAGCCCCTACACACATCACATCCTTTCAATCTAACCCGGCCCTGATCCTTTTGTAGATCTAACCCCGATCTTTGGTCTATTCATGACACTGTTCACTGAGTCTACGAAATCTTTTCAGCTAGCCCCTGAAATCTTTGGTTAATCGCGATCAAGTCCCTGCAGCCTTGTTTTAGGTATAACTTCCACGTTTTAAATCCGTTTCGATTCGTTTTCGTTTCGTTATACTTGTAATCACTTAAATTACGTGTTAGTGATGTTGTTCATGATAGTTGTGTTTTTATAAATTAATTTTAAATATTAATTTGATTAATTGCTTATAGGCATATTTTGCAATTAAAATCTATATAGCTCTACAATGCGTTTTTTAATTTGATTAATATTTATGGAATTATATTTTCTGAATAAAATTTAATTAGGCAATATCTCGGCTTTGTAAATTAAATGTTATGTGATTAATGCTTACTTTACATGCCTTTTCTAAATAAAATATGATTAGGCTTATACTTCGTTTTCTTAAATAAAGTTATTATGATTAATGTCTGCATAACTGTATTTCTAATGTAATTTGCTTAGTTGAAGACATGTAATAAAATTATTCGGTTAGATGTTTCATATACCTTTCTTTTCTAAAGTTAATTGTTTAATTGGTATAATCTGTACATAAAAAATTGTAAATAAAATATGGCTAAGTTACTACGGCTTTTCAATTACAAATATAATTGGAGTTAATTCTAATATAATTATGTTTTGGTAATTAAAATAAATGAAAACCTAGCTCTTGTTTGGATAATTGAAATCTTTCGATAGTTTATTTATAATCACAGTTCCGTTTTCAGCGTTCCTTGCGTCTTTGCGTTTGTAGCAACGAGCTCCTTCGTTTAGTACGCTCTTTGTTGGCTCAAGAGCGAGCTCAGTATCCAACACGAAAGAGAGTGACGAGACCAGAGAACAAGAGTAGGATGAAGCGATGTCTTAATAATGATTAATGAATAATCCGAACCGTTACAAAGTGGTGCGCCCTCTCCTTTTATAGGGAGGCGGAGGGTCGCTTCCTCAGTCACATGTTCCCTTTCTACCCCTACCTGCTACAATTGTGCCGGGAATATTCTACTTTAACGGATACAAGGGGAATTTTACATGAGGAAGCCAATTCCGACTTGCTTTCGTCCTTGTATGTGCTGGGACGCTCGATGTGTTCGGGCTCGACTTTGCGCTCCGGGCCTCCTCCGTCCTTCCTTGTTGACCTGTTTACAAATGGCTGCACACCACGTTAGGCCGTTAGAGTTGCGAGGAGGATAGGACGCTCCTTCACTGAAAGTTCCGAACCAGCTTCTAGGTCGATTCGGTTCGCCGCGTGCGGAACGTGAGGGGCCGAATCGCAGGCCGATTCGGTTCGCCGCGTGCAGGACACGAGGGGCCGAATCACAGGCCGATTCGGTTCACGCGTGCAGGGCGCGAGGGGCCGAATCACAGGCCGATCCGGTTCGCCGCGTGCGGAACGCGAGGGGCCGAATCACAGGCCGATTCGGTTCGCCGTATGCAGGGCACGAGGGGCCGAATCACAGGCCGATTCGGTTCACGCGTGCAAGGCGCGAGGGGCCGAATCACAGGCCGATTCGGTTCACGCGTGCAAGGCGCGAGGGGCCGAATCACAGGCCGATTCGGTTCGCCGCGTGCGGAACGCGAGGGGCCGAATCACCGATGGATTCGATGCGCGAGGTCCACGTCCGGAAAAAACGAATCGCAGATCGACTCGGTTCCGGTGAGTCATGGGCTAATGCGGAACAGGCCGCAGGGCAACAAGCGGGTGGTGGAGTTTGCCTGATCCACGTCCCAACACTCTTTAAAAACTTTTATTTTGATTGATGTATTGTTCTTAGTTGCTCTTGTTTATTTGCTAGTACTCCCTCCGGTTTGGCAAAGGAAGTCGTTTAGGACAGCGACACGGTCTCCAAAGTACAACTTTGACTTCTTATTTTTATAATGATATTTATTAAAAACTAACATATGTATACTTTTATGAAAGTATTTTGCAAAACAAATCTATTCATATAGTTTTCACATTTCCATACTCAACGACTTAAAAGTTATTCACGATTTATATTCCTAATGTTTGACTCAAATCTTGTCCAAAACGACTTCCTTTACTAAACCGGAGGGAGTATGCTTGTATCGATTTTTGCTTCGAGTAGAAGTGTTGCTGTTCGTAAGCTTGAAGAGTAAGAGTCCAAGTGAGCAAGAGCAGAAGACATTAAGAGTAACTTTTCTATGGAGAAAGGCAAGTGACCCTAACCACCCTTCTACCTATGCTTTCATAAGAATACTATACTTTAATCGGAACATGGGAAACCACCCAGGACTTACAGTACAGCCGTGAGACTAATGGGCTCTGGTCTTGGCTAATTAATTAGAAACTCTAGCTTGGGATAGTCTTATCTGGACTGGGCAAGAGGGGAAGCGTTGACGGTGTATAGCCTGTCCCTTTTTGGGAGGAAGACTTTGCTAAGGTGTGCCCATTAGAGAGGGTTATGCCTGCTTCGTCTTGGAACCTTAGCGGACTATCACTTGTTAGGGAATCTTTGTAAAGGCCTCGTTGCGTCCCTATGCAGTCACACCTCGGTAGTGTGATACATGCCTGTGTGGTGCAGCATGGTTGGGTTTAAAGTTCTTTGAGCTTTTACGCGACTCATGGTGAAAGTGTATAACCTCTGCAGAGTGTAAAACTGATATATCAGCCGTGCTCACGGTCACGAGTGGCCTGGACCTCCACATGAGTAATTTACTTAAAGATTATAATAAATCGTTTCTGGTTAATCGTTGTGGCCTTGCTGAGTACCAACCATAAGTGTACTCACCCTTGCTAAACTGCTGCTCAGAAGAGGAAGGTGTTTATTGAAGATGAAGCTAGGCGTACGCAACCCCCGGTCGACTGCTTGTGGAGTTGGAGCCTCCGTTTCCAAGATTAAGCTATGTAATACTCAGATAGTATTTTAGTTGTTTTTACTGTTTTATTCGTGATACTCTCTATTATAATCATTTTTGTTTGCCGTATGTGTGAAACTTGATCCTGGCACACATACGGTGTGCACTCGGTTTTGTTTTTCAGAACCGGGTGTGACAGGTGAAGATGGAGAACACCCACCATGTTATGTCACACAAGAACAACTACAGAAGCTAGTAAAAGACTTCAATGCTCAACTTAATGAGAACATGGAAGCAGCTCAAGCGAATATTGTTGCTGATGTTTTGAAGGCATTTAAGACACAAGGTGCTGCAGGTTCTCATGAAGAAGAACTAGATGAAACCGATGAGGAGTATGCAGCTCGGCTGCAACGGGAAGAGCAAGAAAGAAAGAATGCCCATGGGCAAGGGTGTGGAAGAGGAAGAGGTGGTAACGCCTTTGGTCGAGGGAGAGGCCGTGGGCATGGAGATGGTGCTGCCCCTAAACCAGAGAATGAAGATACATTTATGTTGCACCGTAATGACAATTTCTTCCCACGCCGTCATCGGAATCGCCATGATCAGCCCAATGAGGAGAAGTTTGGGAAGCTGAAATTCAGCATGCCCAAGTTTGAAGGCACATGTGATCCTGATGCATATCTCACATGAGAGTTGAAAGTTGAGAAACTATTTCGTGTGCATAATTATTCAGAGGAAAAGAAGGTGCATATGGTTGCCATTGACTTTGATGGATATGCTCCCATTTGGTGGGAACAAATTCAGAATCAGAGAGATGAGAATGGTGAATTTCCAATGGCAACATGGGCTGAAATGAAAAGGGAAATGAGAGCATGTTTTGTTCCGAAACATTATAAACGTGACCTCTTTGACAAGCTGCAGAATATGAAGCAAGGAAGCAAATCTGTGGAAGAATACTATAAGGAAATGGAGCAAGCCATGATTAGAGCTCGAGTACATGAGGATGAAGAGCAGTACATGGCACGTTTTCTTTCTGGTTTGAACAAGCCAATCAAACGTGTTGTGGAATTTCAGACCTACAACAACATGGTGGAGCTAGTACACATTGCTCAAAAGGCGGAAAGACAATTTCTTGATGATGCCAAACCAAACAAGACCTCAACTTTCAGCTCAAGAGCCTCGTCAAGTGCTCCAAAAACAGCAAGGTTTGATTTGGACAAGGGATATTTTCATCCGGTTTAAACTCCAATTCTAATATTCGTTCCACTGCTGCTGAAAAGTCAAATACATATTCAAATGTGGAGAATTCTGCTAGGCCAACATCATCAAAGGCTAATGTTACAGTCGGTTCCACCTCTAGGACTAGTGGAATTCAATGTTTTAAGTGCTTGGATCGAGGCCATGTCATCAAGGATTGTCCTAACAATCGAGTTGTGATTGTCACAGAAGGTGGAGAATATGATTCAGCTAGTGAAGATAAGTGTGAAATGCCTAATGAAAATGCCAAGTATGATAATGCACAAGAAGTTGAACAAGATGACTATCAAAACTATACCTTTGAAGCTGGTAACACCATTGTGGTCACCAAAGCATTAAGTGTTCAGCTAAAAGATGAAGAACAAGCACAAAGGTTTAATTTATTTCAGACCCAAGCCAAGGTAAACAACAAGTTGGTCAAATTGATAATTGATGGTGGTAGCTGCCACAACCTTGCTAGCAAAGAAATGTGTGGCAAGTTGGGGCTGACCATCATCAAACATCCTCATCCATATCATGTGCAATGGTTCAGCAATTGTGGAGATGTCAAGGTGCAATATATGGTGAGAGTTACATTCAGCATACATGATTACACCGACACCGTTGAGTGTGATGTTGTGCCCATGACGATTTGTCACTTGTTGTTGGGAAGGCCATGGAAATTTGATAGGCATGCTTTACATGAAGGTCATGACAACACCTATGCTTTCAAATGGCAAGGGAAAGGTGTCAAGTTGCTGCCCATGACTCCCACTCAAATCATAGCAGCAAACATGCAAAAGAAAGTGAGAGAGAGTGAAGAAAAAGAGAGAAACTCTAGTGCTGTCCACAACTCGGTGAGTGAGCGCCACAAGTCCAATATGGGTGGAAAAACTAGAGGGCTTGAGGGAAAAGTGAGGGTCATGATAGCCACAAAATCGGAAATGAGAGAAATGAGAGACAACCCTCACATGATGCATTTTGTACTGCTGTAATCCTTTCTACTAATGACATGACCCCTCTTCCTAGTGTTGTTTCTAATGTGTTGCAGGCCTTCAATGATGTTTTTCCAGAGGAGATACCTGCTGGTCTACCTCCACTTCGTGGATTGAACATCAAATCGACCTCATTCCAGGAGCTTCACTTCCAAACCGGCCACCATACCGCATCAATCCAGAAGAGACAAAGGAAATTCAACGACAACTGCAAGAACTACTCGACAAAGGATATGTGCGTGAAAGCCTTAGTCCTTGCGCTGTCCCTGTCATTCTTGTTCCAAAGAAAGATGGTACTTGGAGAATGTGTGTTGATTGTAGAGCTATTAACAACATCACTATTCGATATCGTCATCTCATCCCTAGGCTTGATGACATGCTTGATGAACTTAGTGGTGCTGTTATTTTCTCTAAAATTGACCTTCGTAGTGGATACCATCAGATTAGAATGAAGGAAGGAGATGAATGGAAAAATAACCTTTAAAACAAAATTTGGTTTGTATGAGTGGTTAGTGATGCCTTTTGGTTTAACTAATGCACCTAGCACTTTTATGCATTTGATGAATCATGTTTTGAGGGTTTTCATTGGAAAATTTGTTGTGGTTTATTTTGATGACATTTTGATATATAGTCGTACCATAGAAAAGCTATTGAACATATCAAAATGGTGTTGGAGGTGCTTAGAACTGAAAAACTATATGCTAACCTAGAAAAGTGCACCTTTTGCACCGACAAGGTTGTGTTTTTGGGCTTTGTTGTTTCAGCACAGGGAGTAGAGATGGACGAGTCCAAGGTTGAGGCTATCAAGAATTGGCCTACCCCTGTCAATGTGAGCCATGTGAGCCAAGTGCACCTTTTGCTGGTTTCTATCGACGCTTTGTGAAGAATTTCAGCACCATTGTAGCCCCATTGAATGAGTTAACCAAGAAGGGTGTTGAATTTGAGTGGGGTAAGTCACAAGAGAAAGCTTTCCAGGAGCTTAAAAATTGCTTAACATCAACCCCATTGCTTGCTTTGCCTGATTTTAATAAATCTTTTGAGATAGAATGTGATGCTAGTGGGATAGGCATAGGAGGTGTTTTGATGCAAGAAGGAAAACCCGTAGCATATTTTAGTGAGAAACTTGGCGGTGCTCAATTGAATTATCGTGTATGCTTTAGTTTGTGTAATTGAAACATGGCAACATTATCTTTGGCCTAAGGAATTTGTCATTCATTCTGATCATGAAGCATTAAAATATTTGAAAGGCCAAGCAAAACTGAACCGTAGGCATGCCAAGTGGCTTGAGTTCGTTGAGTCATTCCCCTATAATGTCAAATACAGGAAAGGGAAAGAAAATGTTGTTGCTGTTGTTTTGTCAAGAAAGAGTGTTTTGCTAAATCAATTGGAGGTCAAGGTTCCAGGGTTAGAGAACATAAAGGGATTATATTCCACTGACCTTGTTTTTGTAGAACCATACTTGAAATGTCAAGAAGGAAAAGGATGGGACAAGTACCATTTACTTGATGGTTTTTTATTTCGAGCTAACAAATTGTGTGTTCCAGATTCGTCTATTCGTTTGCTTTTATTGTAGGAATCACACATGGGAGGATTGACGGGTCACTTTAGAAGAGAAAAGACCTACTTCATGCTAAGTGACCACTTCTATTGGCCGAAGATGAGGCGTGATGTAGAGAGGTTTGTGCAGCGATGTATCACTTGCCATAAAGCCAAATCAAAATTGAACCCCCATGGTTTGTAAATTTCACTCCCCGTTCCAAATGTACCTTGGGAAGATATAAGCATGGACTTTGTGTTAGGATTACCAACAACTAAGAAGGGGAGGGATTCAGTTTTTGTTGTTGTAGATAGATTCTCAAAAATGACACATTTTATCCCTTGTCACAAGAGCGACGATGAGTCGCATGTAGCTGACTTATTTTTCAGGGAAGCTGTGAGGCTACATGGAGTGCCAAAGACCATGGTTTCAGACCGTGATGTGAAGTTTATGAGCTATTTTTGAAAGACTTTGTGGGCCAAGCTTGGGACAAAGTTGTTGTTCTCAACAACTTGTCACCCACAAACTGATGGACAAACGGAGGTTGTGAACCGCACACTTTCAATGCTGCTACGTACAATGATCAAGAAGAATTTGAAGTAGTGGGAAGATTGCTTGCCACATATTGAGTTTGCAGATAATAGAGCAGTCCACTCTACAGCGCAGATGTGCCCCTTTGAGGTTGTTTATGGTTTCAAGCCAATCACACCATTGGATTTGCTACCACTTCCACTCCAAGAGCGTACCAATCTAGAGGCCTCCAAGCGGGCTGAATGTGTAAAGAAAATCCATATAAAGACCAAGCAAGAGATTGAGAAGAAATCTAAGTACTATACCGCAAAGGCAAACAAGAACCGCAAGAAGGTGATCTTTGAGCCCGGTGATTTGGTTTGGGTACATCTTCGGAAGGATCGATTTCCTGCGAAACGAAAGTCCAAGTTACTGCCTCGAGCGGATGGTCCATTCAAGGTTCTTGAAAGGATAAATGACAATGCCTACGAAGGGGAGGATGATGAGGACATCCCTATTGACTCTCACAGCACCACACAACCATGTGTTGAACAAGATAAGAATGTCAACGAGGGACCAATGACTCGGGCGAGAATGCAACAACTACAACAAGAGGTGAACTCGTTTCTTACTGAGTATGAGCATGCAACTACTAAAAATTATTTACTACCTAATAGTGGTGCATTACTTGTGCTCAGGTTTGAAGAATGTGCAATGTATGAGTAGGCTCCTCAACACGCAAAGGAAAGCGACTTGCAGATGGCGTGCTACTATTCCAGATTTCAACTTCTAAGTTCCCGGTGAATTCTGTACTAGTCCAAAAAGTTTAACAATGGGAAGTCTATACCGTGGAAAGCATCTTGAAGTCTAGTTTCCAACGCAACTGACGGATCATCATTTGGAGTTCTGTAGCAAGCGCTATGGCTGATTTAGTAAAGACTTTTCTGGGTGTGCAATTCGGCCGAACTAGGCAAGTCGTGTTTTGTTCCAGACATTAGATTTTCGTGTTGAGCCTATGTCCAAGGCCATAAGCCCAACTAGGAGGGATGTTACTAGTATAAATAATCCTTGTGGTGCTATAGGAAACCCTAACCACGAATTGAACTCAGAAAAACAGAGAAGCATATTGCTCTTAACCTTAGGGTTGTGCCATTGCTGCCCCCTTGAGGATTGAGAGTTTTCTGTACCATTTGTTCTTGTGTTTCCTTGTGAATTGCAAGAGCTTTGCCTCTACCTTGCATGGTTCAGGTTAGGCATCGACCAAAGCATGTGGTTGGGCGAAATCATTTGCCACAGGTGGCTATTCGAGCAGCTGTTGGTGCCATCGGTTCGTCAGATTGCACGGGTCAAGTTATCCCCTCGATCCTACTGAGAAGATCGGGCAAGCCCCCGCATCAGCACTTTTTCCTTTTTGAACTTTGTAACAATTCTTATGTAATGGGCCATCTTTGATCAATAAAGATTTGGATATTGAGGACCCAGTGTGTCCGAGGACCGGTGGATGGTCGCTTCCTGGTGTGATGAGTGATTGACAACGTGGTGTGGATTGACGTTTCCCTTGGCTTAAGTATTGCAGGTGTAGAATGCGGCTTGGTTGCATTGGTGCAGGTGAAGAACAGGTGCGAAAGGTCTTAGCCATGGCGGCCTCCGAGGAGCGGAGAGACAAGTAGGCTTGGTTCGAGGGACCCGATGGCCGGTGGATCAAGTGCGGTTCACATGCTGGCAAGAACGAGCAAGGGGACATGGTTCCGGTGCGAGGTAGCGGCTCACAACCGAAGCTCGTACGTGGACGAGAAGCCAACGCAAGGTGGCGGCTAACAACCGAAGTTTGCGCGCGGGGTTTGGTGATTTGGCCACAAAATCATCGGTGGACGGTTTCCCTTGGTTTGGGCCTCAAAACCAAGGACCGAGGACTCGACGAGGCGAACTTGGGCAGCTGGGCCGTGTGGGCTGACAGGGGCGGTTTAACCGCCCCCCCTGGGCTGGCCCAAGAACGGCGTCGAGGAGCTTCGATCCGGAGGACACGCGGCGTGACTGCAAGGCTTGCGTCGGAGGGAAGCTAGCTTGCAGTGGAAGGTGCCCGAGCCGAAAAATATCTGAGATCAAAATGTCAAATTTGCCCCTGAGGGGTATGTATCTCTTAGGGGTAGTTTAGTCTTTAGAGCACCACCACTTGGACTACTAATAGGCCCCTTCAGGGCTGGTGGCTGCTATCTCTTTGGTTATCTCTTTAGTTTTTCTTTTGAACTAGTTTTCCCTTCATCCCCTCCACCTAGAACTACTTCGAATCTTTCTTAGTTTTGTATAGGTGAATTCATGGTTATGTGATGGAGTTTGTGCAGCTCATCTTTGTGCCATGATTTGATTTCCCGAGCTCCCTTTCCTTTTTCTATTTTCGTGGGTATTTTCGGAGCTATTTTTGGGGGATTTTCGTTCTTCTTGTTCTAGGGCGTTTTCTCTCGGATTTCTTTGGGGGATTCACGTATGGGTGCCTTGTGCCTCTTTTGCTGGTGATCCTTTGCCCCCAAACGCCGAGAATCGCTCTGGATTTGAGATTTTCGGGATGAACTCGAGGTCATGGTGTTCTTCGCGAGATCTGCGATTCCGGGAGTTGTACTGAGTTAGAGGCCGAGATCTTTTGGGAAAACACTCCACAGGAGGTCTAGATCATCTGACCAAAATCTCGCCTCAAGAGCTCGAGCGGTTTGGGAGATCCACTTTTGTTTTGACTTTTTCCCGAGCCACCCAGGCCCGGGCGGTTTAACCGCCCCCCCTGGCCGGTTTAACCGCCCCCTCTGGGTGTGTTAGATCGAGCCGCGTTTCGGGTCATTTTGGTGTTCGTTTCGATTGGTTCGAGTTCCGCTGCTTGCTTCTTGTTCCTAGGGTCAGTAGCTTGACAGTGGCTACGTGATCTTGGCAAGATTGCTCTCGGAGGTTTCGGAGTGGTTTTGGGAGAATAGCCGGATCGATTGGAAAGAATTTTTATCGGCTCCCATTCACTCCCCCCCTCTCTGGTCGCCGTTTCGGTCCTTCAATTGGTATTAGAGCCGGTTACGGGTCTTTGCGACTCTAACCAGTCTAAGATCCAAAGATGGCGTACCAAGATCGGGGTTCCAGGCCTCCGCACTTCGATGGGAAGAACTACCCGAACTGGGTTGCGCGTATGGGCGCTTTCTTGCGAGGCAAAGGAAAGTTGCTGTGGGATGTGACCAAAGATGAGAACTATGTCAATCCCACCAACTTAGATGCCCAGGATGCAAAGGATAGATTTGAGGCGAATGCCCGAGCTGTTGACTACTTGTTCCGTGCTTTGTCTGCCGAGGAGTTTGAGCGTGTTTTGGGCGAGGACCTAGCTTGCCAGATCTGGCAGAAGCTCAAGGTAGCCCACGGTGGTGATAGCCATGTCAAGGCTAGGCTTTTCTCGATGTACAGGAGGGAGTATGAGAATTTTGCTCATTTGCCAGGAGAGTCTGTTGATGCTTTGTTTCAGCGTTTCACTTCGATTGTCAACAACATGAAAGCCAACATTACCGTGCTCCCATACTCGGATCATGACCGAGCTATCAAGCTCCTGCAAGCACTTGATAGATCCGTGTGGGGTGCCAAGGTTGAGGCGATCATGGAGTCGGCAAACTATGAGACTCTGTCTGTTGATGAGCTTTTCTCGAAGTTGAAGTCTTCCGAGTTGGACAGACAGTTGCTTGCCAAGGCTAAGAGTCCGACTGATCCTCATAGTCTGGCTCTAGTCGGTGGCTCTGGATATGGACATGCTAACACTCCTAGACACTTTGCTTTGTCTTCTCTTGTGTCCCTTCCAGATGAAGAGTATGAGGTGCTGAGCGAGGAGGATCTCGCGTTGCTCACGAGGAGGTTCGAGCGGATGTACCAGAACCGCAAGGGTTCGAGGCGTGCTGGGAGTACGTGCTACAGATGCGGGAAGATGGGCCACTTCATCGCCGAGTGCCCCGAGGAGATCAAGAACGACTACAACCGCAAGCACCGCCCGCGAGACGACCACAAGCACCGTCCCAAGGACGAGTACCGCTCCAAGCAGAAGAACAAGGATGAGAGAAGATCCAAGAACAAGCACGGTGGACACAAGAAGCACAGATCTCGAGCGATGGTGGCTGATGCGAGCGACATCGACACAAGCTCCACCAACACGTCGTCAAGCTCAAGCAGTGAAGATGAGGACCGCGGCCACCGCAAGGAGAAGAAGAGCTTGAACCGCAACTTCAACGGCATCTCCTTCGCCGCCGTCGACTACTGCACCATGGCGCACGACTCCGTGAAGAGCAAGGACGACTCCGACTCCGACTCCGAGGATGAGGTATTGACAGATCCCACCTCTTTGCGTCAGGAGATTGCTAGGCTAGAGCAGTTGGTCGATAACCGCGATGATGTGCTTAGAAAGACCAACAAGGAAAAGAGGGAGTTTAGGTCCTTGCTAGGAGAGTCCAAGGATAGAGTGGCTGAGCTTGAGACCTTGCTTTCTGAGACTGGAAAGAAGGCCATGGAGTTTGAGTCTTTGCTTTGCGAGTCTAGGGAGAGAGCAGCTTCGCTTGAGTCTGAGATTGCTGTTTTGAAAGATGCTCCTCTTGTGTCTGATGAGGTAGAATGCTCGTTCTGTGATGTGCATATTGCTGATCTTGTTGTGCTTAAGGAGAAACACATGACTTGCTTGGATGAACTAGAGGGTGCTAGAGTTGAGCTTGCTGAGTTGAAGTCTAGGTCATCTTTGCTAGGTGCTTGTACTTCTTGTCCTGCTTTGCATGCTCAGTTGCTTGAATCACGCACCATGATTAGTTCACTTGAAGCACAACTTAAATCACTCATTGCGAATTCATGTTCTGCTTGTGATGTTGTTGCATTGAAAAATGTTGAGTTAGAGCAGTGTGTGAATCGCTTGCAAGATGAGAATGATGAGCTGAGACAGTGTTTGGGTTGGTTGTCTGGTCGTGAGCCTCAGCTCAAGATGTTGATTGCTAGTTTCAAGAGAGCTGATGGTTGTGGTCTTGGTTCTGAGAAGGTTGGTGAGAGTAGTGGTGAGAGAGAGAGAGATCCAGAGAGCTCCACCGCAAACATTCCCACAAACCCACCAAAAGCCATTCTCAAGAACACCTTCACACCCAAACCAAACCACCTGCTGAACAAGCTTGACACCACTCCAGATCCTCCCAAGTTTCCACCTAAGTCAGAGAACTTTCAGAGGAGAGTGACCTTTGTGAGGAGTGGGGTTTACCAGCCGAGAGAGAGGGCACAGCCGAGAGAAACCCCAAAGCCAAAGCCAGTCCGCTTCCATTGTGAGCATTGTGGAAGGGATGGACACCTTGAGGAGTTTTGTTGGAGGAAGAAGAGGGAGGTGAGAAGAGAGAAGGAGGTGGGGAACAGGGACAGGTACTACTCTTCTCGTAGTGTGCCTGTGTCTCGTTCACCCTGGCCGAGAGGCGACGCCTTTGTGCGTACAGTTCCTGTGGTTGCTAGTCGTGGTGTTCCAGTTGTTCGTGAGTTTGCTAGGCGGCCTCCGTTTCGCGGTCAGTTTGGTTCAGGGAGGTTCGACCGTAGCTTTGAGGCTAGGAGAGAGTCTAGGCCACGTTTTCCCCCGCGTGGTGCTAGAGGTCCGATGGTGAGAGACGAGAGGGTTTCACGCGGTAGAGTTGATTTTGCTAACCCCTCTTTTGAGCAGATGGCCCGACACTGGTTTGACTCGTTTTGTGCTAACCCCAGTGTCGAGTCATTTGCTCATTCTCGTTCTCGTTTCTGATTGTGCAGGTGGGAGGCTTGGAGAACTTTTGGTTGATGGATTCTGGCTGCTCGAGACATATGACAGGTAATGGTAAGTGGTTCTCCAGTCTCACCCCGGTGGTGTCCAGGCAGTACATCACTTTCGGAGATAAGGGTAGAGGTAGAGTGTTGTCTGAGGGTGCTATTCAGGTGAGCGATACTTTCATGTTGAAGCGGGTTGCTCTTGTCAAGAATCTTGGTTTCAATTTGCTCTCAGTTTCTCAGCTTCTTGATGAGGGTTATGAGGTTCGTTTTAAGCGTGGTGATTCGAAAATTCTTGATTCTCGAGGTGACCTTGTGTGTATGATCATTCCTGAGGGACAGATTTTTCGTGCTGATTTTTCTCGATCTTTTGGTCCTTCACGGTGTTTGATCGCTGGTACTTCTTCTGAGCTTTGGAAGTGGCATAGGAGATTGGGTCATGTGAGCTTTGATTTACTCACACGCTTGAGTGCTCTTGACCTTATCCGAGGATTGCCCAAGCTCAAGTTCGAGAAAGATTTGGTTTGTGCACCTTGTAGGCATGGAAAAATGGTTGCTGCTTCTCACCCACCTTTGACAGATGTTATGACTGAGCGTCCAGGGGAGCTTTTGCACATGGATTTGGTTGGCCCCGCTCGAGTTCGTTCAGTTGGTGGGAAGTGGTATGTTCTTGTGGTTGTTGATGACTTTTCTCGGTATGCTTGGGTGTTCTTTCTGGCGTCGAAGGATGAGACATTTGATTTTGTTCGAGATCTGATTTTGAGGTTGAAAAACGAGAGTAATGGAGGTGCCATGAGAGCTATACGTAGCGACAATGGTACGGAATTTAAGAACACTCGTTTTGATGCCTTCTGTCGTGATCTTGGTCTCGAACACCAATACTCTTCGCCATATGTTGCTTGTCAGAATGGTGTTGTTGAAAGAAAGAATAGAACACTTTGTGAGATGGCTAGGACGATGCTAGATGAGCATAGGACTCCTAGGAAGTATTGGGCAGAAGCGGTGAACACAGCTTGCTATGTTTCGAATCGGATTTTCCTTCGTGCTTTCAAGAAGAAAACTTGCTATGAGCTTTTCCATGGTCGTTCCCCCCGTGTGAGTCACTTTCGGGTTTTTGGTTGCAAGTGTTTCATCTTGAAGAAAGGAAATTTGGACAAGTTTGAGTCTCGTTCGATGGATGGAATTTTTCTTGGTTATGCTAATCATTCTCGAGCATATCGTGTGCTCAATCTTGAAACTAACCAAATCATGGAGACTTGCGAAGTCACCTTCGACGAGACCATTCCGTGTAGCTCTTCTGCTTTTGAGTGTGCAGGTGATGATGACTTGGGACAGCCCATCTTTGAGGAAGAACAGCCTGATGATGAAGATGATGAGGAATTTCAGGCACCGTGTGGAGATCGTGTACCTTCTACTTCCACTACTACCACGACGTTCGACGACGGCCCTTCTGCTACACCTTCGTCGAGTCGCGCTCCAGATCGAGTTCAAGTGGAAGCTGATGTTGAGGGGGAGGCAATCTCGAGGCGAGAAGCTCCCCGGCTGGTACAGAGGGATCATCCACCTTCGAAGATCATCGGGAACATGGATGAACGCACTACACGGTCGAGGTCACAGAACATCTCTCATTATGCTCATTCTGCTTTTGTCGCGTCTTTTGAGCCCAAAAATGTTGGACACGCTTTATCTGATTCCGATTGGGTCAATGCCATGCATGAAGAGCTTGAAAACTTTGAGAGAAATCAGGTGTGGAAGTTAGTAGAACCACCTCCAAATTGCCATCCCATAGGAACCAAGTGGGTGTACAAGAACAAGAGGGATGAGAGTGGTGAGATTGTGAGAAACAAAGCGAGGTTGGTTGCTCAGGGGTTTTCGCAGCAGGAGGGGATAGATTATGAGGAGACATTTGCTCCTGTTGCCCGTTTGGAGGCAATTCGGATCCTTCTAGCATTTGCAGTTGCTAAAGGGTTCAAATTGTACCAAATGGATGTGAAGAGTGCCTTCTTGAATGGGGTGATCGAGGAAGAAGTGTATGTGAGGCAGCCCCCGGGTTTTGAGAGTGAGAGATACCCACACCGAGTGTACAAACTCCACCGAGCTTTATATGGCCTAAAGCAAGCACCCAGAGCGTGGTATGGCAGGTTGAGAGGGTTCTTGCTTAGCAAGGGGTTTGTGATGGGGAAGGTTGATAAGACGCTCTTCTTGCTGAGAAATGGCAATGATCTTTTAATCGTTCAGATTTACGTGGATGATATCATTTTTGGTGGCTCTTCTCATGATCTTGTTGCCAAGTTTGCAGATGATATGAGCAGGGAATTTGAGATGTCGATGATGGGAGAGTTGCAGTTCTTTCTCGGGCTGCAGATCAAGCAAACCAAGGATGGGACGTTTGTGCACCAAAGCAAGTACACCAAGGACATTCTCAAGAAATTCGACATGAGCGACTCCAAGCCGATGACTACGCCGATGAGTACGACTACAGCTTTGGATGCGGATGAGGACGGAGAACCAGTGGACCAGAAGGAGTACCGGAGCATGATCGGCTCCCTCCTCTACTTGACGGCGACGAGGCCGGACATACAGTTCAGCGTGTGTCTGTGCGCTCGTTTTCAGGCTTCACCGAGGACTTCACATCGTCAGGCCGTCAAGAGGATTTTCAGGTATCTCAAGTTTACTCCTGAGCTGGGTCTTTGGTATTCTGCCGATTCCACTCTTGCACTTCATGGTTTTTCTGATGCGGATTTTGCTGGATGTCGTGTTGATCGCAAGTCTACTTCTGGTCAGTGTCAGTTTCTTGGATCGTCTCTTGTGTCTTGGTCTTCTCGCAAGCAGTCTAGTGTAGCCCAATCCACCACAGAGGCCGAGTATGTTGCTGCTGCTAGCTGCTGTTCTCAGTTGCTTTGGATCACATACACCTTGAGAGATTTTGGCTTAGACATGTCCCATGTTCCACTTCTTTGTGATAGCACCAGTGCCATAAGCGTAGCCAAAAATCCCGTGCTTCATTCCAAAACCAAACACATAGAAGTGAGGTACCACTTTCTGAGAGATCATGTGGAGAAAGGAGATATTGAGCTTGCCCACGTTTCTACCCAAAACCAGCTTGCAGACATTTTCACTAAGCCACTTGACCAAGTTACCTTCACCCGCTTGCGAGGAGAACTTGGTGTGTGTGCGGTTTTCTGAGCTGAGTTTTGGAGGCTTCTCTTGTAGCATATGTATACTTTTGTACCATCTTTGTATCTTGATGTATATTTTTCTTGCTTTTGTATCTTGATTTCATCTTTTGTATCATATCTTAGGATGAGCTTCTCCTATATGCAGTGATTGGTACAACTTGCTACATTTTAGAGTTTAGGCAGGCTGGCTAGGGATTGCTTGTATGGATGGCTATGCTCTTGATGGTTTTGATATATATTCTGTTGAGATAGTCTCTTTTTGAACTAAAATGACAAACTGAACTTAAACTTCTACACCCATGAGTAAATGCCTTTGCATGTCTTGTTTGAGCCGAAATGGCTATATCTGGCTTAAGATCATGTTAGGGTGTGATATTCTTTTCAATTGGGTCAAAGACCTTTGTCATTGTAAATGTTTAGCCCATGCTTTATCTTGTGGAGGAGCATAAGCTTCTTTCTGTCGCAAAGACATTTCATGTACCATGCTTAACTTGAAAAACTTGAAAAATGAGATGTCTATGCATGAAAGAAGAAAGATGAGAAAAAGAAATATTTGCTGAATTTATGCTCATGTCTCTATGCTTTCACCATTGCACACACTTGCACACATGGGTGCTAAGCGGTTGCATGTTGTTTGCCGGAGAAGTCTCCCATGAGAAGTGAACACATGGCTCCGTGCTTTGACATGACATGAGGTAGAACTTGGGCGTTTATGATGATCTTTTGTCAAGAATGCTTGTCCTTTCATGATTTTGGTGAGATGAAGTTTATTTTTGCTTAAACAATCCATGGTTAGGACTTTGCTCATGCGGTGACATTTTTGATAAAAATCCACAATTTGCTCATGGCTTTGTCAATTGGATATATGTCTTCACCTTCTTGATGGCAATGCCCGTGTGACATGATGAACTATCTAGTTTGCCTCCTCTCTAACTTGTAGCATTTTGTATTGCTCATTGTATATTTGAGAAGCTTGTAGTTGCATTTTGTACATTTTGCCTTGATGTGTGCATTGTCAACAAGGGGGAGAATTTCTGGAGCATTTTGCAAGGGGGAGACGTTGCTGAATCTTTGAGAAAACTTTGTGAAAATCGTGTGAGAGATTGAAAGTTTTGCCCAAATGAGGTTTTCTGAAAATTTGCGAAGTTTCTGAGAGTTTGATCATTGGAATATCTTGCTGGGCATATTTGGAAGGTTTTCAAGTTGAAACGGCATCGTTGCGAGTTGGTTTGTGAAATTTTGGCTCTTTTCACTTTGGTCATCTGCCAGGGGCGGTTTAACCGCCCCCCTGGGCGGTTTAACTGCCCCTGTGCTGAGAGCACACAAGTTGTGAAGATTTGAGTTATTTTCGAGTGATTTTCGCACGCACAAGTTCACTTGTTCAGGGGGAGTTGCATCTTTGCAGGGGGAGTACTTTGAGAGTCCTGAAAAGTGAGTTGGAGGATTTGAAGTTTGTGATTTGTGCTTTGTGCTTTTGCTCTTTTGCCGATGGTGTTGAGCCCTTTCGCTTCTTCTTGAAGGGTCGGCGTTTCTGGAGCTTTCTCTTGCAGAGTGACTTTGTTCTCGGCTTGTTCTTGCTTTTAGTCACTTGCTTGAGTCTTGTTTTCGATTTCTTTTATATTTTCTTCATATCAATTGGTTACTATGTGTGTGTTGTCAATGCACTCATCAAGGGGGAGATTGAGGACCCAGTGTGTCCGAGGACCGGTGGATGGTCGCTTCCTGGTGTGATGAGTGATTGACAACGTGGTGTGGATTGACGTTTCCCTTGGCTTAAGTATTGCAGGTGTAGAATGCGGCTTGGTTGCATTGGTGCAGGTGAAGAACAGGCGCGAAAGGTCTTAGCCATGGCGGCCTCCGAGGAGCGGAGAGACAAGTAGGCTTGGTTCGAGGGACCCGATGGCCGGTGGATCAAGTGCGGTTCACATGCTGGCAAGAACGAGCAAGGGGACGTGGTTCCGGTGCGAGGTAGCGGCTCACAACCGAAGCTCGTACGCGAATGAGAAGCCGGCGCAAGGTGGCGGCTAACAACCGAAGTTTGCGCGCGGGGTTTGGTGATTTGGCCACAAAATCATCGGTGGACGGTTTCCCTTGGTTTGGGCCTCAAAACCAAGGACCGAGGACTCAACGAGGCGAACTTGGGCAGCTGGGCCGTGTGGGCTGACAGGGGCGGTTTAACCGCCCCCCTGGGCTGGTCCAAGAACGGCGTGGAGGAGCTTCGATCCGGAGGACACGCGGCGTGACTGCAAGGCTTGCGTCGGAGGGAAGCTAGCTTGCAGTGGAAGGTGCCCGAGCCGGAAAATATCTGAGATCAAAATGTCAAATTTGCCCCTGAGGGGTATGTATCTCTTAGGGGTAGTTTAGTCTTTAGAGCACCACCACTTGGACTACTAATAGGCCCCTTCAGGGCTGGTGGCTGCTATCTCTTTGGTTATCTCTTTAGTTTTTCCTTTGAACTAGTTTTCCCTTCATCCCCTCCACCTAGAACTACTTCGAATCATTCTAGTTTTGTATAGGTGAATTCATGGTTATGTGATGGAGTTTGTGCTGCTCATCTTTGTGCCATGATTTGATTTCCCGAGCTCCCTTTCCTTTTTCTATTTTCGTGGGTATTTTCGGAGCTATTTTTGGGGGATTTTCGTTCTTCTTGTTCTAGGGCGTTTTCTCTCGGATTTCTTTGGGGGATTCACGTATGAGTGCCTTGTGCCTCTTTTGCTGGTGATCCTTTGCCCCCAAACGCCGAGAATCGCTCTGGATTTGAGATTTTCGGGATGAACTCGAGGTCATGGTGTTCTTCGCGAGATCTGCGATTCCGGGAGTTGTACTGAGTTAGAGGCCGAGATCTTTTGGGAAAACACTCCACAGGAGGTCTAGATCATCTGACCAAAATCTCGCCTCAAGAGCTCGAGCGGTTTGAGAGATCCACTTTTGTTTTGACTTTTTCCCGAGCCACCCAGGCCCGGGCGGTTTAACCGCCCCCCTGGCCGGTTTAACCGCCCCCCTCTGGGTGTGTTAGATCGAGCCGCGTTTCGGGTCGTTTTGGTGTTCGTTTCGATTGGTTCGAGTTCCGCTGCTTGTTTCTTGTTCCTAGGGTCAGTAGCTTGACAGTGGCTACGTGATCTTGGCAAGATTGCTCTCGGAGGTTTCGGAGTGGTTTTGGGAGAATAGCCGGATCGATTGGAAAGAATTTCTATCGGCTCCCATTCACTCCCCCCCTCTCTGGTCGCCGTTTCGGTCCTTCAGATATATCCTATTTTTTTGTTGTTTTTACAATTTTTATGGACTCATTCGAAGTGGCGTGCTATCAGCTGCTTAGTGTCATCATCTTGCACGAGAAGTTGATAGCTAGTGTCCTATATATTTATTGGTACTCCATCTGCTTTCTTCGTTCCATCTGTTCTCCTTTTGTTCTATTTGTAGGAAACCCAGAGGTTGGGTATGGAGGCGCCGACAGACATGCAGGGGCGGAGCTACCGTTGCGAGCTTGTCACCAAAAGGGTGCTTCAACAGCTTTAGATGATCTCGAGAGATGAAAATTGCGTTGTTATTGCCTTCGTTGGGCCTCGACTGGGTCCATGGTGTCGCCAATGACACCCTCGCCGGAACCCATTCATCACCATCAGGTTCGTCGTCAAGCATGTACTCGGGCATTACCGCTCCTGGATAACAATGGAGGACGACCGCTTCGACCACACCTTCTTCGTGCGGCTTCCTGAAGCAAGTGACGTGGAGATGTTCCATGCCCGTAGCTGGAAATGGAGGGGGCAGACGGTGAGCTTCTACCGCATCCTCAAGATCCAGATGAAGATGGATTGGCTTTGGAATGTATATGGTTCGCCTGTATTGCTGCCACGTTGCACTAATTTCCCCAGGAATGGATCTGTAGCGTTATGTGCTATGAACTTTAATTATTCACATGTTTATTTGGACTTATGCTTGTTGTTTTATTATTATTTTATATTTTCTGTGACCGCTTAGAATGATTCCGAGTCTATATATATGTTCACTAACCCTAATCCCATCCCCACTCCGGCCCTCCCCCAGCCGCCCACATCTAGATCTGATCTCCCATCTCCTCCACCTCTTCCTCCGCCCTCCACGCCTCCACCATGGCGACACCCCGTCCATTATTTGAGGTCCTGTGCCACGCCAGTCCACATGACAGAGTAGCCCTCCTCGCATACTATGCTTCAGACGACGAATATGTCCGTTTACCGTGCCTTGCTCCACGCCTTGGCAATGTCCAAGGCGAGGAATGCTGCTGTGCGCACAGAGGCTAGGGCTGCGCACAAGGCAATCTTTTCAATGATTGATTCTGTGCCGGCCGACCATCAAAGGAGTTGCTAGTAAGATCCATCGCCAGGGAAATCAACACCAGGCAGGAAGAGGTCAGAGTAGAGTCCCTCCAGATGTTTTCCAGATTCCTTGCCATGGTGGCTGCCTACAGTCAACATGTCAAAATGCTTGTGCTCTCCGAGATGTGGCGAGATTTGATGCGCGTTCGTCATTGTGTCCTCTTCGACCATGACCTCCGTTCCCATGGTGGGCACGACAGAGGTTCTGTAGGTGCGATTACGGTGATGTAAGCGCCGCAACCCATCAGATCCGGTGAAGTAAGCGCCGACGTTATGAACGAATTGCCATTTTGTCCAGTAGGCTTCATCGTTCTACCATTGCAATGTGTTTAGCTATTTTATTCAGTAGTTGTGATGTTTAACCTAGTTATGTGATGAACTTGTGATGTTTAAGGTATTCAGGTCAATCCTTGTATGATGGACTTGTATGATGAGCATGATGTTATTGTTTTGAACGTCTAGCACGTACACGTGCACATACCATAGTATGTGCAGATGATGTTCGTGCAATTTGTTCATAACAATGCTGCATTACTCTCCTGGATGCGATTGTGAATTATGTTTTTTAGCTCTCCTAACAGCATTCAACCGACGCAAACAAAACCGGAAATTTTAGGGGAACTAAATTCAACAGTGCGTATTGAACCGATTCATATACCGGAACCAAACGAGTCGGCGAAGGAAAAGCCGCTTCGAGTATCATACTATTCTAAGCGGTGCGGACAACACCGACACGTTTAATCAGTCATTAGAAGTGGTTAAATAACCGCTTAGGATGACACCCTTATTGGCATCGGAAAAAGGGAAGCGGCACCGGCGCCGACGCGGATGAAGTTTTCGTGCTGCTTAGATTAACAGTTTTTGCAGTAGTGAGAGGGGCAAATTCCAGCTTGATTGACCATGTCTCACAGCATGCTTACTGACAAATCCAAAAACTACCTTTATTACTACCCAATTACGGCGTAGCGTTTGATAGCCCCTAAGTAGGTCAATTCACATCTTGAGTACATGCGACAATCTCAAGTCTTAGGACAAAGCATACATGTTATGAAAACAGAGAACAATATTACAACATCTCATGTTGGGTCAGTCCAGCCCATGTCATACATGTGCCCACATTATTAGTTTGACATCTCTATGTACATGACTTGTGAAATATAGTCATCAACTAATACATGTGCTAATCATAAAATCAGATTAGGGACATCTTTTGAATAACCATACAAGTAAAGAATTTCACAAATAATTCACACAATTACTGATCAATACAAGTTGTCTTTAATGGATATTCAATAAATAAACAGTATGTCATAGATACAATACTGTTAAAGTAGAATGAGAGACAAAAGTTGAGATTGGAAGGAATGAATGATTCATTGATTGAAGGAGGGGGATCTGTACATATTTATACATGTCCAAAGGGCCAAGATGGTCCCTTCGTGAAGTCTAAGCAACGTTGGCCCCTTCGTGAAACTTAAGCTACATTTTCTCTAATATTAAATTAAAGTAATTGATAACTAATTCTATTGCTTCATAATACTCCCCCTTGATCAATTGCTTCTTGTAATCATCCTTCATTCTTTGGTAATTGTGTAGGGAAAACTCCTCCAAAACCATGTGGGAAAAACTTGAGGAGAAACCTAATTGTATATGTATATGCCATCAAAACTCCTTTAAAACCCAGTGGGAAAATATAAGGATAAAATGATATGGCATATATGTGATTATTGTCTCATTGTAAACTTATATGAGAAAAACCTTGAAAGGAAAAACTCATGAGAAAGTTTGAGATCAATAGTATGATCTGTCGACCATATTTGAATAATCTCC